>JAOCZM010000226.1:1200000-1894342 GCA_026122235.1 Vinca minor
TGCATGCTTACCAAAGGTAAGGAAAGAGTGTTTATTTGTCAATATTGGAAAGGTAGATAGGGCTTTAAAAGCAAACAAACCACTTGTTTTGCTGATTTTTAGAGAAACCGAAAGGTTTGCTCTCACTAACAACTTTTCATTTGATCTTATAACTTCTTCTCTACCTAGTCTATGTGTTGATGTTTTGCAGGAATTTAAGGACATTTTTCCTAAGGAGTTGCCGAAAGGTTTACCCCAATCCGAGGCATAGAACATCAAATTGACTTCATTCCGGGATCAAATCTTCCAAATAGGGCAGCCTATAGAGAAAATCCGGATGAGACCCGAGAAATACAAAGGCAAGTCAATTTACTTTTAGAGAAAGAGCATGTACGTGAATCTTTAAGTCCTTGTGCTAGTCCGGTTATTTTGGTACCTAAGAAAGAGGGGGCACTTTCAGATTATGTACGGATTGTCAAGATATTAAAAAGATAACTATTAAAAATAGACATCCTATACCTCGCTTAGATGATATGCTAGATGAGTTAAGTGGTGCTTTAATCTTTTCTAAAATTGATTTAACTCAAGGCCATCACCAAATTAGAATGAAAGAAGGTGATGAATGGAAAACTGCTTTTAAGACTAAATGTGGATTATATGAATGGATTGTAATGCCTTTTGGTCTAAGTAATGCACCTAGTACTTTCATGAGATTAATGAACTACATATTTTGGCAAATTTGTTGTAGTTTATTTTGATGATATTCTTGTTTATAGTAAAACCTTAGAAGAGCATGTTGAACATCTTAAGGCTGTTTTTACTATATTAAGAGAGAAAACATTGTATGCCAAGCTTGAAAATGCATTTTTTGCACTAATTCTATTAACTTTCTTGGATACATTGTTAGTTCAAGTGGAATTCAGGTTGATCCGACTAAAATAGAGTCAATAGTGAGCTGGCCGAGGTCAACAAATGCAACACAAGTCAGATCATTCTATGGTTTAGCAAGCTTTTATAGACGTTTTGTTCTTGATTTTAGCTCAATTGCCGCACCATTGAACGAAGTTGTGAAGAAAGATATCTCATTCTTTTGGGATAAGCCGCAAGAATATAGTTTTACAAAGCTTAAGAAATTACTAACTTCTTCCCCTATTTTATCTTTACCTAATTTTCATATAACTTTTGAAGTTGAATGTGATGCCTCAGGTATAGGTATTGGGGCTATTTTGCAACAACAAGGTAAACCTTTGGCATATTTTAGTGAGAAATTAAGTGGTGCTTCGCTTAATTATCCTACCTATGATAAAGAGTTATACACTATTGTTAGAGCTTTGGAAACATGGCAGCATTACTTGGTTGCAAGAGAATTTGTCATCCACACGGATCATGAATCAATCAAGTATCTTAAAGGGCAAAGTAAGTTGAACAAGAGACATACAAAGTGGGTTTCCTTTATTGATAGTTTTCCTTATGTGATCAAATACAAGAAAGGTATGGAAAATATTGTTGCGGATGCTTTATCTAGAAGGTACACTTTACTTTCCATTATGCATGCTAAATTACTTGGTTTTGAACATTTAAAAGCATTGTATAAAGATCATAGGGATTTTTCAGATTTGTTTATATCTTGTGATGTTTCGACTCAAAAAGATTTTCACAAAATTGAAGGTTTCTTGTTTAAAGGCAATAAGTTATGTGTTCCATCTTGTTCAATTAGGGAATTAATTGTTAGAGAAGCACATAGTGGTGGATTAATGGGTCATTTTGGTGTTTTTAAAACTTTATATATTTCACAAGAACACTTTTATTGGCCTAAGATGAAAAGAGACGTGAGGAAAATTTGTGAACTATGTTTTAAGTGCAAACAGGCAAAAAGTACATCAAAGGCTCACAGATTACTCATGCCTTTACCAATACCCTCTTCACCTTGGATTGATCTTTCAATGGATTTTATTCCAGGATTGCCGACATCCAGAAGAGGTAATGATAGTATAATGGTTGTTGTTGATAGATTTTCTAAGATGGCTCGCTTTATTCCTTGTAGGAAAACGAATGATGCAAGCCATGTTGCGGATCTATTCTTCAAAGAAGTCATTCGGCTTCATGGTATTCCAAAAACAATCGTAAGTGATAGGGATGCAAAGTTCCTAAGTTATTTTTGGAAGACCTTATGGAGTAAGATGGGGACTAAGCTACTGTTTTCTACTTCAAGCCATCCCCAAACCGATGGCCAAACAGAGGTAACCAATAGAACTTTAGGGGTTCTCCTTAGAGCACTCATTCAAAAGAATTTGAAAAGGTGGGAAGAATGTTTACATATTGCTGAATTTTCATATAATCGTACATTCAACTACTAATAATTCACCTTTTGAAGTTGTTTACGGATTTAACCCCTTTAGATCTAATCCATCTTCTTATTGATGAGTAATATAATATAGAAGGTGATTCAAGGGATGATTTTATTCAAAGAATACATCATGAAGTTGCTGCTAACATCAAGAAGAAGAATGATTGAATTGCAATTAAAACAAACAAAGGCCGCAAGGCCATAAGCTTTGAAGTTGGAGATTGGGTTTGGTTACACTTTTGGAAAGATAGGTTTCCTAAAGAAAGGAAGTCTAAGCTACATCCCCGCGGAGATGGACATTTTCAAGTAGTTGCTAAGATTAATGACAATGCATACAAAATCAACTTGAAAGGTAAGTATGGTGTCCATTCCACTTTTAATGTTGCTAATTTATCTCCTTTTGCTCTTGATTCAGATTATATTGATGATGATGATGATTCGAGGTCGAATCCTTTTAAAGAGGGAGGGGATGATGCGGGACCATCTACAAGGCTGCCTCATATTAAGCATCATTTAACAAGTATAGTTGGACTAATGACTAGATCAAGAGCCAAGCAAGTTGATCAAGAATTATCTACATTGATCCGAGAGTTAAAGTCTAAAGAGGAATCCAAGCTACATCTAGAAGATGAGATTCAAGTCCAACTTCTAACTCTCTAAGATATTCAATTCGGCCCAAACAAGCAAAGTAGCTAAAAAGGGCATTTTAGTCTTTTTGTACATTAAACTCTATTCTAGCCTATTCTAGACTTTAATTATTTTCAAGAATGTTATTTCTTTTATTTAGGCGCCTATAGCAAGTAGTTGCTATAATAAAGGACATGTTGTCCATAATGGTTAAGGAAGTTAGTTATCTAGTTGTTAAAGAGTTCTACTCCTTGAAGGACTCTTACATAGTTAGTTAAGTTTCAGCCTTTCTAGCCGCCTAGATACAAGATAATAGGACATGTTATCTATTATCTTGTTTAAGTGTTTTACTTGATAGCAAGTTGTTGTTCAAGAGTCCTACTTCTTCAAGGACTCTTCTTTAGTGTTGCTTGGAACATAATTCTACTCTATTTAAGGGAGGGTTCGGCCAACATACTCAAGACGTTAGATATATTGATATTTTGGTTAAGGTTATTCATTAAATACTTGTTTATGAATTTTCGGTATAACTTCATATTCTTTGAGTTACTGTACCAACTAGACAGTTTCCCTAGTTGTGGAGATTCAGCCTTCATTGATACTTAGCCTTCTTGGAGTTGCGTTGAGTATATTCCCCTTGGAAACTAATTCGAGATAGAGAAATATCTGCTAAAAGCCGAACCTTGATTTAAAACATCACGGTTCCGCATCATACTCCTTCATTTTGGAACAGATATGTCACCTGAAAACCTACCAGGGAATTAGAGCTAAAATATTACGTTATTTCTCCCCAATCAATATCCTATTCAATTGTCTTTTTAGAGAAGAAGATAATTATGTATTACAATCTGAGAAGACATGTAGTAGGAGAAAATTCAGTGGACACTTAAACCATTGAGACGAGGTTTTAGTCTTCGTGACATATTTTGCCAGTACATCAGCCGAAGAATTGTTAATCCTTTAAATATACGAAATATTGGCTAATATGTTTCCTAATTTTTCCTATGGACGAAATCCGTCTCTAATCTATTTCGACCATTAAGTTATTAGTCAAATAACAATATTTCCTAAACAAAAAACTAGGAATCCGTCTCTAGTATACACAGAAGATTCAATGCCTCAAACGCGATTACATCTACACGCAGATTCAATATTTAGAGCTCAAATACAATGTTATTTTTCCCCACGGTGCCTTTTCTACTAAATTAGGAATCCGTCTCTAGTCTAAGTCTAATTCGTCTGTTAAGTTATTAATCAAATAACAATATTCCCTAAATATATTCTCAAGTTAATAAACGTAAGATGAACTCAACAAACTCGATAAAAAAAGTGTTTGCATGTTACTGTTAATTGCATTTTCTTTTCTTTTTTGCTAAGAAAATGTTTGAACGGTTAATGTAAATGTTATTTGTATTACTCAATTTATTACTTTTACTATCTACTTCATATTTGTTTGGTCATAAATTCAAAACACCATTACATTCCACCAGTTGAAGGGCATAGTTGAAGGACAGACAGCTAAAGATAATATACGAAGACTACTCAACTTGTCTTGGATATAGTGGACATAGTTTTTTTTTTTTTTTACTAAATTTATTTCTTATACCCGGGAAAAAAGTAACAATTTTTAAATTAGAACTATATATGTACATATTGAAATGACACTGCAAAGTTGTTAGTAGTGCCCTAGGACCATTAGCACATGTTGTGCGTCTTTATTATCTTTTGAGCATGTAATTGAATAGTTAATTTTGCTTTTGATTATCAAATGTGTGATTTGATAGTAAAACTCATTAGCTTATGTAATTACTATTCTAGAAGTCCCTAGTTTTATGTAATGCTTAATTACTATGAAATAAAACTAGTATGATTGTTGATTGATGATCTTGTTTTACTGATCATGTGTAATGGATACAAATCACATCATAGATGCAATATATAGGGATACATTGTATTGGGACGTGATCCAGTCGAGAAGTAATACTTCATGGTCTTATGTCATAAGTATTACTTCCTCAATACTATTTTAGAATCCTTAGACCTTATGTCTTCATTGATTCTAGTATGAATGGAGCTACGTTTTGACTCAATCGGACGTTACTTGTAACAGAGTAATCAATACAACTGATAATCGAATGTAGTGTCCTATCATAGCTTGAATGTGAGAGACATTGTAAGGAATTTGTCCCTCTCTATTATTAGAGAGAGATATCCATGGGCCCCTCGATAGGGAAAGACTGTTTAAATGCATGTCCGTGCTCAAATGTATTTGATAAAGTGGTTATCAAATGCAATTTGTCGAAACAGTCTACCTGGAGATCGAGCATAAATATAATTAAGCTTAATAAGGGTGACGACCACCATGCCTTATGCTTAATTAGGATCTCGCGAGACAAAGGGATTAAATAGTGGATTGATATTAGGTTCTCATTGTATATTCATTCACTTTGGGTAGTCACAATGTCCCGCTAGGGGACCGCTTGTGATTTATGAACACATACTACTACTAAGTGTGTTTTCATTGCCATTGTGAGATGAACCTACGTGGTCACACGCATAGACGAGCTAACGAAGCTTCATGTCCGCATTCAATGAATCTAGAATGTGTCTAGGTTCATTGTATCCGACATTTGTCTTTCTCGGGAAATAATAAAGTGTTTATTATTCGAATTAGAGATAGAGGGCAATTTCGGTATTTTACCAATAGCTGGGATTACGTGGGAGTTATTATCCGATAAGGACTCCCACTACCAAATGAAAGTCTGAGGGAACGTGGGATTTCCGAGACTCCCACCGCCGAGAGGAGTTAAGGATGTGAGAGTTAGTTATGGGAACAAACTCTCACACCCTATATAATGACCTCTTGGCCGAAAACCCTAGGTAATTAACACTTTCAAATCGAAATACCTAAGAATCCCTGAAAATAGTTTTCAGCCTCTCCCTTTTCTCTCTAATTCCCGAAACCCGGGAAAAACGAAGAGCTAGCAATCGCTGCCCGTTTCGTCGCGTGGATACCGGTAGAGGGACTTTCCACAAAGGGAGATCAATTGGTGGCAGATTAGCATCCAAGAAACATCATCCTCCATTCAAGAAGTAGCTTCTTGAATCCAAGAAAAGTAAGTTTTTCCGCTGTTTTTTTTCGATTCGTTTACGTATGAGCGGATCCTTTAGGGGAGGATCCATGGGTGTTTGGAACGAGTTTCCGCCCATGAATCCCTTCAAAAATTGCTTTCGTTGTCAAACTAGAAATTACTATAATTGCTGAAGAGTAATAACTTTCACATGCAGCTTTATTTTCTTATTCTGTTTTTTAAGTATCTTTGGATTTATTTTTATATTGGTGTATTAAATGAAAACTTTTCATTTTTTTTTTGTAAATTGTGATACAGACATCAGTTAGAAAGAGATATGTTGCACCATATATATATATATATTTCAAATTACTAATGTAATGAATTTCACTCTTACGGACAAATTCAGTTAAAAAAAGAAGAAAATAGATGGAGGTCATTCAAAAAACTATAACATGATAAAAAATAAAATTACCCGGAATTCTTCATATTCTTTACAAATTGAATCTATAACAACTTATGCATTTTCGGTTCTAAACAGTAGAAGCCTTGGTAAATCGAGAGTAAACTGATAAACGGAAGAAGAATATAAACAAAGAAGAAAAAACATGAAGAAAAAAGAAAGTGATGCTTACTGGTTTGTTTATTTGAGAGGATATTTAGCAGTGTGCTATTATGATGATATGTTAGGTGTTTCTGAAAGGGCGTGTATTGCAGAAGTAGTTACACATGTATGAGGAATTGTAGGGGATAACTGAGTAGTGTATTAGAATTGGAAGTTATTAAGATAATTATTAACTTTTAATTGATTTAAGGCAAATTGGTCATTATTGTCCCTAAACAATTTACAGATTGCACGCAAAGTCCTTAAAAATTAAGTATGAACGTTAAAATCCCTAAGCAATTTATCATTGGTACACAATGTCCTTCCATTAAAAAAAATAGTTAGTTGACTATGAATTTAAATTTTTGACCAGGTCAACGGAAATATTTTAGAAGTATAATCGGTAATCACAATTAACTTACCCACTAATCCCTTATCCCTGGAGCCTCCACCCCACCCTGCCACGCACCTACACCCACATTCGTCCATTTTCATCTTGAACACCACCTTCATCGCCGACCACTATCATCACCGACCACCACCACCCTTACCGACCACCCCCCACATCTTCTTCACCCGTCATCACAAACTCACTATCAGATTCTGCAAATTCATAAAATTTCAGTAAAATTGCGAAGAAGTATACTAAAAGAAAAAATATTTTAGAGCTAAATTACTTTCATCATGTCACCTGGCATAAAGAACAAACAAAAAATAATCTTAACCGTCTCTAAGAAAATAATCCGTAATTAAAATCACTAACCAAGTTTAGAAGATAAAATTGTCAATTATAAATTCCTGAACTGTGTCATAAATATCCATAAATAAGAATAATATCCATACAAGAAAGATTAATCAGCTGTGATATTAAACTGGACTTCAATACAAATTGATATTAAAAATATCAAGATCCAGTGCAACTCTTCATATGTCCATAACACCTAGAAGACCGACTTTAACGCCACCAACCGTGTAGATTGTGTGAATCGAATGTTAAATATGTCATTTTCATGTATTGACTATTAATCAGATATTGGATAAGCGAACAATCGTTTTGTAAAAAAGAAATCAAACTCACCTCTAACTTATTGGTGCACGAACATTCTTGTTGAAGAAAAATAATGTCAGTCAAACAAAAAGAAAATTATATTTTTCCTAGATGATTTCAAGCACACAACAGGTGGGTAGGCTCTCTACCAATTTCTCGCTATCTCCTTCTTCCCCAACATTTTCTAAATTTTTTTCATTTCCTCTACCTACTCCTGCAAATCCTACATAGTAACAAAAAGGAAAATAGAGATCACTTGCCAAAGAATTTTTTTTAGTAAATCTAATTCATTGATCCATGCATATTAACAAAAATGGTTAGAGAAAAAACAACAATTTCCTGGATCAGGTCGCTACTTATGTGAGAAAAAATCCAAAAGGAATGGTGATCGGTAAAAGAAACTAAATAACTACTTTTATTTTAATTAAATGCAGTTGATAGTCCATAATTAATTAATTTTTATTCAATGTGATACCTGAAAAACTAAAGGAAAAGATATAATAAAACCATCCTTAAGAACTTGTGTGTGGAGTAGTGCTTTCTGGAATTACTTTAACGTATCGTTCCATAAATTTCTTTAGATCTGAAAAAGAAAGGAAAGAAAACGGTGTAAGTATTAAGTCAAAATCATTTGTAACATCTCATAACTATTTTACTAACTAAAAAATAAAAATAGAAAAAATTATTTACAATAGAGAGCTTAGTCTTAGAGTTTACAAACATAGAACTTTTGCTAACACTTTAAACTGTTCACCAACAAAATTTGATAAAAGTAACTTACATAATTTTAGACCATCAATAAAACATATCTATTATGTGTATAGTCGTGTAGTAATGTAGGTTTAGGTGTACTAAACAATTCATACAAAACATGAACAATAAATAGATAATTAATATTGATGTGAGAAAAATTTCACTTAAAAAAACAGTTGGTCGGTAAATAACTTATAGATTAATGTAAAAATTATTGCAATGTAAAAGTTCGAACGAAACAAATTTTCCTTACATTTATTACAATATTCCAACTATCTCATAATTTTCTTTAATCTGAAAAAGAAGAAAAAGACATGAGATAGTAATATGAAAATCAATTTATAATCATCTCCTAAATTTTCTCACATCAGAAAAGAAAATATATACAGACACGAAAAGCCATTTAAATTCTAAGAATTGTTCCTCGCTCTCACTCTCAGCTTCATTTTCGACCACTACTCGACCTCCGTCCCCTTCATCACTGACGTCAACCATCTAGACCAACAACCATAAACAAAACTATAGGAAAAAAGGTCTATAATAAAGCTACAGGAAAACATGTCTATAGTATATTTAATGTAGATTATTATATCAAACCAAAAATACTGTTAGTTTATAGTTGTTTAAGATCGTGGAAATTTTACTTAAATTAGCATTATATTGAAAGAATTAAATAAAATTGTTGTCAAATACCTGTCAGAGTAGCTGACAATGTGGTGTAGCATTTGACCTGCATGTTGCGGGATCGAATCCTGCCTCCTCCAAACTAAATAAAAATAGTTCAATATTTTTGCACCAATCAAAAGTTTTATAACTAATTAAAATTTTAAAATCCTAGAAAATGACACGTGGCATGATATATATATACAAAATTGAAATGGGCTTCTATATATATATATATATATATATATATATATATATATATATATATATATATATATATATATATATATATATATATACTAGTCTAACAACCCGTGCTATGGAGTATATGATTTTGCGAATTTTTATAATAATAATAATAATAAGCTCATGCAATTTCATAATTAACAAATGAATTTTTGAGTTAATAGCTATTTATGACACTAAACTATTTACGAATTTCTTTTTATAGTACTAAACTATTTTTTTATCTAAATATATCACTCATCTATTTACGTTTATCAAAATATATACACCCACCAAATTTTCATATTTTTTTTACCTAGAATTTCATATAAAGAGAAAACAAAAACTATTAGGAAAAACAATTGAAATGATGAAAATGATACAAACTAAAGACAACGTCTAAAAATGAAAAAATAAAACAGCTTAAGGCAACATATAAATGCCTAGTGGTGGAAAATAGACTTTACAATCACATTTACCAACTTTTTCGAATGGATAGATGAAGAAAAATTAAATCGTTATACTAAAATCAATTATTGAAAAAAATCAATTACACATACAATGCTTTTTTTTTATTTATAAATAAGTTCGATGCCCACCAAATAATATCCTCTCATTTTCGCTCTTCTACGCAACAAATTAAATTTATTCTTCTATCCTATTTTGGTATAAAATATTTGAAAAAAATAAAATACTCAATTAGCGTTATGTTCCTTCTAGAATTGGTCTCAATTTATCTGCTAGAATTGGTCTCCATCTTCTGCAATTACCTTCTAGCCGGATTGATATCCTGCATTTGTAATTCTTGACAAAAACATTCCTAGTCACAAGCCTCACCATTCTGCATCAAAAGTTTCTTTGTCGAAACACAATATCATAAAATTGAATATCTATTGCTCTAAAGTGAATTTTGCACCAAAAAATCCCAACACACCTTAGATAAAACATGAACGCATTGGTTAAAAAAATTCTATTTCTTAGACATATTAGTAAATGTTTAAACATATAAAACATGAAAATTTATGAAGCTTGAAATGAATTTAGAACAAAATATATATAATAAAGTAGAGCAAAAAAACATATACAAAGCAGAAAATTTGTCTACGGAAAACAGAAAGAAAAAGAAACAAAAATAATAAAAGGGTTGTAAAAATCACTAAAATGATCTTCTTACTAAAACTGAATTTTACATAAAAATCTAATAAAATATTTTGTCATAAATTTATACAGAGATATAGTTTAAAATTATGAGAGAAATTTGGGATTGTAGAGATAATTGAGGAAGTAATTTGATTTTTAAATTTTATTAAGATAAGAGTGTATTTTCAATTAATTTAACTAATTTAAATTTTTTCAACCAATCAAAATTAGTAAACTAATAAAAAAACTCAATCAAAAGTTTACTTAAATTAGCATTCCATTAAAAGAATTAAAGAAAATAGTTGTCAAATACCTGCTAGAGTAGCCGGTAATGTGGTGTAGCATTCGACCCCCATGTTGTGGGATCGAATACCCCCTGTCACAATTTAAATAAAATAGTTCAACTGTTTTTCACCAATCAAAACTTTTATAAGTAATTAAAAACATGAAATCCTAGAAAATGACACGTGGCATTATATATGTAAAAATTTGAAAAGGTACTCTGTAATATATATATATATATATAATATATGCACGGGACATACATTATTTCTTAAAAAATGCATAAGAAAGGAAAAAGAGTTTTTGTAATGATAGCAAAAATAATTTTTTTGACTATAAGTTTGATTATTACCTTTTAACCTTTTAATTATCAATATGTAGAACTCTAAGTGCATTTGCTTAGTTAATACTACTCAGTTTTCGTTTAATCTATTAATATAATAAAAAAAAAATCAGAAATCTATCAAAACAAATATTTTTATTTTGCATTTAATGATTGAATATGGCGCATTCAATAAAACAACACATTCTTGTTTAGTTCATTCAACAAATAGAAAATATGGGTTTTTTATTATCCCCTCCAACACCTCTACAATGAAAGAGAGTGCTAATTAACATACTAGTTTGCCAAAATTTATGGTTAGCAGAATTTTAAAGCACTTGAGTTTAAAATTTTGAAGCAGTTTTAATATGTTTCAAAGTAGGTTATGAAGACTTCTTCTTTTCATTTACTCTTAAAATTTTGAAGCAGTTTTATCACTTGATTTTTGTAGTATAAACGAAGCGAATTGATTTTTTTTCATTTTTAAATATCCATATTTATTTATTTTTAAAATTATATTATGAAAATAAAAATGATGAATAAGAATAAAAAAAAATGAACATGGCATAAGTCTAAACTAAATCGAACTTGACTGTAAGCTCAATCGGAATTCAGAGGACCCGGTCATCCCGTTATTTGTTATTTGTTAAAACTTTAACTATTTATATTTACATAAATAAAAAATATAAGAATAAAATAAGTGGGCTTCCCTAATTTGATGGGCTGAAATGTCAGCCCAATTTCTCACTCAAAACACGCCAAAGTACTTATAACAAAAACTTGTTAACTTTAATTTTTCAGAAAGCAAATAAGAAAATTCAAACATGATTGGGTAATGTGACTTTTATTGAGTAACTCTCAAATGTAGATATATTAATGAATCATCAGAACCTGCAAATGAATAATAAAAATATTTGGTAATTCGAATTAGGTAATTCGGTCACGGCCAAATTCGAATTGGTCGAATTGGGGA
The DNA here is from genome assembly GCA_026122235.1 of Vinca minor. Lineage (NCBI taxonomy): Eukaryota > Viridiplantae > Streptophyta > Magnoliopsida > Gentianales > Apocynaceae > Vinca > Vinca minor. The sequence goes on from JAOCZM010000226.1 coordinate 1,212,035, forward strand.
CGAAATCGGTTGGACTAATTTTGAAATTGAATTTTTAAATGCTTAAATATTATTATATAATTAAATATATGATAAGTAAATTAGTAATTTAGTAATAAAAAAAATTCTAACCTGTTTCATTTACCCTAACCCTATCGAATTGATTTTGGACTGTATTTTGAACTGATTTTAGGGCTACATTTGTACTGGATTTGTACTGATTTTAGGAATAATGTAAAGTGTGCTTGCTTTTGTATAAAAAACATGGTAGGAATTGTGTTGTACTTAACCGAATTCTCCTCAAAATTGGACCAGAGATGGACTTGATTTTTGCAGAAACCTGAACAAAAAATGCACCCTCCAATTCGGGCAATTTGCTCGAAACCGAATTCCGAAATTCACCATTTCGGTCAGTTTTTTAGGCATGAAAAAAATGAAAAAGCCGAATTCAAATTCAGTGCTCGCCCTACTAAACGCCACCTTCATCTCCAACCACTATCATCACCGACCACCACCACCCCACATCTTCTTCACCCTTCATCACAAACTCTCCATCAGATTCTGCAAATTCATAAATTTCAGTAAAATTGCGAAGAAGTATACTAAAAGAAAAAATATTTTAGAGCTAAATTACTTTCATCAAGTCACCTAGCATAAAGAATGCACAAAAATAATCTTAACAGTCTCTAAGACAATAATCCGTAATTAAAATCACTTACCAAGTTTAGAAAATAAAATTGTCAATTATAAATTAATGAACTGTGTCATAAATATCCATAAAAAAGAATAACATCCATGCAAGAAAGACTAATCGGTTGTGATATTAAACTGGACTTCAATAGAAATTGATATTAAAAATTTCAAGATCCAGTGCAACTCTTTAATTGTCCATAACACCTAGAAGACCGACTTTAATGCCACCAACAGTGTAGATTGTGTGAATCAAATGTTAAATAGGTCATTTACATGTATTGACTATTAATCAGATATTGGATAAGCGAACATTTGTTTTGAAAAAAATTAGTCAAACTCGCCTCTAACTTATTGATGCACAAACATTCTTGTTAAGGAAGAATAATGTCACTCAAACAAAAAAGGGAACAAAAATAAATTATTTTTTCCCAGATGATTCCTAGCATACAACAAGTGGGCAAGCTCTCTATCAATTTCTCGCTATCTCCCTCTTCCCCAACATTTTCTAAATTTTTACCACTTCTTCTACCTACTCCGCCTACAATTCCCTACATAGTAACAAAAAGGGAAATAGAGATCACTTGCCAAAGATTTTTTTTAGTAAATCTAATTCATTGATCAATGCATATTAACAAAAATGGTTAGAGAAAAAATAACAATTCCTGGATCAGATCGCTACTTATGTGAGAAAAAATCCAAAAGAAATGGTGATCGGTAAAAGAAACTAAATAACTACTTTTATTTCAATTAAATGCAGTTGATAGTCCATAATTAATTTTTATGCAATATGATACCTGAAACACTAAAGGAATAGATATAATAAAACCATCCTTAATAACTCGTGTGTGGATTAGTGCATTCTGAAATTACTTTAAAGTATCATTCCATAAATTTCCTTAGATCTGAAAAAGAAAGAAAAGAAAACAGTATAAGTATTAAGTCAAAATCCTTTGTAACATCTCATAAATATTTTACTTTCTAAAAAATAAAAATAGAAAAAATTATTCACAACAGAGAGCTTGGTCTTAGAGTTTTCAAAGATACTCTTCAGTCTTCACCAACAAAATTTGATTAAAGTAACTTACATAGTTTTAGACCATCAATAAAACATATCTATTATGCGTATAATCACGAGGTAATGTAGGCTTAAGTGTACTAAACAATTCATACAAAACATGAACAAAAAATAGATAATTAATATTGATGTGAGAAAATTTCACTTAAAAAGCAGTATGGTCGGTAAGTAGCTTATAAATTAATGTAAAAGTTCAAACGAAACAATTTTTCCTTACGAAATTTATTACAATATTTCAACTATCTCATAATTTTCTTTAATATACTGGTTTAGATTGATGTTTTTGGGTCAGACGAGTTTTGCCTAGAGAATTGAAGCCCATTAGAAATTAAATGGTTTTGGGCCGATATGATCCTGGCCAATTCATTGGTTTTATTGAGTCATATCTATATACTAGCTTAATGACCCGTGCTATGCACGGGGACAAATTTAATTTAGAGAATATTAAATAGTATAAAAGTGAAAATTGATACACTGCACTGACATTCAATATAAAACTAAATGACTTAGTGAACTAATTTTCTTTAAAAAAAATACTTTAACTATTTGAATGAAAAAATTGAAAAGAAAATTGGGTTTGATACTCAATTTAATGAACTAAAAACCAACTCCACCAGTAGATTGAATACAAACTCATTATCAACCTCTTTATTTAAAATGTTGCCAAATTTTTAAAAAATTCATAAACTTTTGATGTGGGATTTTAAATAGTATTGAAAAGAGAAATAATAAAATAGAATAGAAATAAAACCATTTGCTCAAAAAAAAAGAAATAAAACCATTAAAAATATTAAAATTAACAATTTCATTTGAGTAAGTTAAAAGGTCAAGCTATATCATTAATTTAATAAATAAAAAATTATCTCAACCAATCATATTTTTACTTGAACAATCTGAAAAGAAAATAAAGTCCGTCTCTCCAATTCATTTGGTAAATGCCAACTCAGTTAATGATACTCTAAAAATCGCATGGTTCGATCGACAAAAGTCAATTTTTTAAAGTTTTTACTCTTTTAAAGAAAAAGTTTAGTGAGCAGGTACCTGCTCGTTCAATATAAAACTAAATGACTTAGTGAACTAATTTTAGTTTAAAAAAACTTTAACTATTTGAATGAAACAATTCAAAAACAAATTGAATTTGTCAATCAATTTAATGGTAAAACCAACCTCACCAATTCATTCAATAAAAAATCATCCTCAGCCCTTTTATTTATAATGTTGTCAAATTTCAAAAACTTCATAAACGTCTGATGTGGGAATTGAATAGTATTGAAAAGAGAAATAATAAAATAGAATAGAAATAAAACCATTAAAAATATTAAAATTAACAATTTTATTTGAATATGTCAAGTTATATCATTAATTTAATAAATACAAAATTATCTGAACCAGTCATACTTTTAAAATTAATTAAAGAACAAAAACTTTCAGAAAATTACACGTGAGATTGTAAAGGCTTGTGATTGGTTGAAACATTAATTCATGTTATGTAATATAAATATAGATAGATTATTCTATTATATCCTTCAATTATTTTTATGTCTAGCGATTATTCTCAAGGCCGGGTTGGTAATTTTCTTGGGAAACAAATTGCTTACTTGAAAATTTTGAAAGGCAAATAAAGTTTGTCTCTCCAATTTATTCGGTAAATTCCAGCTCAGTTAATGATACTCTAAAAATCACATGATTTGATCAACAAAAGTTAATTTTTTAAAGTTTTTACTCTTTTTAAAAAAAATATTTAGTGAGGAGGTTCATCTGCTAGTTCAATATAAAACTAAATGACTCGGTGAACTATTTTAATTTTTAAAAAACTTTAACTATTTGAATGAAACAATTAAAAAGCAAATTGGATTTGTCACTTAATTTAATAGTAAAAACCAACTTCACTAATTCATTCAATAAAAACCATTCTCTCAACCCCTTTATAATATTGTCAAATTTAAAAAAAATCATAAACTTTCGATGTGGGATCTTGAATAGTATTAAAAAGAGAAAGAATAAAATAGAAAAAATAAAAAAATAATTAAAATTAACAATTTCATTTGAATAAGACAAACTATATCATTAATTTAATAGATAAAGAATTATCTCAACTAGTCATATTTTTTAAACTAATTAATGAACAAAACAATTCAGAAAATTACATGTTGGATTGAGAAGGTTTGTGATTGGTTGAAACTGAAAATAGGTTCGGTAAGGAACGTGATAAGAGGGCTAGAAATACGGGAGTCCGTGCTAGTGGAGTAATTAATATTTTCTTGATTTATTTCAAACATATAAAATCTTCTTAACCAATCACAACATTTGAAATTAATTAAAAAAGTATTTAATCTAGAAAATTTAGATTAGATTGGGAGTTTAAAACTGAAAAGTGGGTTCAAGATTATGAGAAACAAATTAGGATGGTAGATATATTTGGGTAAGTAATTTGATATTTAATTTTTTTTTAAGATAATAGTTTGTTTTTAATTAATTTAATTAATCGAAATTCATCTCAACAAATCAATTTTTGTATAATAATTAAGAGTTAGAAAATTCGAGAAGAGGGTTAGAATTTTGAAGATTTCTGATTGGTTAAAACTTGAAAATATATAAATATAGATTGATTATGAAAAAATAATTTAAACCAATAAATTTTTTTATAAAGAATTTAAAGTGTTAAATTTTGTATAAACTCCTAAAAAATGACACGTGGCATTATATAAGTAAAAATCTGAAAAGGTGCTCTGTAATATATATATATATTAGAAAATTACCCCTGCTATGCATAGTGGAATTATAAATTTTAAATACATTGATATACAAATATTATATCGGGCTTAATAAAGATATTAATAAAAGAACGTGAACTTAAATACTAATATGTAAGTATAATTTTTTTTTTTTTTTTTTGTTTCCTGCAATTATAAAATCGGAAAATAAGTTCGGATAGTTTTTGTAAGAGAAAAAACTCCATATTTTTTAATATGGAGTTTTGATTTCGATATCAAATGTTCACCCTACATTGGAATTCTTTTTAGGGCTAAAGGCACTAAATGGCCATCAAGTATTTCACTATTTCGGGTTATGGCCGAAAACATTTATTTCTTCAACATTTAGCCATCAAAAAATTAAAGTCTACGGAATTTAGATTTCGGCGAAAATTTCGTCAATTTTGACCAAGTCAGCCCTCACGTGCCGGTCTCGTGAGGGGTATTTTGATGGCTAAATGTCGAAGAAATAAATGTTTTCGGCCGTAACCCGAAATAGTGAAATACTTGATGACCATTTAGTGCCTTTAGTCCTTCTTTTTAATACTTTTTTTTTCTTCTAAAAGGAGGATCAATAGTGGTTCCCCACTTTCCCTCCGACATGACTCGAACTCCCAACCTACCGGTTGGAAGTGAAGCGTCTTACCACACGAATTGCGCTTCGTCGTCTCAATTCTTTTTAATACATATAAACAACATAAAATATATCAATATTAAAGGACTAAAAATAAAGTTTTTCTTAAGAAAATAAAATTTATATATTTGTTAAATAACTTAAGAAGTTTCCATTTAGAGAAAAAAAAGGTGCATATATATTTTATATTAAAAATCTCAAAGAAAATCTCTCACCAATAGATCTTTGCTATATGTGGATAAATATCTTATTTTTCTAAGACAGTTAATGTTGTTAAATATTTTTTATTTTTTATTTTATTAATAGGAATTCAGAGGACTCGGTCATCCAAACTACCCGTTATTTGTTAAAACTTTAACCATTTGTATTTATATAAATAAAAAATATAAGAAACAAATAAGTGTGTTTTTCTAATTTGATGTGCTGAAATGTCGGCCAAATTTCCCATCAAAAAATATGTGAAAGTACTATCTTTTGTGTTGTCAAACTCAAAGAAAAATCTAACTTTTTAAGGTGGGATACTCTTATGAGTCAATCAAGAGTTTACAACAAAAGTACAATTTAACCAACCAATCAAAATTAGATAAAATAATTAATGGAACCAAAATTTATAGAAATTACACGTAAGATTTAGAAGAAAGTTACGAGTTTTGAATTTTAAAATTAAGGAACATAATATATTTAATGTAGATTATTATATCATATAAAAAATACTGTTAGTTTAGATTTGTTAGAGGTCGTGGAAAAGTTTACTTAAATTAGCATTCCATTAAAAGAATTAAATAAAATAGTTGTCAAATACCTGCTAGAGTAGCTGGTGATGTGGTGTAGTATTTGACATGTGTGTCGTCGTGGGATCAAATCCCTCTTCCCCCAATTTAAATAAAATAGTTTAAGTTTTTTGCACCAATCAAAAGTTTTATAACTAATTAAAAATATAAAATCCTAAAAAAATGACACGTGGCATTATATATATATATATATACAAATCTGAAAAGGTGCTCTGTAATATATATATATATATATACTAGCCTAATAACACGTGTTATGCACGGGATTCTGTTTTACTATATAATTAAGAGTATATAAAAATCAAATGGCTCTTTGAGCTATTTTTTTTTTAAAAAAAAAAACAAATTGACTATTGAGATGAAAAAATTGAAAAGAAAATTGAATTTTGCGTTGAATTTAATGGGCTAAATATCAACCTGCCAATTCATTCAATTGAAAAAGCATTCTCAACCCTTTATTTATAATGTTGTTAAACTCCAAAATTTTAGGTACATTTTCAATGTGGGATCTTGAATAATATTGAAAAGGAAAAAGGAAAATCTAGAAAATTAGAATAGAAGAAAACAAAAACCATAAATATATTAAATTATACAATTTAATTTGAATAAGTTAAAGATGTCAATCAATACATCAAAAATTTGGAAATTCGATTGAGGACCCGAAAACTCTATAGTGCTGAAAAACTAGATATGCCTTTGATGATATCATATACTCCCTCCGATTCAAAATATAAGTATTTTTAGAAGTTTTAACACAAATTAAGATACTATTCAAGATGACTAAAGTACCCCTAATTAATACTTCAAAAGAACAAATAAATTAATGAAGAGTTGCATTTGAACTACACATTTTGACAAAAATGAATATATGGAGAAAATAATGTAAGGGTAAATTAGCCAATAAATGCACAATTCTTGTAAAAAGACCTATATTTTGCAACAAAAAATAACTCTTAAAAAACTTCTAATTTGAATTGAAGGGTGGATAAATCTTATACACATTAATTTTTTTGTATAGTCTTGTCATTTGTCAAGTTTTAAAAATAATAACTATTTTTTTTTATGTGGAAGTCTTTATTGTTGTTTTTTTTTGAAAAGGAAATAATATCTTTAATAGATATGACTTTAAATTAATATTTTTTACTTTTTTATTTTATTAAAAATTAAAATTTCTTCAAATTAATACTTTAGTTTTAGAGAGTTTAGAAGAAGATTCACTTGATTTTTGAAGTACAAACGAAGCAAATTGAATTTTTTTTTCATTTTTAAATATCCATATTTTTTTGTTTTTAAAAATATATTATGAAAATAAAAATGTTGCATAAGAATAAAAAACATAAAATGAACATTGCATAAATCTAAGCTAAATCGAACTTGATTGTAAGCTCAATCGGAATTCAGAGGACTCGGTCATCTGAATTACCCGTTATTCGTTAAAAATTTAATTATTTATATTTATATAAATAAAAAATATAAGAAGCAAATAAGTGGGCTTCCCTAATTTGATGGGCTGAATGTCAGGCCAATTTCTCACTCAAAACATGTCACAAAACTCTCTTTTATAATATTGTCAAACTAAAAAAACAATGTTACTTTTCAATGTGGGATACTCTTATAAGACAAGCAAGAGTTTACAATCAAAGTAAATTTTAACAACCAATCAAAATTTTATAAAATAATTAATTGAACCAAAATTCATGTAAATTACACGTAGGATTTAGAAGAATGTGATTGGCTGAAACTGAAAATAGACTATGTAATATAAATATTGATAGATAGATATTACAAAACACCTTTTAAGATTTTTATACATCAAGCTCTAGAAATGCCATGTGTAATTTTGTGGACTTTTTTTTATATTTTTAATTAGTTATAAAAGCTTTGATTGGTTTTTATATACATATATACACACACAACATGTCTCTTTCTAACCAATGTCTATATCACAATTTACAAAAAAAAAAAATGAAAAGTTTTCATTTAATACACCAATATAAAAATAAATCCAAAGATACTTAAATAAGAAAATAAAGCTGCATGTGAAAGTTATTACTCTTTAGCAATAATAGTAATTTCTAGTGTGACAGCGAAAGCAACTTTGCAATGTCATTTCAATATGTACATATATAGTTCTAATTTAAAAATTGTTACTTTTTTTCACGGGGTATGAGAAAGGAATTTAGTCAAAAAAAAAAAAAAACTATGTCCACTATATCTAAGACAAGTTGAGTAGTCACGTTTTGGTTTGTATATTATCTTTAGTTGTCTGTCCTTCAACTATGCCCTTCAACTGGTGGAATGTAATGGTGTTTTGAATTTATGACCAAACAAAAAAAGAAGTAGATAGGAAAAGTAGGACATCTTGAATCATGAAGTTGTAAGTCATCTACCACTCAAGCCCCCTACTAACTAAGTATATCAAAACGCCACTTAACAAATAATGGACACAATATTTAACACATGAAATCACTTAATATACAAAATCAATTACGGTCATGTTAAACACGTAAGCGATAAATTCCTTTACAAAAGTTTCATCCTCGAAACTTACACTCCCAACAAAACATAAACACATTGACCCTCACACTGGATGCAATGGTTCACTCACAAAACAAATATGGTACTATATAGCAATCTATGAAATATAAAAGAGAAGGTAACACCACATTCAAATAACATATAAATGGATATAAAAATAAACATTAATTACAAAACAACTAATATGCTAATTCAATCCTATATGCATCTTATTGTTCTTTGTTTTATTTTTTATTTATATACTTTTCTCTTTTGGATTTAACTTTTTTTGTTATTTTTAATGTTAATGAGATAATAAATTGAGTAATACAAATAGCATTTACATTAAACGTTCAAATATTTTCTTAGCAAAAAAAAAATGCAATTAGCAGTAACATGCGAACACTTATTTTATCGATTTTGTTGAGTTCATCTTACGTTTATTAACTTGTGAATATATTTAGGGAATATTTTTATTTGATTAATAACTTAATGGACGAATTAGACTTAGACTAGAGACGGATTCCTAATTGAGTAGAAAAGGGACCGAGGGGAAAAATAACATTGCATTTGAGCTCTAAATATTGAATCTGCGTGTAGATGTAGTCGCGTTTGAGGCATTGAATCTTCTGTGTATACTAGGGGTGAAAATACTCTATCCCCGTGTATGTCCTCATTCCTGTCCCCAACCAATCGAAATTTACTATATAAACATTCATTTCAATTATATATACACATGGTGAATTAAGATTGGTTGGGACAAGATTGAGGACATACACGGGGACAGAGGATCTTTTTCCATATACTAGAGACGGATTCCTAGTTTTTTGTTTAGGAAATGTTGTTAATTGACTAATAACTTAATGGTCGAAATAGATTAGAGACTGATTTCGTCCATAGGAACAATTAGGAAACATATTAGCCAATATTTTGTATATTTAAAGGATTAACAATTCTTCGGCTGATGTACTGGCAAAATATGCCACGAAGACTAAAATTTTGTCTCAATGATTTAGAATTCACTGAATTTTCTCCTACCACATCTCTTCTTAAATTGTAATACATATTTATCTTCTTCTCTAAAAAGACGATTGAGTAGGATATTGATCGGGGAAATAACATAATATTCTAGCTCTAATTCCCTGGTAGGTTTTCAGGTGAGATATATGTTCCAAAATGAAGGAGTAGTTGCGTTTTTGTTTAGAACCGTTGGTTCGGGTTCAATCCGGATTTGGGGCGGTCCGGTTCAATTTTGGGCATCACTACCCAAATGTTGACGCTTAATCTTGTGCCTTTTTGTATGTAAGAGCCATTTACTTCACATGCTTCAATTGCAATTCTTGGAACATTTAGCGGTGTTTCCGTGTTGGGTGCTTTCGGAAAGTTTCCTTGCATGTTGCTTGTAGATAAGGCAACTTAGTTATATCGGACTCGAGCAACTGGCGGTTCCAATCGATGACTTGATCCATCTCATGTTTTGCTCGCTTGAGAATGCTAGGATTTCCCAACATCTCCGATAGTGCACTTTCAATGATACTCGAAGATGTATCTGTACCAATTGAGAACAAGTTCTAATGAAAAAAGAGTACTTATTAACTTATTAGGTCTCATCCCATATATATATATATATATATATATACAACATGTCTCTTTCTAACTGATGTCTGTATCACAATTTTAAAAAAAAAATACATGAAAAGTTTTCATTTAATACACCAATATAAAAATAAATCCAAAGATACTTAAATAAGAAAATAAAGCTGCATGTGAAAGTTATTACTATTCAGCAATAATAGTAATTTCTAGTGTGACAACGAAAGCAACTTTGCAATGTCATTTCAATATGTACATATATAGTTCTAATTTAAAAATTGTTACTTTTTTCCCGGGTGCTTTCGGAAAGTTTCCTTGCATGTTGCTTGTAGATAAGACAACTTAGGTATATCGGACTCGAGCAGCCGGCGGTTCCGACTGATGACTTGATCCATCTCATGTTGTGCTCGCTTGAGAATGCTAGGGTTTCCCAACATTTCTGTTAGTGCCCTTTCAATGATATTCGAAAATGTATCTGTACCAATTGAGAACAAGTTCTAATGAAAAAAGAGTAGTTATTAGGTTTCATCCGATATATATATATATATATATATATATATATATATATATATATATATATATATATATATATATATATATATATATATAGTACAACATGTCTATTTTCAACCGATGTCTGTATCACAAATTACAAAAAAAAAAAAAATATGAAAAGATTTCATTTAATACACCAATATAAAAATAAATCCAAAGATACTTAAATAAGAAAATAAAGCTGCATGTGAAAGTTATTACTCTTTAGCAATAATAGTAATTTCTAGTGTGACAATGAAAGCAACTTTGCAATGTCATTTCAATATGTACATATATAGTTCTAATTTTAAAATTGTTACTTTTTTCCCGGGTATGAGAAAGGAATTTAGTCAAAAAAACCAAAAAAAAAAAAAAAACTATGTCCACTATATCTAAGACAAGTTGAGTAGTCACGTTTTGGTTTGTATATTACCTTTAGCTGTCTGTCCTTCAACAATGCCTTCAACTGGTGGAATGTAATGGTGTTTTGAATTTATGACCAAACAAAACACGAAGTAGATAGGAAAAGTTGGTTGTTGCTTGGCTCCATCTACCACGCCTGATAAGGACATCTTGAATTCCTTATACAAGTATACTGTTCTCTAATATCCGGAAGCAGATATGCAAACTCACTGTTGTATGTAATTCATATTTTGTTCTTCATTTGATGGCATTTCATACCAGGAGTGCAGGTAATAAGAGGGGCACCACATGGCTTTCTTTTTCTGCCAAAGTATTATAGTGAGTGACAGAAACTTTATAACTACTTAAAAACCAGAAGAATTCTACTAAAATTTGAGCATCAATTTGCCAAAAGTAATATGAAGAATTAGCTCGGAAAGCTTTAATGATGGAATAATTAGCAAAACTCATGGTCAGTAAATGCATTCTCTTATGAAGGCTTCCTCTCATAAGCAAGAGCGAATGGTTTCCGAGCAAGCTCGAAATCGAACAGGGATAACTCGACTCGAAAAGCATTATGTATCTGCAAAACAAATACTTTTTTCGCACTTGAACACTCAACTCTCAAGGTACAACGCCCAAACTCTCTGTTTCTTTGAAGCACAAGAAACACATAACCTTCGAATCGCTCGGTAACAGTGGAACTCTCAAAAGAATACTATTAAAAAATGCAGAAAATAAGAAGACATCAGAAGTCAATGTAGAGGGACAGGAGAAATTTTTCGAGTGTCTTTTCTGGCAGGGAAATGCCTCATTTTATAGGCTACAAATCAGAATTGTAACAACCTTGTAATAACCCTGCCATAATGTTGGTTGTTACAGTCAACCGTATTCATTTGAAAATAATTGCAGGAAGTGTAATAGTCCAGAAATGACCTCGTGCCATAAAGTTTACTGTTACAATCAGCCGAGCTTTGAATTGTTTTTTCCAGCAAATCCGAAAATACTCTAGACCAAAAACATATCTACTGCCATCCCAACAGGGAAACGCATGGCGAGGCGAGCCGGATAGTGTGAGAGGGCACCTTCTTTTCCCACTTCACTAAGCCTTCTATACCACTACCACTTACATGTATCAATAAATATTCCCTCCCAATCCATGTGAGATGTGGATTTAATATTTACTTACCACCATATCAATATATCATTCACACCGGGAATTGATTCTCTCACATGTTATATATCATCGCGAAGCTTGCGCAACCCAGTTCGTGATAATCTCAATATAATTGAAAACTGAGCAGTGTAACATATAATGAAATTAGCTCAAAACGTACTCAAGACACTTTAATTACAATTTAAATCAGAGTTTTATGTGTATCAAGATAACAATACTCACACAACAATTTTGTGGAAGTGATGCCTTTAACTGTTAAGTTGTTTGTGTACCAAGACAACGATTCATCTATACTATTAATTGATTTTTTCATTGTTGTCCAATTGGGCCCTAGACTTTCTTGTAAATGTTCTTCGTATGTTCTAGAGATTTAACTCTTAAGTCATCTCATAGAAGTGGCCCATTCACATTCGATAATGGTGATCTCTTATTAGAAGTATCCTATCATACTTCACGAAATACGTATAAAGATCAATGAAAAATATCGTTTATGAAGGGATTCATGGGCAGAAACTCGTTCTAAACACCCATGAGTCCTCCCCTGAAGGATCCGCTCATTAAAAATGAATCGAAAAATACAAGATAATACTTACGTTTCTTTGTTCAAGATTCTGTTTCTTAAGTGAAAAGGTTCTGTCTTTGGCTCTCGGCTGCAACCACCTTGAGTCCTCCCTTGCGGAATTACTCCGTACTGGTATCCACGCGGCGAAACGATCAGCGAGTGCTAGCTCTTATGATTTTCTGAGTTTCGGGAATATAGAGAGAAAGGGGGGCAGAGAACAAGAAATCTAATTTCTTGGTATTTCGGTATTTTGTGCGGCTCAAGCATGAATCTCTAGATTTCGGCCAAGAGAAGTTTATGTAAGCCCTAAGGGCGAACAAACTCAGTTTTTGATAATGGACAAACATTTGATGTTGTGTCTAATGCTCTTAATCTTTGTGATAGAATATCGGAACTCATAATGGAAGCTCTAAGTACTTCAATCAAGCCGTAATCAAGATTCAAAGCTATATACTTGAAGGCACATCTCATCTAGCTTGAAGATTGAAGACTGAAGACTTAGGTTTGGTTATAGCTTTGTTTCTATAGTCTTTATCTTATAAGCTCTAACCAATGCTCTAATGAACTTAAGCGTACAACACTCTAGTCTTGCATGCATCATAAACACGCTTTCAAAAGGCTAAGTTTCAAAATGATCCTTATATGTTCTTATTTCAAAAGCCTTTGATCTCAAAGTATAAGTCCTTTAAAACGGTTTTCCAAATGTTCTTACTTGTTACCTTTTGGGAAAACCTTTTAGACTTCAAAAGATTTCAAAACAAGTGAAAAATCAACATCTCTCAAGCTCAGGAAAGTCGGATCATCCGAGATTTTCTCGGATCAGCCGGACTAGAAACAGAGAGTTGAGTTTTTGGGATCAATAGGTTCGGTCGACCTATGTTAAGTTCGGTAGACCTAAGTGAAGGTCGGATCATCCGAGCTTTTCTCGGATCAACCTAACAGCACTATTACTAGCCGTTATATGACCGTTGCAGAGTCATTTTTTCAGCATATTTTGAAATGTATAAAAGCTCTAATGCTTTAGAATGACTCCAAGGCTTGCATATCAAATATACATTGATTTCTTATCAAGTCTTAAACACTTTCAAAGTAAATGCTCTTCATCTCTATGATCTAAATCATTCAAAAGTGATATTTCTAAAGCAAGACAAAGAGTGTGCATCTTATGTTCTAAGAGCTGATTATTATTGTACTTCAAAGGTATCTATCTCTCACTTAGAAGAGTGAACAACCTTTCTCTTAAACCATCTCATTCCCTTTCTTAGTGATAGGGTTATTCTTGTATAAGTCCTACTTTGTGTGGGCAATTTACTCTTAGTGAGTTTTGTATTGAAAGTCCTACTTAGTGTGGGCAAGCTCTCTTATTGAGTTGGTGTATTGTGGTTGTGTTGTAAAACTCTTAGTGAGTTATCCACAAGTGTAATATTCTTCTTAGTGAAGTTGTTGAAAATCCTTGGGTAAGGCTCAAGGTAGTGGATGTAGATTCTAAGTGAATCGAACCACTATAAATCCTTTGTCTTGTGGTTAGCCTTCGTTATGCTTTTATTCATCTTGCTCAAACTTACACTAGCCTTGCTTAGATTCGGAAAAGTTTACAAGTTTGAATTAAAAACCTAATTCACCCCCCCCCCTTGTGTTTTTCAGTTTATATAGGGTGTGAGAGTTTGTTCCAAGAACAACTCCCACGTCCTCTCCACTTCTTCTGGCAGTGGGAGTCTTAAACACCCACGTCCCCTAGATTTCTACTAGGAGTGGGAGTCTTTATCAGATAACAACTCCCACATAATCCCAGCTATACCGAAAATGCCCCCTTATCTCTAATTCGAATAATAACGTCTTATTATCCTCAGAAAAATAAATGTCCTATACAATGAACCTAGACACATTCTAGATTCATTGAATCTGGACATGAAGGTCGTTAACTCGTCTATGTGTGTGATTCTGTAGGTTCATATCACAGTGGCAATGAAAACACACTTAGTAGTAGTGTGTGTTCATAAATCACAAGCGGTCCATAGCAGGACATTGTGACTACCCAAAGTGAAACCTAATATCAATCCACTATTTAATCCATTTGTCTCGCGATATCCTAATTAAGCATAAGGCATGGTAGTCGTCACCCTTATAAGGCTTAATTATGTTTATGCTCGATCTCCAGGTAGACTGTTCCATCAAACAATATTTAATAACCACTTTATTAAATACGTTTGAGCACTGCCATGCATTTAAACAGTCTTTCCCTATCGAGGGCCCATGGATATATCTCTCTCTCTCTAATAAGAGAGAGACAAATTCCTTACAATGCCTCTCACATTCAAGCCATGATAGGACACTACATCCGATCATCAGTCGTATTGATTACTCGATTAAATGCAACGTACGACTAAGTCAAAACGTGGCTCCATTCATGCTAGAATCAATGGAGACATAAGGTCTAAGGATTCTGAAATAGTATTGAGGAAGTAATACTTATGACTAAGGACCATGAAGTATAACTTCTCTAACGGACCACGTCCGATACGATATATCTCAATATATTGCATCTATGATATGATTTGTACTCATTACACATGATTAGTAAAACATAATCATCAATCAAACATCATACTAGTTTTATTTCATTGTAAAGTAGATTACATAAAACTAGGGACAACTAGACTAGTAATTACATAAGCAAATGAGTTTTACTATCAAATAACACATTTGATGTTCATAAGCAAAATTAACTATTCAGATGAAATGCCCAAAAAGATATAACATGTACAACATATGCAAATGGTCCTAGGGCACTACTAACAGTTTATCCTCTAATTGACAGGTCTACTACCCTTTCACCTTAGGATGAGATGTGAACTCTTTTCCAGAGTGCCTTGTTTGACCCCCCCCCCTCTACACACACACACTGTGATACCCGGTACTTTTTGACGTAATTATTGCATTACTTGCGTTTAATTCTTGCATGTATATGTTATTAATTGTTCTAGCATGAAATTATGTTAAATGTAATGTGATTATGTGTCTAATTAATTGTCACAACATGTTTATGTGTCATATGTGGGTTACAATTAGTCTAAGGGGCGCATTAGAAGAGTTATAAGTTGAAGGGCTTGAATGTAGCTTTGGGAAGTTGTAGGGATGAAATGTAGACTTTTTAAATGGTTTAGAATGGTGGTTATGGTTGGAGAAAGAGGGAGTTAGTGGGAGAAAGAAAGAAAGAAAGAGAAAAAAAGATAAAAGAAAAAGTGCAGAAATTTGGAGTGTTGTGAGGTTTGTGAACATTCAACATGGTAAACGGAGTTGGAAACATGCGAGTTTGATTGTTGGAATTGTTGTGCTTGTCATTGTTACTTGATTGATTGTTATGTTGGAGTCTATGTGTTAGATTCCCAATTAGAGCTCTTGATTGTCGATGATCCTAGTCCAGGACATCGTCAAACTATTTTGTTAAAGTGTCCGGGAGCACTATTAGTCAGTATTAATTGATCAGACTCGATTCCTAATGAGGATAAAATGTAGGACTGTTAACAATTGTTGTTGAGCTCACAAGGGTGAGCGATGACATAACTGGCATGTCCTTAAATGTCAGGCCTCGTTGTTCGAAGGGTAATTGCATCTAGATCTATTTGAAATTTAGTCAGGACCTCCTTAACGGGTAAATGTATTAGTTAAGGGCTGTTAACAGGGATGTAGAGTTGTTGCAAGACAAATGAGCTCAATTGTATGAATGTTATGTGTTTGTTATTGCTAGAATTGTATCCTTTAGTTTGACAAGAAAATCCGTTTGAAGTGCATGAGTAGTTCATGGTGCTCTTAGCACTATTTCTGATCCATTTGTGTCAGATTCGTTGGATATAATTTGAGCATGTTATAGGTTTGATTGGTATTTGATATTATATGTGTTTTAGAGTCAAAATGGGGTATTTGGGCTGGTTTTCCGAATTGTGTAGTAAACACAAGATTGAAATTCATATATAGATATGCTCAAATCATCCAATTAAAGTAGAAACATAATTAAAAACGGAAAATTCAAACATTTAGTAATTAATTAATCTAGCAGTTTATGCAATTTATTATCCCAGAAACACAATAAACATGTCATATTAATACCCAACAGTACAAAGTAATTCAGAACAGTAATTTAACAGAGGAAAAGTTATCCCCACCTCTTACGAACGCGATAAGACACAGAAATCTGTAATCAGTCCTGGCAGCTCACTCCGGGAACGTTAACTTTCTGCTGGAACCTCCGATTCAAGATCCGTCTGCGCTCACTCGAAGGTCTTTCAAATCTCCTCAAAATAGATATACCATGGTTCGAAAATGGAGGTCGATAGCCCCTCAATCGTCCTATCGAAGTTCTGGAAAGAATATCTAATTGCTCAAAAAAAACTTTTCTGACAGCCTACTGCCTTTTGGTGTTGGCGCACGGATTTTGAGAGCAGACCTGTCTCCTTCTGCTACCACGCGGCTGAGAGCCGCCACTCTCTCTCTCTCTCTCTCTCTCTCTCTATTTCTTCTGGCGCGGCTGATAAAGAGAAGGAGCCGCCTCCATTTTCTTTTGTTTTTCTCTTTCTTTCTTTTGTTTCACTGCACGGGTTCCAAGAACCCATCATACCTGTAATGTTTGTTTCTGCTCTTCACGTTTCCCCGAGGCAGACCCTCAATCCCACGATCCTCAATCCCAGTGATCTGTTTTCTCCTTCTTTTAAATTTTCTTTTTCTTTTTAATTATTTTATTTCCTTATAATATATATTTAATTCCTATTCCAATTCCAATTCCAATCAATTATTAATTAAATTAATCATATATGTGAATCACAATTAAGTCCCTAATTATGATAAGCATGTGAAAAGCCCTTCAATAAAAATACACGAAAATAAAACACGTAACATGTTGTAACAATTAATTAGACACATAGTCACATTATCACACCAAAAATTACGTCTACACAGTTACTCATGAAAAATTAATTACCCGTCAAATATCTTGTAAGCAAAAGTTCCGGGTTTTACATTTTTCCCCCTTACAAAAGTTTCATCCTCGAAACTTGCAATGCCTAGTCGCAAAACATATAGGGATACTTCAAACGACTTCTTCCTCCAGCTCTCAAGTGGATTGAGAGACATTGGAAATCAATCTTTTCACTGATTGAAGAATATTCTAGTGAAAAGTGGATGAATAAAATTTTGAGCTCCCTGACAGAAAAATTTGAGTAAAATGTGCTCAATTGAGGAAGCCAAAGATCGGCTAACATGGCAGTTGATGAATTTATTAGTTCTCTGCAGACATGTGAGATGTCGAAAGAACTCAAGACTTAAGGTAGTGGGTTTGGCCTTAAAATTTAAATCATCAATATTCACAATAAAACTAAGTAAGGATGATAGGGCAAGGATGATAAATCATACTCCTCTAATATGAGATGATTAGAAGGATCATGCTAAAGTGAAGAAAGACTATAAACAAATGCAAGTGATGGGGATCTAGGTTGTTAAACCAAATGGTAAACTAAAGAATACAAATCAGGAATTGGGCAACGAAAGCTGATTCGCTTGAAAGGAATATTGCAATTCGTGAACAAACATTGGCTAAACAAAACGATGAAGCTGGAAGTAGCTAAAGGGGTGGATCCAGAAATGGAATAAAAGAAAGATCAATTCCGATGATCTTCCATTAGCAGGTCAACAAGGTGGAGATCACCGGTGATTCTGAAATGATGGCAGGAATCAAGGTTCGACATAAAACATCTTGATTCTCAACAAAGGTCGTTAAGGGAGTAAAAACAACCAAAAGTTTGCAAGGGATGCTTTTACAATGATAACCACGGTCATCACTAAAAAAAAAAAAACCCAGAGAAAATCATACAACAGACATCCACCTCCACAAGAAAAATGTAAAAAGGTGTGAGTGGAGCAACAAGAGTAGAGAGAGAGAGAGAGAGAGAGAGAGAGAGAGAGAGAGAGATATATAAGATTATGTGATACTCCAACTCAGATGGGAAACAAACGAATCCAGATTAGGCATCTTCACCTAGAACAAACAACGTACAATAGAAAAATAGTTGAATACATCGAAAAGGCACAAAATCGACTTAGGACACACACTAAACCAAATAAGTGTACTAAGTCCAAGTAGACAAAAGATTCAGGTGATGTCTCCTCAGGTCGCAAAGCAGCTGAAAAACAGGATTATGAAAGAACAAACGTGAGGAAACAAGAAGGGCGACAAATAGAAGGTTCAATGTAACAAACGCAAATAGTGGATGAAGAAGAAACACTTTTGAGAAAAGACCGATGAAGGAATCTTTTTGTGATACTACAAAAGAAGGTATACAACAAAAGAACCTACGAAGAGATGTAAGCTATCAATGTAATGATACAAGATTTGCCTGTAATCTTGTTGTAAATGGTCTCGCACAGCTCGAGGAGAGTGAACTTGTTGAGTTGACAGAGTCCCAATAAGCAAGGAGATCTCACAAATACAACGAGTAAACATGATGATAATTGTGATACTCGTTCAGATTAGGGGTACAACAAGCGAAATGGGTACCAGTTGGGTAAGTAAAAGAAATCAGTCGGTTGAGTAAAAGTTGAAAATTTTGATACCCTTAAGAAAACTCGGTGAATTCTAAGATCAACGGTATGAAAAAAGATCATGTCGATGGAAGAAGAACTTGACGAGTTTCAAAGAAATAATGTTCAAAACTGGTTCCAAGAGCGGATGATGTGAACATTGTTGGAATTAAGTGAGTGTTTAGAAACAAGCCAAAATAGTTGAGAGATTTTTATTAGATAAAAATCCAAAATGCTAGAGGAAGGATAAACTCAAGTACAGGGGATGGATTTTTGTGAGAAATTTGCTCTAGTAGCAAAACTTGAGTCTATAAGACTTATGTAAATATTACAATTTCGGGGAACTTCAAGCTTTATCATATTAATGGCAATAGTGATTTCTGAATGGGGTGTTAGAAGAAGAAGTATATGTGAAACAACCTATAGGAAGTGAAAAACCAGATTTTCCAAGTCATGTACACCAATTGTAAAGACTCTTTGTGGATTGAAGCAAAAACTGAAGAGTTTGGTATGAGAGGCTAACAAAGTTCTTGTTGAGGCATGGGCACATATGAGATGGAGTTGGTAAGAATATGTTCATTAAGAATTGAAAAATTCAAATAATGATAACTCAAGTTGATGATGTTTTGTTTGAAACAACAATAAAAGGCTACGACAAATGTGGATAATTTTCAACTTAATACAAACTGAATTGATATAAGTATAGTAAGTTAATTGACATTCTTATTGGGATTATAGATCAAATAAAGGAAAGAAAATATCTTTATCCCTCAAACCAAGTATGCATCAAATATTGTGAATAAGTTCAGCATGAATAGAACTCTAACGCCAAACTCTTATTGGTGTCGACACCCAAACAGGGAATAATAAGACTGAAGTTGTTGTGAATGATTGAGAAGAGAAGCAAGTTGTCATTGACTTGAAGAAAAAGACGAGTCGGCATGGTAGGGTATAGCAATAAGAAAAGCTTTGTACCACATACGCAACGATAACGATAAGATAACGAACGGTCGGTAAGTCGTAGTCGTCACTGCTTCCTCGACTCAGAACCATCTTAGCTCTCACAAGTATATTGTAGATAATGTATGATAAGCGATAAAGCACTTAACAAGATAACGTGCGAAGCAATGGCAAGTAGAACATGACATGACATAACATAATATAAGAAAATATATAACATGCTTAACATATACAATATTGTAGCATAACAAATACGATATGCGATAAAACAATAACAAGGTAAACATGTAAGTCATGAACAAGTAGAGCATGACATGGTATATTGTAGCATAACATATAGCAAACAATTAAGATATGTGATAAAACAATTAGCAAGTTAAACATGTAAGGCATATGCATAGGCATATAGAGCATGCTATAAACTAAGTAACCACATAAGATGTAGCACAATTAGGAAAATCATCATATACATGAAATATATAACATAGCAGTAGGATATAAAACATTAAATAAACAGAAGCATCCTAGTCCATGGTCTCTACCCATCACACACCTCGCATTATGTGTTCTTATTACCCTAAGTTCATTAAAGATTTTATCCATAAGGTTCGACCTGCTCTGATACCACTTCTGTCACACCCCGTCTCCAGAGGGATGACATGGCAGTGCCCCATTTGTTAATGAAGCACCTAAGACACAGTAAGAAGATACTAATTAAGGCAGTTTAATTATGAAATCCATAAATAGTACTAAATGTGCTAGCGGAAGCATTATTCAAAAGAAAATAAATCTAGTTTATTACATCTGATAAAATTAACAACAAGTTCCAAAATAAATAACTATAAATGAAATAACATGTGTGAACTAATCCAGTTAGGATCACTCTTCGTAGACCCCTTCCTAAGCATCGCCATCAAAGGAAGATGATGCGGTACCAACCTCGGGGCTGCCAACTCAAGGGAACATGTATTAAGATACAAAGAGGACTCTAAATTACATCTAGGAATGTTGTACAAGTTAACCTCTTAAGTATCACAAGTGTACAAGGAATGGACAGCTTTGCTACTGTTTGGTATAATGATCATACTGCTTTGCTATTGTTTGGTATATACTGTTTGGTATAATGGACAACTGATTCCAGTTGTATATTAAAGATAAGAAGAAGATCTACAACTTCTATGAAGATCACAAGATCAGATTCTGCCTGTTGGGTATCCTAAATTGTCGTGCAAGCTAGTCCCAACAATCTGTCCAGAATTTGACGAATTTTAGTCTTTTTACATTAAAGTCTATTCTAGACTTTAATATATTTCGGTTATAGTTTTTACTATTATTAGACATGATGACCACCTAGGATAAAGGAGTTTGTTACTTAATAGGACATGTTGTCCATCATGTTAGGTAGAATTCCATTTAAAATAGTTTACTTAAGTTTGTTAGGCAAGAGTCCTACTTCTTAAAGGACTCTTCCTTTTTGTTATTGTTGTAACCGAAATCCCTCTATTTAAGAGTGATTTCGGCTCCCTTCATACGGAGACTTGATATATTGATATTTTGATTAAGGTTATTCCTTTGATACTTGTTTATGAATTTCCGGTAGAACTTCATATTCTTTGAGTTACTGTATCAACTAGCTTGTTTGTCTAGTTGTGGTGTTTTAGCCTTCATTGATACTTAGCCTACCCGGGGTTGTGTTGAGTAGATTCCCATAGAAACTATTTCGAGATAGAGAAAGATTTGCTAAAAAGCCGAACCTTGATATAAAACATCACGGTTTCGCATCAAGTGGTATCAGAGCAAAAGGTTGATCTCTATCTTGGTGTACCCTTTACGTTTTTCTTGAAAAAAATTTCTTGTTTGCTTGAAATAGACCGAAAGATAATAAAAAAAAATTATTACGACCCCAACGAAAAAAGCCACTCGGAAGTAAAGAAATTGGCAGCCGGGTTATCCCAAATTAGACAAGGAATCAATCCAAAAGCAAACTTCCTTTGTATAAAGGAATTGGCTCTTGTTCCCTCTTGTTCTTGAATTAGCCGCCATCAACATCTTCAATCAAGGTAAAATCTTCCTAATCCGGAGTTCTTGATATTGTGTGGCCAAGAAAATGGAAAGTCTCGGGTAAGAAGGTAAGAAAAACAATTCGTCAAAAAGCAATTTCAAGAAAAATGAAGAAACGTAAAGATCACATCTTTTTCTTGTTTTTGTTACAAATACTCTTATATTTCTTCCTTGGACTTTTTGTGTAGGTCAAGAAAGAAATCAAGAAAACAATTTTTTTTAAGATTTTAAATTTTCGGTTACTGTTCACAACACTATTCATCCGAGAATTAAAATCAATTTTCAAGAAAATCAAGAAGCGTAAAGTTGCATCTTTTTAACGATTACTCTTATTTTTCTTTCTTAACTTTTCGTGTAGGTCAAGATAGGAATTCTTTCCACTATTTTTCAGCGTTTCATCAACACAACATTAGGAACCTTTAAATTCATCTAGAGTTGGAAGTTCTTGACAAGTATTGATGGAATATTGAGATCAAATTTTTTTTTCCTACCTAACGATATTGTGTGCTTATTTTTGTTTGCAAAGATAATGTCTTTTGATGAAGGTACTTCGCAGCAAGAAGTGACCATAGATGTTCAAGATGATCAAGAATCCGAAAGTTTTGAGGCAAATTGGGAATTTGAGACCGAAACTTTTGAAGATGAAGCCGAGGGCAATGGTGAGTTTCCGGTTGATGATTGTAATCTTCTTTTGGTAAATATGAAACTTTTACATTCTCAACCTTTAGATGATTTGCATCAACACCGAAGTAATCTTATGAGATGGTAACCACTTTGGATTTACCTATGAAAGCACATCCGATGCCATACAAGCTTTCTTGGTTAAATAATAGCGGGGGGATTAAAGTAGATAAGCAAGTGGAGTTTGATTTTCGCATTGGGCGGTTCAAAGACACGGTTTTATGTGATGTGGTACCTATGACCGCAAGTCACATTATTCTGGGAAGACCTTGGCAATATGATAGGTTCGCGGATCATATTGGTCGAAGGAATGTTTACATGGCTACCAAAGATAACATTCGGTACACATTGCATCCTATGACACCGAATCAAGTTTGTGAGACTCAAAGAAAATTAGCCAAAGGGAGAGAAAAGAGATTAAAAGAGCATGAGTTGAAAAAAAAGAGTGAACCTATCCCTGAGGTAAAATCCGAGATAAAAAAGGATGAAAAAGCCGTGAGCATTGTGAGAAAAAAAGGCATGCTCACTAAAAGTGAGAAAAGAATGTTTTTTCATTAAATCCGGAAAGGTAGATAGGACAATTCAAGCAAAACAATTTGTTGTTTTGTTAGATTTGCAAGGAACCGCAAGGAACCTATTTACTAACACTTTTTCTTTTACTCTAACATCTATTTTCTACATCTAGTCTTGCTATTTTTCAGAAGTTTCATGAAGTCTTCCCTAAGGAGTTGCCGAGAAGGTTACTTATTAGCCTTCAAAATCGTGAAAGGTATAAACCATCTTCGGGTACAAATCAGCAAATTCAAAACCAAGATTATAAAGCTGATTTTTGGGCTGATTCGAGGACGAATCCTTTTCAAGAGGGAGGGGATGATGCGGTACCAACCTCGGGGCTGCCCAACTCAAGGGAACGTGTATTAAGATACAAAGAGGACTCTAAATTACATCTAGGAATGTTGTACAAGTCAACCTCTTAAGTATCACAAGTGTACAATGAATGGACAGCTTTGCTACTGTTTGGTATAATGATCATATCTTTTGATATAGGTATCCAATGAAGCTGATTCCAATTGCATATTAAATATAAGAGGAAGATCTACAACTTCTATGAATATCACAAGATCAGATTCTGCCTGTTGGGTATCCTAAATTGTCGTGCAAGCTAGTCCCAACAATCTGTCCAGAATTTGGACGAATTTTAGTCTTTTTACATTAAAGTCTATTCTAGACTTTAATATATTTCGGTTATAGTTTTTACTATTATTAGACATGATGACCACCTAGGATAAAGGAGTTTGTTACTTAATAGGACATGTTGTCCATCATGTTAGGTAGAATTCCATTTAAAATAGTTTACTTAAGTTTGTTAGGCAAGAGTCCTACTTCTTGAAGGACTCTTCCTTTTTGTTATTGTTGTAACCGAAATCCCTCTATTTAAGAGTGATTTCGGCTCCCTTTATACGGAGACTTGATATATTGATATTTTGATTAAGGTTATTCATTTGATACTTGTTTATGAATTTCCGGTAGAACTTCTTTGAGTTACTGTATCAACTAGCTTGTTTCTCTAGTTGTGGTGTTTCAGCCTTCATTGATACTTAGCCTACCCGGGGTTGTGTTGAGTATATTCCCATAGAAACTATTTCGAGATAGAGAAAGATCTGCTAAAAAGCCAAACCTTGATATAAAACATCACGGTTTCGCATCAGAAGAATTAACATCTACAAAATTTGAAACAACAAAGCGGATGGACTGAGCTCCGGTGTTTAGCGGGGACCTAAAAACAGTAATAACCATAGCAATATATATAGACAGAACAGTTACAGCAGAAAACATATACAGGTAGTGAAAATGCTCGTTTCCCAAAATATTTGAAAAGTAAATATTCCGAACAAGACGTTACACAAGTCTCAAAAGACTCAGAACCTAAAACAGAACCAAACCGAACAGAACAGGATCAGATCGGATCAGAACAGTAGATAACATAAAACAAGTGCAAAACTTGTACACGAGTGTACTATATTGTACCAAAACAAACCCAACCCTAAACGAAAGTTAAATGACTAAAAACCAAGTACCAACAAGACCCAACAAATGTTCACCTATACTTATCAAATCTGACACCCAGATCGATATTCATGCAATGATCATCCCATACTACTCACGCACTACAAACCGATAGTTATGTCAGACAATCGAGTAATAAACGAACAAAGACCAAACAAGTGAAAAACAACAAATAAGCGAAACAACTATACTCTTCACACAACCGAATCCACATCAAGCACGTATGCCCTACAATATTCTCGATTACACAATTTACTTAGACGTTACGTACATAGTTATCACTATGGCACTACAATCCCACAGTCAAGCTCAATTGTCTAATCAGACCCATAATCACTGCTAACAGCCCCATGTAATAATCCACTGAGAAAGATCCACACAGAATCTTTCACCCGGTTGGAGGCCAAAAATAACAAATACGTCCATTGTCTCATTGTCCACACATGAGCTCCACAATTTACTGTTAGCAGCCCTAACATGTTTTTCCCCAGCTAGGGCCCGGGTCCACATATCCACACAAAAATATCGTGAATACCAGGTTCTAGCAATATATAAATGTGATGTATCCTGCTACAGACCTTTCATAAACAAGAGCTAGAATGGGGCGACGACTCGGTCGACCAAACCAATTAAGACAAAACAAGGACTCTCAATTAAGACGACTCAATGAAGAACCAAATAACGCAATTACATAAAGGACTTCAGCAGTCCCTAAAACAGTTCAGATACATTGAAGATACAATTTATAAGATTTTAGCAATTGATGAAAGCGATTGAAATTCATATATAGACATGCTCAAATCATCCAATTAAAGTACAAACATAATTAAAAACGGAAAAGTCAAACATTCAGTAATTAATTAATCTACCCGTTTATACAATTTAATATCCCAAAACACAATAAATATGTCAGATTAATACCCAACAGTACACAGTAATTCAGAGCAGTAATTTAACAAAGGAAAAGTTGTCCCCACCTCTTACGAAACGCGATAAGACACAGAAATCTGTAATCAGTCCTGGCAGCTCACTCCGGACTTTCTGCTTGAACTTCAGAATTCAAGATCCGTCTGCGCTCACTCGAAGGTATTTCAATTCTTCTCAAAATAGATATACTGTGGGTCGAAAACGGAGGACGATAGCCCCTCAATCGTCCTGTCGAAGTTCTGAAAAGAATATCTAATTGCTCAAAAAACCTCTTCTGACAGCCTACGGCCTTTTGGTGTTGGCGCACGGATTTTGAGAGGAGACCTGTCTCCTTCTGCTCCCACGCGGCTGAGAGCCGCCACTCTCTCTCTCTCCTCTATTTCTTCTGGCGCGGCTGATAAAGAGAGGGAGCCGCCTCCCTTTTCTTTTGTTTTTCTCTTTCTTTCTTTTGTTTCACTGCACGGGTTCAAAAAACCCATCATACCCTGTAATGTTTGTCCCTGTAATGTTCGTTTCCCCGAGGCAAACCCTTACCCAACAACTGCTTTCTCCTTCTTTTAAATTTTCTTTTTCTTTTTAATTATTTTATTTCCTTATAATATATATTTAATTCCTATTCCAATTCCAATCAATTATCAATTAAATTAATCATCTATGTGAATCACAATTAAGTCCCTAATTATGATAAGCGTACGAAATGCCCTTCAATAAAAGTACACGAAAATAAAACACGTAACATGTTGTAAAAATTAATTAGACACGTAGTCACATAATCACACTAAATAAATTACGTCTACACAGTTATTCGCGAAAAATTAATTACACGTCAAATACCTTGTAAGCAAAAGTTACGGGTTTTACAAATATAATCAACAATCCTCTTGTAAAATTGATTATCAATGGGGACTGAAACACCACAATAAGTATAAACCAAACTTATTGATACAGTAACTGAATGAACGAATGAATTCTAAATAGAGAATCAAACACAAAGTAACTAAGGAATGACTTTAAAATATCATATCAAGTCTACCAATAACATGGCTGAAATCCCTCTTAAATAGAGTGGAATTTCATAGCCTAATGACCCACAAATAAGAGTCCTTTAAAGATTAGGAATCTACAACTCCTGGATAACTAAAAACACTACCTAACATTATGGACAACATGTCCTTTTATTTAGCTAGCTTATTTCGGCCAACATGGCTAATTAAAATAAACAATAAAGCTAAAAATATAATTAAAGTCTTTAATAGACTTTAATTTACAAGTTTCTTAAAATACCCCTTCAACCGTTTTCCTACCAATTAGGTATCTTTCCTTCAAATGAGATTAGATGGCTTTGATCCTTGTGTCTAGCTTTATTTGAAGGTTTCTTTACCTCTTGAACCCTTAGATTAGCGACTTTCAACACTTGAAACAAATGTTTGACTTGGAAGCTCGTATTTGGAATGTATGAGTTAAGAAATCCAAATGACCTCCACTACAAAAAAAACTACCTGTTAGGACGAACTTTTCGCGACGAAGTCATTTTTCGTTACGAAATGTATACTTTTCGTAACGAAATTCGGAATCGTTACGAAAAGTTGACCTTTCGTAACGAAAAAAATATTCGTCACTAAAAGTAGTAGTTTCGTTACGAAAGAAAACACATTTTCGTTACGATAGGTATAACTTTTCGTGACAAATACCTTTTAACCTTTCGTCACGAAACAAAAATTTGTCACGAAAAGTTTCGTCTTAAATTTTTTTTATTTTTTTTTAAAGAATATACATATATAAGTATGATATAATTTAGAATATAATTTTAATTTTTATATTTGTTTAGTCTTTATATTAAAAGTATTACTAAAAAATAGTATATATGCAACTAGAATAATTTTATTCTTATTTTTTATAACAACTTAATACACAAATACATTGACGAAAATGTATTAATTTTAATTTAATTCATAAAAAAAATCACAACACAAAGAGAAATAAAAAAACTAAAGGTTCAAAATACAAAACTTCATTATAATAAATATAATAGGAACAATAAGTAACAAATGACCAACGTCAGCTCAGTGGGCAAGTGCATGATATACAAGTTGGAGGTCTTGAGTTCGATTCCCACTTCTATGAAAATGTGGAGACTTTATTCAACATTATTGTAAGGGGGGCTCGGCTCGGCTCGGCTCGGCTCCAGTGGGTGAACTGTGGCACGGCTCACCTCCATGGCTTTAAATTTTAAATTTTTTGTAAAACTTTTAGTAATGAACTTTGATACTTTTAGTAACAAATATTTCGTCACGAATTCTCACCTTTCCTAACGAAACTATTTCGTTACGAAAGACCTTTAGTAATGAGAAAAGTGATTCGTTAGGAAAGACCTTTAGCGGCGGGGCTCTCATGAAGAACTTTGCGACGAAGGATTTTCGTTACTAAAGGTCTTTCGTAACGATTTTTTTACCTTTCCTAACGAAAATTTTCGTTACTAAAGGTCTATTTTTTTGTAGTGCTCTTTAAGCTTCATGTATGATCCCTCATCACTAATGCTCCAAGTACTTTCATGAGATTAATGAACCATATATTTCGGTACTTCTTAGGTAGGTTTGTTGTGGTTTATTTTGATGATATACTTATTTATAGAAAGAGTCTAGAAGAGCAGGTTGAACATCTTAGGCTTGTTTTCAATGTTTTAAGAGAACAATCTTTATATGTTAAACTTGCAAAATGTATCTTTTGCACTAATAGTGTTAATTTTCTTGGATACATTGTGAGTTCTAATGGCATAAGTGTCGATCCTTCCAAAATCAAAGCTATAGTGGAGTGGCCGAATCCAACCAATGCAAGTCAGGTAAGATATTTTCATGGATTAGCCAGCTTCTATAGAAGGTTTGTAAGGGATTTTAGTACTATTGCTGCCCAATTAACCGAGGTAATCAAGAAAGAGGTGGGATTTAAATGGGGGCAGCCGCAACAAGAAGCTTTTGATAAGCTTAATTCTTTACTTACTACTTTTCCTATATTTTTTGATAAGGGATTGGACAGCTTTGCAACAGTTTGGTATAAACGTCATATCTATCAATCCAGGAATCCAATGGAGCTGATTCCAATTGTATATTAAAGATAAGAGGCAGATCTACAACTTTCATGAAGATCACGAGATCAGATTCTGCCTTCCTAATATCCGAAATTGTCGTACAAGTTGGCCCAACAAGCTGTCCAGAATTGGGACGAAATTAAAGGGCATTTTAGTCTTTGAACAATTAAAGTCTATGCTAGACTTTAATTATTTTCAGCATATTATTTACATTATTTTCGTGTATAGCAAGTAGTATTGCTATAATAAAGGACATGTTGTCCATGTGTTAGTTAGTTGGTTATCTAGTTGTTAAGAGTTCCACATCTACTATGACTCTTCTTGTTTAAGTGTTTTACTTGATAGCAAGTTGTTTAATCAAGAGTCCTAATTCTTCAAGGACTCTTATTTGTTGTTGTTTGGAACCGAATTATTACTCTATATAATGGAGGGTTCGGCCAACATAATATTTAGATTAGTTGTTTTAATACAAGATATTTTTGGAACATGATGTGAGGTTTTTACCTTGTCATTCCTTCTTTTTGAGTTCATTTGTATCAATAAGTTTAGTTTACGCTTATTGTGGTGTTTCAGCATCCATTGATGATCAACCTTCTTGGAGTCGCGTTGATTCTATTCCCCCGTTAAACTGATTTCGAGAAAGAGAAAGATCCGAAACCTTTTCGTTGTCGAATTCTTGGTACTGTGTACCTCGGATCCGCATCAATTTTTTTTTTTTTTAGGAAATTCCACCAGCGTGGTGGGGCAATCCCCCGTTTATTAATAAAAGCCGAAGCAAAAATACATGGAGGGGGGCGTAATACCAAAACCTCCAATTAGGTGGAAACATATCCACTCCATACAAATGAGACAATGCAAAACTAAACCATTTATCACATGGTTTAGGTGTTACAGTCGCTCCTATAATAAATGATGCAATTGGAACTACAATAAAAAAGAAAAGCTTAAAGAAGTCGTACATAAGGGGTACCACACCTATCAAGTTCCAATAAACCGCGAATAGACAAAGGCAGTAATGTAAGGTGCTGTGAGGTTTGAGAGAGTCGTGTATTGCACGCCAAATTTTCCAATGCATCAGCCACTGAATTCACTTCTCTATAAACATGCTCAATCCTGCAAGTTCCCCGAAGAAGCAAAATTTCTCTAAATAAACAATCCAAAGTCCAACGAGTGATCGTACCTTTAGTCAGTACCAAAGAGTTCGTTTGAATAGATATGTCCAAAATGCCGAGGTTGTGCACTAAAGTCAATCCTTCGCGTAAAGCTTTCATTTCAGCAAATAGACTTGTGCAAGTATCACCCAAAAAAGCATAGAAAGCAGCAACAAAAGGCCTTCTCGGCTATGGATTATGCCCCTATGCCGGATGGTCCTGGATTACCTTTCGAGGCGCCATCAATGTTCAAGATGTATTT
Source organism: Vinca minor (assembly GCA_026122235.1). NCBI lineage: Eukaryota > Viridiplantae > Streptophyta > Magnoliopsida > Gentianales > Apocynaceae > Vinca > Vinca minor. The sequence goes on from JAOCZM010000226.1 coordinate 1,242,509, forward strand.
CTCCGGCCCAGTATTACCCCATTTGACAATTAAGGTTCTTCGCGGAACAAATATGGGTTGAGAAGTGACAAGATGATGCCTCTTGCACCCAACAAAAGATGTACTTGATCCCGAAACAGAGCCAAAATACCCGCTTGGGAGGTAGTCTTGGCATAAAAAACAAACCTGCAGCGAGCTTTCCAAAGAACCCAACATGCCAAACAAGCCAAAAGAATAAGAGTGTTAGAATTATCCGAGGTCCCAGAGTACCACCAAAAAATCAGCAGGTCTGCAAGGTTTTGGAAATGACGTTCCTCCCATCGTAGGCCTCCTATCACTGCCGCCTCCTTCCAAATGCTCCTCGCTAACGAGTATTGCACAAACAAGTGATCATAATCCTCAGAACCATTACGACAAACACACCATGAGGCAATGGGACGTACCAAACCTCATGCGATCCGCGTCAAGAGCTAAAAACCTGTTCAACGATTTCCACATAAATAGAGACAAAGATAGGGGTAAGATTTTATTCCAAATACAAACCCGGGACAATTAAGAAGCACTTGTGCCTCTAACCAAATCCAATACTGAGGAAATGGTAAATTTCCAATGAGGCTCCAACATCTAAATTCGTTTGTCAGGTTCCCGGCCCGGATCAATGTGCACATTCGGTACTTGGTCCAGAAACCGAGGAGGTACCAAATTGAGGAGATCATGTTTTTTCCAACCATTAGTATCACAGTAATCGTCAACCCGAGCTTCCAGCAAGACCTCCATGGGCTGTTCCACCTGTGAAATCAAAGAGCCATGCAATGTAAAATTTTCAAAACAAAATCTGGAATTACCTCCCCGAAGCAAAGTACCAATATGATCTTCTACCGACAAAGCTACCGCGGTCATTTGTCGCCACACCGGTGAACAACCCGAGAAGCTTCGTGCTTGCCGGGGGTGAGCCAAAGCTGAACAATATTTGGATTGAAGGAAGTCTACCCACAGAGAGGAGCTTGTCCTGAAGTTTCACCATAATTTCTAGGAAAAAGCCTTATAAAATCCTTTAACATAGGTAACACCGACACCATTGCATTGAGTTGCTCTAGACATATTACACCATGACATCGAATGCCTCCGTTGGCCATTCTCAGAGCTACCCCAAACAAACCGCGAGAAAATCCGCTCCAATTGTTGCAGTACAGTAACCGGTACTATGCATACCGCAAGAATGTGCATAGTCATAGAATTTAAAACCGAGCGAACCAGAAGAAGTCTACCGCCCATCGTTAATAACTTGCCTTGCCAACCTTCAACTCGAGCCGAGACCGTCTCTATCAAACTTTGAAAATAATTAACTTTAGCGCGTCCCGGGAATAGTGAACATCCAAGATACTTCAAAGGGAAATCCCCTTCCACAAAACCCGAAACCGATTGAATCATTGTGCGAGCCTCATATGATGTTCGGGTAGATGTATAGTAAGATCTCTTCCCAGCATTAACCATTTGCCCTACTTTTCCTATACTTGCTTTACCTAATTTTGATCTAAATTTTGAAGTTAAATGTGATGCTTCAGGAATACGTATAGGGGCTGTTCTACAACAAAATAACCGCCCTTTGGCTTATTTTAGTGAGAAACTAAGTGGGGCTTCGCTTAACTATCCAACTTATGATAAGGAACTATATGCTATTGTGAGAGCTTTGGAAACTTGGCAACAGTACCTTTTGCCGAAAGAATTTGTAGTTCACACGGATCACGAGTCCCTCAAGTCCTTAAAAGGGCCAGGTAAGTTGAACAAAAGACATGCTAAATGGGTTTCTTTTATTGACACTTTGCCTTATGTTATCAAGTATAAAAAAGGGAAAGAGAACATAGTAGCCGATGCATTGTCTAGAAGATATTCTTTGATTTCACTTATGAATACTAAAATGTTTGGGTTTGAACATATTAAGGAATTATATGAGCATGATTCTGATTTTTCCTCTATTTTTCAAGCATGTAGTACTTCATATTTTCATAAATTCTATAGGCATGAAGGATTCCTTTTTAAGGAAAACCGATTATGTATTCCCTCGTGTTCTTTACGTGAATTACTTGTTAGGGAAGCACATTCGGGAGGTTTAATGGGTCACTTTGGGGTTATTAAAACTTTTGATATATTGCATGAACATTTTTATTGGCCGCACATTAAAAGAGATGTTCGAAAGATTTGTGACCTTTGTTTTAAGTGCAAGCAAGCCAAGAGTGCAAGTAAACCCCGTGATTGTACATGCCTTTGCCAATTCCAACCGGCCCATGGATAGATGTTTCAATGGACTTCATACTTGGATTGCCGAGAACACAACGAGGCATGGATAGTATTTTTGTTGTTGTTGATCGATTTTCTAAGATGTCACATTTTATTCCTTGTAGGAAAACAAATGATGCAAGTCATGCGGGGGAATTATTCATGAGGGAAGTCATTCGGCTTCATGGAGTTCCACGAACCATTTAAGTGTTAGAGATGTTAAGTTCTTGAGTTACTTTTGGAAGACTTTGTGGGGAAAGATAGGGACTAAACTACTCTTCTCTACATCAAGTCATCCTCAAACCGAGGTAACTAATAGAACTTTAGGGGTACTCTTAAGGGCACTTGTTCAAAAGAATCTAAAGAACTGGGAAGAATGTTTATCTATTGTGGAATTTTCTTATAATCGTACAATTCACTATACTACGCATCATTCACCTTTTGAAATTGTTTATGGTTGTAATCCACTAACCCCTTTAGACCTAACCCCTATTCATGTTGGTGAGTATTTAAGCGTTGAAGGAGAATCTAGGGCTGACTTTATTCAAAAGATTCATCAACAAGTAAGTGAGCAAATTGCAAAGAAGAATGACATCTACGCAAAGAATGCTAATAAGGGCCGCAGAGGCTATTTCATTTTAGCCCGGAGATTGGGTTTAGGTGCATCTAAGAAAGGAAAGGTTTCCTAATTCTAGAAATACAAAGTTACATCCAAAAGGAGATGGGTCGTTTCAAGTGATTTCTAAGATCAATAACAATGCATACAAAATTGATCTACGACGTGAGTATGGTGTAAGTGCTTCTTTTAATGTTGGTGATTTATCTCCCTTCGAATTTGATACAGATTGTAAAGATTCGAGGACGAATCGTTTAAAAGAGGTAGGGAGAAAGAATGTTTATTTATCAATTTCGGAAAGGTAGATAGGGCTTTACGAGCACACAAACCACTTGTTTTTATTGATTTTAAGAGAAACCGAAAGGTTTTCTCTCACTAACAACTTTTCCTTTGATCTTATAACTTCTTCTCTGCCTAGTCTATGTGTTGATGTTTTGTAGGAATTCAAGGACATATTTCCTAAGGAGTTGCCGAAAGGTTTACCCCCAATCCGAGGCATAGAGCATCAAATCGACTTCATTTCGGGATCAAATCTTCCAAATAGGGCAGCCTATAGAGAAAATCCAGATGAGACCCGAGAGATACAAAGGCAAGTCGATTTACTTTTAGAGAAAGAGCAGGTACGTGAATCTTTAAGTCCTTGTGCTAGTCCGGTTATTTTAGTACCTAAGAAAGAGGGCACTTTTAGATTATGTATGGATTGTCGAGATATTAATAAGATAACTATTAAATATAGACATCCTATACCTCGCTTAGATGATATGCTAGATGAGTTAAGTGGTGCGTTAATCTTTTCTAAAATTGATTTAACTCAAGGCTATCACCAAATTAGAATGAAAGAAGGTGATGAAAGGAAAACTGCTTTTAAGACTAAATATGGATTATATGAATGGATTGTTATGCCTTTTGGTCTAAGGAATGCACCTAGTACTTTCATGAGATTAATGAACTACATATTTCGGCATTATTTTGGGAAATTTGTTGTAGTTTATCTTTGATGATATTCTTGTTTATAGTAAAACCTTAGAAGATCATGTTGAACATCTTAAGGTTGTTTTTACTATATTAAGAAAGCAAACATTGTAGGCCAAGCTTGAAAAATGCATTTTTTACACTAATTCTATTAACTTTCTTGGATGCATTGTTAGTTCAAGTGGAATTCAGGTTGATCCGGCTAAAATAGAGTCAATTGTGAGCTGGCCGAGGCTAACAAATGCAACACAAATCCGATCATTCTATGGTTTAGCAAACTTTTATAGACGATTTGTTCATGATTTTAACTCAATTGCCGCGCCATTGAATGAAGTTGTGAAGAAAGGTATCTCATTTTTTTTGGGATAAGCCGCAAGAAGAGAGTTTTACAAAGCTTAAGCAATTACTAACTTCTTCCCCTATTTTATCTTTACCTAATTTTAATATAACTTTTGAAGTTGAATGTGATGCTTCAGGTATAGGTATTGGGGCTGTTTTGCAACAACAAGGTAAACCTTTGGCATATTTTAGTGAGAAATTAAGTAGCGCTTCGCTTAATTATCCTACATATGATAAAGAGTTATATGCTATTGTTAGAGCATTGGAAACATGGCAGCATTACTTGATTGTAAGAGAATTTGTTGTTCATACGGATCATGAATCAATCAAGTATCTTAAAGGGCAAAGTAAGTTAAACAAGAGACATGCAAAGTGGGCTTCCTTTATTGATAGCTTTCCTTATGTGATCAAATACAAGAAAGGTAAGGAAAACATTGTTGCAGATGCTTTATCTAGAAGGTACACTTTACTTTCTGTTATGCATGCTAAATTACTTGGTTTTGAACATTTAAAAGCATTGTATAAAGATGATAATGATTTTTCAGATTTTTTTTTGGCATGTGATGTTTCGGCTCAAAAAGAATTTTAAAAATTTGAAGGTTTCTTGTTTAAAGGCAATAAGTTATGTGTTCCCTCTTGTTCTATTAGAGATTTAATTGTTAGAGAAGCACATAGTGGCAGATTAATGGGGCATTTTGGTGTTTTTAAAACCTTAGACATTTTACAAGAACACTTTTATTGGCCTAAGATGAAAAGGGATGTGAGGAAAATTTGTGAACTTTGTTTTAAGTGCAAACAGGCAAAAAGCACATCAAAAGCTCATGGATTGCTCATACCTTTACCAATACCCTCTTCACCGTGGATTGATCTTTCAATGGATTTTATTCTAGGATTACCGACATCCAGAAGAGGTAATGGCAATATCATGCTTGTTGTTGATAGATTTTCTAATATGGCTCACTTTATTCCTTGTAGGAAAACTAATGATGCAAGACATGTAGCGGATCTATTCTTCAAAGAAGTCATTCGGCTGCATGGTATTCCAAAAAAAATCGTAAGTGATAGGGATATAAAGTTCCTAAGTTACTTTTGGAAGACCTTATGAAGTAAGTTGGGGACTAAGTTGCTGTTTTCTACTTCAAGCCATCCCCAAACCGATGGCCAAACAAAGGTAACCAATAGAACTTTAGGGGTTATACTTAGAGCACTCATTCAAAAGAATTTAAAAAGTTTGGAAGAATGTATACCTCTTGCTGAATTTTCATATAATCGTACGTTACATTCAACTACTAATAATTCACCTTTTGAAGTTGTTTACGGTTTTAACCCCTTAACCCCTTTAGATCTAATCCCTCTTCCTATTGATGAGTACTCTAATATAGTGTTAGTAGTGCCCTAGGACCATTGGTATATGTTGTACGTTTTATATCTTTTGACCATGTCATTTGAATAGTTAATTTTGCTTCTGAACATCAAATGCGTGATTTGATAGCAAAACTCATTAACTTATGTAATTACTATTCTAGTTGTCCCTACTTTTATGTAAGGTTCTTTACAATGAAATAAAACTAGTATGATGTTTGATTGATGATTATGTTTTACTAGTCATGTGTAATGAATACAAATCATATCATAGATGCAATATACCGGTATCCACGCGACGAAACGAGCAGCGATTGCTAGCTCTTCGTTTCTGAGTTTCGGGAATTAGAAAGAAGAGAAGGGCAGAAATCCAGAAATCTGATTTCGGGAATAGAATTGGTTTTTTTGCGGCTCAAGCATTTTTCCTAGGGTTTCGGCCAAGAGAGGTTTATATAGGTTGTGAGAGTTTGTTTCAAGAACAACTCCCACGTCCTATCCACCTCTTTTGATAGTGGGAGTCTTCAACTCCCACGTCCCCCAGACTTCTACTGGTAGTGGGAGTCTTTATAGGATAATAACTCCCACGTAATCCCAGTTAAAATCAAATACCAAAATTACCCCTCATTCTCTCTAATTCGAAATAATAACAACTTTATTATTCTCAGAAAATAAATGTCAGATACAATGAACCTAGACACATTCTAGATTCATTGAATCTGGACATGAAGCTCGTTAGCTCGTCTATGCGTGTGACCCTGTAGGTTCATCTCAGAATGGCAATGAAAACACACTTAGTAGTAGTGTGAGTTCATAAATCACAAGCGGTCCCTAGCAGGACATTGTGACTACCCAAAGTGAATGAATATACAACGAAACCTAATATCAATCCACTATTTAATCCCTTTGTCTCGCGATATCCTAATTAAGCATAAGGCATGGTGGTCGTCACCCTTATTAAGCTTAATTGTATTTATGCTCGATCTCCCGAGTAGATCTGTTTCGACAAATAGCATTTGATAACCACTTTATCAAATACATTTGAGCACGGCCATGCATTTAAAGCAGTCTTTCCCTATCGAGGGGCCCATGGATATCTCTCTCAATAATAGAGAGGGACAAATTCCTTACAATGTCTCTCACATTCAAGCTATGATAGGACACTACATCCGATCATCGGTCAGTATTGATTACTCTGTTACAAGTAACGTCCGATCGAGTCAAAACGTGGCTCCATTCATACTAGAATCAATGAAGACATAAGGTCTAAGGATTCTAAAATAGTATTGAGGAAGTAATACTTATGACAAAGGACCATGAAGTATTACTTCTCTAACGGATCACGTCCAATACAATGTATCCCTATATATTGCATCTATGATGTGATTTGTATCCATTACACATGATCAGTAAAACAAGATCATCAATCAACAATCATACTAGTTTTATTTCATAGTAATTAAGCATTAGATAAAACTAGGGACTTCTAAAATAGTAATTACATAAGCTAATGAGTTTTACTATCAAATCACACATTTGATAATCAAAAGCAAAATTAACTATTCAATTACATGCTCAAAAGATAATAAAACGCACAACATGTGCTAATGGTCCTAGGGCACTACTAACATATCTCTATCTAATAATAGAGAGGGACAAATTCCTTACAATGTCTCTCACATTCAAGCCATGATAGGACGCTACATCCGATCATCAGTCTTATTGATTACTCGATTAAAAGCAACGTACGACTGAGTCAAAACGTGGCTCAATTCATGCTAGAATCAATGGAGACATAAGGTCTAAGGATTTTAAAATAGTATTGATGAAGTAATACTTATGACTAAGGACCATGAAGTATTACTTCTCTAACGGATCACGTCCGATACGATATATCTTAATACATTGCATCTATGATATGATTTGTACTCATTACACATGATTAGTAAAACGTAATCATCAATCAAATATCATACTAGTTTTATTTCATTGTAAAATAGATTACATAAGACTAGGGACAACTAGAATAGTAATTACATAAGCAAATGAGTTTTACTATCAAATCACGCATTTGATGTTCATAAGCAAAATTAACTATTCAGATGAAATGCTCAAAAAGATATAAAACGTACAACATATGCTAATGGTCCTAGGGCACTACTAACAATCTCCCACGTGCCCTAGGTCCAATCATACATGATCCTCAATCCCATTGACTCAGTATGACTCTCATGTTTAGGCTGTGGGAGTGGCTTGGTCAATGGATCTGCAATGTTGTCGTCTGTATGAACTTTGCAAATACTAACGTCTCCTCTGTCGATGATCTCTCTAATCACATGGAAACGCCTGAGAATGTGTTTGGATCGTTGGTGAGATCTAGGTTCCTTAGCTTGTGAAATGGCACCAGTGCTATCACAATAGAGGTCCAATGGGTTCACAATGCTAGGGACAACACCTAATTTCATCAACAAACTTCCTGATCCAAACAGCTTCTTTAGCTGCTTCAGAGGCAGCTAGATACTCAGCTTCTGTTGTAGAGTCGGCCACGGTTTCTTGCTTTGAACTCTTCCAGCTCACAGTATCTCCATTCAAACAAAACACAAAACCAGATTGCGATCTATAATCATCTACGTCGGTCTGGAAGCTTGCGTCTGTGTAACCATTTACAACCAGACTTCCTTCCTGACCTCCGTAAACTAAGAACATATCTTTAGTCCTTCTCAAGTACTTAAGAATGCTCTTGACTGCAGTCCAATGTGACTCTCCAGGGTCAAGATTGATATCTGCTAGTCATACTTAAAGCAAATGAGCCAATGGCTGAAGCATATGGGATCTTACTCATGCGCTCTTGGTCCTCCCTTTTGGAAGGTCCTTAAGTTCTGCTGAGTTTAATGCCATGTGACATGGGCAAGAATCCCTTTTTTGAGTCTTGAAAACTGAACCGTTTCAGTACCTTGTCAATGCCACTCTGGCTTAGGCCAATCATTTTGGTAGATCTATCTCTATAGATTCTTATACCCAAAATGTATGTAGCCTCGCCTAAGTCTTTCATGGAAAAGCACTTCCCCAACCAAGCTTTTACGGTTTGTAATGTGGGATGTCATTTCCAATCAGTAAGATGTCATCCACATAAAGCATAAGGAACACTACTGCATTATTAGTTACTTTCTTCTTATAAACACAAGGCTCGTCTTCGTTTTTGGTGAAACCGAATTCTTTAATACGTTCATCAAAGCGACGATTCCAGCTTCGAGATGCTTGCTTCAATCCATAAATGGACCTTTGAAGCTTACACACTTTGCTAGGATTTGTTGGATCAACAAACCCCTCAGGTTGTGTCATATACACATCCTCGAGAAGGTTTCCATTAAGAAACGCAGTCTTAACATCCATTTTCCATATCTCATAGTCATAATATGCGGCTATGGCAAGTAAAATCCTAATAGACTTTATCATAACGACAGGAGAAAAGGTTTAGTCATAGTCAATACCATGAACTTGTCTATAACCTTTAACTACTATTCGAGATTTAAAAGTGTGTACATTACCATCCATGTCGGTTTTCTTTTTGAAACACCATTTGTTATCAATGACCTTACACCCTTCGGGTGGGTCAACCAACGTACATGGATTGCATCTCAGACTTCATAACTTCTAGCCACTTATCTGACTCAGAACTACGAATTGCCTCTTTGTAGGTAGTGGGTTCATCTTGATCAATCAGTTCAACCTGATGATCATCAGTCACGAGAAATCCATATCTCTCAAGCTGTTGATGTACCCGACTCGACCTCCTTGGGCTTTGTGTCAAAGATTGAAGCTCAGTATCAGCACATGAGCTTGCTTGAACTTCCAAAGTTGGTTCACATGTTGTTGGGGGATCTTGAATTTCCTCAAGATGGATCTTACTCCCACTATCCTCTTTGGAAATAAATTCCCTTTCAAGGAATAAACCATTACGAGCAACAAACACTTTGTTCTCTGATGGAAGATAGAAGTAATATCCTTTAGTTTCTTTAGGATCTCCCACAAGCAAACACTTGTCAGATTTAGGGGCGAGTTTATCAGATAACAAGCGTTTTACATACGCCTCGCATCCCCAAATTTTGAGAAATGACAAACTAGGTCGTTTCCCAGTCCATATCTCATATGGAGTTTTCTAAACCGCTTTAGAAGGAACTCTATTTAATATAAATGCAGCAGTTTCTTAGGCGTAGCCCCAAAAGGAAATTGGAAGACTTGTTTGACTCATCATAGATCGAACCATATCTAGTAAGGTGCGATTCCTCCTTTATGATACACCATTCCATTGTGGTGTGCCAGGAGGAGTTAATTGCGAAACAATTCCACAACCCCTAAGATGTTTGTCAAACTCTTGGTTAAGGTATTCGCCACCTCGATCTGATCGAAGTGTCTTAATACTTTTACCAAGTTGATTTTGTACTTCATTTTGAAATTCTTTGAATCTTCCAAAAGATTCTGATTTATGTTTCATTAGATAGACGTAGCCATATCTACTGAAATCATCTGTGAATATAATGAAGTACTGGAACTCTCCTCTAGCACTTGTGTTTATTGGTCCACAAATATATGTATGTATGAGGCCCAACAAATCAAAAGCTCTCTCACTTTGTCCAGTAAAGGGAGCTTTAGTCATTTTGCCTAACAAGCAAGAATCACAAGTCTCATAAGACTCTAAGTCAAATGATGTCAAAATTCCATCTGAATGGAGCTTTGATATGCGTTTCTCATTTATGTGGCCCAAACGACAGTGCCAAAAGTAGGTCTGGTTTAAGTCATTTGATTTAAACCTCTTAGTATTAATGTTATAGATGGGCTTTTAATGGAATCATCGAGGTTAAGAACATAAAGCCCATTCATCAAAGAGGCATCTCCATAAGAGATACGATCCTTATGAATGGTGCAAATTTTATTCATAATATTTAATTCAAAACCTTCAATATCCAAACAAGAAACTGAAATAATATTCCTACTCAAAGTTGGAACATAAAGGCAATTATTCAGTTCTATAATAAGGCCACTTGGCAAAACTAAATTAAATGTCCCGGTAGCTACAGCAACAACTCTTGCTTCGTTCGCTACTCTCAAGTCCACTTCTCCTTTTGCTAGTGATCTACTCCTTTTGAACCCCTGCACATTTGCACAAATGTGAGATCCACAACCGGTATCTAATGCCCACGAAGTAGGAGCTGACATGTTAATTTCAATAACATAAATACTTGGAGAGACAGTCAAACTGGCCTTTCCCTTTTTCTTCTCTTCCAAATAGAGCTTGCAGTTCCTTTTCCAATGACCTGGTTCATTGCAATGGAAGCAAACTCCTTCCTTTGGTGCCTTAGCATTGGGCTTGGGCTTGGGCTTGTCATTGCCTTTGCCTTTGCCTTTCTTGGCCATGGGCTTTCCCTTTCCTTTCTTCTTGAAATTCCCCTTTTAAACCATTAAGACTTCAGGGGTCTTCTTAATGTTCAGTTCAGCCTGCTTGAGCATCCCGTATATTTCGTGTATGGTCTTCTCCATGGCATGCATGTTGAAGTTCATAACAAATTGGTCATACTCCGGTGGGAGTGAGCCCAAGATCATATCTGTGGCCATGTCATGACCTACGGGAGCCCCAAGTTTCTCAAGTTGGTCAAAATAGCCCTTCATCTTAAGAACATGTGCACTTACAGAGGTGCCAGGGGCCATTTTGCAACTATTTAACGCCTTAGTTGTGAGGAATCTTTCATGACGAGCTTGCTCTTGGAACATTTCCTTGAGCTGGCCCATAATCTGGAAAGCCTCAACTCCTTCAAACTATTTTTGAAGGTCAGTGCTCATTGTGACTAACATGAGACAAGTCACATCGTTAGAGTCGTCAAAATGCTTCTTCCAAGCATCTCTTTCAGCTCTAGGGGCGTTGTTTGCAGGCTGTTCAAGAATGTTCGTATCAAGAACGTACAACTTTCTTTCCTGCTTAAGGACAATCCTTAAGTTGCGGGCCCAATCAAGGAAATTGGTCCCGCTTAGTTTTTCCTTCTCAGGGACGGATCGCAATGAATTGTGTGATGTATTGGTTGCCATTATCTACATTAAATTATTTGCAAAGTTATTAGTTTTTGAGCAAAAACATTTTCCACAATTTCAACACTTGATAAATAGTGGGGAAAAACATTTTTACAATAGTTATAGGAAAGCTTTGGCTTAACACCCATAATTAAAGTAAAATCATCTAATAGGAATGACATCTATATGTCCCGGCTATTTCCCATCTTATGCCCTAGGTCCAAAACTATTTTGATGGCCTAGCTAAGTTGAACCATGTCTAAGCTTATGGAAATCACTATTTTCCCATCTCTCTTTGCTTAGATAACCACTTGTATGTTGCTTTGGCAAGCAGACAAAATGATGATCCAAGCTCAATGAGTGCTTAGAGTATGGTAGGCATTTTAAGACTTAGTTAAAACGTTCGGTTTGAAGAAGACAGAAAAACGTGTAATACAATTATACAAGCATCTCATGCAATATATAAAGCATAAAAAATTAAACGTGAGATAGCATGGCCTAATCCTATGATGACTCCCACGAGCCTTGTGGGAGCCAAGGGTCAATCTAAGTCTATATCCATCTCATGGATAAAGTCTTCGATCCAGCGTCCTCCAATCTTGTTACATAATTATATGGGCATACCCAACCTTCAATGTAAAGCAGTAAAAATAATCTAAGAATGCAATTACAATTTTACAACATTGAAAACAGCTCGCAGGCCGTATTATAAAATTACAAAAAAAATATGTAGAACAAGGGGTATAGTAGGCCATGCTATTCACCATGCTAAAATCACATAAAGCACAATGAAATTAACAACGAGTACATATATTAAGTCTTAAGTCAGTGGAACGACGAATCTCCGCAACGCAGACGGCGGTTCCGCTAGCGGGCGGGGGGTCAAGGGGGCAGCGCCCCCGGAAGAAAAATATGATTCTACATCAGCTCATCGAATGAGTTTTTCTGTCCCGATTTACCCCTCTTAAAGTGCCTACCATAACCTAAGCACTCCATAAGCTTGGATCATCATTTTTCAAGAAGAAAGGCAAGGGAAAGCCCATGGCCAAGAAAGGCAAAGGCAAAGGCAATGACAAGCCCAAGCCCCAGCCCAAAGCCAAGGCACCAAAAGATGGAGTTTGCTTCCATTGCAATGAACCAGGTCATTGGAAACGGAACTGCAAGCTCTATTTGGAAGAGAAGAAAAAGGGAAAGGCCAGCTTTGACTGTCTCTCCGTGTATTTATGTTATAGAAATTAACATGTTCTGCTCCTACTTCATGGGTATTAGATACTGGGTTATGGATCTCACATTTGTGCAAATGTGCAGGGGTTCAAAAGGAATAGATCACTGGCAAAAGGAGAAGTGGACCTCAGAGTAGCCAACGGAGCAAGAGTTGTTGTTGTAGCTACGGGGACATTTAATTTAGTTTTGCCAAGTGGCCTTAGCATAGAACTAGATAATTGTTTGTATGTTCCAACTTTGAGTAGGAATATTATTTCAGTTTCTTGTTTGGATATTGAAGGTTTTGAATTAAGTATTATGAATAAAATTTGCACCATTCATAAAGATCGTATCTTTTATGGAGATGCCTCTTTGATGAATGGGCTTTATATTCTTAACCTCGATGATTCAATTCAAAGGCCCATCTATAACATTAATACTAAAAGGTTTAAATCAAATGACTTAAACCAAACCTACTTTTGCACTGTCGTTTGGGCCACATCAACGAGAAACGCATATCAAAGCTCCATACAGATGGAATTTTAACATCATTTGACTTAGAGTCTTATGAGACGTGTGAATCTTGCTTGTTGGGCAAAATGACTAAAGCTCCCTTTACTGGACAAAGTGAGAGAGCTTCCGATTTATCGGGCCTCATACATACGTATGTTTGTGGACCAATGAACACTAATGCTAGAGGAGGGTTTCAGCATTTCATCACATTCACGGATGATTTCAGAGATATGGCTACGCCTATCTAATGAAACATAAATCGTAGTCTTTTGGAAGATTCAAAGAATTTCAAAATGAAGTACAAAATCAACTTGGTAAAAGTATTAAGATACTTCGATCGGATCGAGGTGGCGAATACCTTAACCAAGAGTTTGACGAACATCTTAGAGGTTGTGGAATTGTTTCACAATTAACTCCTCCCCGGCACACCACAATGGAATGGCGTGTCTGAACGGAGGAATCACACCTTATTAGATATGGTTCGATCTATGATGAGTCAAACAAGTCTTCCAATTTCCTTTTGGGGCTCGCCCTAGAAACTCGCTGCATTTATATTAAATAGAGTTCCTTCTAAAGCGGTTCGTAAAACTCCATATGAAATATGGACTGGGAAACGACCCAGCTTTGTCATTTCTCAAAATTTGGGGATGCGAGGCGTACGTAAAACGCTTGTTATCCGATAAACTCGCCCCTAAACCGACAAGTGTTTGTTTGTGGGATATCCTAAAGAAACTAAAGGATATTACTTCTATCTTCCATCGGAGAACAAAGTGTTTGTTGCTTGTAATGGTTTATTCCTTGAAAGGGAATTTATTTCCAAAGAGGATAGCGGGAGTAAGATCCATCTTGAGGAAATTCAAGATCCCCAAACAACATCCGAACCAACTTTAGAAGTTCAAGCAAGCTCACGTGCCGATACTCGAGCTTCAATCTTTGACACAAGGCCCAAGGAGGTCGAGTCGGGTACATCAACGACTGAGAGATATGGATTTCGTGGATCGATGATCATCAAAGTTGAACCGATTGATCAAGATGAACCCACTACCTACAAAGAGGCAATTCGTAGTTCCGAGTCGATAAGTGGCTAGAAGCTATGAAGTCCGAGATGCAATCCATGTACGACAACCAAGTATGGACTTTGGTTGACCCACCCTGAAGGGTGCAAGGTCATTGATAACAAATGGTGTCATAAAAAAGAAGACCGACATGGATGGTAATGTACACACTTTTAAATCGCGACTAGTAGTTAAAGGTTATAGACAAGTTCATGGTATTGACTATGACGAAACCTTTTCCCTCGTCGTGATGATAAAGTCAATTAGGATTTTACTTGCCATAGCCGCATATTATGACTATGAGATATGGCAAAATGGATGTTAAGACTGCGTTTCTTAACTGAAACCTTCTCGACGACGTGTATATGACACAACCTCGAGGGGTTTGTTGATCCAACAAATCCTAGCAAAATGTGTAAGCTTCAAAGGTCCATTTATGGACTCAAGCAAGCATCTCGAGTCGGAATCGCCGCTTTGATGAACGTATTAAAGAATTCGGTTTCATCAAAAACGAAGACGAGCCTTGTGTTTATAAGAAAGTAACTAATAATGCAGTAGTGTTCCTTGTGCTTTATGTGGACGACATCTTACTTATTGGAAATGACATCCCCACATTACAAAGCGTAAAAGCTTGGTCAGGGAAGTGCTTTTCCATGAAAGACTTAAAGCGAGGCTACATACATTTTGGGTATTAGAATCTATAGAGATAGATCTAACAAAATGATCGCCTAAGCCGAAAGTGGATACATTGACAAGGTCATCGAAACGGCTCGACTTTGCAAAACTCCAAAAAAGTGGATTCTTGCCCATGTCACATGGCGTTAAACTCAGCGAGAACTCAAGGACCTTCCACAAGGGAGGACCAAGAGCGCATGAGTAAGATCCCATATGCTTCACCATTGGGTCTATTATGTACGCCATGATATGCACTCGCCCGAATGTCTCATTTGCTTTTAAGTATGACTAGCAGATATCAATCGACCTCGGAGAGTCACATCGACTGCAGATCAAGAGCATTCTTAAGTACTTGAGAAGGACAAAATATATGTTCTTAGTTTACGGAGGTCGTGAAGTGAAGTCCGGTAGTAAATGGTTACACAGACGCAAGCTTCCAGACCGACGTAGACGATTATAGATCGCAATCTGGGTTTTGTGTTTTGTTTGAATGGAGGTGCTCGTGAGCTGGAAGAGCTCAAAGCAAGAAACCGTGGCCGACTCTACAATGTGAGCCGAGTATCTAGTCGCTTCTGCAAGCAAACTAAAGAAGCTGCTTTAGATCGTGAAGTTTGTTGATGAACTAGGTGTCGTCCCCCAGCATTGTGAACCGAGTGGACCTCTATTGTGATAGTATCGGTGCCATTTCACAAGCTAAGGAACCTAGATCTCACCAACAATCCAAACACATTCTCAAAGCGCTTCCATCCGATTAGAGAGATCATCGACAAAGGAGACGTTAGTATTTGCAAAGTTCATACAGCACGACAACATTGCGAGATCCATTGACCAAGCCACTCCCACAGCCCTAAACACGAGAGTCATACTAGGTCAATGGGATTGAGGATCATGTATGATTGGACCTAGGGCAAGTGGGAGATTGTTAGTAGTGCCTCTAGGACCATTAGCACATGTTGTGCGCTTTTATTATCTTTTGAGCATGTAATTGAATAGTTAATTTTTGCTTTTGATTATCAAATGTGTGATTTGATAGTAAAACTCATTAGCTTATGTAATTACTATTCTAGAAGTCCCTAGTTTTATGTAATGCTTAATTACTATGAAATAAAACTAGTATGATTGTTGATTGATGATCTTGTTTTACCGATCATGTGTAATGGATACAAATCACATCATAGATGCAATATATAGGATACATTGTATCGACGTGATCCGTCGAGAAGTAAAACTTCATGGTCTTAAGTCATAAGTATTACTTCCTCAATACTATTTTTGAATCCTTAGCCCTTATGTCTTCATTGATTCTAGTATGAATGGAGCCACGCTTTTGACTCGATCTGACGTTACTTGTAACAGAGTAATCAATACGACTTATGATCGGATGTAGTGTCCCTATCATAGCTTGAATGTGAGAGACATTGTAAGGAATTTGTCCTCTCTCATTATTGAGAGAGATATCCATGGGCCCCTCGATAGGGAAAGACTGCTTTAAATGCATGGCCGTGCTCAAATGTATTTGATAAAGTGGTTATCAAATGCTATTTGTCGAAACAATCGACTCGGAGATCGAGCATAAATACAATTAAGCTTAATAAGGGTGACGACCACCATGCCTTATGCTTAATTAGGATATCGCGAGACAAAGGGATTAAATAGTGGATTGACAATAGGTTCCGTTGTAAATTCATTCACCTCGTAGTCACAATGTCCTCGCTAGGGGCCGCTAGTGACTTATGAACTCACACTACTACTAAGTGTGTTTTCATTTCCATTGTGATATGAACCTACAGTGGTCACACGCATAGACGAGCTAACAAGCTTTCATGTCCGCATTCAATGAATCTAGATTGTGTCTAGGTTCATTGTATCCGACATTTGTTTTTCTCGAAAATAATAAAGTGTTTATTATTCGAATTAGAGATAGGGGGCAATTTTGGTATTTAACTATAGCTGGGATTAAGTGGGAGTTGTTATCCGATAAAGACTCCCACTACCAGCCAGAAGTCTCAGGGGACGTGGGAGTCGAGTCTCCACACGCTGAGAGAAGTTGAGTAGACGTGGGAGTTGTTCCGGGAACAAACTCCCACACTCTATATAACATCTCTTAGCCGAAACCCTAGGACATTAAGTCATTCAAACTGAAATACCAATACAAGAAAGGGAAAAACGTTTTCTTTCTCGCTTTTTCCCTTTTCTCTCTAAATTCCCGAACTTCAGAAAGACGAAGAGCTAGCAATCACTGCTTGTTTCGTCGCGTGGATACCGGTAGAGGGAAATTCCGCAAAGGGAATTCCGTTGGTGAAAAAAAGAAAACTTCCAAGAATCGTCATCCTCCATTCAAGAAGTAGCTTCTTGAATCCGAAAAATTGTAAGTTTTTACCGCTGTTTTCGAATTGTTTCATATGAGCGGATCCTTCAGGGGAGGATCCATGGGTGTTTGGAACGAGTTTCCGCCCATGAATCCCTTCACTTATATGTTATTATACAAATACAATCAATGGATGAATAACTTATACTTATATCGATACTTGGAATCTTGTCATATTGGAGATGTCTTTTTGGGCATAAACCCTAACAAACTCCCACTTGCACAAAAAGACTAATCTACCCCGTAGACACTCACTCACCTTCTATAGGAACTAATGATATTTTAAAACAGCTTCATAGGCTAAAGATGTATGGACTTGCTAGATCTTATATTTTAGAAAAATTGAATAATTAGCCACTTTGATCATCAACGTTTTTTCGTCTAGCCACTTTGGTCAAAATTCAAGTTTTTTAACTTATTTCATCATTAAACATTTTTCGGTCTGCCATTTTGGTCATAAATGATTTTTTTAACTTTTTTCATCACTAAAGTTTTTTTTATCTGCCATTTTGATCAATAAAGTTTTTTCATTCTGCCATTTTGCTCACTAAAGTATTTTCATTCTGCCATTTAGGTCACTAAAAATTTTGACCAAAATGGCAGACCGAAAAAACTTTAGTGACCAAAATGGCAGAATGAAAAAACTTTAGTGATGAAAAAAGTTAAAAAAATTATTTTTGACAAAAATGGCAGGCCAAAAAATATTTAATGATGAAATAAGTTAAAAAACTTGAATTTTGACCAAAGTGGCTAGGCAAAAAAACCTTGATGATCAAAGTGGCTAATAATTCTAGAAAAATTGTTTCACTACTACTTCCTCTTGGATAGAGTCTCAGATTAAGTAGTGAATTTTCTTAGAGTGCATGTCTTTCTTGTGGTGTATGTCTTTTAACGAGCTATCTCAATTCCTAGTTCCGTTAAGAATTTTCTGGAGTCATAATGCTTCTGAAGCTATACTGTACTCTGATTTATGGTAGAGTCAACAATTTGGGATTGTTTCGACGTTTCTCCCTAAAATAGCTCTTGCAGACAATGTAAAAGTTTATCCAAAAATGGATTTCTTTTATCTTTATCTTTCTAAAAATCTTTGTAGTGTATCTGATTGGAACTTAAACCATCAATTCTATAAACTAGCATACAAGAGTGAATATCTTAAGGATATTCTAATATATGTTTTACAACTTGTGAACGAGCCTTTTGAAGGTTTAATTGAAATATGTTTACAATTCTTTTGGCATAGAGAATATTGTGTCTAGTACCATGAGTCCCCCCCCACACCAAAGCATGAGGAATCCTACTCATCTTTTGGTCTTATCTTATTTGTGTCTTTTCGAAAATTTACAAAATGAACCTTTATCATGTATAAAAATAATGATTATCCTCTTTTCATGAATTCATGCTACACTAATCTAGCATTTTTTCATCATATGAAACTTAGAATAAGTCTAATGTTCTTTGCTTCCTAACCAAGAAGTTTTAATTCAGAATGTAGCTTGTATGCTCTATGTCCTTCATACTCAATTGACTAGAATAAAAAACCCTGTTTTGCGACATTGTCTAAAATAGTAGAATGTCATCTTCATTAAATTGCAAATATGACAATCCTTATCCAATTTCTCGTGTCTATGTGATTCATCCTCGTTCAGAAAAAAAATCATGAAACTTTATTATTTGTTCAAAACGAATGTTCCACGTCATTGATGCTTTGCTTAAAGCTCATTAACCATGCAATATCGACCTCGAGCAATGAACTTCAAAGGTGTCTCCATGTGCCATATCTTGTAATTGAAATGACTTGTTGTAGTATAGAGTATGCGAATGGAACTGTTGTCTGGTGAAATAGTTTTCCTCGTAACAGACCTTCTTCTTTCTGTAGTCAAACTTTTCAACTAACCATGCTTAGAAGATTTTCATATTTTCATGTTCTCCTCTCTTTATATCTTGTATATTTACTTATTCCCTCCGGGTTTAATCCCATTAGGATCAGTTACAAGATCACGGACTTGATTGAATGGATTCAATCTCTGATCCCATTGCTCATGTTCATTTGGTAGAATCAATGTTGGTGATGACTTCATCGTATCTAGTGAGAACTAATTCCTGATGATCAGAAGTTAAGTCATAGACTTCTTCCGTCCACCTTTACCGAATCTTAGTAACTCTCCCACTGCGATAAGGCTCCATCAAAATTGGATTAAGATCAAGAGTCATATTTGAGTCTGGAATGGGTTTAACTGAAGTTGTAGAACATCAAAGTTCTAACTTCTAAATTCGACCCACCTTAATTGAACCTATTCTAGGATACCTTTGATTATCCTTCAAGTATCTAGCATAAGTAGAAAGATTACTCTTTGCTTCTTGGGATAATAAAAGGTTACTTAATGTGAATCATCCCAAAGAAGGTAGAAACACATGATGAATGATCGTTCTAATAGATTGTTAGAACGAGATTTCTTGGTGAAGACCGCGACCCCTAACAAACCGATAGGAAGGAACCTTGGTATAAGGACCTCAACCCACAACCTATGTTGTAGCTAGTAACCTTGATATAATATTCGCCACATACAACTCACAAAAAGTTGTTTAATAAGAATTCAAACGCCACAAGTTAAAAACTTGATAAGTTCTAAAGTTCAAGAAGAACTAAGAGTTTCAGAAGAAAACTCGCAAATTATATTTCAGCAAAGGTTAATCTTTTTGATTTACAAGGGTCTTATTTATAGGCATATAAATAAGGTAGACAACTTATGAAAGATGAGCAAAATAAACTATCAAATAGGCTATTCTAGTTTTAATAGACTTCTTGTATGCCAAACATGATGTCATAGCTAACTTGTATTCCATGGTTGAGGTCATGGATGATGTCAAATGATGGCTGCCAAAAGACCACGAAATTATTACTTGTGACCATCCAACTTTGGTCAAAATTTGGTGCTTTCTAGACTTTGAAACTAAAGCTTCATAAAATGCACTTTGGCCATGGAATGTGTTGCTGAAATTTACCTTGAGGAGGATGAATTTGAGGACGAAATTAAGCTTCAAAATTGGGCTTGAATTGGACTTAAATTGTGTTATCTATTAAACCAAAAGAACATCGGCATTTTGGTCTTTTACTTGGATCAAAAGAACACAATTTGTTGGGCTCTCTTGGATGTTCATTTTAGCTTGAACCAAACACTTTGCAAATAAACCAATAAGTGCCCCTATGAAAAGCTTGGATTGAGACCTAGTGATAGGACCAACATGCCACTTCAATAGTTCTTCCTCTTTTGAGTTCGAGTTCTTAAGAAGATTTCCATCATTACTACCTCTTATTTCTTTCATATTTTCAATAAAGTAGCACACATTTTTTAACTCGGTTGTAACTTACCTTCTTTCCTTAGTACATATTCTGTGTTAGAAGAATAACCGGGTCATACACATAAGCGCAACGGAAATAACTTTGACCCGCCTCTATCAGGATCTTTCACGAGTAAGTACCTACGACTATGGGATAGTGTTTTACCTTATATGGATGCTAGAATGGCTGAAACGCTTTCAGCGGTTTGTTGTAACGAACGGAATACCACGCTTGCAGGCTCCGTCTCTTCCGGTATCCACTCGATCTTCCGGAGATGATCTTCTACTGCTTGGTGCTAGCCAACGCCTTGTAGAAGCTTTGAAGACACTCTTCAATGGATGGAGTATGAACGACCTTTTCAAGAACAAGAAACAAGCTTTCTAACTTCTTTTCTATTAGCAAAAATGCAAGAAAAAGGTCCAAAAATTTGTCTTGTCTTTTTCTCTCTATTCTCTTAGCTTCAAAAATCTGGAGAAAAACTGATTAGAATGATAGGAAAAATCTGAATTTTTCCTCTAGTCTATCAAGAGAGAGTGGGGTGAGATAATGGGGGAAGTGGGAGATCATGGAGAGAATTACTCCTCCACTCTCTCCACCACTTCAACCACCATCAAGAGGGCTGAATTTATGTCTAACATTCCAGCCATAAGGTCGGTCCAAACGGGTTGGTCGGCCCAATCATATTG
The DNA here is from genome assembly GCA_026122235.1 of Vinca minor. Taxonomy (NCBI): domain Eukaryota; kingdom Viridiplantae; phylum Streptophyta; class Magnoliopsida; order Gentianales; family Apocynaceae; genus Vinca; species Vinca minor. The sequence continues at coordinate 1,263,954 of JAOCZM010000226.1, forward strand.
GTCGGCCCAACCCGATTAAGGGCCCAATCCAATCCCGGCCCGGCCCAATCGAATTGGCGCACTTTAGATTAAATGTACTCCAACATTCTGGACATCCAAAAATTTGAGATGTACAAGATTGGGCTTTCGATAAATCAACATTTCATTGGGAGTCCCGAGTACAATCTTGGTAGGTAAATTTTTTAGAACATATACTCTTTATTTCTAAGAAATATCATTAAAAGGAATCAGGAAGAGTTGCGTGAATTATCATGCTACTAACCATATGATAGTCATATTCTCAATTCCTCTACACTGTTTTGCTGGGACATCTCTGATGTATATAATTTGAGAAACTATACTTATGATGTCTTCTAATAGTAGTCTTTAAACTTACCAAGATAGATACTTTTCTACCCTGATCTGATCTCAACACATTGTGTTGTTTATTTGGTTGACACTCTGTTAGTAGTGCCCTAGGACCATTAGCATATGTTGTACGTTTTATATATTTTGAGCATGTAATTGAATAGCTAATTTTGCTTATGAACATCAAATGCGTGATTTGATAGTAAAACTAATTAGCTTATGTAATTACTATTCTAGTTGTCCCTAGTTTCATGTAATGTTCTTTACAATGAAATAAAACTAGTATGATGTTTGATTGATGATTATGTTTTACTAATCATGTGTAATATTCATAAATCATATCATAGATGCAATATATTGGGATATATTGTATCGGACGTGATCCGTTAGAGAAGTAATACTTCATGGTCCTTAGTCAAAAGTATTACTTCCTCAATACTATTTTAGAATCCTTAGACCTTATGTCTCCATTGATTCTAGCATGAATGGAGCCACGTTTTGACTCAGCCTGGACGTTACTTTTAATCGAGTAATCAATACGATCGATGATCGGATGTAGCGTCCCTATCATGGCTTGAATGTGAGAGGCATTGTAAGGAATTTGTCCCTCTCTATTATTAAAGAGAGATATCCATGGGCCCCTTGATAGGGAAAAACTGTTTAAATGTATGGCCGTGCTCAAATGTATTTGATAAAGTGGTTATCAAATACTATTTGTTGGAACAGCTTTACCCGTGAGATCGAGCATAAATACAATTAAGCTTAATAAGTGGTGACGACTACCACGCCTTATGCTTAATTAGGATAGCGTGAGACAAAGTGGATTAAATAGATGGATTGATATTAGGTTCCATCAGTAAATTCATTCACTTTGGGTAGTCACAATGTCCTCGCTAGGGGACCACTTATGATTTATGAACACATACTACTACTAAGTATGTTTTCATTGCCATTGTGATATGAACCTGCTGTGGTCACACGCATAGACGAGCTAACGAAGCTCATGTCCAGCATTCAATGAATCTAGAATGTGTCTAGTGTTCATTGTATCCGACATTTATTTTTCCGAGAATAATAAAGCGTTATTATTCGAATTAGAGATAAGGGGCATTTTCGGTATAGTCGGGATTACGTGGGAGTTATTATCCGATAAACACTCCCACTACCAAAGCAGAAGTCTAGAGGACACGGGAGTTATAGACTCCCACCGCTAAAAGAGGTGGATAGGACGTGGGAGTTGTGCTTAAAACAACCTCTCACTCCCTATATAAACTTCTCTTGCCGAAACCCTCGTGTCAATGCTTTTCACCCGAAATACCAAAAAGACCTAGAAAATCAGCTTTTTCTATTCTCGCTCTCCCTTTCTCTCTAATTCCCGAAACTCGTAAAAATGAAGAGCTAGCAATCACTGCTCGCTTCGCCGCGTGGATACTCGGTAGAGGGACATTCCGCAAAGGGAAATCCATTGGTGGCAGCGACGTATCCAAGAAACAGCATCTTTCATTAAAGAATCAGATTCTTGAACCCGAAAAGTAAGTTTCGGTCTAGATTTTTTTTCCGATTCTTATGGTATGAGCAGATCCTTCGGGGGAGGACTCATGAGTGTTTAGAACGATTTTCTGCCCATGAATCCCTTCACACTCCTCTTTAGTCTTTAACTTTAAAAGCTTATACTTGTGTCTTATCAAACTTAAACTGTGAGTGGTCATTAGTTGAGGTGAAGAAGTACTAGTATCTTTATTTGTCCATCATATGAAAAAGACCATTACAATTTGGGACAGATTGAGTATTCTTACTAAATGTGTAATAAAAACATAAAGACTATAAATGGTTGTATTCTTGAGGTTCTCTCTCTGTGAGGTTTCCTACTCCGATTATGTCAGACCCTAAATTACTAGGGTTTCTCATGCCGCCTTTGTGCGCATCTTTGAGCCGAACGATGATCTGTATCATCGACAAGGTTCTTTATCTCTCGACGTCGCCATTACTCAACAAAGATATGGATTTTGACATCGTTCCTAAGGCATTAAGACTCCACTACGCCAATGTTATGAGGGCAAACTATCGACATGGTGATAAGCGAAGTCGGACTGGTTTTATTTCAATGAAGGAAGGGATACCAGATTTGGGGGCGCGGGTGACGACAAATGGTGAATTTGGTTCTATAACAAAGGGGTCTAGGGAATTGTTGGGGTTGGGTTGGATAACTAGGGGATAGTTGGTATTTAGAAGGGTGGAAAGGTTTGGTGGCATTGATGTTTTATGGTCGTCGACTTCTAACTCCGGCCGGCGATCTATGTATGGTGTAGATATGAGGGAGGCTCCGACGAGGGACGGTAGTAAAAATGGACTGGGCTTTGGATATGATATGGTGCCCTTTGGTCGAGACCTTGTACCAGCGATGTCGGATATGGTGGGAGAGGTACCGGAGTTGACGATGGCAGCGGGTGGTCGGAGGTGGGCTGCAGGGGACAATAGGCTGTAGTTGGGGAGGGGGGGTTAGAAGCAGGTCAGATTGAAAACCCGCGCGCACGTATGAGGTCGGGTTGATGAACCACGACCGACCCATAAGGGTGGTGTTCGGACTATGCTACTGGGCCAAGGATTTCTCCTTATGGGCATGTTCTTTAATGGGCTCTCAGCTTGGCTGTTTGGAGAATTTTTAGCTCACCTGTTTGGGACCTCTCTATTTGGGCTAATTGTGGCAGGTCCGACACTTAATGTTACTACTACAGCCGGATCTGTCCAAGTTGGCCCGTTTTATGAAGAGATAGAGTTTGAGGCTCATCATAATAATATTTGGGGTGTTTTTAACCCAAATATTAGTGAATATTTTTTCGTCCCAACTGCTGTTGATGAGTTTTTTTTTTTCAATAGGGGTTCCTGCCCTTAATCAGGATAAGGTGGAGGTCACAGGTCCGCACCACTGAGATCCATGACTTGCTTGATAGGGAATTGTTCGGGACTTCACAACTCATGGACAATTCAATACTTTGTGCGCCTCACAATGGTTTACAATTTTTGTAGTCTTTTTTTTTTCATAATAAAGTTCTTTGTAGGCTTCATGATTAATATCATGGTGGTATTAGGTTGTTTTCAAGCTTTAAATTAGGATTTATTTCAAGTTTTTATGTAAGCAATCAAAGCGGGGCGTCCGTCTCAAATTTGGAGAACCATCCCTCAAGGTAGAGATTGACTGCAACATGGTTTCAAATGGAGGATCGGGAGCGGGCGTTCTGTTCGTATCTGGCGTGGTCGCTGGCTAACTACTTAATGCAGTTTTCAGCTGATCTCCCCTCCTATTTTTATGTGTTTTGAAAGTTTGCAAACAAGAACTCTAACAATTGTGGAAGACCGCTGGCTTGAACACGACTCCAGTTTTGGTTTTCTTATAGAGTTTATTTGTAAGGGCAGAGTAATGCGTAGCTTAGAATTTAATATGCCCATAAGTCAAGTTATGTTCTGACTCACTTGTTGTTTTGACATCCTCTTAAGGCTTGACGCCTCATTTCAAAGAGTAGGAGATCCTTCAGAATTCTGCCTCCCTTATATAATCTCTAATATCGATTAATGATATTACATTTTCCTTCAAAAAAAAGAAATAGTTGTATCCTTGCATGATTTGGCCACATGGTCCATGGTAATTGAGTTTCCATGTACATGCATGCCGATATCCAACCAACTCTCTCTCTCTCTCTCTCTCTCTCTCTCTCTCTCTTAGTTATGAATGTTTTCCTGATATATATTTAGCTCATGAGGCTCATAGCTCAACTCAGACTCACAATTAAAATGTGAGCTGAAGTGAGCTATACTAAACTCGACTTACATACCTCGATTAACACCCTATATGCCATCAATTGATAGTGAGTCTGGATGAGAATCCTGACTTGAAACACCAAGTCCTATTAATTGCAGGGATTGTTTTAAGACGAGTTGGATTTGAAGCCCTGAATTACAAATTTGGCACTTCCGGGTACCGAATTTAAATTTAGCCGAAAAAAATAAATGCATTTAATCCATTTTCAAAAGGGAAAAAGGAAAGGCAAATTGGTGAATTTCATCCATAAACATAGCATGTTTGGTGATTTTGGTCCCTGTTATATTTTTGTTTGTTTTTTGGACTTTAAACATTTTACGTTTGGTGGACATGATCCTTCCGTCCTCAACTGTGTTAGTCAACTGACAGTCAACAAAATTTTAATTCAAAAACACAAATTTGAAAGGGTATTTTGGGAAAAACAATCATTTTCTTTAAAAACACTAAAATTAACCCCCACCCCACATCTCTCTTATTTGTCTTCTTCTTCAAACCAACCAATGACCCACCCATACCCCCGTAGCCCCACCCCACCTCTCTCATTTTTCTTCTTCAACTCACTCCTACCCCTGCACCATGAGGTACCCCACCCCACCTCTCTTCTTCTCCAACCCACTTATAGACACACCCTACCCCCGCAATCCCACATTTCTTCTTCTTCTTGAACTCACCCTACCCTACACCCCTACGTACCCCACTCTTCCACCTCTCCCTTCTTCTTCTTTATCAATCAGACCCACTTAAAATAACTCGGATTTAGAAGCAGATGCAAAACATTAACAAGAACCCATTAAAGAAAAAAAACAATAGAACATCAAAAAAGGAAATATAAGAGAAAAATGAAGGAGAAATTTGAAAATTTTTGAAAAAATTGAAGCCCACCTGTTCAATTGGTTTAAGGTGGAAAGGGGAATTGAGTAAAGTTTGGGTGGATGCGTTAGATGAAGAAGAAGAGATTGAGGATAAAGATAGGGACCAAAACAACCTATCGTACTATGTTTTAGGACTCCTAGCGCCAATTTACAATTGTTTTTGTGAATTTCCTAAATTAACTTCGGTTTCTTGCGGGATTTTTTTTAAAAAAAATAAAAATTATTTTTTTCCGTGCTATGTTTAGGGGCGAAATTCACCAAACGCAAAATGTTTAAGGACCCCAAAACAAAAATATTAAAATAGGGACGAAAATACCAAACGTGCTATGTTTAGGGGCGAAATTCACCTATCTGTCAAAAAGAAAACTAGGAGTTTTTTATATTTTTGTTTTATTTTTTAGTGAATGTCTCTAATTAGACTTTAACAATTTTTACTTTTCTCTTTTTAGACATAAATTTTATTTTTGTACATTCATGAACGTAAACAATTTATGGGACGCCCAATATAGAAAAAGTAATAGATTCCGGTCAAAATTGACCACATGCCGACTACATGCCGGTGGAGGTAGGGGTAAATTTTTCTATCTGAAAATATTTTTTTAGTAAATAGCCTTAAATGGACACCAACAATTTTACTTTTCTCTTTTTAGACAAAACTTTTTGTTTGTAAATTTATAGCCATAAACAATTTCCAGGCTTCTATAATTAGAAATTGTCGTGGATTTTATCCGTGGATTTTAATTGAAAAATATCAAATTGTGAAGAATAAGAGAGAGAGAGAGAGAGAGAGAGAGAGAGAGAGAGAGAGAGAGAGAGATAATGATTCTACATTATTATTGATTCAATACATGAAAAGTACATATATCGATGTTTTTATACAACTACCATCTAAGAGTAATTGTAACTAACAAAGTTGAGCTGAAAAATATCTAACAGAAAAGAGAGAAAGAATGATTCTAAATTATTAGAGATTCAATACAGGAAGAGTACATGTATCTATACTTTTATAAAACTACCATCTAAGAGTAATTGTTACTGACAAAACTGAGATAAAAAATATCTAACAGAAAAAGGAGAGAAATAATGATTATACATTCTTATTGATTCAATTCATGAATAGTACATGTATATATACTTGTATACAACTACCATATAAGAGTAATTGTAATTGGCAAAGTTGAGCAGAAAAATATCTAACAGAAAAGATTACAAGACGGAAATAACCGTTAGACGGCATCACTCCAAACTCACCAGTATTGCTAATTAATCCATCTCATCCCCACAAACATTTAATAATAATTGTTTTCCTCTTTCGCCACAAACATTTACCGAGTTACATTTGCATTATTTATTCTTTCTTACTCTAAATCGACTTCAACTTGATAATGACCCACCCAATTTCGTTTCTTTGGCAATTTCTAATTATAGAAACCCGAAAATTGTTTATGGTTATAAATGTACAAACAAAAAAGTTTATCTAGAAAGAGAAAAGTAAAATTGTTGATGTCAAAATAAGGCTATTTACTAAAACAATATTTTTAGATAGACAATTTTACCCCTAGTACAACCGACATGTTGTCGGCATGTGGTCAATTTTGACCAGAATATACTACTTTTTTCTATATCGGGGGTATCATAAATTATTTACGTTTATTAAAGTACAAAAAATTAAAATTTTTGTCAAAAAAGAGAAAAGCGAAAATTGTTAACGTCTCACACTTTGTTTTTTGTTTTGAGTAAACTAGGATTATTTTCTTGTCAGCATCATCCTACATTCGCGGCCTACATATCACATTTGCATACGTACACACGTAATTCCATCTCTACCAAAGAAAAAAAAAAACGAATACCTGAATTATCGTCGATCACAAAAAAAGGAGTACTTTTCTGGACTATTGACGCAATGTCGGCGGTGTTAGGCGGATACGGAGTTGTTCACGCTCTCTATGGCGGCACTGCTTCTCCTCGACATTCTTCAGGATATTATTTTCCTTCCAGTAAATCATCAGGCTCAGTTTTTTCCATTAGTGCTCAGTTTGTACGCCGCCTTGGTGGGTGGCAGTGGTCGCTAAGTTCAAACCATTTTCGCAGTTCAGAATTCAGAGTTTGCTGCAATGGTAGTGTTTTGAACAATAATGGTAACGGAGAAGACGAGGAGGAGGAAGACGGCAGCGGAATTGGTAATCGGCGGATTGTTGCGACGGTGCCTACTGCTCATGATTTCCCCCCGACGAAAACCATGGGAATTATAGCTGCTTGCATCGTAGGTCTCTTCACCGGTATATGTGTCGTGCTTTTCAATATTGAGGTATGTAATCAAACTTACATGGACTTAGTGAACAACTCTGTTTCTGCTTGATAGACATCTGATCATAATCTGACAAGTTAATTTACTCAGTTTTTGTTGTTCTCATATTTTCATTGAATGACTAATTACTGTTCGATATGAATGAATTCACTGGATGTCTTGTTTATCTGAATGAAACTTGATTTTCCAGTTCTATTATTAGCTTTTAGTGTTTAAAATTTGAAAAGAAATGGGAACTGTTTCGATCCCTTTGTAATTCTGGCTTCCGATTAAAAGATCCTAGTACCTGAGAAAGTTCTTGTTTGAGAACTGTAAACTTCAATTTTCTAATCTTTATATTCTTGCTAAAATTGGCGTTTTTTTATAGGGCATTATTTTGTGTTTGTTTGCTCCACAGCAATGTGTTGTGGGATGGCAAGAAATTGGAAGATGGAAAGACTTATAGGCTTAAATACTATTACTGAAATAAATTGAAACTGCAGATTTATGAGAGGCAGCATGTGATATAATAATTAATCTTTCCCCTAAAATGGTGCTAATGGATGAACCAATGATTTCCGTTATATGAACTCATCAAGAGCTAAGCTAATAATTGACCTATCACTCTGATGTGCATTTAATTCCCACAGCTGGAGATGAAGACTTATGCTAACTACTTTGTAAAATTTACTGTGATTGAAGAGCAACATAATTTTGAATAAAGTGGAGAGACAGGGGGGAGGAGAGTGGATGCCGTTTGACTGATTAGATATCTATTATGCTCCGAGGAAGCCATTGGTTGCCAAATATAAGGGGTAGAGTATTCATCAAACGGTCGAGAGAAAATGGGAGAGTTCAATTGGTAGTTAAAAATCAATTCATATCTGAGATAGTTGATGCCCCTGAGTGTGTGTGTGTGTGTGTGAGAGAGAGAGAGAGAGAAGATGCTAGATATATGGTTGATTAATTCTTATTTTCTCTAGGCCTATATATCTAGCCTCTTCTTTCTTCACGCAAATATTCCCTCTTTTATTCCAAAGTTAACTTCTTTCTTCGGCACCTATTTCTCATTCATGTAAAGCTGTGCATAACCAAAAGCTTATTTCACTTTGGGTACTATAGGCGGTTTATACTATTTAACTTCTAATGCTTCAGACTTTTTCCACTGTACTTATCCCAGAAAGAGTCTATCTTCTTTCTGTATGTTCTCAGTCATTTCTACTTAGCTGAGCTACTTTAGCTTCTTGTAAGTTATAATAGTCCTGATTTCTACATTAGGTGCATGAAATTCGTGACTTCTTTTGGGATGGAATCCCATCTCGTGGTGCATCATGGTTAAGAGAGGAGCCAACAAAAGTAACTTGGGGGCATGTGATCTTAGTACCAACCTGTGGGGGTTTTCTGGTCACCTTGTTAAACATGCTTAGAACTTCGATGGAGGTAGAAAGGGAGGGGATTTCCATATCTCGTTTAAAATCTGCAGTGGAACCAGTTCTACGGGCAGTGGCTGCTTGTGTCACCTTAGGAACAGGGAATTCCTTGGGACCAGAAGGTCCAAGTGTTGAGATAGGTGCATCTATCGCCAAAGGAGTTAGTAAGTTGGTGGATAAAAGTTCACAGCTAAAGTTATCACTTAGAGCTGCCGGGTCTGCTGCTGGAATCTCTTCTGGTAGGTCTTATCTGTTGCATGGTTCTCAAATTATATTGTGCACTAACTTGCCTTTTCTGTTTCTAACCTATGAAGAAGGAAAAATCCATATGCTTCCCTGCTTTCTATGGGTTTGAAGTTCTTTTAGATGCAAACTTCATGATGCTGAAAAATTGTATAAGTTATAACTCAGTGCAAAATATTCATTGGTCTAAAAGTTGTATGGACTCTGAAGGATGGTTGACTAATCATAATTTACACGTAACAAAAATTAACATTCTCCTTAATGTAGTAGCTGTAAATATTTTAAGAATGAATTATTTAACTTGATTGGTATGAATATTAACAGTATACTTTATAATGCAGATAGACTCGGAAGAGTGGAAAGCAAGCAACATTTTCAGAATCCTAAACTGATTATTGTGAAGTCTTAGAGAAATTAAAACAAAAAAAAATTCCAAAATTTTCTGATACGGATATTACATAGTTGACCTCTTAAGAAAATGACTTTTCTGTAGAATATTTTGAGGGATACTATATTTGTACTTTGCTTCTAAGATCTACTTTTCCCATTGGTTTTCTCTACAATACCTAAAATGTGAGCATTATTAGAGAAACTAATTTGTTATGCCCGTCACTTCTTTCCGCGTTGCTTAACACATAATACATGGAAATACTTCTCAATTGGCGAAAGAGTTTCTGTTTTGTTCTTCAATTCAAATATTCTATTTACATGTTGATATTTGTGGGTTATTTTGATGGCTAACAGTGTTTGTTAAAGAATATTTTAACTCCTGCCTGTCTTTATTGTGACTATTATTATTAAGCCGCCAGCTCTCAGTAGTTATCAGCACTCATGTCATCCCTATTATCTTTTTTCTGGTTCATTCCCTTGATCTTATTCTTCTTCTTTCTTTCATTCTACATTTCACTCTTGTGTTTTCGCTTAATCTTTTATTTTTCTTTCTTTCTTTCATTTTAAACCTTCAGTTAGAGTAATTCAAAAATATTTACATCTACAGAGATACTAATATTTGTATCTAAAATTTAATTTATTTATTTCTCCTTTCTTGTAGGGTTTAATGCAGCAGTTGCTGGTTGCTTTTTTGCCATTGAGTCAGTGTTGTGGCCTTCAACAGAAGAATCATCCTCGTCATTAACAAATATAACGTCAATGGTCATTCTTAGTGCTGTAATAGCTTCTGTAGTGTCAGAAATCGGTCTTGGCTCTGAACCGGCTTTTATTGTGCCAGATTATGACTTTCGTTCACCTACAGGTAAACATTAATTTATTTTCCTTTCTTTTATGTTGGGTAACTACTTGTAGTTGCTTGTTACTATTTAGTTTTATTTTAAAACAAGATATACACATTCATGCACGACATTTGTTAGTGAACTAGTAATTATTATTTAAAAAAGGAAGAAAAAGAAAATGGATTCTTTTCTGCAACCTGTGTTTAAAAAAGTGCGCCTGAGGCACGGCGAAGCGAGGCAAGCATGAAAACGCCTCCGAGGTAGGAGGCGAGGTGGTGTCCATGAGGTGAGGCTGAAGCGCGCCTCGGGCGATTGAGGCGACTCGTTACGCACAAAAATGAAACAACTGCATCATAGGCTAATATTTCTCGTTGGTCTAATTAAAAAGAGGTCCGCTTCCTTTCCTTTGTATCTTGCCGCTTCAGAATTTGCTGCTCCTTTGCTCCTCTTTTTCTCTTCTTCTCAAAGGTATGTTATGCTTCAATCTTTCTTCATCTAATTTCATCCTCTTTCTTCATCTAATTGCATCCTCTTTCTTCTTCTTCCTTTTTTTGATAATATTTCATCTTCTTCTATTATCCTATATTTAATATTTTATTTTGAATATGCTTTGTGTTTTATTTTCCATTTTTTTTACTCAAATTTAAGATGTTGGACACTTGTGAATGATGGTAGTGAGTGGTCTTTTTTATGCATTTAACAGTTTCGCGATATTTTTGTGTGGACAATTTGGGATGTAGCATAAAATATATGATTTTGTTTAGTATTTAATATTTATAATATTGAAATACTGTTTCTAATACAAAATTGTATATAAATTTAATTTATGAGAATTTTTGCAAAAATAGAGCGCCTCGCGCCTTTTAAAACTAAGTCTGCAACTCGGCTTTCCTTCCCCCCCACTCTCTCCCCTATCTGTGTTTGTCTCTCTGATTTATTGCATTTTCTCTTCCATCATAATTGTTCATTATTATATGTTACTTATGGTTCCTGCTCTGCTAGTGTTTCATTAAGTTCTGTATGTGGGTGTCTTAATCCTTGAAGTTCAATCTCACAAGCATGCCTGAACAGCACATAGCATTTTCAGTAGTATGGAAAGAGATGATCCTGTAGTTTGGTGAACATTGCATAAAGACATTTTTGTGTACTCATTTAGGAAGTTTTTCTTCTGTATGTGAGTGTCTTAATCCTTGAAGTTTAATCTCGCAAGCATGCCTGAACAGCACGTAGCCTTTTCAGCAGCATGGAAAGTGATGATCCTGTAGTTTGGTTAACATTGCATAAAGACATTTTTGTGTACTCATTTAGGAAGTTTTTCTTGTAGTTTTAAGATTGAAAAAGAACTTTCTGTGCTCTATGCATGGTCAAAAGTCAAAATCCTTTCACGAAAGGTTGGCAACTCTTGGATGCTAAGTCTTGTAGCTGAGGAATGTTTAGACAGAAAATTAGGAACGTGAGGGACAAAAAGGGGTTTCCAAACTGAATATGGAATGATGGATAAGGTTTGTTGTCTAGTAAAACTTGTAGCTTTTTGGTCTTCCCAATTCATCCTTGATTTCTCAAAACACTAGAGCAAGAGATTTGTGTTGCAGTTTCATCTGTGAGTAACCGCCATGTGAACCAGATGGAAATGCTTGTTCTCCATAGTAGGTTAATTGTGCTGCCATCAGATTCATCTATCAAAAGTGTGAAAGAACCGGAATGAACTTCGGTTTAGATTAGAATGATAGACCGGAGTGAACTTCGCCTAAAGATCTAAGCAAAACCGGGATTAACTTCGTTTAAAAATATTCTCTCCCCTAGCTCTCTGATACCATGTAGAATAGAAAACTAGAGAGAGAAAGGAGATGTACCATAATTACAATGTTATAATCAATCAACAAGATTATGGGAATATCCTTAATTCCTAAATCCCACTAATTAAGCTATACAATAAAACCAAAGAATAACTGCTGACCAGTAGAGAAATGGCTGTAAATGTACCTTCAGCACCCAATTCTTCACTTAAATAAACCACAAATTTGTGATAATTGTCAACACAAACTTCATATGTGATCTACCTAAAAGCTTGGGACTTGTGCATCACATGGAATGTATTTCTTCAATAGGATAGGTATAACCTTCCTTTTTCCTTAAATTTTGCCAAAGGACAAAAGTCTGTTATTATCAGGCTCAGCAGAATGTCACAGAAACATGTTAGATATTTGTTCAGACAAGTTCATTATAGGATTCAAAGTCATCACTTGACCTAAATATCAGTGTGATGAATGTAACTGCAGGTTCTAATGTAAAACTAAATTGCTTCAGTAAATACAATAGACTCTATTTCTTTTATTTATCCCGTTTCTTCCTGTTCCTCTCTTATGGTCCAAAGAACATTCTGTTGTTTTGTGGTTTTACATTTCCCCCCAGAATTTCTACATGAGGTGCTGATAAAGAATGTCGTAACATCCTGTTTCATTCGGGATTTCATGAACTTATGCACTTTCTTCTCATCTCAGAACTTCCGCTTTATCTTTTGCTGGGTGTAGTGTGTGGTCTGGTGTCTTTGTCCTTATCTAGATCCACAACATTCATGCTGGTTATGGTTGAAAGTATCGGCAAGGCTTCTGGGATTCCAAAATCCTTTTTCCCTATATTTGGTGGCTTGGCTGTTGGACTTATTGCTTTGGCGTATCCTGAGATTCTTTACTGGGGTTTCCAGAATGTTGACATTTTGTTGGAATCTCGCCCTTCTAAAGGCCTTTCTGCTGATTTGTTGCTTCAGATTGTAGGGGTCAAAATATTTGCAACTTCCTTGTGCCGAGCTTCTGGTTTAGTAGGAGGCTACTATGCCCCCTCATTGTTTATTGGAGCTGCTACAGGAATGGCTTATGGAAAAGTTGTTAATTTTGTGGTTTCTCAATACGGTCCGGTTTTTCCATTCCCCATTTTGGAAGTTGCAGCACCACAAGCATATGGCCTGGTAGTTATATTTATTCATTTATTTTCCTACTCTGAACTTTCTTGACTAAATCATTTCCAAATCTGAGAATCGCTAGTAAATTAATTTATAGCATCATGCAGTGTTTTGGTTTCATAGTACCACATATAGTTAGTTTACACCTTATACAAGCTTAAGTTGATTGTCGATAGAGTGATTTAAAAAATTTAACAACTTGAACATACTCTTTGACTCCCTGGACGATCTCTTTGTAACTAATCTATTTCTCAAGTTAAGAGTGATTAAGAGTTTACCTGTTCGTGGTTCTATTTCTCTTTCGAAGAAATCAACAGTGCAGCTTTCTCCTTCCAAGTAAGTCGACTCTGGGTCCCTAGAGTTAGTGACTTTCTCAGTTTAACATCATAGTCCTTACTTTGGAATTCACAAATGGGAAGACTAGGAGAGTATGTAATGGGTGTGACGTGGTTTCTTCCGAGTTCATAGGATCTTGAGAGAGAAGTTATTGCATGAGTAAAAACATGGGACAGGAAATAAAGTTCCCAATACTGCAACCTGTGAGTGCAAATATTCATTCTGTTTCTCAAGCTATAATGACATTGTCATTGCAGTTGCAAAGTTTAGAAGTCAAAACTCAAAAGCATCATGAGACTGCTGAAATATGCTGTATGTTGAGCTTCTTGGTATAGCTCATGTGAACATTTCTGCAATACGCACCAGTCCCATATCTACTGACCTACTTGCTAATTTGAAATGTCCCAAAATATTTGATACTTTCCTTATTGACAAATATATTTTTTCTTAAGTTCCAAACTTACCCTTGTCTCATTAATTCACGAAACACCACATTTAATATGTATAAAACTTCAACGAGGGTAGTTTGGGCTTTTTAGTTGATAATAATTAATTTATTTTAGTCAACACCACTTCAAGTGGGACACACCATTTTCAAATGTCAAATACTTTTCCATGGATGAATTAGTTTCCAAATGTCTACATAACCTTTTATATACAGATCAATATGCTGGAATCCTCATGCTGTGTTGTCAACATCTTTCAATTTCAAAAGAATTCAAGACATTTGGCATTAACTGCAGTGCTTTTATGCATGCTTTTACAAAAAAAATTAGTTGTGTTTGGCCTGTTTATTTATTTAGTTGTTCCCTAGCCCTATATTCTTTATCCATTTGGTTTACTGGTTCAGGTCGGTATGGCTGCAACTCTTGCGGGGGTATGTCAGGTACCTCTTACTGCAGTTTTGCTTCTATTTGAATTGACACAAGATTATCGGATAGTTCTCCCACTTCTAGGAGCTGTTGGGCTGTCATCAGTGATCACATCTGGTCAAACAAGGAGAAGAGGAGTACTGTCAATCAATTTATCAAAAGATGAAAACTCGACTTCAAACGAACAGACAAAAACAATTATGTCCTCTTCTCAAGCTGAAAAATCTTTGAATGAAGGTGTCCTCTGCGATCTTGAGAGTTCACTGTGTCTGAGTGAAGATGAAGACACTAGTGACATAGCAGAGAGGATACTTGTTTCACAGGCCATGAGAACCCAATATGTGACCGTGCGGATGAACACTTCACTAGCAGAAACAATATCTCTCATGCTAGCAGAGAAGCAATCTTGTGCACTAGTAGTTGATGAAAATAGCTTCCTGATTGGTCTGCTTACTCTTGCTGATGTTCAACAGTTCAGCACATTATCTCAGACAAAAACCAAAAGCCCTGAGGTGACCTTTAAGCACTTTGATTTTTTATCTCCACCTTATTTCTGAAATTATGTTCGAGAGAGAGAGAACTCGTAATACTATTTGCCTTGAAATCTAATTTTTGAATTGGGAAATAGAACTTTAATCCAACTCTCACCTCCTCAAGAGAAGGCGTTTGATAAGTTAGTGCAAACTTGGAATGAATGCTTTGTACAATGTTTACCAGATAAGCAATGTACTTGAGCCTCTGTTGATATATCTCAGCTATCTGTATTTAATCCATAAAAGAAAGGGATTGACTACTTCTGGGAACAGAAACCTTTAAGAATTACATTAATGGACAGAGAAGAATGTCTGGCTTTAGCTAAGCTTTGAAAGTAATTTTTTTTAAACATTAATTTTATTAGTTTTGTACTAAAGCTACCTTGAGATGGTGGAGGTTTGCATTGATCCTTAGCGGTTTTAGTAATAACAGAAACAAGAAAGGAAAGAGGGGTATATAGTGCCTTACTCCTGTGAAATGTACAAGGAATCTTTTACTTGGTACCAAATGATTCTTCATAGCTAACCTAGAAATGATGTTTCGTTCCTTCTAAACAGATGTTTAAATATAAAGTTTTCTTATCATAATTTTGCTATTATTTACTGTAGGAGCTTACAGTATCTGAAATATGTGGTCCGGATTGCAAAGATCATCCATTGTTATAGATGACAACGGCTACCGCCAGTCTTCTCCCTGTTCCAATTCTGATGACTGCACATGGAATAAGTCAACTTCCAGTGATTTTGGATCATGTGGAAGATCAGATGGGGGTTTCGGTTGGAATCGTAGACAATGGACGCATCTGTCTAACTTGCAGGTCTTAGCATTTACTTGCTACTAGTAGACTAGTGTTTTCTGGTGCAAGTTGTTAAGTTGTGCATTTTGAGTTCAGGAAGTTTTTGTGACTAAATTTGGCAAGGATCGTCACTGTATGTTTTTATAGCTGTAAAAGCTAAAGTATAAAAGGGGCATGCCTGTTTGTGACTAAAATAGCCACTAAGCAGTAGAAGCCAGTAATTGAGACTTCCAAAACCAGTTAGACAGTACAGAGATAGATCTAAGCAATTCCATTGAAACTTTTGTTGAGCAAAAGCCACAGATAAGAAATGTTGTCCAATTAATCAACAATTAGGAAGCTTTTTGTTGCTTATGACAAATAGTCCTCCAAAACTAGTGCATAAGGCCTAGTTTACCCGAATAACTAAGCATTTCTTCCTTTCTACATGGTGGAACAGTGTGGGGAGAAGTTGAATGTTCTCAGATAATTCTTCAGTGACAAGAGTGTAAAGTGAAAATTTTAAGACCCTAGACAAGTTTTGACAGCATTAAGGAAGAGCAACAACAGTTTGTGAACTTCTTGAGATATTGACGAGTGAAGTTTCAGTTTTGTCATGATGTATGTTTGTAACTACATCTTGCGGAGGTTGATGTAGTTTTACTTGAAACGAGCATTCCCATAGTTCCATGTTTGGCATTTGCAATTTGTGCTGCATAGGTTTGGGAAATTCTGACCATGCAATTCTCTGCATAGATTAATAATGAACAATTTAAAGTCTGAATTACTTTGTGATCGTTGCAGGACTGTTCTTTAGCATGTTTATTAGTCTACACTCTACAATTGTATCATATTCTTTTCCATGTGAATAGTTCAGAGTTCACTTTTGATTTCATGACCATCAAAACAAGTTGAGTGCTGAAGAATTATGATTAATGAGCTCGAACCTGAGTAGCAAGATTAGGTCTAGGATTGAAGTAAATCTCTGAGAACTTCTCTCTTCCTCTTTCACTTATTTCATTTTCTCCTGTGATACCAAATGCTCAGTATCTTGCAGTTTTTCATCTCAACAATTCGCCTACTGTGGTTCTTTTCTTTTCAGCACCATTTCATGTGTTGGCATTCTGGCATTTGGTGGAGTTTAATGGACTTGAAATGTTCCAGTGATGAGAAGAGCTTGGCTGACATCTATTGGCGATCATGGTATGGTAACTAGTAAGAGAATGAAGCGTCCCAACTCCCAATCACGATGAAGCAAATATGTTATTGACTGTACCTGAAGATCCTCCACTACTCTGGCTAGAGGTACCATAATTTATTCTTGGGAAATTAGTCAATTTTTCCCTTCAATTATTTTTTATCTTCTAAGTTACTCAAACTATTTTTTTAAAACTTTTTTATTCCCCAAGCCACATTTCATTACCATTTGTTAATACTTTTTTTTTGCCAGAAACAAAATTGTCAAAAATAGTCGCCAAACAAAAGGGCTAGGTAATTGGGGTGTAGATATGCTGAAAAAACGGTCATCAGAAGTGGTTTGAGGATTACAAAAGTAAAAAGAAAATGTTTGAGGACTCTTTAGAAAATTTAACATAGTTGAAGGACTAAATGAGCAATCTCCATTCCTTTTTGTTCTCTGGATTCAGAATCATTTGTCATTAAGCACAGCAGATATGTCAAGCT
This sequence comes from Vinca minor, assembly GCA_026122235.1. Classification (NCBI taxonomy): domain Eukaryota; kingdom Viridiplantae; phylum Streptophyta; class Magnoliopsida; order Gentianales; family Apocynaceae; genus Vinca; species Vinca minor. Next base: position 1,281,339 of record JAOCZM010000226.1, read on the forward strand.
TTACAATGTGTATTTTCTACTAGCACAGTGCTTAATGATGTTTTGTAGCTTCTTTGTTCTTTCCGACTCTCCAGTGCGCATGTAATTTGTTGAGACATGCAGAACGACAACAGTCTAAGCACATTTTTACCTCCCAAACAATGAATCATTCATCTTTCATATACAAATATCCTGCTTTTATTCTTGTTCTTGGTCCTACCTGGTTGAGGCCTATCCTGCAGTGTTGAAGAAAGTTTGAAATTTTGACATTGATTTTGTTTCCATTTCTTTTACCTGAGAATCTATTTCCAGAGTAAAATAAAATAGTCATTTAACTAAAACTATTAACATTCATCAAACTTTATTACAGCTAAATAAAAGTAATCTTAAAGGAAATATGATGTATCATCCATGAAGCTTAAAGAGGTCATTTATCCAAATGACCAGGTCCTTAACTCATGCATTCCAAATACGAGTTTCCAAGTAAAGCCTTTGTTCCAAGTGTTGAAAGTATCTAATCTAAAGGCTCAAGTGACAAAGAAGCCTTCCAAGAAAACTAGGCACAAGGATCAAAGCCATCTAATCGCATTTGAAGGCAAGACACGTAATTGGAAGGAAAACGGTTTAAGGGTATTTTAGGAAACTTGTAAATTAAAGTCTATTCTAGACTTTAATTAGAATTTCAGATTTTTTGTTATTTAATTATTAGTTTTAGCCGCCATTATCTAGTATTAGGCTATAATAAATGACATGTTGTCCATGTGTTTAGTTAATGGTTAAGTTTTAGTTATCTTGGAGTTGTAGAGTCATAATCCTTGAAGGACTCTTATTTGTGGGTTCATTATTGACGAAATTCCACTCTATATAAGAGGGAATTCGGCCACCTTTATTTGTAGACTAGATTTGTGATATTTTAAGGTTATTTCTTAGTTACTTAATGAATTGATTTTCTATGTAGAACTCCATTCATCCTTGAGTTACTGCATCAATAAGTTTAGTTTACACTTATTGTGGTGTTTCAGCCTACATTGATAATCACCCTTCTTGGAGTTGCGTTGATTATATTCTCCTTGGAAACTGATTTTCGAGAAAGAGGAAGATCCGAAACTTTTTTGTGTCGAATCTTGATACTTGTTATCTCGGTTCCTCATCAGGTGGTATCAGAGCAAAATGTTTATCTCTTTCTTGGTGTACCTTTACCGCTTTCTTGAAATTTTTCTTGTTTGCTTAAATTGACAAAAAAGAAAAAAAAATTCGTCATAAAAAAAAAAAAAGATTTAAGCCGAGAGTTAATAAGAAACAAGTGAACAATCCAAAAAGCAAACTTCTTGATTCATAGTACTTTAATACTCGTTTCAAGAATTGGTTTTTGTTCACCCCTTATTTCTTGTTTTGTCGTGCACATTCCCATAAATCAAGAATTGTAGAGCCTTCGAGCTTGAGTTCTTGATAATGTTCGGCCAAGAAATGGGTAAGTTTACAAGAAAAGTCAAGAAAAAGATTCAAGAACAATAATCAAGAATTGTAAAGATTCAAGAATTAACAAATTCATGCGCAAGATGAGGCAACAATTTGATAAAAAAACATGGCAGAAACTCGTTCTAAACACCAATGAGTCCTCCCCTGAAGGATCCTCTCATACAAAAACGAATCGAAAGCATACGAAAAGACTTAAATTTTACGGCTCAAGAATCTGATTCTTGAATGAAAGATTTTGTCTTTGGGCTCTTAGCAAAGATCACCTTGAGTCCTCCCTTGCGTAATTACTCCCTACCGGTATCCACACGACGAAACGAACAGCAATTGCTAGCTCTTCGTTTTTCTGAGTTTCGGGAATTTAGAGAGAAATGGAGAGACGTAATTCGAATCTGTAACTCGATTTCGGGATTCTTAGTTTATTGTGGCTGAAGCATTAGTCTTAAGGGTTTCGGCCAAGAGAGTTTTTATAGGGAGTGTGAGTTTGTTTCAAGAACAACTCCCACGTCCTATCCAACTCTTTTGGAGTGGGAGTCTATAACTCCCACGTCCTCTAGACTTCTACTGGTAGTGGGAGTCTTTCGGATAATAACTCCCACATAATCCCAACTATACCGAAAATGCCCCTTATCTCTAATTCGAATAATAACACTTTATTATTATCAGAAAAATAAATGTCAGATACAATGAACCTAGACACATTCTAGATTCATTGAATCTGGACATGAAGCTCGTTAGCTCGTCTATGCATGTGACCCTGTAGGTTCATATCACAATGGCAATAAAAACACACTTAGTAGTATTTTGTGTTCATAACAAGCGGTCCCTAGCAGGACATTGTGACTACCCAAAGTGAATGAATTTACGGTGGAACCTAATATCAATCCACTATTTAATCCATTTGTCTCGCGATATCCTAATTAAGCATAAGGCATGGTAGTCGTCACCCTTATAAAGCTTAATTGTATTTATGCTCGATCTCCAAGTAGATTGTTCCAACAAATAGTATTTGATAACCACTTTATCAAATACATTTGAGCACGGCCATGCATTTAAACAGTCTTTCCATATCGAGGGGCCCATGGACATCTCTCTCTAATAAGAGAGGGACAAATCCCTTACAATGTCTCACATTCAAGCCATGATAGGACACTACATCAGATCATCAGTCGTATTGGTTACTTGATTAAAAGTAACGTCCGACTGAGTCAAAACGTGGCTCCATTAATGCTAGAATCAATGGAGACATAAGGTTTAAGGATTCCAAAATAGTATTGAGGAAGTAATACTTATGACTAAGGACCATGAAGTATTACTTCTCTAACGGATCACGTCCAATACAATGTATCCCTATATATTGCTTCTATGATATGATTTGTATTCATTACACATGATTAGTAAAATATAATCATCAATCAAACATCAAACATCATACTAGTTTTATTTCATTGTAAAGAACCTTACATAAAACTAGGGACAAGTAGAATAGTAATTACATAAGCTAATGAGTTTTACTATCAAATCACGTATTTGATGTTCAGAAGCAAAATTAACTATTCAAAGACATGCTCAAAAGAAATAAAACGTACAACATATGCTAATGGTCCTAGAGCACTACTAACAACATAAACTTAATGATATTTTTCTATTCATGATTATTCGGAGGGTAAAAAGGTAAAGATGGCAACCATGGGATTTTATAGTTATGCATAAAAATTGTTGGAATTTACATTTGATATAGGTGCTCCAATTTGATTAGACAATTAATTAGATTGGGCCGACCAATACTGGATTGGTCAAACCGATCCGATTGAACTGGTATGTTGAACCTAATTCGGCCCGTTGAACCGAAAATTTGGTCCAAGAACCGGTTTGAATGAGTCAAAACCAGATGTGAGGTGTGTGTGTAGTGGGCATGATGGAGGAGCAAATAGAGGGGAAAATGACTTAGTGGGTGAAATAATATTCATCCCTCTATTCATTTATTTTGGGTGATCAGTGGTTGATAACACAATATACTCTAATTCTATCCCTAGAGGCTGCCGAATTCCTAGAGAAAACACACCATCAAGAACATCAAAACGTTAGAAGAAAAATTATATTTTCGTTCTTTCTTTTTCGGTTTTAACTTGAACCTATATACACCAAATTCCTGAAGATTGTCTTCAAACTTTGGAGCTCTCTGACTAGCATTATAGACACGAATATACCGCTAGAGACAAGAGTCGATTAGATCGATTGATGTTGGTGATTTATGAAGCAAAATTAAACAGAAACCGTTTCTGTTCATTACGTAATTTAAAGGTAAAAATCATATATTTAAGTTCGTCGTTACTTACTCATGAAGGATCCTGTTAGAAACGGATTCCGTATGTTACTTTCCGCTGCGTTTATTTTAGGAATCCGAAATTCTTTCTTTTAGTAGTATCAAAGCCAATCACGATTACCTAATCGTTCTTTTATGTGTTGCTCGTTTATAGTAGACGTTTAATGCATGTCATATGACATTTTATCTTTTCACAACCTCTAGGATTATGTTTAAGTGTTAAACTAGTCATAGAATGAATTGTTCGTTTGTGTTTTGGATGCATTTATGTTTTATGGGAAAGGCTCGGTCGACCGGAAGGGGTTCTCTGTTGACCGAACATGTTCTGGAAAATTGGATTTTGCTTCTGCCTAGATTTCAGACGACCAGAAGGGCCTTTGTCCTAGAGCACTAGGTACGTTTCTTTCAAGACAACAGTGTGCTAAGACACTAGATGGGAAAGAACGCATGAGTGAGATTCCATATGCTTCGACAATCAGATCTATCATGTATGCCATATTATGTACTCGCTCGGATGTCTCGTATGCTTCGAGGATAACGAGCAGATACCAGTCTAAATATGGTGAGCGTCACTGGATAGCCGTCAAGAAAATTCTAAAGTACTTGTGAATGACTAAGGATATGTTCTTAATCTATGGTGGGGAAGACGAGTTCATTGTAAGTGGTTACACTTATGCTAGTTTCCAAACTGATATAGACGACTTTCTATCACAGTCTGGTTATGTATTTTACCTCAATGGAGGTGCTGTGAGTATATCGCTGCATCATATGCTGCAAAGGAGGCAGTTTGGATTCGGAAGTTCATTGCTGAACTTGGTGTGGTACCTAGCATAGCGAATGCGATTGATCTCTATTGTGACAACAATATGGCCATATCTCAATCAAAAGAACCATGATCTCACCAAGGTCCAAACATATACTCATGCGATATCACCTAATCCGAGAGATTACTGAAAGTGGTGATGTAAAGATTTGCAAAGTACATACGGACGATAATATCGTCGACCTACTGACGAAATTGCTGACACAGCAGCAACATGATCGTCATACTGTAGCATGGGTATTCGATACCAAGAGGGCTGGTCTTAGAGATAGTTCTTATGTACAATATGTAGTAAAAGTCAAGGTTATTGTCTTTAGTGCAAGTGGGAGATGTATGTTATCTTTTTCATTGTGATGAAATATTAAAGACAAAATTTCATTGTTATGTTGCATTACTACTGTGTAAATGTATTGAACATAATAACGTCATTTGAGTAGTTATTGTAATTGTTGAATTGACATATTTTAAATGTCTCTAGTCAATCACTATTGTCGAATGCTAAGGACAATAATGATGTGTTGAGACTAGTATGTGTCGTGATTGATATTGGATATTTAATCAACACATGTGTATGTGATATTGGATATCATAATACTGAACCGACCCGCTATAAGAACACTTCATGGATTGTTATATGAATGTCAACATTGATTCTTATAATGATTCTGTTTGTATCTGAATCTTTCGACTTGAAATCACATAAGATTTTCTACATGGCTAATGATATGCTTTGATGGTGTCAAACGTCGTCTGTAACTAGATGGGCTATAAAGACATTTGTTGGGTGTATTTATGAACCACGTGTAGAATGAGATGTGATAGATAGATGATTTGTTCTTTGTATATAACATGAGTGATATCTTGGGCCTCTAAATGGAGTGAGACTAATTTATGGCCATGAACGAATGAATTAATATGAGGTATTAATGTCATTTGATTAGTCTACTCGTGAATCAAGAAACTTATTGATTGAACTATACAAGTGTGACATTCTCAATGACTTGTGCTCAATCTAGATATCGAGGACAAACGGATTAGTACAAAAAGTCATAATAGTGATTACTTGAATCACCAAAATATTTGTCCATTGGGAGTAATGATGTGTTGCTAGATACCTCTCATTACTGTTGACAATTGTTGTCATGGACAACATAGAAAATACCCAATGGGTCACACACTATGATAAATTGGATTGGGCTTGTTGGAATTTACATTTAATATATGTGCTCCAATTGGATTAGGCAGTTAATTGGATTGGCCCGACCAATATTGGATTAGTCAAACCGATCTGATTGAACCGGTCTGTTGAACCGGGTCCGATCTATTGAACTAGAAAACCGATCCAAGAACCGGTTTGAATGAGTCAAAACCGGATGTGAGGTGTTTTGGAATTTACATTTGATATATGTGCTCAATTAGATTGGGCGTTCGGTTGGATTGGGCAAAATCGGACCCGATTGGACCGAACTCGGTCGAGCGAGAACTATCTCGGGTCGACCGAACCGGTTTGTCACTCCGGTCGGCCGAGAACCATTTCTCCGGTCGACCAGACCAGTTGGACCAGGTCAAAACCGGCACATGTATTGTGTGAGAGTGATATATGTTAATGGGTAGTGGGGAAAGAAATGTGTGAGTGTGAAGTTAGTGGGTGGTTCCGCTAACACCACTTGATGAAGTGTTCATCAAAGCACACACAATTCACTCCCATTCCCTACAAGATCCTTCTAACCAAAATTAAGAGAGAAAATTCTCTAAAATTTTTCTCTCAACAGTACACTCTCAAGAACAGAAAAAGAGAAAGAAAAACTGTTTTTCTTTTCCCAAATTTCCGGTTTTAGATTTCTATATCAACGAAGCTCTCGAAGATCCTCTTCAGCGTTCGTAGCTTTCGTGACTACCATCAGAGGCTCGACGAATAAACTCAAGGTTGATCGTGTGGATACCGGTAGAGAAGGGAGTCCGAAGCTGTCGTTGGTGGTTCAAAGTAGCAGAATCCGAGAAATATCGATTAAATCGATAAAGGTATAATTCCTATTACAAGGTACTGGTACTTTCTCGTGAGTAGATCCTCTAAAGAAAGGTAATTCCATTTTACTTTCCGATGCTTTTATTTGGCAATTCCAAATTTTTCCTTTCAGTGGAATCAGAGCCTATCACAAGAACCCAAATTACTTTGTTTATGTGTTATCATGCTTTTAGTACACGGATAATGCATGTCATAGGATTTTTTTACTTTTGTACAGCCTTTGGGAAGTCTTTTAAGTGTTAAACGAATCCAGGAACAAATTTTTGATTCGTGCTTTTGGCTGTTTTTTGTTTTTTAGAAATAATTCGGTTGGCCGGAAAAGGTTCGCGGCAGACCGGATATGTTCTAGAAAATGAGATTTTGCTAGTGTCTAGAATTCGGCCGACCGGTGAGCAATCACGGTCGACCGAAACTAGTATGTTTTAAGGCAGATCGATCAGAAATGTTCTGGGTCGACCGGGGTGGCCTAATTTTACACTTTTTTTGTTACTGCCTGATTGTGATCGGCCAGGAGTATGGCCTGGGTCGACCGGAAATGGGCAGACAGTGTGTATTTGCGGTTTTAGCATGATTGTCGTGCTATTTGAGCATGGTGCATAGTAACAGCCTTTGACCCAGTGATTTTTTATTATAATACAGCATACGTGTCATGCCTTATCTATTCATTCTTGTTGTAAATTTAATCTCGAATGTAACTCGAGAATTCTTTCAATTATGTAAAAGTATAGAATATGATTTTATATTTTTCCATATGTAACAAGTGATGATGAAAGGCGTCCATCAGATGGAGGAAACCACAAGGAGGTGGAAGACAATAGATAGGATTTTATAGATTTCCACATTTAGATTGACCTAGGATTTTTCGTTGTCTCGGAAAAATTCGTATAGGGGCTATTACTATGTCACCGTTTTATTTAACGCTTTATGTACTTCGCATGTGATGCCTATTTCATGATTCATTGCTTTTTATAGCATATTTATTCATACGTATAATCAGATTATACACCGTTTAGTGAGATAATTAAAAACCCTCAATTTTTAAATATTAAATTTATGCCTTCCATGATTGGCCATTGTCATTGCCTAGATCGACAGTAGTGTGAACTTCCGAGTGGAATAAGCGCCTGTCTATCCGGGTGAGGCACCAAGGATAAGTTAGTGATATCCTCCGGTACAATCTTGGGTCATACTTAACCGGATTGCCAATGCCGAGCTTTGTAGCCAAAGATGCCTTGGTATTGGATCTGGAGGCAAAGGGTTGAGATGTGCATTTATGTACTTAGGGTAAGTGTTGCCTTCTTAACCATCCAAGAGTCGCATAATTGATGTGATTAGCGAACGTTTCTTACCTAAATAACTATTTCTAGAGCTTTGTAGCCAAAACTGCATTGAGATTGGTGATATATGGATCTTGGTCCTACTAGAAAGTTTTAAATTTTCCGAATGAATACTTGAGGGTTATTGATTTGAAGAAAATAGTGGGAGATCATTAATTAAAGTCCTATTAATGATTTTAAAATATGACAACTAAAATTTTGCAAATTTTTCTCTGTAGATACAATGGAAAATGCAATCGTTGCATCAAAATCTTTATCATTGTGATCCGTTCTCGAGAAGGACAAACTTGAGGGAGAAAACTTCCTTGACTTGTACAGGAACTTGAGAATCATTCTCAAGCACGAGAAAAAGATGTATGTTCTCGAAACTCCTATTTCTGATCGACCAATCGCGGGTGCAAAGTGTCCATTATCTTAGGTAGTGTTTCTTTTATAGCAAGTTTGTTATGGTAGAGTTTGGAGAGCCCTAATTCAATTAGGACTCTTTCATTGTAAGGCTAAGATAGCCGAATTCCACCTCTATATAAAGGAGAATTCAGCCACCTTATTAATTACGTTAGATATATGATATTTGGTATGGTTATTCCTTAGATACGTGTGAATTGAACATATATTTAGATTTTCATTCATTCTTGAGTTACTGTATAAATAAGTTTAGTTTCGCTTATTGTGGTGTTTCAACCTCCATTGATGGTCAAACTACCGTGTGCTGCATTTATTATATTCCCCTTTGAAACTATTTTCAAGAAGAGAAAGATCTGAAATTCAACCTTCTTGTTGAATCTGGGATACAAGTTATCAAGGTTCTTCATCAGTTGGTATCAGAGCTCATGGTTGATCTCTTTCTTGGTTTACCTTTATTGCTTTCTTTAAAAATTTCTTGTTTGCTTGGATTAAATAAAAAGAAAAAGATCAAAAGACAAAAAAAAAATACAAGGTCGTGAGTGTTTTATGTAGTGAACATAAGCCAAAAGCAAACTTTTTGATCCCTAGATGCTCGAGTCTCGTTTCAAGAATTGGCACAAGTTCACCCCTTTTCTTCTTTGAGCTGTGAAATACAATACCAAAATCGAGAATTGATGATACTATTCAGCCAAGAAAAAGGGTAAAAGAAAGAAAGAAAAAGATTCAAGAAGCATAAAAATTGAGATCTTCCTTTTCCTAAACACAAAAGGATACCTAAAAAGTATCTTCTTTTCTTGTTAAGTCTAGGATTTTCAAGATTACTCTATATTTTCTTTCTTTAAGCTATTTGTTTAGGTCTAGGATATATTTTCCCCTATTTTTCAGCTTTGTCTTAACGCAACAAATTAGGAACCTTTAATTCATCTAGAGTTGAAGTTCTTTTACGAGTATTGTTGGAATAAAGAGTGATTTTTTTTTCTATCTAACAAATTTGAGTGTTTAGTAATCATGTCTCAATAGGGAGTCTATACATCAAGACAAGATGAAAGCTCTATGGATGATATGCTGTCAAGGGAACAATTCCAAAAGTTCATGAAACGTTTGGATGAATTGGACAAAAGAATGACTCGTGTTGAAACAATGGTGAGACCACAAATCCCCCAAAGGAAGCCATATTCACCTAGAAGATGGCAACAAATAGAGCGAAAAGAGGGCTACTTTGATGATGATGATAAAAGGTATGACTCTCAACATCCTGCAACTTCAAGGAGAGCAAGGATATCTTATTGAAATGAATGTCTGCAAGAACTGAGAGAGGAAAAAAAGGCAAGATTGCAAGAATATGCAAGATTAAAAGATGAGGAAAAAGTGGCGAGTGTTGAGTTGCAAAAATTGCGTGAACCACAATTGCTTGATGAGGAAAACAACCCTCTTGTTGCAATGATTTTTGAAGAGTCAAAAGCATCATCTTTTTCGTTAACTACTCTTGATATAACAAATCCTACTCTTCCTAGTATTGTTTCTTATTTTAAACATGAGTACACAACTATATTTTTAACGGAGTTACCAAGATAATTGCCACAAAATCGAAGCAATGGTCCTTTCGTTAACTTTCAAGATTCGAGGATGAATCTTTTTGAAGAAAGAGAGAATGATGAGAACTCATATACCGATGCTTCAAGGAATAATGAGGTTTGGATAATGTCCAAAAGGAGATCCAGGACTCAAGCTCTAACATCACATCACTCATTTTGGAGACCCAAAGACTCTACGCAATGAGAACTATCATCAACTTGGATCGACATTAATTTCAGCTTTGCGACAGTTTGGTGTAATAGTCATAACTTTCGATCCATGAATCCAATGGAGCTCATTCATGATTTTATGGAAAGATAATAGGCAGATCTACGACTTTCATAAAGACCACAAGATCAGATTATGCCGTTATGAAGTCCTAAATCGTCGTTCAAGTTACTACATCATGCTGTCCATATTTTGGGCGAGAATTAATCTTTGTTTTTCCAAGTTTAGTTATTATTTAATTTAAGCTTTATATTTTAATTATTTTATGTTATTTAGCCGAGTGGTTCCTATATTAAAGGACATGTTGTCCATTATCTTAGGTAGTGTTTATTTTATAGCAAGTTTGTTATGCTAGAGTTTGAAGAGCCCTAATTCAATTAGGACTCTTTCATTGTAAGGATATGATGAGGGACCATCCAAGGGGCTGCCCTACTCAAGGGATCTCTTCACCAACATCATTAAAGGACATGTTGTCCATTATCTTAGGTAGTGTTTATTTTATAGCAAGTTTGTTATGCTAGAGTTTGAAGAGCCCTAATTCAATTAGGACTCTTTCATTGTAAGGATATGATGAGGGACCATCCAAGGGGCTGCCCTACTCAAGGGATCTCTTCACCAACATCCAAGGACCAATGACAAGACTAAAGACAAGGAGAGTGAATCAATCTATCTCTACATTCATTAGAGAAGTCAAGACTAAAGAGGAAGCTAAGCTACACCTAGAAGATGATGATCCAGTTAATCTATTAACTTTCCAAAGTATTCAAATCGGCCCAAACAAGCAAAGTGGCTAAAAGGGCATTTTAGAAAACTTGTAAATTAAAGTCTATTTTAGACTTTAATTAGATTTTCAACTTTATGTTATTTATTTATTAGTAAATAGCTGCATTATCTTTAGTATGGCTATAATAAACGACATGTTGTCCATGTGTTTATATATTGGTTCAATTATAGCTAGTTTGTTATTTCTAGGATTGAAGAATTAAAACCTAATTAGGATTCTTCCTTTGAGGGTTCATTGAGCCGAAATCCTACTCTATTTAAGAGGGATTTCGGCCACCATTGTAATTACGTTAGATATATGCTATTTGGTAAGGTTATTCCTTAGATACTTGTGAATTGAACTTCTTATAGAACTTCATTCATTCTTTGGGTTACTGTATCAACAAGATAGTTTCGCTTGTTGTGGTGTTTCAGCCGCCATTGGTAATTGACCCTCTTTGAGTTGCGTTGATTACATTCCCCTTGGAAACTAGTTTAAGATAGAGAAAGATCCGAGTTTTTAACCTTTTGGGTCGAATCTTGACTTCAAAAATCAAGGTTCCTCATTAGTTGGTATCAGAGCACAATGTTGATCATTTTTTGTGTACTTTTACCGCTTTCTTCTTGCTGTGACATTCATTACAAAATCAAGAATTGTAGAGTCTTCAAACCTGAATTCTTGATACATAGTTCGGCCAAGAAAAGGGTAAGTTCAAAGAAAAAGAAAGAAAGAAAAAATTCAAGAACAAGAATCAAGAAACGTAAAGATTGAGATATTCCTCTTCCTAAACACAAAAGAATACGTTTAAAAGTATCTTCTTTTCTTGATTAGGTCTAGGATTTTCAAGATTACTCTTTTATTCTTTCTTTAACCTTTTCGTGTAAGTCTTGATAGGGATTCTTTTCCATTATTTTTCATCTTTGTTTCAACGCAACAAGTTAGGAATCTTTAATTCATCTAGAGTTGAAGTTCCTTTACAAGTATTGTTGGAATAAAGAGTGATTTTTTTTTTTTTTTTTATCTAACAGTTTGAGTGTTTTTTTAAGATTAGATATGTCTAAACAGGAAGGATCATCAAAGCAAGGAGAGATCTTTGGAGAAGATAAGTTTTTTTGTAAAATCAACACAACAATTCATGCGCAAGATGTTACACCAAATGGAGGAGATGACAGAAAGATTGAACCTTCTTGAAGTTTCAAAGAAACCAATTGTGCTTAAAGAGGTAAACAAGTTGATGTTGATGCCGAGAATTATGACCAAGAATCACATGAATCCAATGAGACATTGGAGGAGACCATTCGGCCAAGGTTGGATTTAAATCCTACTTTGCCAAGAGCTAGGCAACCAATTCAGATGGAGGACAATCTTGCATGTGTGCCGAGAAGGGGTGAGCAATTCCAAAGGTTTGACAATAATCTTGGTGCAATCAAGACCAAGATTCCCTCTTTTCAAGGTACAAAATGACCCCGGATTGTTTTTAGTTGGATTCATAAAGGTAACCATATTTTTGCCGTGCATAATTACTCGGAGTAAAAGAAAGTTAAGTTGGCAGCTATGGAGTCTGGAGATTATGCATCAATATAGTGGGACAAAGAGGTCGAGACAAGGAGAAGGGTTGGCCAAAGACAAGTTGATACGTGGGATGAGATGAAAGCGGTTGTGAAGCGTAGATTTGTTCCCCAAAATACACTAGGGAACTTTTCAACCGCTTGCAAAGATTGACGCAAGGAACTAAGTCGGTAGATGAATACTACAAAGAGATGGAGATTGCCATGATTAGAGCTGATATTCAAGAAGATGAGGAGGCTACATTGGCGCGGTTCTTGGCTGGTCTAAATGGAAAAATTAGATCAAAGGTAGAATGTGTTAACCTTGATAATCTTATCTCTATGGTAAACTATGCAGAGCAAATTGAAAGTCAGTAAAAAGAAAAGAGTTTAAGGACTAATTCGACAAATTTTCAATATTGGAAAAAGCTGAATCAGCCCTAACTTATCCTATTGTTTTGCCGAGCCAAACCAAAACAAAGGAGCTACAAGTGATACAAAATTAGCCACGACATCAAGTGGGCCAGCCAAGACATCTTCTACATCCAATTCGAGGTTAAGTACTACTCCTAATTTTGCAAAAGAATGTTTTAAATGTAGAGGAAAGGGTCATTTTGCTAGAGACTGCCCAAACCGAAGTGTTGTGATCATGTTAGATGATGGAATGTGGGTTAGTGATGAGGAAGCTGAGGAGGCTGATTTGGAGGAAGAAACCGTGGCCTTAGAAGAACTTCCCGAATATGGAACTCAACTTTTGGTTACTATGATGCTACTTCTTTCTCAACCATTAGATGATGCACATCAACAAAGGAGCAATCTCTTCAAAACTAAGTGCAACGTTAAAGGCACGGTTTGTTTACTTATTATTGACAATGGAAGTTGTACTAACGTTTGCTCTCATGATATGGTCACCGCTCTTGATTTACCTTGTAAAGCACATCTTATGCCTTATAAGCTTTCTTGGTTAAAGAATAGTGGTGAAATCAAGGTAGATAAGCAAGTAGAGATTGAATTCGGGATTGGAAGGTTCAAGGATAAAGTTCTACGTGATGTGGTTCCAATGACCGCAAGTCACATAATTATAGGGAGGCCATGGAAATATGATAGCTGTGCGGATCATATAGGGAGAAAGAATGTGTACCAATTTATTATGGATAATATTCGGTTTACATTACATCCTTTGACACATAGTCAAGCAAGTGAGGTTCATAAAAAAATGGCCGAGAATAGAGAGAAAAGAATGAGTTGAAAAATAAGAGTGATCCTACCCATGAGGTAAAATCCGAGGTAAAAATAAAAGAAAAAGTCGAGCCTGTTGTGAGACAAAAGGCAAGTGCTCTAAAGGTGAGAACAGAATGTTTGTTTATCAATCCGGGAAAGGTAGATAGGGCAATTCGAGCAAAACAAGTCATTGTTTTGTTAATTTTCAAAGGAGCCGAAAGGTCCCTAACTACTAACACTTTTTATCTAACTTCTTCTTCTCTACCTAGTCTTGTTATTGATCTCTTGCAGGAATTTAAAGATGTATTCCCCAAGGAATTGCCGAGAGGTTTACCTCTAATTTGAGGAATTGAGCATCAAATCGACTTCATCACAGGATCTAGCCTTCCAAACCGTGCAACTTATAGAGAAAATCTGGATGAAACTCGAGAAATTCAAAGGTAAGTTAATATACTTCTTGAGAAGGAGCAGGTAAGCGAGTCTTTAAACCCTTGTGCATGTCCGGTTATTTTAGTACCTAAGAAATAAGGGACTTTTAGATTATGTACGGATTGTCGCGCTATTAATAAGATAAATGTTAAATATAGACATCTGATACCTCGCTTAGATGATATGCTTGAAGAGTTAAATGGTGCACTAATCTTTTCTAAAATTGATTTAACTCAAGGATATCACCAAACTAGGATGAAAGAAGGTGATGAATGGAAAACCGCTTTTATGACTAAATATGGTTTATATAAATGGATTGTTATGCCTTTTGGTCTGACAAATGCACCTAGTACTTTCATGAGATTAATTAACTACATATTTCGGCATTGTTTTGGTAAATTTGTTGTAGTTTATTTTGATGATATACTTTCTTATAGTAAAAGCTTAGAAGATCATATTGAACATCTTAAGGTTGTTTTTAATATATTAAGGGAACAAACTTTGTATGCTAAACTTGAAAAATGTATTTTTTGCACTAATTCTCTTAACTTTCTTGGATACATTGTTAGTTCTCAAGGTGATACAGTACCAGCCATGAAGTTTAGAGAGGTCATTTGGATAAATGACCTCATCCTTAACTCATACATCCCAAATACGAGCTTCAAAGTCAAGCGTTTGTTCCAAGTGTCTAAAGTCTCTAATCTAAAGGTTCAAGAGGTAAAGAAACCTTCAAAGAAAGCTAGACACAAGGATCAAAGCCATCGAATATCATTTGAAGGAAAGATACATAATTGGAAGGAAAACGGTTGAAGGGGTATTTTAGGAAACTTGTAAATTAAAGTCTATTAAAGACTTTAATTATATTTTCAGCATTATTGTTTAGTTTAATTAGCCATGTTTGCCGAAATAAGCTAGCTAAATAATAGGACATGTTGTCCTTGATGTTAGGTAGTGTTTTGTTTTAGGTAGTTTACTTAATTTAGGATTCAAGAGTCTTACCTAAAGTGGGACTCTTCATATTACGAAATTCCCCTCTATTTAAGAGGGATTTCAGCCATGTTATTGTTAGACTTGATATGATATTTTAAGGTAATTCCTTAGTTACTTTGTATTTGATTCTCTATGTAGAATTCATTCATCATTTGAGTTACTGTATCAATAAGTTTGGTTTATACTTATTGTGGTGTTTCAGCCCCCATTGATAATCAACCTTAGGGGAGGATTGTTGACAATATTCCCCCATAAACTGTTCGAGATAGAGAAAGATCTGGCCTTTAAGCCTAACCTTAGTATTTGTACCTCGGTTTCGCATCAGGTGGTATCAGAGCAAAAGGTTTAT
The DNA here is from genome assembly GCA_026122235.1 of Vinca minor. Lineage (NCBI taxonomy): Eukaryota > Viridiplantae > Streptophyta > Magnoliopsida > Gentianales > Apocynaceae > Vinca > Vinca minor. Next base: position 1,296,813 of record JAOCZM010000226.1, read on the forward strand.
CTCTATCTTGGTGTATCTTTATTTCTTTTTTTAACTTTTTCCAGAAAAATTACTATTTAGGTTACTGTTCACGCACTGTTCATCCGATAGCAAAAATCAATTTTTCAGCTACTGTTCATCCGAGGGCAAAAAGCGATTTTCATTACTGTTCATGCTACTGTTCATACGGATTGAAATATCAAAAATCAAAAATCAAGAAATCAACTTTCAAGAGAATCAATAAGCATAAAGACTCCATCTTTTTAAAGATTTCAACAAATTCATGAAAAGATGAGGCAACAATTTGATCCAGAAGATGACAATTTTGATTATGATGATAAAAGGTATGGCTTCCAACATACAACAAATTCAAGATATGATGATTCCTATTTGTTTTCTTGTGAGCCGCAAAGGGATTACATAAATCAGCAAGTTAACAACTCTATTGGTGTAGTCAAGCTCCCATCTTTTGAAGGTACGAATAGGCCTGCATTATTATTTGAATGGATACATGAATTTCACAATATTTTTGCTATTCATAATTATTCGGAGGGCAAAAAAATTAAAGATTGCCAAAGGATTTTATAGTGAAGCATCAACGTTGTGGAAAGAGGAAACTATAATTAGGCAAAGAGCGGGTCAATGACCTATTGAAACTTGGAATGATTTGAAAGCTAAGATGAAACGAAGGTTTGTTTCCCATATTACTTTACAGAGCAAGCTAAACATTTGCAAATGCTTTACACAAGGTTCTAAATTGGTAGATGAATATTATGAAGCGATGCGATTAGCTATGATTCGGCTTGACAGACAAGAATATGAAGAAGTTACATTGAATAGATTCTTGGCCGGTTTGAATGATGATATTAGGCCTGAGGTAGAATGCGTTTATCATGTTGATATTATGGAGATGGTCGATCATGCGGAGCAAATTGAGAGGCAAATCAAAGAGGAAGAAGAAAGGGACTAATTCGGCTAAATTTTCACATTGGAAACCGCCAAATCAGCCCCTTCAAATTCTTGTGTTGGGCAGGGGCAAAGTGATGATAATAGCTATTTTGGGGCTTCCAAAACGGCCACAATTCAAGAAAAAGATAGCCAAAAAGCCACCATTAAATCTTCAACTTGGAAGATAGATATGGATGAACTACGGGAATTGGTCTACAATTTGTGCCCAAAGAATGATATAATACAAGATGATACCAATTTGGAAAGTCAAGAAGACAAGGATGAAGCCGACCCAAAATTAGAAAATTTGCCAAATGAGGAGTTGGAAAAAAAGATTGAGGATTTAGAAGAAAAGATTGATCTTGTAATTGCATCCCACGATTTAGAAGATTCGTGGACGAATCCTTTAATAGGGGGGAGGGGATATGAAAGTTTTTCCAGAATGAGAGGACGATAAGGTACCAGCCATGAAGCTTCGAGAGGTCATTTGGATAAATGACCTCATCCTTAACTCATACATCCCAAATACGAGCTTCAAAGTCAAGCGTTTGTTCCAAGTGTTTAAAGTCTCTAATATAAAGGTTCAAGAGGTAAAAAAAACCTTTAAAGAAAGCTAGACACAAGGATCAAAGCCATCGAATATCATTTGAAGGAAAGATACATAATTGGAAGGAAAACGGTTGAAGGGGTATTTTAGGAAACTTGTAAATTAAAGTCTATTAAAGACTTTAATTATATTTTCAGCATTATTGTTTAGTTTAATTAGCCATGTTTGCCGAAATAAGCTAGCTAAATAATAGGACATGTTGTCCTTGATGTTAGGTAGTGTTTTGTTTTAGGTAGTTTACTTAATTTAGGATTCAAGAGTCTTACCTAAAGTGAGACTCTTCATATTACGAAATTCCACTCTATTTATGAGGGATTTAAGCCATGTTATTGTTAGACTTGATATGATATTTTAAGGTTATTCCTTAGTTACTTTGTGTTTGATTCTCTATGTAGAATTCATTCATCATTTGAGTTACTGTATCAATAAGTTTGGTTTATACTTATTGTGGTGTTTCAGCCCCCATTGATAATCAACCTTACGGGAGGATTGTTGACTATATTCCCCCATAAACTGTTCGAGATAGAGAAAGATCTGGCTTTTAAGCCTAACCTTGGTATTTGTACCTCGGTTTCGCATCAGGTGGTATCAGAGAAAAAGGTTTATCTCTATCTTGGTGTATCTTTATTTCTTTTTTTAATTTTTTCCAGAAAAATTACTGTTTAGGTTACTATTCACGCACTGTTCATCCGATTGCAAAAATCAATTTTTCAGTGACTGTCCATCCGAGGGCAAAAGCAGATTTTCATTACTGTTCATGCTACTGTTCATACGGATTGAAATATCAAAAATCAAGAAATCAAGAAATCAACTTTCAAGAGAATCAATAAGCATAAAGACTCCATCTTTTTAAAGATTTCAACAAATTCATGAAAAGATGAGGCAACAATTTGATCCAGAAGATGACAATTTTGATTATGATGATAAAAGGTATGACTTCCAACATACAACAAATTCAAGATATGATGATTCCTATTTGTTTTCTTGTGAGCCGCAAAGGGATTACAAAAATCAGCAAGTTAACAACTCTATTGGTGTAGTCAAGCTCCCATCTTTTGAAGGTACGAATAGGCCTGCATTATTATTTGAATGGATACATGAATTTCACAATATTTTTGCTATTCATAATTATTCGGAGGGCAAAAAAATTAAAGATTGCCAAAGGATTTTATAGTGAAGCATCAACGTTGTGGAAAGAGGAAACTATAATTAGGCAAAGAGCGGGTCAATGACCTATTGAAACTTGGAATTATTTGAAAGCTGAGATGAAACGAAGGTTTGTTTCCCCATATTACTTTACGGAGCAAGCTAAACGTTTGCAAATGCTTTACACAAGGTTCTAAATCGGTAGATGAATATTATGAAGCGATGCGATTAGCCATGATTCGGCTTGACAGACAAGAATATGAAGAAGTTACATTGAATAGATTCTTGGCCGGTTTGAATGATGATATTAGGCCTGAGGTAGAATGCGTTTATCATGTTGATATTATGGAGATGGTCGATCATGCGGAGCAAATTGAGAGGCGAATCAAAGAGAAGAAGAAAGGGACTAATTCGACTAAATTTTCACATTGGAAACAGCCAAATCAGCCTCTTCAAAGTCAGTCAACATATGGTGAACGTCAATGGATAGCCGTTAAGAACATCCTGAAGTACTTACGAAGGACTAAGGATACATTCTTAATCTATGGTGGTGAAGATGAGCTCTTGGTAAGTAGTTACACTGATGCTAGTTTTCAAACCGATACAGACGACTTTAGATTGCACTAGGCTTATTTATTGCTCTTATACAACTAAAGCCGGGTATATAACTGCATCTGATGCTGATAAGGAGATTTGGATCCGACAGTTCATTTGCTGTACTTGGTGTGGTACCTAGCATTTCGAATGTGATTGATCTCCGTTATGAATTAGTCATATATCAAAGGAACCACAGACTCACCAAAGGTCCAAACATATACTGCGGCGGTATCACTTGATCCGTGAGATCATTGATAGAGGAGATGTGAAGATTTGCAAAGTTCACACGGACGATAACATCGACGACCCACTGACGAAGCCATTAACACAACAACAACGTGATCGCCATACTTGTAGCATGAGTATTAGATACTAAGAGAACGGTGAAGGGATTTATGGGAAGAAACTCGTTCTAAACACCCATGAGTCCTCCCCCGAAGGATCCGCTCATACCATAGGAATCGAAAAATCTACACAGAAACTTACTTTTCGGGTTCAAGAATCTGATTCTTGAATGAAAGATGATGTTTCTTGGATACGTTGCTGCCACCAATGGATTTTCCTTTGCGGAATGTCCCTCTATCGGTATCCACGCGATGAAACGAACAGTGATTGCTAGCTCTTCGTTTTTTTGAGTTTCGGGAATTAGAGAGAAAATGGAGAGGCAGAATAGAAAATCTGATTTTCTAGGTCTTTTCCGGATGAAAAGCGTTAACCCCTGGGGTTTCGGCCAAGAGAAGTTTATATAGGGAGTGAGAGGTTATTACAAGCACAACTCCCACGTCCTATCCACCTCTTTTGGCAGTGGGAGTCTATAACTCCCACGCCCTCTAGACTTCTGCTGGTAGTGGGAGTCTTTATCGGATATTAACTCCCATGTAATCCCAGCTATACCGAAAATGCCCCTTATCTCTAATTCGAATAATAACGCTTTATTATTCTCAGAAAAATGAATGTTAGATACAATGAACCTAGACACATTCTAGATTCATTGAATCTGGACATAAAGCTCGTTAGCTCGTCTATGCGTGTGACCCTGTAGGTTCATATCACAATGGCAATGAAAACATACTTAGTAGTAGTATGTGTTCATAAATCACAAGTGGTCCCTAGCAGGACATTGTGACTACCCAAAGTGAATGAATTTATGGTGGAACCTAATATCAATCCACTATTTAATCCCTTTGTCTCGCGATATCCTAATTAAGCATAAGCAATGGTAGTCGTCACGCTTATTAAGCTTAATTGTATTTATGCTCGATCTTCGGGTAAACTGTTCCAACAAATAGTATTTGATAACCACTTTATCAAATACATTTGAGCACGGTCATGCATTTAAACAGTTTTTCCCTATCGAGGGGCCCATGGATATCTCTCTCTAATAATAGAGAGGGACAAATTCCTTACAATGCCTCTCACATTCATTCCATGATAGGACGCTACATCCGATCATCAGTCGTATTGATAACTCGATTAAAAGTAACGTCCGACTGAGTCAAAACGTTGCTCCATTCGTGCTAGAATCAATGGAGACATAAGGTCTAAGGATTCTAAAATGGTATTGAGGAAGTAATACTTATGACTAAGGACCATGAAGTATTACTTCTCTAACGGATCACGTCCGATACAATATATCCCAATATATTGCATCTATGATAAGATTTGTATTCATTACACTTGATTAGTAAAACATAATCATCAATCAAAACATCATACTAGTTTTATTTCATTGTAAAGAATGAAACTAAGGACAACTAGAATAGTAATTACATAAGCTAATGAGTTTTACTATCAAATCACGCATTTGATGTTCATAAGCAAAATTAACTATTCAATTACATGTTCAAAAGATATAAAACGTACAACATATGCTAATGGTCCTAGGGCACTACTAACAAACTGGTCATAGAGATAGTTTATATGTGCAGTATACACTAAAAGGAAAGGCTGTTGTGTTAGTCTAAGTAGAAGATTGTTGTATTTTCTTTAATGTGATGAAATAATAAGGCATGAATTCCATTATTAGTGTTTTAATTACGCTTGTTCAAATGTAATAAAACATAATAACGTACTTAGATAGTTATGTAATTATTACATTGAAATATTCTAAAATGTCATTAGTCAATCATTATTGTGGAATTTTTTTGGACAACATTAATGTGTGGATACTAGTATGTGTTGTGAATGAATATGTGATATTACATCAAACACATGTGTATTTGATACTAGACTGACCCGCTTATAAGAACATTTCATGGATTGCTGTATAAATGTCAACAATGTTCTTATAATGATTTTGTTTGTATCTGAATCCTTCGACTTGAGGTCACACAAGATTTCCTACATGGAAAATGGTAAACTTTGATGGTGTCAAATGCCGTATATAACTAGATGGGCTATAAAGGCATTTGTTGGGTGTATTTATGAACCATGTGTAGAATGAGGTGTGATAGATAGAGGATTTGTCCCTCATATACAACATGAGTGATGTCTTGGGCCCCTTGATGCAGTGAGACTAATTCATGCCATGAACAAATTAATTAATATGAGATATTAATGTAATTTGATTAGTTTACTCGGGAATGAAGAAACTTATTGATTGAACTACACAAGTGTGACATTCTCCATAACCTGTGTTCAATATAGATATTGAAGACAAATAGATTAATACAAAAATATCATATTTTTTATTACTTGAATTAGTGAACTATTTGTGAATTGGGAGTAATGATGTGTTGCTAGATACCTCTCATTACTGTTGACAATTGTTGTCACGACCAACATAGAAAATACCTAAAGGGTCACACACTATAATCATCTGGATTGGGCTAGTTGGAGTTTACATTTGATATAAGTGCTCAATTAGATTTGGGCATGCTCAATTGGATTGGATGTTTGATTGGATTGGGCAAAACCGAATCCGTTGGACCGAGAACTGTCTCGAGTCGATCGAACTGATATGTCACTCCGGTTGGCCGAGAACTTCTTCGGTCGACCAAACCAGTTGGACCAGGTCAAAACCGACACATGTCTTGTGTGTGAGAGTGGTATATGTTAAGGGGGTAGTGGGGATAGAAATATGTGAGTGTTGAGTTAGTGGGTGGTTCCAATAACACCACTTAATGAAGTGCTCATCAAAACACACACAAATCACTCACATTCCCTACAACATCCGTCCTAGCCGAAATTAAGAGAGAAAATTATCTGAAATTTTGCTCTCAAGAATACAACACAATATACTCTAATTCTCTCCATAGAAGTTGCCAAATTCCTCGAGAAAACAAACCACCCAGAACATAAAAAAGTTAGAAGATAAATCATATTTTTTGTTCTTTGTTTTTTGGTTTTAACTTGAACTTATATACACCAAATTCCTAAAGATTGTCTTCAACCTTTGGAGCTCTCTGACTAGCATTAGAGACACGATGAACAAGTTCATGTTGATTGTGTGGATACTGCTAGAGACAAGAGTCAATTAGATCAGTTGCTATTGGTGATTCATGAAGCAAAATTAAACATAAACAATTTATGTTAAATACGTAATTTAAATGTAAAATTCCTACATCCAAGTTCGTTGGTACTTACTCGTGATGATTCTGTTAGAAACGGATTCCGCATTTTATTTACTCTGTGTTTATTTTAGGCATCTGAATTTCTTTCTTTCAGAAACACCTCCTGGGAAAATACGGTTACTTATATAATTTTCACAAAACGGACATAATTTTACAAAAGTATATTTTAAAAAGAATTCTTTTAACAGAAAAAGTATTTTTAGAAACTTTCAAGAATTCAGATAGTTTTCTTATATTTAACAGTTGCAAAACAGAAACAAAATTTACAGATGGATACTTTGACTGGGGATCATAGGTCTACCGGAACAGAGATAGAAAAAGAAACTGATATCAGCCATATATTTATACTCTCTAGGAAATGGATCAATACAGAGTCCTAGTTTTTATCCCGCTATAAAGTTCAGAATAGACAGTACCCAAGTCACCGGCAAAGTATCAGGGAGTAACATATTATTCAGAATAATATTTAATTACCAATTGAAACAAAAAAAAATCATTTTAAAGCCAAGACATTGTTCCCAAATTTAATCCAGGAGAAGATCTCATTTTAACAGAAGATAAAAGTAACAACAATGCATTGGAAAAGAATGAGAATTTATTTAGAGGTCAAGGATTCAATAGCCTACAACCAAGTGTAGTCGACCACCCATCAAAGCATGAGGTGACCAATGGTTTTTTATTTTTAAAACCATCTCAATCACATGGCAAAGAAGTTCAAGAAATATAGATTGTTGACGATTAAACAAATAAACTATGAATATGGTTTATAAATCACTTAACCATATTAGATTGAATTCGAATACAAAAATCCCCCTTTTTTTACGTTTTTTTCTAAATAGTGGTGTGTCGTTATCATAATATACATATCTAGGAAATAAGCTAGAGTTTTTCCGTATTTAATATGAAATTATAAAAAATAATAATTAACGAAGACAGCGGGAATCTCTACATACAAGAACAAACTCTTAAGCTCTCGGAACCACATGGCTCTCCACTAAATTTCCTAACAAAACAAACAACACTCGACCATCAAACACTATCCTAGTCTATAAATTAATATCACACATTCGAAAAGACTTTACCTTCAGTCGATATTTTTGACACGAGAGTCTACTATTTTTGTGTCTCAGTAATTGTCTGCAGCCATATGAAGACAAATAACGCAGAATAATTTAGGTATAATCTCCCAAAAGGTATTATATAGTAACTAAAATTGCAAGATTAGACCACAACTAATAGATAATATTAACCCAAAACCACTGAGATATAAAATTTATTAATCTAGTCCTTAAAAAGGTCCGGATTTCAATCATACCCCCTAAAGAAAAGTTCTGGCCTCGAAACTTACGCACTTTATATTTAAAAAATGTGTGGGTACTTAACTTGCATATCTTCCTCCATTTCCCGTGTTGCCTCTCTTGGATTGTAATTCGACCATTGAACCTTAACGTACGGTATAGTTCTTCTTCTCAACACTTGATCTTTGCGGTCAACGATCCATATCAGATGTTCCTCGTATGTCAAATCCTCACGTACTTACAGTGGCTCTTGATCTATAACGTGCCTTGGATATCTGATGTACCGCCACAACTGGGATACATAAAAACATTGTGGAATCTTTACATCAGTCATGGTAATGCAAACGATACGCTAGAGTGACAACATTCTTCAAAATCTCAAATGCTCCAACATACCTCGAACTCCACTTTCAACTCTTTCCAAATCTCATCATTCCTCTTGTAGGAGAAACATGTCAATACATCTTCTTTTCACGCTCCAAACACAAAGGTCTTCTATGAGAACTCACGGCTCTTCTGTCGGTCTTGAGTTACTTTGAGTGTTTTCTGATGAGTTGTACCAATTCAGGCTCGGTAATCAGTTTCTCTCCAACTTCATTCCAACAAACATATGATTTGCACTTTCATTCATACAAAGATTCATAAGTAGCTATACCAATGCTCGCCTGATAACTATTATTGTGCAAGAAATCTATACGCGTCAAATCCATCCAACTTCCTTTAAATATAGCACATATTCCTGCAACATATCTTATGAAGTACGGATTGTTCTTTCAGACTGCCCGTTCATCTGTGGGTGAAGCGCAGGACTGAAGTTTATCTTGATTCCATCGCTTGGATGAAAATTTTCCAGAATGAGAAACAAATCAAGGATCTCTACCGCTCTCAATACTCACAAGTTCAACGTACACAGGAAATAGACTTGATTGTATAGCTCACCCATGTTAGCAGTGACTAGCTCATTAATAGGTTGAAATGTAGGACGAAATGTCTGCTATTATTTACATTGTGTCTTTTTAGCACTCCATAACATATGCTTTGAATGATTCTTCAGCTCACATTGATATATCATGCTTCCGCTACGACACTCTGATAACACATATTTCGAAGCAACTTTATGCTTCCGTCTAAACTTGGAAGCTCAAGCGATCAAGTTCACATAGGAAAGCAGAAGGATAAAAGTGAAATGAATTTCGAGTAAGAAATCCGTGTTTAGAGAACAAAAGGTTAAGGACTATCGTAGTGCCCTAGGACCATTAGCATATGTTGTACGTTTTATATATTTTGAGCATGTCATTTGAATAGTTAATTTTTCTTTTGAACATCAAATATGTAATTTGATAGTAAAACTCATTAGCTTATGCAATTACTATTCTGATTGTCCCTAGTTTTATGTAATGTTCTATACAATGAAATGAAACTAGTATGATGTTTGATTGATGATTATGTTTTACTGATCATGTGTAATGTATACAAATCATATCATAGATACAATATATTGGGATATTTTTTATCGGACGCGATTCGAAAGAGATGTGATACTTCTTGGTTCTTTAGTCATAAGTATTACTTTCTCAATACTATTTATAATCCTTAGACCTTATGTCTCCATCGTTTCCAGCATGAATGGAGCTATGTTTTGACTCAGTCGGACGTTACCTTTAATTGAGTAATTAATACGACTGATGATCGGATGTAGTATCCTATCATGGCTTGAATGTAAGAGGTATCGTAATGGATTTGTCCCTCTCTTATTAGAGAGATATCCATGGTCCCCTCGATAGGGAAGACTGTTTAAATGTATTTAATAGAGTGGTTATTAAATACTATTTGTTGGAACAGTCTACCTGGAGATCGAGCACAAATACAATTAAGCTTTATAAGGGTGACAACTCCCATGCCTTATGCTTAATTTGGATATCGCGAGACAAAGGGATTAAATAGTGAATTGATATATGGTTCCACCGTACATTCATTCACTATGAGTAGTCACAATGTCCTGCTAGGGACCACTTATGATTTATGAACACATACTACTACTAAGTGTGTTTTCATTGCCATTGTGATGTGAACCTATAGGGTCACACGCATAGACGAGTTAACGAGCTTTATGTCCAGATTCAATGAATCCAGAACGTGTCTAGGTTCATTGTATTTGACATTTATTTTTCTGAGAATAATAAAATGTTTTATTCGAAATAGAGGGATGTGCATTTTCGGTATTTGGCTTTCGTTGGGATTACGTAGGAGTTATTATGGGATAAAAAATCCCACAATAGAAGAGATTGGGATTACGCGGGAGTTGATTTTCGGAACAAACTCTCACTCCTATATAATCTCTCTTGGCCGAAACCCTAACTAGTTTTTTTTATGGATGCAAAAACCTATTACCGAAATAGTGATTTTCTGCAATCCCTTCTCTCTATACTTCCGAAATTCAGAAAACAAAGAGCTAGCACTCACTGCTCATTTCGTCGCATTGACACCGGTAGAGAGCAATTCGGCCAGGGAAGGCTTTTGGTGGTCGCAGCACAGCATCCGAAGTCAGAAACCATTAACCGAAAATCGTAAGTATTTTCCTTTGTTTTTCAATTTCCATAGTTTGAGCGGATCCTTTCGGGGATGATTAATGGGTGTTTAGAACGAGTTTCTGCCCATGAATCCATTCACCATCATCTTTAGTTAGAATGGAACTGAACATTCATAAATCAATTCGAATTTAATTTTTGGAACATGATGAAATGCAAACTGATTGCAAAATAACAGTGAATAGCAAAGCATTAAAGAGGCAATGACCTCAATGCTCTAATGCATGAGAGGCATAGATTGAAGGTATACAATCCAAGATTGATTAGAAAAAATCAAGATGATGGAATTACTATGGTCAACCATAGCTTGCTACATTAGTTAAGAAGGAAATTTGAAACATGCTACATTTGAACAATAAATGAGTTAATATTGGAATGGGGAATTTAGATAGCTTAAGAAGATCTTCATCAAAGAACAAAAATGTAGAGAAATCAAGCTTAACAAAGGAGAATAGAAGATAATATAACAACATGAACGGTTGATAAATCAACTTAAAATTACAAGAATATGATTCAATGTTATTTTAGAAAGTTTTAGTTGTGCCTTAACTTTTGAAACTGTGGTGAAAGAATTTTTATTGTTTGTGGTTCGAAGATTTTAGCAAGACTCGTTTACCGAAGTTCAAGTGTGAAGGGTTATTATGTATATATTCAAATCTGGTAGAAGATTCTGAAGTGAAGATAGGAATAACTTCACCATGTGAGTTAAAAAGGCTTCATAAGTTGGCGAATAATGGAAGCTATTTTCATTTTATGGAAGTTTATCTTGAATTTACAAGAGTTGAGTTTCTTTTTGGAAAAGACATTAATATAACAAGAGTTGTAGTTTTAGGTTTGATAATTCTCTTCAAAAGGTTTACGGTAAGATTTTTTTTTGCGAAGAAAATTGGTGGGAACTAAATGAGATATGATACGGGATAAACCAAGGGGCCGCCCTATTCAAAGAATCCATTGATAATCAACCTTCTTGTAGTTGCGTTGATTATATTCCCACGTAAATTGATTTTCGAGAAAGAGAAAGATCCGAAACCTTTTTGTTGTCGAATCGAGATACTTTGTATCACGGTTCCTCATCAGGTGGTATCAGAGCAAAAGGTTCGTCCCATTCTTGGTGTACCTTTACAGTTTTCCATAAATTTTTCTTGTTTGCTAGAATTGACGGAAAAACAAAATTACTACGAAAAAGCCGACGGTGTAAAGAAATTGGCAGCTGTGTTTATTGAATAGAGAACTATAAAGCCATAAGCAAACTTCTTGAAGCGATAGCGTAAGCGCCTCGTCCAAGAATTGGCAAACGTTCCCCCTTTTATTTTTGAGCCGTGTTCTACCATCAATATACATCAAGAACTGATAGCGTAGGCGCCTCACTCTTGATATAATTCGGCCAAGAAGAAAGAAAAATTCAAAGAAAGTCAAGAACTTTAAGAAACAAGAAAGTCAAGATTTGCTCTTCCTAAACACAAAATGATACCTCTCATAAGTATCTCTTTTCTTGATTAGGATCCGAATTCTTCAAGATTCTTCTTCTTTTCTTTCTTTAAACTTTTTGTTTAGGTCAAAGATAGTATTTATTTCCTTTATTTTTCAGCTTTGTATCAACGCAACAAGTTAGGAACCTTTTCATTCATCTAGAGTTAGAAGTTCTTTACGAGTAGTGTTGGAATAAAGAGTGAATTTTTCTTTGATATCTAACAGTTTGTGTGTGTTTTTCTTGAAAGTATAAACATGTTTTATCAGGGATCTTCATCTAAGCAAGACGAAAGTTACGAAGAAGACGAACTTTTTAAAGCGCTACAGGAGGCGAAGATCCAAATGGATGAGATGGCGGAAAAGATGAAACTTCTTAGAGTTTCAAATCAGCAAAGGAATAAGAGATTAAACTCTCTTAAACGCGATCATGGGCTGCAAATTCTCCACAAACCGAGAGAAAAGATGCATTCTTTTGAAGAAATTTATCAAGAATTGAGAGAGAAAGAAGAAGAAAGATTGAAAGCTGAGGCAAAATTTAAAGCTTCTTTTAAAGAAACTATTCAGAAATTGAGAGAAGAAAGATTGAGAGAGAAAAATGAGAGTGAGTTAAAGAAGAAGAGTGATGCTACCCTTGAGGTAAAATTCGAGGTAAAAAGTAAAGAAAAAGCCGAGCCTAATGTGAGACAAAAGGCAAGTGCTCTAAAAGTGAAAAGAGTGTTTGTGTATAAATTAGAGAAAGGTAGATAGGGAAATTCAAGCAAAACTTGTTGTTTTGTTAAATTTTAAAGGAGCCGCAAGGAACCTATTTACTAACACTTTTTCTTTTGATCTAACATCTTCTTCTAGTCTTATTAATGATCTTTTTCAGGAATTTCAAAGCATAATTCCCAAGGAGTTGCCGAGAAGGTTATTAGCTAGCCTTCAAAATCGTGAAAGATATAAATCATATTCGGGTAAAATTCAGATAATTCAAAGGCAAGATGATTTCATTCTTGAAAAGAAGAAGGCAAAAGTTAAAACAAATATAGAATGGCTGCCGAGACCAACTAGATCAAGACAAGTTCATTTGTTCTGTGGGTTGGCAAGCTTTTATGGAAGTTTTGTTCGTGATTTTTGCAAGATTGCTGCCCCATTAAATGACATTGTGAAGAAGGATATTCCATTCTTTTGGGACAGCTGCAAGAAAATTTATTGGGAAGGTGAGTATGGTATACATTTAACGTTGAGTGTTTCTAACTTGTCCCCTTTTGATGTTGTTTCAGAATATGTTGTTGATTATAATGATGATTCAAGGACTAATCATGTTTTTCAAGGGGGAGAGGATGATACGGGACCAACAAAGGGGCTGCCCTATTCAAAGAATCCATTGATAATCAACCTTCTTGGAGTTGCATTGATTATATTCCCCCGTAAACTGATTTTTGAGAAAGAGAAAGATCCGAAACCTTTTTGTTATCGAATCTAGATACTTTGTATCACGGTTCCTCATCAAGATACTTTGAGTAAGGTAGAATATATATAGTGGATCCTTAGTAGTGAATACTCTATTATTTTTTACGCACTTGTTGATATTCCAAGTAGCATTGTGCCGAGTCAACCAAAGATCACTCAAATACGTTCTAGCTGCCATCATCAACCAAAGATAAACAACAACACACTCAAAAGAAGACATCACGAGAAAAATGTTAGATGAAGTAGAAGAAATCCTTCAAATCTCCTAGCTTTAGTCAGCCATGAGCAATCCAAGGAAAAAAACTACAACTTTCTATAGAAAATTTCAAATTGCGATACGTTTTCTCTAGTAGAAACTAGACTTCAAGAGCTTTCGAACTACATCCATAATAAACCAGATTATATCAGAATAATTACAGTTTATTCGTCACAGTGGAATTAAAATCCAATTATGCATTAGACACGCACAAGGACAATGTGTATTCCTTGGAACTTAGCAATTATACTCCATGACTCACCATTCAAAATCTTGACTCGCATAGAGGGAACTCATTAAAACATCATCCACCATCAAGAGTAAACCAATAAAATGGTATAAATATGACATCAAAAACTCGATAAAGAGGGAAGTTGAAACTGAAACAAGATAAGAATATAACTTTGTAAATGAAGTGAAACAATTTTTATTATCATTTAAAAAATAGAAAATATTTTAATAAATATAATACTCCCTCCATTCCTAAATATAAGACTCTTTAGACAATTTGAGAAAATTAAGGAAGTTGTCCATTCCACCTAAACTTCCAATACTACCCCATCCTCCCTCTCTTTCTCTCTCACTTCTATATTATAAAGAAAGGAAAATGTTGAGGGTATAATTGAAATGAATTGTTGACACCTAACAAAAGAACCTTAAACGACAATTAATTTGGACTCCTAGATTTCTCCTAAACGACAATTAATAAGGAATGGAGGGAGTAAGTACATAAGAGTTATAAACAAAAATTTCCAAATGTACGTTTCCTCCTAATCAGGGACGAAGCCAGGAATTTGATGTTGGGGGGGCGAAACTGGTAAAAAATTTCAAAATTCTTGGGGGGCGATAAAAAAGGCAAAAAAAAAAATTCTTGGGGGGACGAAATTGATAAAATTTTCCAAAATACACATAAAATTTTGATAAATAGTAGTATTTTTAAAAATCTCGGAGGGGCGCCGGCCCCCTCCCGCCCCCCCTGTAATCGTCCCTGCTCCTAATAGAATAAAAGGATGAGAAAAAGAAAAAAAAGATTAGTCAATGGAATCAACAAGTTTAGTGTCCTAATAATATACAAAAGAAATAAAAAGAACCATTGCACCTAAGGACATCTTTATCGCACTCATTTGGTTCAGTTGATAGTCTATAGAACCAAGAGTATGATTTTCTTAATCAAATGCCAAGGGAAAGTCAACAGAAGAACAAAAGCCATATCAGTGGCCTAAGAATTTGGCAAAAGTTCGATGGTTAATAGTCTAGGGTCATGAAGAAGAAATATTAATGGATTTTTTTTTCTTTCAAAAATTCCACAGTCCAAATATTGCTGAGCATTTAGTAAAATATAAATCATATAGAGGGTTTAGGGTGTCATGTCCAGTTACCTTCCGCAGAAGTATAAATTAAAATTGGCAAATATATGACTTATTTTCATCACAGTACTAACTTAATTTCATCACAGATACACGCATATAATAAATAAAAAAATACAAAAAATCTCAGGCATCTTCTATATCTACTTAAATATCGAAATACAATTTAATAAAACAGAGCTTTCTACATTTTCGGATAACGAAAAGGTTTCTAATTTAAAGTGGTCTTTAGCGAGACATTGTGAATATACTAGGGTAAATTAAAAATCGGTGGACCGATTATCTATTGTCAATATACTATTCAATCATTTTGCCACACGATATCCTACTTAAGTATAAGACATGGACGTTGTCACCCTTATAAATCTTAATTATATATTTACTCGATCTCCAGTAAGATTGTTCTAACAAATAATATTTAATAACCTTTTATTAAATACATTTGAGAACGACCATGCATAAATTAAACAGTCTTCCCATCCAGGGGCCCATGGATATCTCTCTCCAACAAGAGAGGGACAAATCTCTTACAATGTCTCCCACGTTCAAGTCATGATAGAATATTATATCTGATCATCAGTCATAATTATCACTCGGTTAAAAGTGAGGCTCGACTGAGCCAAACTTGGCTCTCTTCATACTGAAAACAATGAAGACATAAGGTCTGAGGACGTGCAATGGTATTGAGTAAGTAATACTTATGACTTTTGAATCATGCAGTATTACTTCATTTTCGTATCACGTCCAATACAATATTCTCCAATATGTATCTATGATCTAACTTGTATCAATTACACATGATCAATAAAACATGACCATCAATTAGGCATCATACTAGTTTTATTTCTACCATATACCATTTCATAAAACAAAGGACAATGAGAATATTAATTTTATAAGCTAATGAGTTTTACTATCAAATCACACCTTTCATGTTCAAATGCAAAATACACTATTCAAATAACATGTTTAAAAATAACAAAGTACAGCATACGCACATGGTCCTAGGCATTACTAACAATAGAGACATAAAACAAAACTAATATAAACCCTAGACATATACCCTCTATAGAATGGGTCAGTACAGAGTCATAGTTGTTATCCCGCCAAAAGGGTCAGAACAAACTGTATCTCATGTCATCCCGCAGAGTATCAGGTAGTAACGTAATATTAAGAATAATATTTAATTAACAAATGAAACAAAACTTTCATTATAAAGACAAAACACTGTTCACAAACATAATTTGGGAGAAGATCATTTTTATAGAAGATGAATGTAATAACAATGCATTGGAAAAATTTACCAGAATGCCGAAGTTAATCACTTCACCAATTCTTTGACCAACATAAGAAGTGTAATATTCGAGACTTTTTGCTTACATGTTATTTGACGTGTATTTTTTTTTTTGAGTGATTAATTGTGTAGGCGTAATTTATTTCGTGTCATTATGTGATTACGTGTCTATTTAATTTTTATAACATGTTACGTGTTGTATTTGTGTACGATTGTTGAGGGGCATTTTGCACACGTATCGTAATTAGGGGATTTAATTGTAATCCACCTAGAGGAGTAGTTAATTTGATGTGGAATTGGAATTGGAAATAATTACAAATTTAATTGAGATTAGGAAAGTTACCATAATATAATTAAAATAAGGAAAGGAATTATATGTGCAAGTAGATACAACAAGCTGTTAAGATTTTAGACGAATTTATATCCTACTTTCCAAGTTTTATACAACATACTTTTGGAATATAAAGTGAAGTTTATACCTTTAATGGTTCTTTCGAGAATCAAATCTTTTCAAAGTGGATTCTTTGATTAGTTTACTGTATCAATGAGTTGGTTCCCTCGTTGTGGTGTTTCATCCTCCATCGAAAATCAAACTACTGTGTGTTGGGTTGCTGCGAAATTGATGATATCCTTGTGTTAAATATACTTTAGAAAATATCGTGGCACCATGCTATTCTTCAAGCATATCATCTAAACGAGGGATATGATGTCTATATTTAATTGTTATTTTATTAATTGCTCGACAATCCGTGCATAATCTCCAAGTTCCTTCTTCCTTAGGTACCAAAATAACAGGACTATCACAAAGACTAATAGATTTTCTTACCTGCTCCTTTCTAGTAAGGCCTCAACTTGCCTTTAAATTTCATGAGTTTTTTCGGGATTGGCTCTATAAGCTAGACGGTTTCAAAGTATGGATCCTGGGATAAAATCTATTTGATTTTCAATACCTCAAATTGGTGGTAGTTTATTTGGAAACTTCTTTGGAAAGACATCTTTGAATATTTGCAAAAAAATTAGTAACAAGACTTGGAAGAGAAATAATTGTTAGATCAAAAGTGTTTAGAGCAAGGTTACTCTCGACCTCTTTGAAAAGTAGTGATGAAGACTTGGAAAGTTTTGTGACAGTTTGTTGTAGGAATCCAATAGAGTTGATTCAAGTTGCATTTGAAAACTAAGAGGCAGATCTACAACTTTCAAAAAGGCCACAGGATCCGATTCTACCGTCTTAGTATCGAAATCGTCGTTCAAATTGTTACACCAAGCTGTCCAGATTTTGGACGAATTTATATCTTTCTTTCCAAGTTTTATACAATATAATTTTGGAATAATGTGAGGTTTATACCTTTCAGGGTTCTTTCGGAGAAACAAGGCTTTTCAGAGTGGATTCTTTGATTAGTTTGAGTTACAGTATCAACGAGATGGTTCCCTCGTTGTAGTGTTTCATCCTCTATCGAAAATCAAACTATTGTGTGTTGCGTTGATGCGAAATTGCTGATATCCTTGTTTTAAATATACTTTAGAAAATATCGCAGCACCACTCAATTCTTCAAGCATATCATCAAAACGAGGGATATGATCTCTATATTTAATTATTATCTTATTAATAGCTCGACAATCCGTGCATAATCTCCAAGTTCCTTCTTTCTTAGGTACCAAAATTACAGGACTAGCACAAAGACTAAGAGTTTCTCTTACCTGCTCATTTTCAAGTAAGGTATGAACTTGCCTTTAAATTTCATGAGTTTTTCTCGGGATTGGCTCTATAAGCTGGACGGTTTCGAAGTATGGATCTTGGGATAAAATCAATTTGATTTTCAATACCTCAAATTGGTGGCAGTCACTTTGGAAACTTCTTTGAATTTCTGCAAAAAATTAGTAACAAGATTTGGAAGAGAATAAATTGTTAGATCAAAAGTGATTAGAGCAAAGTTACTCTCGATTTTTTGAAAAGTGGAGATGAGGACTTGGAAAGTTTTGCAACAGTTTGTTGTAATGGTCATAATGATCTATCTAGGTATCCAATAGAGCTGATTCAAGTTGCATGTGATAGATGAGAGGCAGATCTACAACTTTCAAGAGGCCACTAGATCCGATTCTGCAATCTTGGTATCGAAATCGTCGTTCTAATTGATACAACAAGTTGTCCAGATTTTGGATGAATTTATATCTTTCTTTCCAAGTTTTATTCAATATAATTTTGGAATAATGTGAGGTTTACACCTTTCAGTGTTTTTTTGAGAATCAATGCTTTTCAAAGTGGATTCTTTGATTAGTTTGAGTTACTGTATCAACGAGTTGGTTCCCTCGTTCTAGTGTTTCCTCCTCCATCGAAAATCAAACTACTATGTGTTGCGTTTATGCGAAATTGATGATATCCATGTTTTAAATATACTTTTGAAAATATCGTGGCACCGCTCAATTCTTCAAGCATATCATCTAAACGAGGGATAGGATCTCTATGTTTAATTATTATCTTATTAATAGCTCGACAATCCGTGCATATTCTCCAAGTTTCTTCTTTCTTAGGTACCAAAATAACAGGACTAGCACAAAGACTAAGAGTTTCTCTTACCTGCTCATTTTCAAGTAAGGCATCAATTTGCCTTTAAATTTCATGAGTTTTCTCGAGATTGGCTCTATAAGCTGGACGGTTTCGAAGTATGGATCCGGGGATAAAATCAATTTGATTTTCAATACCTCAAATTGTGGCAGCCACTTTGGAAACTTCTTTGAATTTCTGCAAAAAATTAGTAACAAGACTTGGAAGAGAAAAAAATTGTTTGATCAAAAGTGATTAGAGCAAAGTTGCTCTCGATTTCTTTGAAAAGTGGTGATGAGGACTTGGAAAGTTTTGCGACAGTTTGTTGTAATGGTCATAATTATTTATCAAGGAATCCAATAGGGCTGATTCAAGTTGCATGTGAAAGATGAGAGGCAGATCTACAACTTTCAAGAGGCCACTAGATCCGATTCTGCAGTCTTGGTATCGAAATCGTCGTTCTAATTGTACAACAAGTTGTCCAGATTTTGGACGAATTTATATCTTTCTTTCCAAGTTTTATACAATATAATTTTGGAATAATGTGAGGTTTACACCTTTCAGTGTTTTTTTGAGAATCAATGCTTTTCAAAGTGGATTCTTTGATTAGTTTGAGTTACTGTATCAATGAGTTGGTTCCCTCGTTCTAGTGTTTCTTCCTCCATCAAAAATCAAACTACTATGTGTTGCGTTTATGCGAAATTGATGATATCCTTGTTTTAAATTTACTTTTGAAAATATCGTGGCACCATACAATTCTTCAAGCATATAATCTAAACGAGGGATATGATCTCTATATTTAATTATTATCTTATTAATAGCTCGACAATCCGTGCATAATCTCCAAGTTCCTTCTTCCTTAGGTACCAAAATAACAGGACTAGCACAATGACTAAGAGTTTCTCTTACCTGTTCATTTTCAAAGTAAGGCATCAATTTGCCATTAAATTTCATGAGTTTTCTCGAGATTGGCTCTATAAGCTGGACGGTTTCGAAGTATGGATCCGGGGACAAAATCAATTTGATTTTCAATACCTCAAATTGGTGGCAGTCACTTTGGAAACTTCTTTTAATTTTTGCAAAAAATTAGTAACAAGACTTGGAAAAGAAAAAAATTGTTAGATCAAAACTGATTAGAGCAAAGTTGCTATCGATTTCTTTGAAAAGTGGTGATGAGGACTTGGAAAGTTTTGCGACAGTTTGTTGTAATAGTCATAATTATCTATCAAGGAATCCAATAGGGCTGATTCAATTTGCATGTGAAAGATGAGAGGCAGATCTACAACTTTCAAGAGGCCACTATATCCGATTCTGCAGTCTTGGTATCGAAATAGTCGTTCTAATTCATACAACAAGTTGTCCAGATTTTGGACGAATTTATATCTTTCTTTCCAAGTTTTATACAATATAATTTTGGAATAATGTGAGGTTTACACCTTTCAGTGTTTTTTCGAGAATCAATGCCTTTCAAAGTGGATTCTTTGATTAGTTTGAGTTACTGTATCAATGAGTTGGTTCCCTCGTTCTAGTGTTTCTTCCTCCATCGAAAATCAAACTACTATGTGTTGCGTTTATGCGAAATTGATGGTATCCTTGTTTTAAATATACTTTTGAAAATATCGTGGCACCATACAATTCTTCAAGCATATCATCTAAACGAGGGATAGGATCTCTATATTTAATTATTATCTTATTAATAGCTCGACAATCCGTGCATAATCTCCGGTTTCCTTCTTCCTTAGGTACCAAAATAACAGGACTAGCACAAAGACTAAGAGTTTCTCTTACCTGCTCATTTTCAGGTAAGGCATCAATTTGCCTTTAAATTTCATGAGTTTTCTCGGGATTGGCTCTATAAGCTTGACGGTTTCGAAGTATGGATCCGGGGATAAAATCAATTTGATTTTCAATACCTCAAATTGGTGGCAGTCACTTTGGAAACTTCTTTGAATTTCTGCAAAAAATTAGTAACAAGACTTGGAAGAGAAAAAATTGTTAGATCAAAAGTGATTAGAGCAAAGTTGCTCTCGATTTGTTTGAAAAGTGGAGATGAGGACTTGGAAAGTTTTGCAATAGTTTGTTGTAATGGTCATAATTATCTATCTAGGTATCCAATAGAGCTGATTCAAGTTGCATGTGATAGATGAGAGGCAGATCTACATCTTTCAAGAGGCCACTAGATCCGATTTTGCAGTCTTGGTATCGAAATCGTCGTTCTAATTGATACAACAAGTTTTCCAGATTTTGGATGAATTTATATCTTTCTTTCCAAGTTTTATTCAATATAATTTTGGAATAATGTGAGGTTTACACCTTTCAGTGTTTTTTTGAGAATCAATGCTTTTCAAAGTGGATTCTTTGATTAGTTTGAGTTACTGTATCAACGAGTTTGTTCCCTCGTTCTAGTGTTTCCTCCTCCATCGAAAATCAAACTACTATGTGTTGCGTTTATGCGAAATTGATGATATCCATGTTTTAAATATACTTTTGAAAATATCGTGGCACCGCTCAATTCTTCAAGCATATCATCTAAACGAGGGATAGGATCTCTATGTTTAATTATTATCTTATTAATAGCTCGACAATCCGTGCATATTCTCCAAGTTCCTTCTTCCTTAGGTACCAAAATAACAGGACTAGCACAAAGACTAAGAGTTTCTCTTACCTGCTCATTTTCAAGTAAGGCATCAATTTGCCTTTAAATTTCATGAGTTTTCTCGGGATTGGCTCTATAAGCTTGACGGTTTCGAAGTATGGATCCGGGGATAAAATCAATTTGATTTTCAATACCTCAAATTGGTGGCAGTCACTTTGGAAACTTCTTTGAATTTCTGCAAAAAATTAGTAACAAGACTTGGAAGAGAAAAAATTGTTAGATCAAAAGTGATTAGAGCAAAGTTGCTCTCGATTTGTTTGAAAAGTGGAGATGAGGACTTGGAAAGTTTTGCAATAGTTTGTTGTAATGGTCATAATTATCTATCTAGGTATCCAATAGAGCTGATTCAAGTTGCATGTGATAGATGAGAGGCAGATCTACATCTTTCAAGAGGCCACTAGATCCGATTTTGCAGTCTTGGTATCGAAATCGTCGTTCTAATTGATACAACAAGTTTTCCAGATTTTGGATGAATTTATATCTTTCTTTCCAAGTTTTATTCAATATAATTTTGGAATAATGTGAGGTTTACACCTTTCAGTGTTTTTTTGAGAATCAATGCTTTTCAAAGTGGATTCTTTGATTAGTTTGAGTTACTGTATCAACGAGTTTGTTCCCTCGTTCTAGTGTTTCCTCCTCCATCGAAAATCAAACTACTATGTGTTGCGTTTATGCGAAATTGATGATATCCATGTTTTAAATATACTTTTGAAAATATCGTGGCACCGCTCAATTCTTCAAGCATATCATCTAAACGAGGGATAGGATCTCTATGTTTAATTATTATCTTATTAATAGCTCGACAATCCGTGCATATTCTCCAAGTTCCTTCTTCCTTAGGTACCAAAATAACAGGACTAGCACAAAGACTAAGAGTTTCTCTTACCTGCTCATTTTCAAGTAAGGCATCAATTTGCCTTTAAATTTCATGAGTTTTCTCGAGATTGGCTCTATAAGCTGGACGGTTTCGAAGTATGGATCCGGGGATAAAATCAATTTGATTTTCAATACCTCAAATTGTGGCAGCCACTTTGGAAACTTCTTTGAATTTCTGCAAAAAATTAGTAACAAGACTTGGAAGAGAAAAAAATTGTTTGATCAAAAGTGATTAGAGCAAAGTTGCTCTCGATTTCTTTGAAAAGTGGTGATGAGGACTTGGAAAGTTTTGCGACAGTTTGTTGTAATGGTCATAATTATTTATCAAGGAATCCAATAGGGCTGATTCAAGTTGCATGTGAAAGATGAGAGGCAGATCTACAACTTTCAAGAGGCCACTAGATCCGATTCTGCAGTCTTGGTATCGAAATCGTCGTTCTAATTGTACAACAAGTTGTCCAGATTTTGGACGAATTTATATCTTTCTTTCCAAGTTTTATACAATATAATTTTGGAATAATGTGAGGTTTACACCTTTCAGTGTTTTTTTGAGAATCAATGCTTTTCAAAGTGGATTCTTTGATTAGTTTGAGTTACTGTATCAATGAGTTGGTTCCCTCGTTCTAGTGTTTCTTCCTCCATCAAAAATCAAACTACTATGTGTTGCGTTTATGCGAAATTGATGATATCCTTGTTTTAAATTTACTTTTGAAAATATCGTGGCACCATACAATTCTTCAAGCATATAATCTAAACGAGGGATATGATCTCTATATTTAATTATTATCTTATTAATAGCTCGACAATCCGTGCATAATCTCCAAGTTCCTTCTTCCTTAGGTACCAAAATAACAGGACTAGCACAATGACTAAGAGTTTCTCTTACCTGTTCATTTTCAAAGTAAGGCATCAATTTGCCATTAAATTTCATGAGTTTTCTCGAGATTGGCTCTATAAGCTGGACGGTTTCGAAGTATGGATCCGGGGACAAAATCAATTTGATTTTCAATACCTCAAATTGGTGGCAGTCACTTTGGAAACTTCTTTTAATTTCTGCAAAAAATTAGTAACAAGACTTGGAAAAGAAAAAAATTGTTAGATCAAAACTGATTAGAGCAAAGTTGCTATCGATTTCTTTGAAAAGTGGTGATGAGGACTTGGAAAGTTTTGCGACAGTTTGTTGTAATAGTCATAATTATCTATCAAGGAATCCAATAGGGCTGATTCAATTTGCATGTGAAAGATGAGAGGCAGATCTACAACTTTCAAGAGGCCACTATATCCGATTCTGCAGTCTTGGTATCGAAATAGTCGTTCTAATTCATACAACAAGTTGTCCAGATTTTGGACGAATTTATATCTTTCTTTCCAAGTTTTATACAATATAATTTTTGGAATAATGTGAGGTTTACACCTTTCGGTGTTTTTTTTCGAGAATCAATGCCTTTTCAAAGTGGATTCTTTGATTAGTTTGAGTTATCAGTATCAATGAGTTGGTTCCCTCGCTCTAGTGTTTCTTCCTCCATCGAAAATCAAACTACTATGTGTTGCGTTTATGCGAAATTGATGGTATCCTTGTTTTAAATATACTTTTGAAAATATCGTGGCACCATACAATTCTTCAAGCATATCATCTAAACGAGGGATAGGATCTCTATATTTAATTATTATCTTATTAATAGCTCGACAATCCGTGCATAATCTCCGGGTTCCTTCTTCCTTAGGTACCAAAATAACAGGACTAGCACAAAGACTAAGAGTTTCTCTTACCTGCTCATTTTCAGGTAAGGCATCAATTTGCCTTTAAATTTCATGAGTTTTCTGAGATTGGCTCTATAAGCTCGACGGTTTCAAGTATGGATCCGGGGATAAAATCAATTTGATTTTCAATACCTCAAATTGGTGGCAGTCACTTTGGAAACTTCTTTGAATTTCTGCAAAAAATTAGTAACAAGACTTGGAAGAGAAAAAATTGTTAGATCAAAAGTGATTAGAGCAAAGTTGCTCTCGATTTGTTTGAAAAGTGGAGATGAGGACTTGGAAAGTTTTGCAATAGTTTGTTGTAATGGTCATAATTATCTATCTAGGTATCCAATAGAGCTGATTCAAGTTGCATGTGATAGATGAGAGGCGGATCTACATCTTTCAAGAGGCCACTAGATCCGATTTTGCAGCCTTGGTATCGAAATCGTCGTTCTAATTGATACAACAAGTTTTCCAGATTTTGGATGAATTTATATCTTTCTTTCCAAGTTTTATTCAATATAATTTTTGGAATAATGTGAGGTTTACACCTTTCGGTGTTTTTTTTGAGAATCAATGCTTTTCAAAGTGGATTCTTTGATTAGTTTGAGTTATCGTATCAACGAGTTTGTTCCCTCGCTCTAGTGTTTCCTCCTCCATCGAAAATCAAACTACTATGTGTTGCGTTTATGCGAAATTGATGATATCCATGTTTTAAATATACTTTTGAAAATATCGTGGCACCGCTCAATTCTTCAAGCATATCATCTAAACGAGGGATAGGATCTCTATGTTTAATTATTATCTTATTAATAGCTCGACAATCCGTGCATATTCTCCAAGTTCCTTCTTCCTTAGGTACCAAAATAACAGGACTAGCACAAAGACTAAGAGTTTCTCTTACCTGCTCATTTTCAAGTAAGGCATCAATTTGCCTTTAAATTTCATGAGTTTTCTCGAGATTGGCTCTATAAGCTGGACGGTTTCGAAGTATGGATCCGGGGATAAAATCAATTTGATTTTCAATACCTCAAATTGTGGCAGCCACTTTGGAAACTTCTTTGAATTTCGCAAAAAAATTAGTTACAAGACTTGGAAGAGAAAAAAATTGTTTGATCAAAAGTGATTAGAGCAAAGTTGCTCTCGATTTCTTTGAAAAGTGGTGATGAGGACTTGGAAAGTTTTGCGACAGTTTGTTGTAATGGTCATAATTATTTATCAAGGAATCCAATAGGGCTGATTCAAGTTGCATGTGAAAGATGAGAGGCAGATCTACAACTTTCAAGAGGCCACTAGATCCGATTCTGCAGTCTTGGTATCGAAATCGTCGTTCTAATTGTACAACAAGTTGTCCAGATTTTGGACGAATTTATATCTTTCTTTCCAAGTTTTATACAATATAATTTTGGAATAATGTGAGGTTTACACCTTTCAGTGTTTTTTTGAGAATCAATGCTTTTCAAAGTGGATTCTTTGATTAGTTTGAGTTACTGTATCAATGAGTTGGTTCCCTCGTTCTAGTGTTTCTTCCTCCATCAAAAATCAAACTACTATGTGTTGCGTTTATGCGAAATTGATGATATCCTTGTTTTAAATTTACTTTTGAAAATATCGTGGCACCATACAATTCTTCAAGCATATAATCTAAACGAGGGATATGATCTCTATATTTAATTATTATCTTATTAATAGCTCGACAATCCGTGCATAATCTCCAAGTTCCTTCTTCCTTAGGTACCAAAATAACAGGACTAGCACAAAGACTAAGAGTTTCTCTTACCTGTTCATTTTCAAAGTAAGGCATCAATTTGCCATTAAATTTCATGAGTTTTCTCGAGATTGGCTCTATAAGCTGGACGGTTTCGAAGTATGGATCCGGGGACAAAATCAATTTGATTTTCAATACCTCAAATTGGTGGCAGTCACTTTGGAAACTTCTTTTAATTTCTGCAAAAAATTAGTAACAAGACTTGGAAAAGAAAAAAATTGTTAGATCAAAACTGATTAGAGCAAAGTTGCTATCGATTTCTTTGAAAAGTGGTGATGAGGACTTGGAAAGTTTTGCGACAGTTTGTTGTAATAGTCATAATTATCTATCAAGGAATCCAATAGGGCTGATTCAATTTGCATGTGAAAGATGAGAGGCAGATCTACAACTTTCAAGAGGCCACTATATCCGATTCTGCAGTCTTGGTATCGAAATAGTCGTTCTAATTCATACAACAAGTTGTCCAGATTTTGGACGAATTTATATCTTTCTTTCCAAGTTTTATACAATATAATTTTGGAATAATGTGAGGTTTACACCTTTCAGTGTTTTTTCGAGAATCAATGCCTTTCAAAGTGGATTCTTTGATTAGTTTGAGTTACTGTATCAATGAGTTGGTTCCCTCGTTCTAGTGTTTCTTCCTCCATCGAAAATCAAACTACTATGTGTTGCGTTTATGCGAAATTGATGGTATCCTTGTTTTAAATATACTTTTGAAAATATCGTGGCACCATACAATTCTTCAAGCATATCATCTAAACGAGGGATAGGATCTCTATATTTAATTATTATCTTATTAATAGCTCGACAATCCGTGCATAATCTCCGGGTTCCTTCTTCCTTAGGTACCAAAATAACAGGACTAGCACAAAGACTAAGAGTTTCTCTTACCTGCTCATTTTCAGGTAAGGCATCAATTTGCCTTTAAATTTCATGAGTTTTCTCGGGATTGGCTCTATAAGCTTGACGGTTTCGAAGTATGGATCCGGGGATAAAATCAATTTGATTTTCAATACCTCAAATTGGTGGCGCTCACTTTGGAAACTTCTTTGAATTTCGCAAAAAAATTAGTAACAAGACTTGGAAGAGAAAAAATTGTTAGATCAAAAGTGATTAGAGCAAAGTTGCTCTCGATTTGTTTGAAAAGTGGAGATGAGGACTTGGAAAGTTTTGCAATAGTTTGTTGTAATGGTCATAATTATCTATCTAGGTATCCAATAGAGCTGATTCAAGTTGCATGTGATAGATGAGAGGCAGATCTACATCTTTCAAGAGGCCACTAGATCCGATTTTGCAGCCTTGGTATCGAAATCGTCGCTCTAATTGATACAACAAGTTTTCCAGATTTTGGATGAATTTATATCTTTCTTTCCAAGTTTTATTCAATATAATTTTTGGAATAATGTGAGGTTTACACCTTTCAGTTGTTTTTTTTGAGAATCAATGCTTTTCAAAGTGGATTCTTTGATTAGTTTGAGTTATCAGTATCAACGAGTTTGTTCCCTCGCTCTAGTGTTTCCTCCTCCATCGAAAATCAAACTACTATGTGTTGCGTTTATGCGAAATTGATGATATCCATGTTTTAAATATACTTTTGAAAATATCGTGGCACCGCTCAATTCTTCAAGCATATCATCTAAACGAGGGATAGGATCTCTATGTTTAATTATTATCTTATTAATAGCTCGACAATCCGTGCATATTCTCCAAGTTCCTTCTTCCTTAGGTACCAAAATAACAGGACTAGCACAAAGACTAAGAGTTTCTCTTACCTGCTCATTTTCAAGTAAGGCATCAATTTGCCTTTAAATTTCATGAGTTTTCTCGAGATTGGCTCTATAAGCTGGACGGTTTCGAAGTATGGATCCGGGGATAAAATCAATTTGATTTTCAATACCTCAAATTGTGGCAGCCACTTTGGAAACTTCTTTGAATTTCTGCAAAAAATTAGTAACAAGACTTGGAAGAGAAAAAAATTGTTTGATCAAAAGTGATTAGAGCAAAGTTGCTCTCGATTTCTTTGAAAAGTGGTGATGAGGACTTGGAAAGTTTTGCGACAGTTTGTTGTAATGGTCATAATTATTTATCAAGGAATCCAATAGGGCTGATTCAAGTTGCATGTGAAAGATGAGAGGCAGATCTACAACTTTCAAGAGGCCACTAGATCCGATTCTGCAGTCTTGGTATCGAAATCGTCGTTCTAATTGTACAACAAGTTGTCCAGATTTTGGGAATTTATATCTTTCTTTCCAAGTTTTATACAATATAATTTTTGGAATAATGTGAGGTTTACACCTTTCAGTGTTTTTTTGAGAATCAATGCTTTTCAAAGTGGATTCTTTGATTAGTTTGAGTTACTGTATCAATGAGTTGGTTCCCTCGTTCTAGTGTTTCTTCCTCCATCAAAAATCAAACTACTATGTGTTGCGTTTATGCGAAATTGATGATATCCTTGTTTTAAATTTACTTTTGAAAATATCGTGGCACCATACAATTCTTCAAGCATATAATCTAAACGAGGGATATGATCTCTATATTTAATTATTATCTTATTAATAGCTCGACAATCCGTGCATAATCTCCAAGTTCCTTCTTCCTTAGGTACCAAAATAACAGGACTAGCACAATGACTAAGAGTTTCTCTTACCTGTTCATTTTCAAAGTAAGGCATCAATTTGCCATTAAATTTCATGAGTTTTCTCGAGATTGGCTCTATAAGCTGGACGGTTTCGAAGTATGGATCCGGGGACAAAATCAATTTGATTTTCAATACCTCAAATTGGTGGCAGTCACTTTGGAAACTTCTTTTAATTTCTGCAAAAAATTAGTAACAAGACTTGGAAAAGAAAAAAATTGTTAGATCAAAACTGATTAGAGCAAAGTTGCTATCGATTTCTTTGAAAAGTGGTGATGAGGACTTGGAAAGTTTTGCGACAGTTTGTTGTAATAGTCATAATTATCTATCAAGGAATCCAATAGGGCTGATTCAATTTGCATGTGAAAGATGAGAGGCAGATCTACAACTTTCAAGAGGCCACTATATCCGATTCTGCAGTCTTTGTTTCGAAATCGTCGTTCTAATTCATACAACAAAGTTGTCCAGATTTTGGACGAATTTATATGTTTCTTTCCAAGTTTTATACAATATAATTTTGGAATAATGTGAGGTTTACACCTTTCAGTGTTTTTTCGAGAATCAATGCCTTTCAAAGTGGATTCTTTGATTAGTTTGAGTTACTGTGTCAACGAGTTGGTTCCCTCGTTGTAGTGTTTCATCCCCCATTAAAAATCAAACTACTGTGTGTTGTGTTGTTGCGAAATTGATGATATCCATGTGTTAAATATACATTAGAAAATATCGTGGCACCATGCAATTCTTCAAGCATATCATCCAAAAGATTGATAGGATGTCTATATTTAATTGTTATCTTATTAATAGCTCGACAATCCCTGCATAATGTCCAAGTTTCTTCTTCCTTAGGTACCAAAATAACAGGACTAGCACATAGACTAAGGGATTCTCTTACCTGCTCTTTTTCAAGTAAGGCATCAACTTGCCTTTAAATTTCATGAGATTTCTCGGGATTGGCTTTATAAACTAGACGAATTGGAAGTATGGATCCTGGGATAAAATCTATTTGATTTTCAATTCCTCAGATTGGTGGTAGTACCTTTGGAAACTCCTTTGGAAAGACATCTTTGAATTTCTGCAATATATTAGTAACAAGACATGGAAGAGAAAAAATTATTAGATAGAAAGTCTTTAGACCAAGGTTGCTCTCGGCTTCTTTGAAAAGTAGTGATGAGGACTTGGACAGTTTGGTGTAATCGTCATAACTATCTATTTAGGAATCTAGTCGAACTGATTCAAGTTGCATTTGAAAGCTAAGAGGCATATCTACAAATTTCAAGAAAGCCACAAGATCAGATTCTGCAGTCTTGGTATCCCAAATCGCCGTGCAAGTTAATACAACAAGCTGTCCCGAATTTAGACAAATTTATATCTTGCTTCCCAAGTTTTATACAATATATTTTTGGAATATAATGTGAGGTTTATACCTTTAATGGTTCTTTCGAGAATCAAGGCTTTTCAGAGTGGATTCTTTGATTAGTTTGAGTTACTGTATCAACGAGTTCGTTCCCTCATTGTGGTGTTTCATCCTCCATCAAATATCAAACTACCGTGTGTTGCGTTGATGCAAAATTGATGATATCCTTGTGTTAAATATACTTTAGAAAATATCGTGGCACCATGCAATTCTTCAAGCATATCATCTAAACGAGGGATAAGATGTCTATATTTATTGTTATCATATTAATAGTTCGACAATCCGTGCATAATCTCCAAGTTCTTTCTTCCTTGGGTACCAAAATAACTGGACTAGCACAAAGGCTAAGAGATTCTCTTACCTGCTCCTTTTAAAGTAAGGCATCAAACTTGCCTTTAAATTTCATGAGTTATCTCGGGATTGGCTCTATAAGCTGGACGGTTTGAAGAATGGATCATGGAATAAAATCTATTTAATTTTCAATACATCAGATTGGTGGTAGTCCCTTTGGAAAGACATGTTTTAATTTCGGCAACATATTAGTAACTAGACTTGGAAGAAAAAAAATTGTTAGATAAAAAGTGTTTAGAGCAAGGTTGCTCTTTGACTTATTTGAAAAGTATTGATGATGACTTGGACAGTTTTGTGACAGTTTGGTGTAATCGTCATAACTATCTATTTAGGAATCCAGTGGAACTGATTCAAGTTGCATTTGAAAGCTAAGAGGCAAATCTACAACTTTCAAGAAAGCCATAAGATCAGATTCTGCAGTCTTGGTGTCCGAAATCGTCGTGCAAGTTGATACAAAAAGCTGTCTATTTAACGTTTTTGTGTGTTTTTCTTTACCCATTCTTTAAATCTAGAGTTTGAAGTTCTATACGAGCGGTGTTGGAATAAAGAGTGATTCTTTCTTTGCTATCTAACGTTTTTGTGTGTTTTTCTTGAAGTATAAAGATGTCTTTTCAGGGATCTCCATCAAAGAAAGGTGAAACCTTTGATCAAGAAAAGATGTATAAGATGATAGAGGATATGACGAGAAACGTGGCTGATATTAGACGAATGGAAACTTTGGAGCATCGAAATCAGCAACGTAAGGTTTGGGATAATACCAAGATTGATGATCAATTGGTTGATGAAGTTGAGCAGCCTAGGCCACCTCCAAATCCGCCACCAAATCGGTTGATCAACAATCAGATTTTTTAGCCGAGAAGAGGGGACCAATTTCAACATTATGACAACAATCTTGGTTCAATAAAGCCAAAGATTCCATCTTTCGAAGGTACAAATGATCCCGAATTGTTTTTAGATTGGATTCATAAAGTTAACCATGTTTTTGTTGTCCATAATTATTCCGAGAAAAAGAAAGTGAAATTGGCAGCCATGCAATTTTGCGGATATGCTTCTATTTGGTGGGATAGAGAAGTCAAAACAAGGGTTAGAGTTGGACAAAGAGAAGTTGATACATGGGATGAGATGAAAGAGGTGATGACGCAACGTTTTGTAAGAAAGCAAAAGGAAAAGAGTTTAAGGGTAAAACCGGCAACTTTCCAAATTCGGGAGAAGCCGAATCCACCCTGTATTTTTTCTACTATTTTGCCGAGCCAAAGCAAGGGTAAAGAGGTCATAAATGGTGCAAAAACAGCCACGGGTCAGCTTGAGGCAGTAAGGTCACAAAATCCAATCAATTCGGCCAAAACGAGGGTAAATTCTACTACAAATCTTGTTCGGGAATGTTCTAACTGTGGGGGCAAAGGACACTTTGCTATGGACTTCCCTAACAAGAGTACAATGATAAAATTGGATGATGGGTCGTGGATAAGTGATGAAGAAGCCGATAGGGCTATTTTAGAGGAGAAAAAAGAGCGAGAGAGAAAAGAAACGAGTGACCCTACCCATGAGGTAAAATTCGAGGGAAAAAAGGATACAAAAGCCGTGGGCTAAGTGAGAAAAAAGGCAAGCTCACAAAAAGAGAGAAAGGAGTGTTTATTCATTAATCCCGTAAAGGTAGATAGGGCAATTCAAGCAAAATAACTTGTTGTTTTGTTCGATTTGAAAGGAACCGCAAGGAACCTTTTTACTAACACTTTTTTTTTTGATCTAACATCTTTTTCTAAATCTAGTCTTGCTATTTTTCAGAAATTTCATGAAGTCTTCCTTAAGGAGTTGCCGAGAAGGTTGCTTATTAGCCTTCAAAATCGTGAAAGGTATAAACCATCCTCAGGTACAAATCAGCAAATTCAAAACCAAGGTGAGTTAATTTGTGCAAAGAAGGAGGTAAGTGAATCTTTAAGTCCTTATCTTAATCTGGTAAATATTGAACCTGAGCATGAAAGGACTTTTAGAATCTATACGGATAGTCTAAATATTAATCACATAACTTTTAAGAATAGACATCCGATTTCTTGCTTTCATAATGAGCTTGTTTATAGTAAAACCAGAGCCTCACATCAAACATCTTAGGGCTGTTTTTACTATTTTAAAAGATTATACTTTGTATGCTAAGATTGGAAATTATGTTTCATAAACTAATTCTATTAACTTTCTTAGTTACAATGTGAGTTTTCAAGGTCTTATAGTGTGATCCGGAAAAAGTTAATGCGATTGAAGAATGGCCGCGAACAACTAGTGCAATTCTAATGCATTCATCATATGAGTTAGCAAGCTTTTACAAACATTTTGTTCATGATTTTTGCAAGTTTGATGACCCAATAAATGCAATTTACAAGGAAGAGATACCATTCTTTTGGGACAGCCGCCATAAAGTATCTTTACAAGGTAAGTACGGTGAACATTCTACTTTCTATATTTCTAAATTGCTCCCTTTTTGCAAAATTTTCAGATTATATGGCTGATTGTGTTGATGATTCGAGGACAAATCAAGCTTTTCAAGGGGGAGGGGATGATACGGTACCAACCTCGAGGTTCCCCAATTCAAGGGATCACATACATAGACCAATGACGAGGCGTAGAGCGAGGAACATGAAGCAGATAACTACATCAATGGTTTGTATATTAAAGTACAAAGTGGATGCTAAGTTACACATAGAATATAAAGTACAAGGAAGCCTCTCAAGTTCACAAGTGTACAATTAGGCCCTATCAAACAAAGAGGCTAAGAAGGGCATTTAAGTAATCTTACAAGTTGATGGACAACTTTGCGACAGTTTGGTAGAATGATCATAACTTTTGTTCTATGTATCCAATGAACCTGATTCCAGTTGCATATTAAAGATAAGAGGCAGATCGACAACCTTCATGAAGACCATGAGATAGGTTCTGCCTTCTTGATATCCGAAATAGTCGTGCAACCTGATCCAACAATCTGTCCAGAATGGGGACAAAATTCAAAGGACATTTTAGTCTTTTTACATTAAAGTCTATTCTAGGCTATTCTAGACTTTAATTATGTTTTAGCTTTGTTATTTACTTTAATTGTTTAATTAGGCGTATTATAGCAAGTAGTTGCTATAATAAAGGACATGTTGTCCATAGTTGGTTATCTAGTTGTTAAGAGTCCCACTTCTACTAGGACTCTTCACATAGATAGTTATTTTTCAGCTTAGTTAGTTGTAAATTTCGCCTGTAAACCAAGAGAATAGGACATGTGGTCCATTATCTTGTTTAGGTAGTTTACTTGATAGCAAGTTGTTTTTCCAAGAGTCCTACTTCTTCAATGACTCTTCCTTTTGGTTCATTGTAACCGAAATCTCTCTATTTAAGTGTGATTTCGGCTCCCTTATTATTTTCGTTAGATATATTGATATTTTGGGAAGGTTATTCCTTAGCTTCTTGTGTTTGAACTTCTATGTAGA
This sequence comes from Vinca minor, assembly GCA_026122235.1. Taxonomy (NCBI): domain Eukaryota; kingdom Viridiplantae; phylum Streptophyta; class Magnoliopsida; order Gentianales; family Apocynaceae; genus Vinca; species Vinca minor. The sequence continues at coordinate 1,330,833 of JAOCZM010000226.1, forward strand.
ATTCATTCATTCTTTGAGTTACTGTATCAACAACTTTAGTTTCTCTTGTTGTGGTGTTTCAACCTCCATCGATAATTAGCCTTCCTTAGCGTTGCGTTGATTATATTCCCTAGAAATTAGTTCGAGTATTAGAGAAAGATCGGGCTCAACTAAAAGTCGAACTCTTTGGTACCTTGTACCATTCGGTTCTTCATCATCTATATTTAATTTTTATTTTATTAATAGCTCGACAATCCGTGCATAATCTCCAAAGTTTTCCTCTTCCTTTGGTACCAAAATAACAGGACAAGCACAAAGACCAAGGGATTCTCTTTCCAGCTCTTTTTCAAGGAAGGCATCAACTTCCCTTTAAATTTCATGAGTTTTCTCGGGGTTAGCTCTATAAACTAGACGGATTGAATGTATGGATCCTGGGATAAAATCTAATTTATTTTCAATTCCTCAGATTGGTGGTAGTACCTTTGGAAACTCCTTTGGAAACATATCTTTGAATTTCTGCAAAATATTAGTAACTAGATTTGGAAGAGAAATAATTGTTAGATCAAAAGTGTTTAGAGAAAGGTTGCTCTCGGCTTTTTTGAAAAGTAGTGATGAGGACTTGGACAGTTTTGAAAGTTAAGAGGCGGATTTACAACTTTTAAGAAAGCCACAAGATCAGATTATGCCGTCTTGGTTGTTAGTAGTGCCCTAGGACCATTAACATATGTTCTACGTTTTATATCTTTTTGAGCATTTCATATGAATAGTTAATTTTGCTTATGAACATCAAATGCGTGATTTGATAGTAAAACTCATTTGCTTTTGTAATTACTATTCTAGTTGTCCCTAGTTTTATGTAATCTACTTTACAATGAAATAAAACTAGTATGATTTTTGATTGATGATTATGTTTTACTGATCATGTATAATGAGTACAAATCATATCATAGATGCAATGTATTGAGATATATCGTATCGGACGTGATCCGTTAGAGAAGTAATACTTCATGGTCCTTAGTCATAAGTATTACTTCCTCAATACTATTTTAGAATCCTTAGACCTTATGTCTCCATTGATTCTAGCATGAATGGAGCCACGTTTTGTCTCAGTCGTACGTTGCTTTTAATCGAGTAATCAATACGACTAATGATCGGATGTAGTGTCCTATCAAGCCTTGAATGTGAGAGTCATTGTAAGGAATTTGTCCCTCTCTTATTAGAGAGAGATATCCATGGGCCCCTCGATAGGGAAAAACTATTTAAATGCATGGCCGTGCTCAAATATATTTGATAAAGTGGTTATCAAATACTATTTGTTGTAACAGTTTACCCGGAGATCGAGCATAAATACAATTAAGCTTAATAAGGGTGACGACCACCATGCCTTATTAGGTTCCACCGTAAATAGTGGATAGTGGATTGATATTAGGTTATCGCGAGACAAAGGGATTAAATTGTGGATTGATATTAGGATATCGCGAGACAAAGGGATTAAATAGTGGATTGATATTAGGTTCCACCGTAAATTCATTCACTTTGGGTAGTCACAATGTCTTGCTAGGGACCGCTTGTGACTTATGAACTCACACTACTACTAAGTATGTTTTCATTTCTATTGTGATATGAACCTACAGGGTCACACGCATAGACGAGCCAATGAGCTTCATGTCCAGATTCAATGAATCTAGAATGTGTCAAGGTTCATTGTATCTGATATTTATTTTTCTGAGAATAATAAAACGTTATTATTCGAAATAGAGATAGGGGCAATTTCGGTATTTAACTATAGCTGGGATTACGTGGGAGTTATTATTAGATAAAGACTCCCACTACCAGCAGAGGTCTAGGGGACGTGGGAGTAAAAGACTCCCACTGCCAGAAGAGGTTGAGCGGACGTGGGAGTTGTTCTGGAAACAACCTCTCACTCCCTATATAAACCTCTCTTGGCCGAAACCCTAGCGTGAGAAAAATTTCAGCCGAAATACCCAAACCACCAGAAATCAGATTTCTTGTTCTGCCTCTCCCTTTCTCTCGAATTCACGAATCTCAGAAAAACGAAGAGCTAGCACTCGCTGCCCGTTTCGTCGCGTGGATACCAGTAGGGAGTAATTCTGCAAGGGAGGACTCAAGGTGATCATTGCATCTGAGCCTTAAAGACAGAATCTTCCATTCAAGAATCGGATTCTTGAGCCAACAAATGTAAGTCCTTTTCTTTGTAATTTTCGATTCGTTTTGTATGAGCGGATCCTTCAGGGGAGGACTCATGGGTGTTTGGAACGAGTTTCCTCCCATGAATCCCTTCATTGGTGTCTCAAATCGTCATGCAAGTTAATACAACAAGCTGTCCAGAATTTAGACGAATTTATAACTTGCTTCCCAAGTTTTATACAATATATTTTTGGAATATATTTTTAGACTCATGAGGTTTATACCTTTAATGGTTCTTTCGAGAATCAAGGCTTTTCAGAATGGATTCTTTCATTAGTTTGAGTTACTGTATCAACGAGTTGGTTCCCTCGTTGTGTTATTTCATCCTCCATCGGAAATTAAACTACTCTGTGTTCAGTTGATGCGAAATTGATGATATCCTTGTGTTAAATATACTTTAAAAAATATCGTGGCACCATGCAATTCTTTAAGCATATTATCTAAACGAGGGATATGATGTTTATATTTAATTTTTTTTTGAAGCCCGGTTGGGCAGTTGCCCCATAAAGGGGAGATAGAAGTGCCTCACAAGAGGAGGAGAGAACCCTAGAAATGGAAATTTAAAGCATGACCCATGTATGGGGAGGGTATCGAACCCACGATTTCAAGGTCGTGGGCAGGCCATAGCCCCACTTGGCTATGGACCTTGTGATATGTCTACATTTAATTGTTATCATATTAATAGCTCGACAATCCGTGCATAATCTCAAAGTTTCCTCTTCCTTAGGTACCAAAATAACAGGACTAGCACAAAGGCTAAGAGATTCTCTTACCTGCTCCTTTTCAAGTAAGGCATCAACTTGCCTTCAAATTTCATGTGTTTTCTCGGGATTGACTCTATTAGCTGGACGGTTTGGATGTATGGATGCTGGGATAAAATCTATTTAATTTTCAATACCTTAGATTGGTGGTAGTCCCATTGGAAACTCCTTTGGAAAGACATCTTTGAATTTCTGCAAAAAATATTAGTAACAAGACTTGGAACAGAAAAATTTGTTAGATCAAAAGTGTTTAGAGCAAGGTTGCTCTCAGCTTCTTTGAAAAGTAGTGATGAGCACTTGGACAATTTTGTGACAGTTTGGTGTAATGGTCGTAACTATCTATCTAGGAATCCAGTGGCACTGATTCAAGTTGCATTTGAAGGTTAAGAGACAGATTGATACGGAACCGTGATATTTTATATCAAGGTTCGGCTTTTTAGCAGATCTTTCTCTATATCGAAATAGTTTCTATTGGAATATACTCAACAAAACTCCAAGCAGGCTAAGTATCAATGAAGGCTGAAACACCACAACTAGAGAAACAAGCTAGTTGATACAGTAACTCAAAGAATAAGAAGTTCTACCGGAAATTCATAAACAAGTATCTAAGGAATAACCTTAACCAAAATATCAATATATCTAACGTAAATAATAAGGGAGCCGAAATCACTCTTAAATTGAAGAAGTAGGACTCTTGCCTAACAAACTTAAGTAAACTACTTTAAATGGAATTCTACCTAACATGATGGACAACATGTCCTATTAAGTAACAAACTCCTTTATTCTAGGTGGCCAACATGTCTAATAATAGTAAAGACTATAACCGAAATATATTAAAGTCTATAATAGACTTTAATGTAAAAAGACTAAAATTCGTCCCAATTCTGGACAGATTGTTTGATCAGCTTGCACGACGATTTCGGACACCAAGCGGGCAGAATCTGATCTTGTTATCTCATAGAAGTTGTAGATCTGCCTCTTATCTTTAATATGCAATTGGAATCAGCTCCATTTGATACCTATATCGAAAGATATTATCATTATTCCAAACAGTAGCAAAGCTGTCCATTCCTTGTACACTTGTGATACTTAAGAGGTTGACTTGTACAACATTCCTAGATGTAATTTAGAGTCCTCTTTGTATCATAACACACGATCCTTTGAGTTGGGCAGCCCCGTGGTTGGTACCGCATCATCCCCTCCTTCTTGAAAAGGATTCGTCCTCGAATCATCCCTAAAATCAGCTTTATAATCTGAAAAATGAATAAAAGGGAGCAAGTTAGGAATATAGAATGTAAAAGGTGCACCGTGCTTACCTTTTAACTTGATCTTGTGGAGGCTGTCCCAAAAAAATTCTTCTTTCTTCATTGCATTCAAGTCAGCAAGCTTGCTAAGACTTTGAACGAAATGGTTACAAAAACTTGCTAACTCAAATGATGATCGATGTTGATTTGTACTAGTTGAATTCGGCCATTCCTCAATTGTATGAACTCTTGCCGGTTCAACTTTAATACCTTGTAAACTCATCATGTAACTAAGAAAATTAATAGAATTAGTGTAATAAACATAATTATCCATCTTAGCATACAAGGTTTGTTTATTTATAATAGGAAAAACAGCCCTAAGATGTGTACTAACATGCTCTCGGTTTTGACTAGTAATAAATATATTTCGGATGTCTATATTTAAAAGTTATTTGATTCAGACTAACCGTATATATTCTAAAAATCCCTTCATACTTTGGTATAATCTTTACTGGATTAATATAAGGATTTAAAGACGTACTTACCTTCTTCTTTTCAAGAATTAAATCATCTTGATTTTGAATTTGCTGATTTGTACCCGAAGATGGTTTATACCTTTCACGATTTTGGAAGTTAATAAATAACCTTCTCGGCCACTTCTTGGGAAAAGTTTCTTGAATTTTCTGAAAAATAGCAAGACTAGATATATAAAAATATGTTAGATTAAAAGAAAAAGTGTTAGTAAATAGGTTCCTTGCGGTTCCTGTCAAATCTAACAAAACAACAAGTTGTTTTGCTTGAATTGTCCTATCTACCTTTCCGGATATAATGAACAACCATTCTTTTCTCACTTTTTGAGCTATTGCCTTTTTTTCTCACTTTTAGCTTGGTTTTTTGTCCTTTTTTACCTCTTGTGTAGGATCACTCGATTTTTACAACTCACGCTCTTTCATTCTTTTCTCTCTACCCTCGGCTAATAACTTTTGATGCTCACAAACTTGACTCGGTGTCATAGGATGTAACGTATACCGAATATTATCTTTTGAAGCCATGTAAACGTTCCTTCGACCGATATGATCCGCGGATCTATCATATTGCCAAGGTCTTCCCAAAATAATGTGACTTGCGGTCATAGGTACCACATCACATAAAACCGTGTCTTTGAACTGCCCAATGCAGAAATCAATCTCCACTTGCTTATCCACTTTAATCTCCCCGCTATTATTTAACCAAGAAAGCTTGTATGGCATCGGATGTGCTTTCATAGGTAAATCCAAAGCGGTTACCATCTCATAAGAAGAAACGTTAGTGCAACTACCATTATCAATAATAACCAAACAAGTCTTATCCTTAACATTGCACTTAGTTTGAAAAAGATTACTTCGGTGTTGATGCAAATCATCTAATGGTTGAGAATGTAGAACTTGCATATTGACTAAAAGAAAATTACCATCATCCGCGGGAAATTCTCCATTGCCCTCGGCTTCAATGTCCAAAAGCTGCTCCTCAAATTCCCAATCGTCCTCAAAACTTTCGGATTCTTGATCATCTTGAAGCTCTTTTGCTGCGGCTTTCCCCTTAGCCGAATTGTTCTTGAATTTAAGATTCTCCAACCGATCTTGAATGTCTTTGATGGATTGCACCAAAGTTCTCATTGTTTGTTGCATTGATTCTTTAAAGAGTTTGTCACCATCAATGGCACCTTGCTGCGAAGTACCTTCATCAAAAGACATTATCTTTGCAAAGAAATCACACAAATCGTTAGATAGAAAAACAATTCTCTCAATATTCCAACAATACTTGTCAAGAACTTCCAACTCTAGATGAAATTAAAGATTCCTAATGTTGTGTTGATGAAACGCTGAAAAATATGGGAAAGATTTCCTATCTTGACATACACAAATATTTAAGAAAGAAATATAAGAGTAATCGTTAAAAAATGTGACCTTTACGCTTCTTGATTTCTTGAAAAGCTGAAATTTATTCTCGAATGAATAGTGTTGTGAACAGTACCGAAAATTTTAAAATCTTGAAAAAAAATGTTTTCTTGATTTCTTTCTTTACCTTTTACCAAAGACTTACCCTTTTCTTGGCCACGCTTTATCAAGAACTACGGATTAGGAAGATTTTACCTTTATTTGATAATGATGATGGCGGCTTTTCAAGAACAAGAGGGATCAAGAGCCAATTCCTTTACACAAAGGAAGTTTGCTTTAGGTTTGTTCCTTGTCTAAATAGGATAACCCGGCTGCCAATTTATTTACTTCCGGGTGACTTTTGCTTATGGTAGTAATAATTTTTTTGTTATCTTTCTCGGTCTATTCCAAGCAAACAAGAATTTATTTTTTGAAAACGTAAGGTACACCAAGATAGAGATCAACCTTTTGCTCTGATACCACTTGATGCGGAACCGTGATGTTTTATATCAAGATTCGGCTTTTTTATCAGATCTTTCTCTATCTCGAAATAGTTTTTATGGGAATATACTCAACACAACACCAAGCAGGGTAAGTATCAATGAAGGCTGAAACACCACAACTAGAGAAACAAGCTAGTTGATACAGTAACTCAAAGAATATGAAGTTCTACCAGAAATTCATAAACAAGTATCTAAGGAATATCCTTAACCAAAATATCAATATATCTAACGTAAATAATAAGGGAGCCGAAATCACTCTTAAATAGAGGGATTTCGGTTACAACAATAACAAAAAGGAAGTGTCCTTGAAGAAGTAGGACTCTTGCCTAACAAACTTAAGTAAACTACTTTAAATGGAATTCTACCTAACATGATGGACAACATGTCCTATTAAGTAACAAACTCCTTTATTCTAGGTGGCCAACATCTAATAAAAGTAAAGACTATAACCGAAATATATTAAAGTCTAGAATAGACTTTAATGTAAACAGACTAAAATTCGTCCCAATTCTGGACATATTGTTGGATCAGCTTGTACGACGATTTCAGGTACCAATCGGGTAGAATCTGATCTTGTGATCTTCATAGAAGTTGTAGATCTGCCTCTTATGTTTAATATGAAACTAGAATAAGCTCCATTGGATACCTATATCGAAAGATATGATCATTATGCCAAACAGTAGCAAAACTGTCCATTCCTTGTACGCTTGTGATACTTAAGAGGTTGACTTGTACAACATTCCTAGATGTAATTTAGAGTCCTCTTTGTATCTTAACACACGATCCTTTGAGTTGGGCAGCCCCGAGATTAGTACCGCAACACAGATCTACAACTTTCAAGAAAGCCACAAGATCAGATTCTGCCGTCTTGGTGTCCCAAATCGTCATGCAAGTCAATACAATAAGCTGTCCAGAATTTAGACGAATTTATATCTTGCTTCCCAAGTTTTATACAATATATTTTTGGAATATATAGTGAGGTTTATACCTTTAATGGTTCTTTAGAGAATCAAGGCTTTTCATAGTGGATTCTTTGATTAGTTTGAGTTACTATATCAACGAGTTGGTTCCCTCGTTTCGGTGTTTCATCCACCATCGAAAAGTAATATACTGTGTGTTGCGTTGATGCGAAATTGATGATATCCTTGTGTTAAATATACTTTAGAAAATATCGTTGCACCATGCAATTCTTCAAGCATATCATCTAAACGAGGGATATGATGTCTATATTTAAATGTTATTTTATTAATAGCTCGACAATCCGTACATAACCTCCAAGTTTTCCTCTTCCTTAGGTACCAAAATAATAGGACTAGCACAAAGACAAAGGGATTCTCTTTCCTGCTCTTTTTCAAGGAAGGCATCAACTTGCCTTTTCATGAGTTTTCTCGGGGTTAGCTCTATAATCTAGACGGATTGAAATTATGGATCCTGGGATAAAATCTATTTGATTTTCAATTCCTCAGATTGGTGGTAGTACCTTTGGAAACTCTTTTGGAAAGACATCTTTGAATTTCTGCAAAATATTAGTAACAAGACTTGGAAGAGAAAAAATTGTTAGATCAGAAGTGTTTAGAGCAAGGCTTCTCTCGGCTTCTTTGAAAAGTATTGATGAAGACTTGGACAGTTTTGAAAGCTAAGAGGCAGACCTACAACTTTCAAGAAGCCACAAGAGCAGATCCTGCCGTCTTGGTGTCCGAAATCGTCGTGCAAGTTGATACAACAAGCTGTCCAGAATTTAGACGAATTAATATCTTTCTTTCCAAGTTTTATACAATATATTTTGGGGATATAATGTGAGGTTTATACCTTTAATGGTTCTTTCGAGAATCAAGGCTTTTTATAATGTATTCATTGATTAGTTTGTGTTACTGTATCCACGAGTTGGTTCCCTCGTTGATGATATCCTTGTGTTAAATATACTTTAGAAAATATCGTGGCACCATGCAATTCTACAAGCATATCATCTAAAGGAGGGATATGATGTCTATATTTAATTGTTATTTTATTAATAGCTCAACAATCCGTGCATAATCTCCAAGTTCCTTCTTCCTTAGGTTCCAAAATAACAGGACTAGCACAAAGACCAAGGGATTCTCTTTCCTGCTCTTTTTCAAGTAAGGCATCAACTTGCCTTTAAATTTCACGAGTTTTCTTGGTGTTAGCTCTATAAACTAGACAGATTTAAAGTATGGATCCTGGGATAAAATCTATTCGATTTTCAATTCCTCAGATTGGTGGTAGTACCTTTGGAAACTCCTTTGGAAAGACATCTTTGAATTTCTACAAAATATTAGAAACAAGACTTGGAAGAGAAAAATTGTTAGATCAAAAGTGTTTCGATCAAGGTTGCTCTCGGCTTCTTTGAAAAGTAATGATAAGGACTTGGACGAGTTTTGAATGCTAAGAGGCAGATCAACAACTTTCCAGAAAGTAACAAGAGTGGATTCTGCTGTCTTGGTGTCCGAAATCGTTGCGCAAGTTGATACAACAAGTTTTCCAGAATTTAGACGGATTTATATCTTGCTTTCCAAGTTTTATACAATATATTTTTGGAATATAATGTGAGGTTTATACCTTTAATGGTTCTTTCGAGAATCAAGGCTTTTCAGAGTGGATTCTTTGATTAGTTTGAGTTACTGTATCAACGAGTTGGTTCCCTCGTTTTGGTGTTTCATCCTCCATCGAAAATCAATCTACTGTGTGTTGCGTTGATGCGAAATTGATGATATCCTTGTGTTAAATATATTTTAGAAAATATCGCGGCACCATGCAATTCTTCAAGCATATCATCTAAACGAGGGATATGATGTCTATATTTAATTGTTATTTTATTAATAGCTCAACAATCCGTGCATAATCTCCAGGTTTCCTCTTTCTTAGGTACCAAAATAACAGGACTAGCACAAAGACTAAGGGATTCTCTTTCCTGCTCTTTTTCAAGGAAGGCATCAACTTGCCTTTAAATTTCACGAGTTTTCTTGCGGTTAGCACTATTAACTAGACAGATTCAAAGTATGGATCCTAGGATAAAATATATTTGATTTTCAATTCCTCAGATTGGTGGTAGTACCTTTGGAAACTCCTTTGGAAAGACTTCTTTGAATTTCTGCAAAATAATAGTAACAAGACTTGGAAGAGAAAATATTGTTAGATCAAAAGTGTTTAGTGCAAGGTTGCTCTCGGCTTCTTTGAATAGAAGTGATGAGAACTTGGCCATTTTTTAATGCTAAGAGGCAGATCTACAACTTTCAAGAAAGCCACAATAGCAGATTCTGCCGTCTTGGTGTCCGAAATTGTCGTGCAAATTGTTACAACAAGCTGTCCAGAATTTAGACGAACTTATATCTTGCTTTCCAAGTTTAATACAATATATTTTAGGAATATAATGTGAGGTTTATACCTTTAATGGTTCTTTCGAGAATCAAGGCTTTTCATAGTGGATTCTTTGATTAGTTTGAGTAACTGTTTCAACGAGTTGGTTCCCTCTTTGTGGTGTTTCATCCTCCATTGAAAATCAAACTCCAGTGTGTTGCGTTGATGCGAAATTGATGATATCCTTGTGTTAAATATACTTTATAAAATATCGTGGCACCATGTAATTCTTCAAGCATATCATCTAAATGAGGGATATGATGTCTATATTTAATTGTTATTCTATTAATAGCTCGACAATCCGTGGATAATCTCCAAGTTTTCTTCTTCCTTAGGTACCAAAATAACATGACTAGCACAAAGGCTAAGAGATTCTCTTACTTGCTTCTTTTCAAGTAAGGGATCAATTTGCCTTTAAATTTCATGTGTTTTCTCTGGATTTACTCTTTTAGCTGGACGGTTTGGATGTATGGATCCTGGGATAAAAATATTTTTAATTTTCAATACCTTAGATTGGTGGAAGTCCCTTTGGAATCTCCTTTGGAAAGACATCTTTAAATTTCTGAAAAAATATTAGTAACAAGACTTGGAACAGAAAAATTTGTTATATCAAATATGTTTAGAGCAAGGTTGCTCTCGGCTTGTTTGACAAGTAGTGATGAGGACTTGGACAGTTTTGCGACAGTTAGTTAAAATGGACATAACTATCTATCTAAGAATCCAATGGAGCTGATTCGCGTTGCATTCGAAAGCTAAGAGGTAGATCCACAACTTTGAAGAAAGCCACAAGAGCAGATTCTGCCGTCTTGGTGTCCGAAATGGTCGTGCAAGTTTATACAACAAGCTGTCCAGAATTTAGACGAATTTATATCTTGCTTTCCAAGTTTTAAACAATATATTTTTGGAATATAATGTGAGGTTTATACCTTTAATGGTTCTTTTGAGAATCAAGGCTTTTTAGAGTGGATTCTTTGATTAGTTTGAGTAACTGTTTCAACGAGTTGGTTCCCTCTTTGTGGTGTTTCATCCTCCATCGAAAATCAAACTACTGTGTGTTGCATTGATGTGAAATTGATGATATCCTTGTGTTAAATATACTTTAGAAAATATCGTGGCACCATGCAATTCTTCAAGCATATCATCTAAACGAGGGATATGATGTCTATATTTAATTGTTATTTTATTAATTGCTGGACAATCCGTGCATATATCTTGCTTTCCAAGTTTTATACAATATATTTTTGGAATATAATGTGAGGTTTATACCTTTAATGATTCTTTTGAGAATCAAGGCTTTTCAGAATGGACTCTTTGATTAGTTTGAGTTACTGTATCAACGAGTTGGTTCTCTCGTTGCGATGTTTCATCCTCCATCGAAAATAAAACTACTGTGTGTTGCGTTGATGCGAAATTGATGATATCCTTGTGTTAAATATACTTTAGAAAATATCGTGGCAACATGCAATTCTTCAAGCATATCATCTCAATGAGGGATATGATGTCTATATTTAATTGTTATTTTATTAATAGCTCGACAATCCGGGCATAATCTCTAAGTTTTCCTCTTCTTTAGGTACCAAAATAATAGGACTAGCACAAAGGATAACAGGTTCTCTTACCTTCTCCTTTTCAAGTAAGGCATCGACTTGCCTTTAAAATTCATTTGTTTTCTCGGGATTGACTCTATCAGATGGACGGTTTTGATGTATGGATCTTGGGAAAAAATCTATTTAATTTTCAATACCTTTGACTGGTGGTAGTCCCATTGGAAATTCCTTTGGAAAAACATATTTGAACTTCTGCAAACTATTAGTTACAAGACTTGGAAAAGAAAAATTTGTTAGATCAAAAGTGTGTAGAGCAAGGTTGCTCTCGGCTTCTTTGAAAAGTAGTGTTGAGGACTTGGACAGTTTTGCGACAGTTTGGTGTAATGGTAATAACTATCTATCTAGGATTCCAATGGAGCTGATTCAAGTTGTATTTGAAAGCTAAAAGGCAGATCCACAACTTTCAAGAAAGCCACAAGAGCAGATTCTGCCGTCTTAGTGTCCGAAATTGTCGTGCAAGTTGATACAACATGCTGTAAAGAATTTAGACGAATTTATATCTTGCTTTCCAAGTTTTATACATATATTTTTGGATTATAATGTGAGGTTTATACCTTTAATGGTTCTTTCGAGAATCAAGGCAATTCGGAGTGGATTCTTTGATTAGTTTGAGTTACTATATCAACGAGTTGGTTCCCTCGTTGTGGTGTTTCATCCTCCATCGAAAATCAAACTACTGTGTTGCCATGATGCGAAATTGATAATATCCTTTTTTTAAATATACTTTAGAAAATATCGTGGCACCATGCAATTCTTCAAGCATATCATCTAAACGAGGGATATGATGTCTATATTTAATTGTTATTTTATTAATAGCTCGACAATCCGTGCGTAATCTCCAAATTTTCCTCTTCCATAGGTACCAAACTAACAGGACTAGCACAAAGGCTAAGAGATTATATTACCTGCACCTTTTCAAGTAAGGCATCAACTTGCCTTTAAATTTCATGTGTTTTCTCGGGATTGACTCTATTAGCTGGACGGTTTGGATGTATGGATCCAGGGATAAAATCTATTCAATATTCATTACCTTCCATTGGTTGTAGTCCCTATGGAAACTCCTTTGGAAAAACATATTTGAATTTCTGCAAAATATTAGTAACAAGACTTGGAACAGAAAAATTTGTTAGACCAAAAGTGTTTAGAGCAAGGTTGCTCTCGATTTCTTTGAATAGTAGTGATGAGGAATAGGACAATTTTGCGACAGTTTGGTGTAATGGTCATAACTATCTATCTAGGAATCCAATGGAGGTGATTCATGCTGCATTTGAAAGCTAAGAGACAGATCCTCAACTTTCAAGAAAGCCACACGAGCAGATTCTGCCGCCTTGGTGTCCGAAATCATCTTGCAAGTCGATACATCAAGCTGTCCAGAATTTAGACAAATTTATATCTTGCTTTCCAAGTTTTATACAATGTATTTTTCGAATATAATGTGAGGTTTATACCTTTAACGGTTCTTTCGAGAATCAATGCAATTCGGAGTGGATTCTTTGATTAGTTTGAGTTACTATATCAACGAGTTGATACCCTCGTTGTGGTGTTTCATCCTCTATCGAAAATCAAACTACTGTGTGTTGTGTTGATGCGAAATTGATGATATCCCTGTGTTAAATATACTTTCAGAAAATATCGTGGCAGTATGCAATTCTTCAAGCACATCATCTCAACGAGGGATATGATGTCTATATTTAATTGTTATTTTATTAATAGCTCGGCAATCCGTGCATAATCTCCAAGTTTTCCTCTTCTTTAGGTACCAAAATAATAGGACTAGCACAAAGGATAAGAGATTCTCTTACTTGCTCCTTTTCAAGTTAGGCATCAACTTGCCTTTAAATTTCATGTGTTTTCTCGGGATTGACTCTATTAGCTGGACGGTTTGGATGTATAGATCCTGGGATAAAATCTATTTAATTTTCAATACCTTAGATTGGTTGTAGTTCCTTTGGAAACTCCTTTGGAAAGACATATTTGAATTTCTGCAAAATATTAGTAACAAGACTTGGAACTGAAAAATTTGTTAGATCAAAAGTGTTTAGAGCAAGGTTGCTCTCGGCTTCTTTGAATAGCAGTGATGAGGACTTGGACAATTTTGCGACAGTTTGGTGTAATGGTCATAATTATCTATCTAGGAATCCAATGGAGGTGATTCATGAAGCATTTGAAAGCTAAGAGACAGATCCTCAACTTTCAAGAAGTCACACAAGCAGATTCTGCCGTCTTGGTGTCCGAAATCGTCGTGCAAGTCGATACATCAAGCTGTCCAGAATTTAGGCAAATTTATATCTTGCTTTCCAAGTTTTATACAATATATTTTAGGAATATAATGTGAGGTTTATACCTTTAATGGTTCTTTCGAGAATCAAGGCTTTTCAGAGTGGATTCTTTGATTAGTTTGAGTTACTATATCAACGAGTTGGTTCCCTCATTGCGATGTTTCATCCTCCATCGAAAATAAAACTACTGTGTGTTGCGTTGATGCGAAATTGATGATATCCTTGTGTTAAATATAATTTAGAAAATATCGTGGCACCATGCAATTCTTCAAGCATATCATCTAAACGAGGGATATGATGTCTACATTTAATTGTCATTTTGTTAATAGCTTGAGAATCCGTGCATAATCTCCAAGTTTTCCTCCTCCATAGGTACCAAACTAACAGGACAAGCACAAAGGTTAAGAGATTCTATTACCTGCTCCTTTTCCAGCAAAGCATCAACTTGCCCGAAATCGTCGTGCAAGTCGATACATCAAGCTGTCCAGAATTTAGACGAATTTATATCTTGCTTTCCAAGTTTTATACAATATATTTTTGGATTATAATGTGAGGTTTATACCTTTAATGGTTCTTTCGAGAATCAAGGCAATTCGGAGTGGATTCTTTGATTAGTTTGAGTTACTATATCAACGAGTTGATTCTCTCGTTGTGGTGTTTCATCCTCCATCGAAAAATCAAACTACTGTGTGTTGCGTTGATGCGAAATTGATGATATCCCTGTGTTAAATATACTTTAGAAAATATCGTGGCAGTATGCAATTCTTCAAGCACATCATCTCAACGAGGGATATGATGTCTATATTTAATTGTTATTTTATTAATAGCTCGGCAATCCGTGCACAATCTCCAAGTTTTCCTCTTCTTTAGGTACCAAAATAATAGGACTAGCACAAAGGATAAGAGATTCTCTTATTTGCTCCTTTTCAAGTAAGGCATCAACTTGCCTTTAAATTTCATGTGTTTTCTCGGGATTGTCTCTATTAGCTGGACGGTTTGGATGTATAGATCCTGGGATAAAATCTATTTAATTTTCAATACCTTAGATTGGTTGTAGTCCCTTTGGAAACTCCTTTGGAAAGACATATTTGAATTTCTGCAAAATATTAGTAACAAGACTTGGAACAGAAAAATTTGTTATATCAAAAGTGTTTAGAGCAAGGTTGGTCTCGGCTTCTTTGAATAGTAGTGACGAGGACTTGGACAATTTTGCGACAGTTTGGTGTAATGGTCATAACTATATATCTAGGAATCCAATGGAGGTGATTCATGTAGCATTTGAAAGCTAAGAGACAGATCCTCAACTTTCAAGAAAGCCACACGAGCAGATTCTGCCGTCTTTGGTGTCCGAAATCGTCTTGCAAGTCGATACATCAAGCTGTCCAGAATTTAGACAAATTTATATCTTGCTTTCCAAGTTTTATACAATATATTTTAGGAATATAATGTGAGGTTTATACCTTTAATGGTTCTTTCGAGAATCAAGGCTTTTCAGAGTGGATTCTTTGATTAGTTTGAGTTACTATATCAACGAGTTGGTTCCCTCATTGCGATGTTTCATCCTCCATCGAAAATAAAACTACTGTGTGTTGCGTTGATGCGAAATTGATGATATCTTTGTGTTAAATATACTTTAGAAAATATCGTGGCACCATGCAATTCTTCAAGCATATCATCTAAACGAGGGATATGATGTCTACATTTAATTGTTATTTTAATAATAGCTTGACAATCCGTGCATAATGTCCAAGTTTTCCTCCTCCATAGGTACCAAACTAACAGGACTAGCGCAAAGGCTAAGAGATTCTATTACCTGCAGCTTTTCCAGCAAGGCATCAACTTGCCGTTAAATTTCATGTGTTTTCTCGGGATTGATTCTATTAGCTGGACGGCTTGGATGTATGGATCCAGGGATAAAATCTATTTAATATTCAATACCTTAGATTGGTTGTAGTCCCTTTGGAAACTCCTTTGGAAAGATATATTTGAATTTCTGCAAAATATTAGTAAAAAGACTTGTAACAGAAAAATTTGTTAGGCCAAAAGTGTTTAGAGCAAGGTTGCTCTCGGCTTCTTTAAATAGTTGTGATGAGGACTTGGACTATTTTGCAACAATTTGGTGTAATGGTCATAACTATCTATCTAGGAATCCAATGGAGCTTATTCATGTTGTATTTGAAAGCTAAGAGACAGATCCTCAACTTTCAAGAAAGCCACACAAGCAGATTCTGCCGTCTTGGTGTCCGAAATCGTCGTGCAAGTCGATACATCAAGCTGTCCAGAATTTAGACGAATTTATATCTTTCTTTCCAAGTTTTATACAATATATTTTTGGAATATAATGTGAGGTTTATACATTTAATGGTTCTTCCGACAATCAACGCTTTTTAGAGGGGATTCTTTGATTAGTTTGAGTAACTGTATCAACGAGTTGGTTCCCTCGTTGTGGTGTTTCATCCTCCATCGAAAATCAAACTACAGTGTGTTGCATTGATGCGAAATTGATGATATCCTTGTGTTAAATATACTTTAGAAAATATCGTTGCAACCATGCAATTCTTCAAGCATATCATCAAAACGAGGGATATGATGTCCATATTCAAATGTTATTTTATTATTAGCTCGACAATCCGTGCATAATCTCCAAGTTTCCCCATTCCTTAGGTACCAAAGTAACAGGACTAGCACAAAGGATAAGAGGTTCTATTACCTGCTCCTTTTCAAGTAAGGCATCAACTTGCCTATAAATTTCATGTGTTTTCTCGGGATTGACTCTATTAGCTGGATGGTTTGGATGTATGGATCCTGGGATAAAATCTATTTAATATTCAATACCTTAGATTGGTGGTAGTCCCTTTGGAAACTCCTTTGGGAAGACATATTTGAACTTCGGCAAAATATCAGTAGCAAGACTTGGAACAGAAAAATTTGGTAGATCAAAAGTGTTTAGAGCATGGTTGCTCTCGGCTTCTTTGAAAAGTAGTGATGAGGACTTGGACATTATTGCGACGGTTTGGTGTAATGGTCGTAACTATCTATCTAAGAATCCAATGGAGCTGATTAATGTTGCATTTGAAAGCTAAGAGGCAGATCCTCAACTTTCAAGAAAGCCACTAGAGCAGATTCTGCCCTCTTGGTGTCCGAAATCTTCGTGCAAGTTGATACAACAAACTCTCTAGAATTTAGCCGAATTTATATCTTGCTTTCCAAGTTTTATACAATATATTTTTGGAATATAATGTGAGGTTTATACCTTTAAGGGTTCTTTCGAGAATCAAGGATTTTCAGAGTGGATTCTTTGATTAGTTTGAGTTACTGTATCAACGAGTTGGTTCCCTCGTTGTGGGGTTTCATTCTCCATCGAAAATGAAAATACTGTGTGTTGCGTTGATGCGAAATTGATGATATCCGTGTGTTAAATATACTTTATAAAATATCGTAGCACCATGCAATTCCTTAAGCATATCATCTAAACGAGGGATATGATGTCTACATTTAATTGTTATTTTATTAATAGCTCGACAATCCCTGCATAATCTCCAAATTTAATAGTTATTTTATTAATAGCTCGACAATCCCTGTATAATCTCCAAGTTTAATAGTTATTTTAATAATTATATCGACAATCCCTGCATAATTTCCAAGTTTAATTGTTATTTTATTTATAGCTCGACAATCCCTGCATAATCTCCAAGTTTTCCTCTTCCTTAGGTACCAAAATAATAGGACTGGCACAAAGGCTAAGAGATTCTCTTACTTGCTCATTTTCAAGTAAGGCATCAACTTGCTTTTAAATTTCATGTGTTTTCTCTGGATTGACTCTATTAGTTGGACGGTTAGGATGTATGGATCCTGGGATAAAATCTATTGGATTTTGAATACCTTAGATTGGTGGTAGTCCCTTTGGAAACTCCTTTGGAAAGACATCTTTGAACTTCTGCAAAATATTAGTAACAAGACATGGAACAGAAAATTTTGTTAGATCAAAAGTGTTTAGAGCTGTTAGTAGTGCCCTAGGACCATTAGCACATGTTGTGCGTTTTATTATCTCTTGAGCATGTAATTGAATAGTTAATTTTGCTTTTGATTATCAAATGTGTGATTTGATAGTAAAACTCATTAGCTTATGTAATTACTATTCTAGTAGTCCCTAGTTTTATGTAATGCTTAATTACTATGAAATAAAACTAGTATGATTGTTGATTGATGATCTTGTTTTACTGATCATGTGTAATGGATACAAATCACATCATAGATGCAATATATAGGGATACATTGTATTGGACGTGATCCGTTTGAGAAGTAATACTTCATGGTCTTAAGTCATAAGTATTACTTCGTCAATACTATTTTAGAATCCTTAGACCTTATGTCTTCATTGATTCTAGTATGAATGGAGCCACGTTTTGACTCGATCGGACGTTACTTGTAGCGAGTAATCAATACGACTGATGATCGGATGTAGTGTCCTATCATAGCTTGAATGTGAGAGACATTGTAAGGAATTTGTCCCTCTCTATTATTGAGAGAGATATCCATGGGCCCTCGATAGGGAAAGACTGTTTAAATGCATGGCCGTGCTCAAATGTATTTGATAAAGTTGTTATCAAATGCTATTTGTCGAAACAATCTACCTGGAGATCGAGCATAAATACAATTAAGCTTAATAAGGGTGACGACCACCATGCCTTATGCTTAATTAGGATATCGCGAGACAAAGGGATTAAATAGTGGATTGATATTAGGTTCCGTTGTATATTCATTCACTTTGGGTAGTCACAATGTCCTGCTAGGGACCGCTTGTGATTTATGGACTCACATTACTACTAAGTGTGTTTTCATTGCCATCGTGAGATGAACCTACAGGGTCACACGCATAGACGAGCTAACGAGCTTTATGTCCGCATTCAATGAATCTAGAATGTGTCTAGGTTCATTGTATCTGACATTTGTCTTTCCGAAAAATAATAAAGTGTTTATTATTCGAATTAGAGATAGGGGCAATTTCGGTATTTTACCAATAGCTGGGATTACGTGGGAGTTATTATCCGATAAGGACTCCCACTACCAGCAGAAGTCTAAGGGATGTGGGAGTTGAGGACTCCCATTGCCGAGAGGAGTTGAGGACGTGAGAGTTAGTTCCGGGAACAAACTCTCACACCCCTATATAATAAACTCTTGGCCGAAACCCTAGACCTCAATGCTTTTCAACCGAAATACCTAAGAAGCCGAAATAGTTTCGCCTCTCCCTTTTTCTCTAATTCCCGAAACCCCGAAAAAACGAAGAGCTAGCAATCGCAGCCCGTTTCGTCGTGTGGATACCGGTAGAGGGACTTTCCGCAAAGGGAGATCAATTGGTGGCAGATTAGCATCCAAGAAACATCATCCTCCATTCAAGAAGTAGCTTCTTGAATCCAAGAAAAGTAAGTTTTTCCGTTGTTTTTCGATTCGTTTACGTATGAGCGGATCCTTCAGGGGAGGATCCATGGGTGTTTGGAACGAGTTTCCGCCCATGAATCCCTTCAAGAGCAAGGTTGCTCTCGGCTTATTTGAAAAGTAGTGATGAGGACTATCTATATAGATATCCAATGGAGCTGATTCAACTTGCATTTGAAAGCTAAGAGGCAGATCCACATATTTCAAGAAGCCACAAGAGCAGATTCTGTCGTGTTGCTGTCCGAAATCATTGTGCAAGTTGATACAAAAAACTGTCCAAAATTTAGACGAATTTATATCTTGCTTTCCAAGTTTTATATAATATATTTGTGGAATATAATGTGAGGTTTATTACTTTAATGGTTCTATCGAGAATCAATGCTTTTCAGAGTGGATTCTTTGATTAGTTTGAGTAACTGTATCAACGAGTTGTTTCGCTCGTTGTAGTGTTTCATCCTCCATCAAAAATCAATCTACTGTGTGTTGCGTTGATGCGAAATTGATGATATCCTTGTATTAAATATACTATAGAAAATATCGTGGCACCATGCAATTCTTCAAGCATATCATCTACACGAGGGATATGATGTCTATATTTAATTGTTATTTTATTAATAGCTCGAAAATCCCTGCATAATCTCCAAGTTTTCCTTTTCCTTAGGTACCAAAATAACAGGACTAGCACAAAGGCTAATAGATTCTCTTACCCGCTCATTTTCAAGTAAGGCATCAACTTTCCTTTAAATTTCATGTGTTTTCTCGGGATTGACTCTATTAGCTGGACAGTTTGGATGTATGGGTGCTAGGATAAAGTCTATTTAATATTCAAAACCTTAGATTGGTGGTAGTCCCTTTGGAAACTCCTTTGGGAAGACATATTTGATCTTCTGCAAAATATCAGTAGCAAGACATGGAATAGAAAATTTTGTTAGATCAAAAGTGTTTAGAGCAAGGTTGCTCTCGGCTTCTTTGAAAAGTAGTGATGAGGACATGGACAGTTTTGCGGCAGTTTGGTATAATGGTCATAACTATCGATCTATTAATCCAATGGAGCGTATTCAAGTTGCATTTGAAAGCTAAGAGGCAGATCCACACCTTTCAAGAAAGCCACAAGAGCAGAATCTGCCGTATTGGTGTCCGAAATCGTCGTGTAACTTGATTTTACAAGCTGCCCTGAATTTAGACCAATTTATATCTTGCTTTCCAAGTTTTATACTTTAGAAAATATCTTCCAACCATGCAATTCTTCAAGCATATCATCAAAACGAGGGATATGATGTCGATATTTAATTGTAATTTTATTATTAGCTCGACAATCCGTGCATAAATCCAAGTTTCCCCCTTCCTTAGGTAGCAAAATAATAGGACTAGCACAAATGCTAAGAGATTCTATTACCTACTCCTTTTCAAGTAAGGCATCAACTTGCCTTTAAATTTCATGTGTTTTCTCGGGATTGACTCTATTAGCTGGATGGTTTGGATGTATGGATCCTGGGATAAAATCTATTTAATTTTAAATACTTGTGATTGGTGATAGTCCCTTTGGAAACTCCTTTGGAAAGACATCTTTGAACTTCTGCAAAATATTAGTAACAAGACATGGGACAGAAATTTTTTTTTGATCAAAAGTGTTTCGAGAAAGGTTGCTCTCGGCTTCTTTGAAAAGTAGTGATGAGGACATGGACAGTTTTGCGACAGTTTGGTGTATTGGTCATAACTATCTATCTATTAACCCATTGGAGCTGATTCAAGTTGCATTTGAAAGCTAAGAGGCAGATCCACATCTTTCTGGAGAGCCACAAGAGAAGAGTCTGTCGTATTGGTATCCGACATCGTCGTGCAAGTTGATACAGCAAGTTGTCCTGAATTTAGACGAATTTATATCTTGCTTTCCAAGTTTTATACAATATATTTTTGGAATAAAATGTGAGGTTTATACCTTCAATGGTTCTTCCTGAATTTAGGACTAGCACAAATGCTAAGAGATTCTATTACCTACTCCTTTTCAAGTTAGGCATCAACTTGCCTTTAAATTTCATGTGTTTTCTCGGGATTGACTCTATTAGCTAGACGGTTTGGATGTATGGATCCTGGGATAAAATCTATTTAATTTTCAATTCCTTAGATTGGTGGTAGTCCCTTTGGAAACTCCTTTGGAAATACATATTTGAAAATACATATTTGAATTTCTGTAAACTATTAGTAACAAGATTTGGAACAGAAAAATTTGTTAGGTCAAAAGTGTTTAGAGCAAGGTTACTCTCGGCTTCTTTGTAATGTAGTGATGCGGATTGGACAGTTTTGTGACAGTTTGTTGTAATGGCCAAGACTATCTATGCAGGAATCCAATGGTGCTGATTGAAGCTGCATTTGAAGGCTAGGAGGTAGATCCACAACTTTCAAGAAAGCCACAAGAGCAGATTATGTCGTATGGGTGTCCGAAATCATCGTGCTAGTTGATACAACAAGCTGTCCGGAATTTAGACGAATTTATATCTTGCTTTCCAAGTTTTATACAATATATTTTTGGAATATAATGTGAGGTTTATACATTTAATGGTTCTTCCGAGAATCAAGGCTTTTTAGAGGGGATTCTTTGATTAGTTTGAGTAACTGTATCAACGAGTTGGTTCCCTCGTTGTGGTGTTTCATCCTCCATCGAAAATCAAACTACAGTGTGTTGCGTTGATGCGAAATTGATGATATCCTTGTGTTAAATATGCTTTAGAAAATATCGTGGCACCATGCAATTCTTCAAGCATATCATCTAAACGAGGGATATGATGTCTGCATTTAATTGTTATTTTATTAATAGCTTGACAATCCCTGCATAATCTCCAAGTTTAATTGATATTTTATTAATAGCTCGACAATCCCTGTATAATCTCCAAGTTTAATTGTTATTTTAATAATTAGATCGACAATCCCTGCATAATTTCCAAGTTTAATTGTTATTTTATTAATAGCTCGACAATCCCTGCATAATCTCCAAGTTTTCCTCTTCCTTAGGTACCAAAATAACAGGACTGGCACAAAGGCTAAGAGATTCTCTTACCTGCTCCTTTTCAAGTAAGGCATCAACTTGCCTTTAAATTTCATGTGTTTTCTCTGGATTGACTCTATTAGCTGGACGGTTAGGATGTATGGATCTTGGGATAAAATCTATTTGATTTTCAATACCTTAGATTGGTGGTACTCCCTTTGGAAACTCCTTTGGAAAGACATCTTTGAAATTCTGGAAAATATTAGTAACAAGACTTGGAACAGAAAATTTTGTTAGATCAAAAGTGTTTAGAGCAAAGTTGCTCTCGGCTTATTTGAAAAGTAGTGATGAGGACTTGGACAGTTTTGCGGCAGTTTGGTGTAATGGTCATAACTATCTATGTAGTTATTCAATGGAGCTGATTCAACTTACATTTGAAAGCTAAGAGGCAGATCCACATATTTCAAGAAAGCCACTAGAGCAGATTCTGCCGTATTTCTGTCTGAAATCATTGTGCAAGTTGATACAACAAGCTGTCCAGAATTTAGACGAATTTATATCTTGCTTTCCAAGTTTTATGTATTATATTTTTGGAATATAATGTGACGTTTATTCCTTTAATGGTTCTTCCGAGAATCAAGGCTTTTCAGAGTGGATTCGTTGATTAGTTTGAGTAACTGTATCAACGAGTTGTTTCCCTCATTGTGGTGTTTCATCCTCCATCGAAAATCAAACTATTGTGTGTTGCGGTGATGCGAAATTGATGATATCCTTGTATTAAATATACCATAGAAAATATCATGGCACCATGCAATTCTTCAAGCATATTCTCTAAATGAGGGATATGATGTCTATATTTAATTTTTATTTTACTAATAGCTCGACAATCCCTGCATAATCTCCAAGTTTTCATCGTCCTTAGGTTCCAAAATAATTGGACTAGCACAATGGCAAAGAGATTCTCTTACTTGCTCCTTTTCAAGCAAGGCATCAACTTTGATACGGTCCCAACCTTGGGGCTGCCCAACTCAAGGGAACGTGCATTCAGATACAAAGAGGACTCTAAATTACATCTAGGAATGTTGTACAAGTCAACCTCTTAGTATCACAAGTGTACAAGGAATGGACAGCTTTGCTACTGTTTGGCAGAATGAACATATCTTTCGATATACTTATCCAATGGAGCTGATTCCAGTTGCATATTAAAGATAAGAGGCAGATCTACAACTTTCATGAAGATCACAAGATCAGATTCTGCCTTCTTGATATCCCATATTGTCGTGCAAGTTGGCCCAACAAGCTGTCCAGAATGGGGACGAATTATAAAGGGCATTTTAGTCTTTTTATGTACAATTAAAGTCTATACTAGACTTTAATTATTTTCAGCATATTTAATTACTATAATTTCGTGTATAGCAAGTAGTTGCTATAATAAAGGACATGTTGTCCATGTGTTAGTTAGTTGGTTACTAAGAGTCCTAATGCAACTAGGACTCTTCATTATTTTGGTAGTTATTTATGTTTATGCTGCCAAGATAATAGGCACATGTCCCTATTATCTTGTTTAGGTAGTTACTTGATAGCAAGTTGTTATTCAAGAGTCCTAATTCTTCAAGGACTCTTATTTCCCTTTTCCTAGTTTGAGTTGGAACCGAATTTCCTTCTACTTAAAGGGATATTTACTTAGACTTGATATATTGATATTTTGATTAAGGTTAATCCTTTGATACTTGTTTATGAACTTCCGGTTGAATTTCATATTCCTTTAAGTTACTGTATCAACTAGTTGGTTTCTCTAGTTGTGGTGTTTCAACCTCCATTGATACTTAACCTTTCCGGGACTGTGTTTAGTGTATTCCCATAGAAACCATTCGAGATAGAGAAAGATCTGTTTTTTAGCCGAATCTTGATATAACCCATCAAGGTTTCGCATCAAACTTGCCTTTAAATTTCATGTGTTTTCTCGGGATTGACTCTTTTAGCTGGACGGTTTGGATGTATGGATCCTGGGATAAAATCTATTTAATATTCAATACTAGTGATTGGTGATAGTCCCTTAGGAAACTCCTTTGGAAAGACATCTTTGAACTTCTGCAAAATATTTGTAACAAGACATGGGACATAAATTTTTTTTTGATCAAAAGTGTTTCGAGCAAGGTTGCTCTCGGCTTCTTTGAAAAGTAGTGATGAGGACTTGGACAGTTTTGCGGCAGTTTGGTGTATTGGTCATAACTATCTATCTATTAATCCATTGGAGCTTATTCAAGTTGCATTTGAAAGCTAAGAGGCAGATCCACATCTTTCAAGAATGCCACAAGAGAAGAGTCTATCGTATTGGTATCCGACATCATCGTGCAAGTTGATACAGCAAGCTGTCCTAAATTTAGACGAATTTATATCTTGCTTTCCAAGTTTTATACAATATATTTTTGGAATAAAATATGAGGTTTATACCTTCAATGGTTCTTCCGAGAATCAAGGCTTTTCGGAGTGGATTCTTTGATTAGTTTGAGTAACTCTAATTACGAGTTGGTTCCCTCGTGGTGTTTCATCCTCCATCGAAAATTAAACTACTGTGTTGGGTTGATGCGAAATTGATGATATCCTTGTGTTAAATTTACTTTACAAAATATCGTAGCACCATGCAATTCTTTAAGCATATCATCTAAACGAGGGATATGATATCTATATTTAATTTTTATTTTATTAATAGCTCGACAATCCCTGCATAATCTCCAAGTTTTCCTCTTCCTTAGGTACCAAAATAATAGGACTAGCACAATGGCTAAGAGATTCTCTTACCTGCTCCTTTTCAAGCAAGGCATCAACTTGCCTTTAAATTTCATGTGTTTTCTCAGGATTGACTCTTTTAGCTGGACGGTTTGGATGTATGGATCCTGGGATAAAATCTATTTAATTTTCAATTCCTTAGATTGGTGGTAGTCCCTTTGGAAACTCCTTTGGAAATACATATTTGAAAATACATATTTGAATTTCTGTAAAATATTAGTAACAAGATTTGGAACAGAAAAATTTGTTAGGTCAAAATTGTTTAGAGCAAGGTTGCTCTCGACTTCTTTGTAATGTAGTGATGCGGATTGGACAGTTTTGTGACAGTTTGTTGTAATGGCCAAGACTATCTATGCAGGAATCCAATGGTGCTGATTGAAGCTGCATTTGAAAGCTGAGAGGTAGATCCACAACTTTCAAGAAAGCCACAAGAGCAGATTCTGCCGTATTGGTTTCCGAAATCATCGTGCTAGTTGATACAACAAGCTGTCCGGAATTTAGACGAATTTATATCTTGCTTTCCAAGTTTTATACAATATATTTTTGGAATATAATGTGACGTTTATACATTTAATGGTTCGTCCGAGAATCAAGGCTTTTTTGAGGGGATTCTTTGATTAGTTTGAGTAACTATATCAACGGGTTGGTTTCCTCGTTGTGGTGTTTCATCCTCCATCGAAAATCAAACTACAGTGTGTTGTCGTTGATGCGAAATTCATGATATCCTTGTGTTAAATATACTTCAGAAAATATCGTGGGACCATGCAATTCTTCAAGCATATCATCTAAACGAGGGATATGATGTCTGCATTTAATTGTTATTTTATTAATAGCTTGACAATCCCTGCATAATCTCCAAGTTTAATTGTTATTTCAATAATTAGATCGACAATCCCTGCATAATTTCCAAGTTTAATTATTATTTTATTAATAGCTGGACAATCCCAGCATAATCTCCAAGTTTTCCTCTTCCTTAGGTACCAAAATAACAGAACTGGCACAAAGGCTAAGAGATTCTCTTACCTGCTCCTTTTCAAGTAAGGCATCAACTTGCCTTTAAATTTCATGTGTTTTCTCTGGATTGACTCTATTAGCTTGACTCTTTTAGCTGGACGGTTTGGATGTATGGATCTTGGGATAAAATCTATTTGATATTCAATACCTTAGATTGGTGGTAGTCACTTTGGAAACTCCTTTGGAAAGACATCTATGAATTTCTGCAAAATATTAGCAACAAGACTGGGAACTGAAAATTTT
Organism: Vinca minor; assembly: GCA_026122235.1. NCBI lineage: Eukaryota > Viridiplantae > Streptophyta > Magnoliopsida > Gentianales > Apocynaceae > Vinca > Vinca minor. The sequence continues at coordinate 1,357,171 of JAOCZM010000226.1, forward strand.
GGTAGATCAAAAGTGTTTACAGCAAGGTTGCTCTCGGCTTCTTTGAAAAGTAGTGATGAGAACTTGGACAGTTTTGCGGCAGTTCGGTGTAATGGTCATAACTATCTATCTAGGAATCCAATGGAGCTGATTCAAGTTGCATTTGAAAGCTAAGAGGCTGATCTACATCTTCAAAGCTAGCCACAAGAGCATATTCTGCCGTATTGGTGTACGAAATCGTAGTGCAAGTTGATACAACAAGCTGTCCAGAATTTAGACAAATTTATATCTTGCTTTCCAAGTTTTATACAATATATTTTTGGAATATAATGTGAGGGTTGTACCTTTAATTGTTCTTTCGGGAATCAAGGCAATTCGTAGTGGATTCTTTGATTAGTTTGAGTTACTGTATCAACGAGTTGGTTCCCTCGTTGTGGTGTTTCATCCTCCATCGAAAATCAAACTACAGTGTGTTGCGTTGATGCGAAATTGATGATATCCTTTTGTTAAATATACTTTAGAAAATGTTGTTGCAACCATGCAATTCTTCAAGCATATCATCAAAACGAGGGATATGATGTCCATATTCAAATGTTATTTTAATATTAGCTCAACAATCCGTGCATAATCTCCCAGTTTCCCCATTCCTTAGGTACCAAAATAACAGGACTAGCACAAAGGATAAGAGGTTCTATTACCTGCTCCTTTTCAAGTTAGGCATCAACTTGCCTTTAAATTTCATGTGTGTTTTCGGGATTGACTCTATTAGCTGGACGGCTTAGATGTATGGATCCTGGGATAAAATCTATTTAATTTTCAATACCTTAGATTGGTTGTAGTCCCTTTGGAAACTCCTTTGGAAAGACAAATTTGATTTTTTGTAAAATATTACTCCCTCCATCCCAAATTATCTGTCCACATTTCCTTTTTAATTTGTCCCAAATTATTTGTCCACTTTCTAAATAAAATGTTCATTAATGATGATTTTTCCAATACTACCCCTTACATTAAATGTTGAGAGAGAGAAGAATATAAAGAGAAGAGAAGGTAGAATTAAATTATAACTAACATTAACTAGGGTCATGTTTGACATTTTACCATATTCCACTATAGAATTTGATGAAACCTTAATCTCCGTGCAAAAGACAAATTGGACAGATAATTTGGGACGGAGGGAGTAGTAACAAGATTTGGAACAGAAAAATTTGTTAGATCAAAAGTGTTTAGAGCAAGGTTGCTCTCGGCTTCATTGTAAAGTAGTGATGAGGACTTGGCCAGTTTTGCGGCAATTTGGTGTAATGGTTATAACTATCTATCTAGGAATCCAATGGAGCTCATTCCACTTGCATTTGAAAGCTAAGAGGCAGATCCACATCTTTCAAGAAAGCCACAAGAGCAGATTCTGCCGTATTGGTGTCCGAAATCGTCGTGCAAGTTGATACAACAAGCTGTCCAGAATTTAGACGAAATTATATCTTGCTTTCCAAGTTTTATACAATATATTTTTGGAATATAATGTGACGTTTATTCCTTTAATGGTTCTTCCGAGAATCAAGGCTTTTCAGAGTGGATTCTTTGATTAGTTTGAGTAACTGTATCAACGAGTTGTTTCACTCGTTGTGGTGTTTCATCCTCCATCGAAAATCAAACTATCGTGTGTTGCGTTGATGAGAAATTGATGATATCCTTGTGTTAAATATACTTTAGAAAATATCGTGGCACCATGAAATTCTTCCAGCATGTCATCTAAACGAGGGATATGATGTCTATATTTAATTGTTATTTTATTAATAGCTCTACAATCCCTGCATAATCTCCAAATTTTCCTCTTCCTTAGTTACGAAAATAACAGGACTAGCACAAAGGCTAAGAGATTCTCTTTCCTGCTCCTTTACAAGAAAAGCATCAACTTGCCTTTAAATTTCATGTGTTTTCTCGGGATTGACTATATTAGCTGGACTGTTTGGATGTATGGATCCTGGGATAATATCTATTTAATATTCAATACCTTAGATTGGTGGTAGTCCCTTTGGAAACTCCTTTGGAAAGACATCTTTGAATTTCTGCAAAATATTAGTAACAAGACTGGGAACAGAAAAATTTGGTAGATCAAAAGTGTAACACCCGTCTCTCAAAATAACAGGACTAGCACAAAGGATAAGAGGTTGATTTGCAGCTACTTGAACTGCTCAGCAGCTTTTGACTTGCAGCTACTTAAGGGAAGCAGCTGCTCAGCAGCTTTTGATTTGCAGCTGCTTGAACTGCACGGCAGCTTTTGCTTTGCAGCTGCTTAATTAAAGTAGCTGCTCAGCAGCTTCCATTCTTCTATAAATAGTTCATATTTCCTGATTTCATTTTCATTAAAAAATCTCTCATCTTCTTCGTTTCCTTCTTTATACCATATGATTTTGTAATCTCTACATTTGTGCCAAATTCTAGTGTTGTTTATTAATAAATTATGGCGAAGTTCTGTTCTAGGATATATTTGAATTTTGAAGAAAGTCTACTAGTCAGGTGAGTGGTCTTAAACCTTTTGTAAAATTATATATACGTATCGTTTGCTCATTAATTGTTCATTGCACTCATGGTCTGGATCCACTCATGACATGCACTGATTACATTTATTTGTCATCATGAAATAGTTTTCTGAAATTGGGGCCTTATTGTTAATGTTATTGGGAATGAAATGTTTTTTTTACTGAACCTTGAACGAGATCTGTCCTGAAATTATTGACATGGCATTACGAGACTGTGAATATATTGAGTTGGGCATAAATGAATATAATCGAAGGAACTGCATGCTACACCAGAGGGTGGGAGCCACCTCCAGAATCCTGCCGATAAATGTCTAGATTGAGGCCCGTATGAAATGTGATTTAATGTTGTTGAATGCCATTGTCAATCTGATCTCGACAGTCTTGAACAATTGTTCCTGAAATCAGGCCCCTTATTATAAGAGTATATATATGGTTTTCTCATTGTGCGAGCTATTTTTTATATAAAAGTATTTTCCAAAGAAAATGATTTTAAAGACACTGGCACCACTTGCACGGCCCTCGCTAAGCTTCGGCTCACGTTTTCCAAAATGTTTTCCCCCTCTACAGGTATCTGAAGGTGGTGCAATATTTTGGTATCAGAGTGCGCAGCGAAAGCTTGGGATTAGAAATCTGTATATAGGGATTCTTCTTTTGTATTGTATTGAATTTCATTGTACTTCCTTTTGTATTGTAAAAGATAGAACCCAGTGCCGAGAGGCACGCAGCAGTCCCGGCCCGAGAGGGTAGGGGTGTCACATTTGGTATCAGAGCGGTAAGATTCTGGACTGGGTAGGGTATCCACTAGGCTTGACGACGATTTGAGTTCACATTTGGTAAATCATAAGTTTGATCGTGTTGTAACTAAGAGATTTGAATTGCGTGGACGCAATATTTTTAACGGGGTGAGAATGTAACAACCCGTCTCTCAAGCACCTCATGTGTACAAAAATCTCAAAATATGGATTAGAACTGCGCAGCTGCTATAAAAGCAGCTTGCTCAAAGTAGCTTTGACTTGAAGTCGCTTAGGGAAAGCAGCGACTTTCGACAGAAACTTTGCAGCTACTTGAATCAGCCAACAGACTTTTGACTTGCAGTATGCTAAGGAAGCAAACTGCTCAAGTATCTTTGATTTGCAGATGCTTGAACCGCACATAGCCATGCTAATTAAAGTAGTCGCTCAGCAGCTTCCATTCTTCTATAAATAGTTCATATTTCCTGATTTCATTTTCATTAAAAAATCTCTCATCTTCTTCGTTTCCTTCTTTATACCATATGATTTTGTAATCTCTACATTTGTGCCAAATTCTAGTGTTGTTTATTGGAATGTATGATCTATTAATAAATTATGGCGAAGTTCTGTTCTAGGATATATTTGGATTTTGAAGAAAGTCAACTAGTCAGGTGAGTGGTCTTAAACCTTTTGTAAAATTATTGTAAAACGCAAGAGGGGGGGGGGTGAATTGGGTTTTAATCGATCTTGGTAACTTTTTCAAATCTATTCAATGCAAGAGAGAGTTTGAGCAAGATGAACAAAACAAAAGCAAAACCCAAACAACAAGACAAAGGATTTAGAGTGGTTCGATTCACTTAGAATCTACATCCACTACCTTGAGCCGCACCCAAGGATTTCAACAACTTCACTAAGAAGAACTTTACACTTGTGGACAACTCACTAAGAGTTTTACACAACAACCACAAAACAAAACTCACTAAGAGCTTGCCCACACTAAGTAGGACTTTTACAACAATTACCCAATCACTAAGAAAGGGAATAAGAATGTTTAATACAAAGATTGTTCACTCTTCTAAGTGAAAGATATTACCTTTGAAGTACAACAATGATAAGCTCTTTGAACATAAGTAGCACACACTTTGTCTTGCTTTTGAAATAACACTCTTCAATGATTTAGATCATAAGGATGAAGTGTATTTGCTTTGAGAGTGTTTAGACTTGATAAGAAATCAATGTAAATGTTATGTGCAAGTCTTAGAATCATTTTCAGCTTTAGAGTATATATACATTTCAAAATATGGCGGAAAAACGACTCTTTAACGGTCATATAACGGCTAGAACTCGCAGAGTTCGGTTGACCGAACATAGACCTCGGATGACCGAAGAGCAACTTCGGATCAACCTTTCACAGGGTCGGTCGACCGAACCAGCCCTTAGGTCGACCGAGGCTCAACATCAAAAACTCTCTGTTTGTGCTCGGTTGATCCGAGGTAAACTCGGATGATCCGACCTCTGAGCTGATTTTTCACACGTTTTGAAATCTTTTGAAGTCTAAAAGGTTTTCCCAAAAGGTAACAAGTAAGAACACTTGGAAAACCATTTTAAAGGACTTATACTTAGAAAACAAAGGCTTTGAAGATACAAACACATTTAAGAATCCTTTTGAAAACTAAGCCTTTTGAAAACGTGTTTATGATGCATGCAAGACTAAAGTGTAGAGCTTATGTTCATAAGGGCATTGGTTAGAGCTTATAAGATAATGACTAAAAACGACAAAGCTAATCTAACCAAACCTAAGTCTTCAATCTTCAATCTTGAAAGATAAGCCTTGAATATAACTTTGAATCTTGATACCAATGGCTTGATTGAAGTACTTAGAGCTTCCATAATGAGTTCCGATATTCTATCACAAAGATTAAGATCATTAGACACAACATTAAAAGTTTGTCCAATATCAAAAACTGAGTTTGTTCGCCCTTAGGGCTTACAATCTCCCCCTTTTTGATTATGACAAACTTTTATGTAATAAGATAGAATATGGACGAAATTAAGAACAAGGAAGCATGGCAAAAAGTTAAAGATCAATTAAGAGCAATGACTAGTGCTTTAAAAGATAAAACCAATGAAGACAAAAGCACTTAGTCATGATAACTTCTTTTTGCCATATAATCTAGGGACTCTTAGAAGAGCCCTATTTCCCAACCTACCTCCTTTCCTCCTTCCTTCCATTAAATATGTTTTGAGACATAAGATATATAAAAAGCTCCCCCTCAAAACATGCCGGAAAGGATAAAAAACATGATTAATACACCAAGATTAATACACCATTTTAGCAAGATTAATACATCATTTTTCTCCCCCTTTGGCATAATCAAAAAGACTTCAAACTCCAAGATATAAGGGTACACTTGCAAAAACATAAACAGTTCATAGCACAAGCAAAGTTAATACACCAATTTTCTGAAGAATGATCTCCTTTGTTTTTAGCTTGGGTTGGTATTCTTTTTGGACCATAAATGACCATCTTTATATTTGTGTGTCATTTTGGACTCTTTGTTTTTAGAAATCAACCAAGCTTATTCAAAAAGATCATTCTTCAGAAAATTGGTGTATTAACTTTGCTTGTGCTATGAACTGTTTATGTTTTTGCAAGTACACCCTTATATCTTGGAGTTTGAAGTCTTTTTGATTATGCCAAAGGGGGAGAAAAATGATGTATTAATCTTGCTAAAATGGTGTATTAATCTTGGTGTATTAATCATGTTTTTTATCCTTTCCGGCATGTTTTGAGGGGGAGCTTTTTATATATCTTATGTCTCAAAATATATTTAATGGAAGGAAGGAGGAAAGGAGGTAGGTTGGGAAATATGGCTCTTCTAAGAGTCCCTAGATTATATGGCAAAAAGAAGTTATCATGACTAAGTGCTTTTGTCTTCATTGGTTTTATCTTTTAAAGCACTAGTCATTGATCTTAAGTGTAGTCATTGCTCTTTTGTCTTCATTGGTTTTATCTTTTAAAGCACTAGTCATTGATTTTATAACATGTTTTGCTCTTCATATGTGTTGATTGTTTTTGAGCATGTTATTAGAGAGCTTAATGATTTGATCTTTGTGATGAAATCTCCTTTTAACAACCCCCTCCCCTCTTTTATTTAGTGTCTTATGCTTTGGGGGAGTTTGTATATGCTATGCTCAGTTTTTACTTGATCTTCATTGCATATAGGGGTGTGTTTATATTCAAGTCTTTAGCATTAATCTTATTTGGTTGATCGTCTAGATGCTTGACTTAGGATGTAAACTCAATTTGTGATGTATGCTCAATTGTTCGTTTTTTACTTCATCACATCATTAATGGTGATTTTTCCAATACTACCCCTTACATTAAATGTTGGAGAGAGAAGAATATAAAGAGAAGAGAAGGTAGAATTAAATTATGACTAACATTAATTAGGGTCATGTTTGACATTTTACCATATTCCACTATAGAATTTGATGAAACCTTAATCTCCTTGCAAAAGGCAAATTGGACAGATAATTTGGGACGGAGGGAGTAGTAACAAGATTTGGAACAGAAAAATTTGTTAGATCAAAAGTGTTTAGAGCAAGGTTGCTCTCGGCTTCTTTGTAAAGTAGTGATGAGGACTTGGACAGTTTTGCGGCAGTTTGGTGTAATGGTCATAACTATCTATCTAGGAATCCAATGGAGCTGATTCCACTTGCATTTGAAAGCTAAGAGGAAGATCCACATCTTTCAAGAAAGCCACAAGAGCAGATTCTGCCGTATTGGTGTTCGAAATCTTGGTGCAAGTTGATACAACAAGCTGTCCAGAATTTAGACGAAATTATATCTTGCTTTCCAAGTTTTATACAATATATTATTGGAATATAATGTGACGTTTATTCCTTTAATGGTTCTTCCGAGAATCAAGGCTTTTCAGAGTGGATTCTTTGATTAGTTTGAGTAACTGTATCAACGAGTTGTTTCCCTCGTTGTGGTGTTTCATCCTCCATCGAAAATCAAACAACTGTATGTTGCGTTGATGCGAAATTGATGATATCCTTGTGTTAAATATACTTTTGAAAATATCGTTGCAACCATGCAATTCTTCAAACATATCATCAAAACGAGGGATATGATGTCCATATTCAATTGTTATTTTATTATTAGCTCGAAAATCCGTGTATAATCTCCAAGTTTCCCCATTCCTTAGGTACCAAAATAACAGGACTAGCACAAAGGATAAGAGGTTCTATTACCTGCTCCTTTTCTAGTAAGGCATCAACTTGACTTTAAATTTCATGTGTTTTCTCGGAATTGACTCTATTAGCTGGACGGTATGGATGTATGGAGCCTGGGATAACATCTATTTAATTTTCAATACCTTAGATTGGTGGTAGTCCCTTTGGAAACTCCTTTGGATAGACATATTTGAATTTCTGTAAAATATTAGTAACAAGATTTGGAACAGAAAAATTTGTAGATCAAAAGTGTTTAGAGCAAGGTTGCTCTCGGCTTCTTTGTAAAGTAGTGATGAGGACTTGGAAAGTTTTGCGGCAGTTTGGTGTAATGGTCATAATTATCTATCTAGGAATCCAATGGTTCTGATTGAAGGTGCATTTGAAAGCTAAGAGGTAGATCCACAACTTTCAAGAAAACCACAAGAGTAGATTCTGCCGTATTGGTGTCTGAAATCATCGTGCTAGTTGATACAACAAGCTGTCCGGAATTTAGAAGAATTTATATCTTGCTTTCCAAGTTTTATACAATATATTTTTGGAATATAATGTGAGGTTTATACATTTAATGGTTCTTCCGAGAATCAAGGTTTTTTAGAGGGGATTCTTTGATTAGTTTGAGTAACTGTATCAACGAGTTGGTTCCCTCGTTGTGGTGTTTCATCCTCCATCGAAAATCAAACTACAGTGTGTTGCGTTGATGCGAAATTGTAGATATCCTTGTATTAAATATACTATAGAAAATATCGTGCGTAATCTCCGAGTTTTCCTCTTCCTTGGGTACCAAAATAACAGGACTAGCACAAAGGCTAAGAGATTCTCTTTCCTACTCCTTTTCAAATAAGGCATCAACTTGCCTTTAAATTTCATGTGTTTTCTCGGGATTGACTCTATTAGCTGGACTGTTTGAATGTATGGATCCTGGGATAAAATCTATTTAATATTCAATACCTTAGATTGGTGGTAGTCCATTTGGAAACTCCTTTGGAAAGACATCTTTGAATTTCTACAAAATATTAGTAACAAGACTGGGAACAGAAAAATTTGGTAGATCAAAAGTGTTTAGAGCAAAGTTGCTCTCGGCTTCTTTGAAAAGTAGGGATCAGAACTTGGACAGTTTTGCGGCAGTTTGGTGTAATGGTCCACTATCTATTTAGGAATCCAATGGAGCTGTTTCAAGTTGCATTTGAAAGCTAAGAGGCAGATCCACATCTTTCAAGAAAGCCACAAAAGCAGATTCTGCCATATTGATGTCCGAAATCGTCGTGCAAGTTGATACAACAAGCTGCCCAGAATTTAGACGAATTTATATCTTGCTTTCCAAGTTTTATATAATATACTATTGTAATATATTGTGAGGTTTATACCTTTAATGGTTCCTCCGAGTATCAAGGCTTTTCAGAGTGGATTCTTTGATTAGTTTGTGTTACTGTATCAACGAGTTGGTTCCCTCGTTGTGGTGTTTCATCCTCCATAGAAAATAAAACTACTGTGTGTTGCGTTGATGCGAAATTGATGATATCCTTGTGTTAAATATACTTTAGAAAATATCGTAGCACCACGCAATTCTTCAAGCATGTCATCTAAACGAGGGATGTGATGTCTACATTTAATTGTTATTTTATTAATATCTCGACAATCCCTGCATAATCTCCAAGTTTTCCTCTTCCTTAGGTACCTAAATAACAGGACTAGCACAAAGGCTAAGAGATTCTCTTACCTGCTCCTTTTCAAGCAAGGCATCAACTTGCCTTTAAATTTCATGTGTTTTCTCGGGATTTACTCTTCTAGCTGGACGGTTTGGATGTATGAATGTTGGGATAAAATCTATTTAATTTTCAATACCTTAGATTGGTGGTAGTCCCTTTGGAAAGACATCTATTAATTTCTGTAAAATATTAGTAAGAAGATTGGGAAAATAAAAATTTGGAAGATCAAAAGTGTTTAGAGCAAGGTTGCCTTCGGCTTCCTTGAAAAGTAGTGATGAGGACTTGGAAAGTTTTGCGGCAGTTTGGTGTAATGGTCATAATTATCAATCTAGGAATCCAATGGAGCCGATTCAAGTTGCATTTGAAAGCTAAGAGGCAGATCCACATCTTTCAAGAAAGCCACAAAAGCAGATTCTGCCGTATTGGTGTCCGAAATCGTCTTGGAAGTTGATACAACAAGCTGTCCAGAATTTAAACGAATTTATATCTTGCATTCCAAGTTTTATAGAATATATTTTTGGAATATATTGTGAGGTTTATACCTTTAATGGTTCTTCCGAGAATCAAGACTTTTCAGAGTGGATTCTTTGATTAGTTTGTGTTACTGTATCAACGAGTTGGTTCCCTCGTTGTGGTGTTTCATCCTCCATCGAAAATCAAGCTACTGTGTGTTGCGTTGATGCGAAATTGATGATATCCTTGTGTTAAATATACTTTAGAAAATATCGTAGCACCACGCAATTTTTCAAGCATGTCATCTAAACGAGGGATGTGATGTCTACATTTAATTGTTATTTTATTAATAGCTCGACAATCCCTGCATAATCTCCAAGTTTTCCTCTTCCTTAGTTACCTAAATAACAGGACTAGCACAAAGCCTAAGAGATTCTCTTACCTGCTCCTTTTCAAACAAGGCATCAACTTGCCTTTAAATTTCATGTGTTTTCTCGGGATTGACTCTTTTAGCTGGACGGTTTGGATGTATGAATGTTGGGATAAAATCAATACCTTAGATTGGTGGTAGTCCCTTTGGAAACTCCTTTGGAAAGACATCTATTAATTTCTGTAAAATATTAGTAAGAAGATTGGGAAAAGAATAATTTGGAAGATCAAAATTGTTTAGAGCAAGGTTGCCTTCGGCTTCTTTGAAAAGTAGTGATGAGGACTTGGAAAGTTTTGCGGCAGTTTGGTGTAATGGTCATAATTATCTATCTAGGAATCCAATGGAGCTGTTTCAAGTTGCATTTGAAAGCTAAGAGGCAGATCCACATCTTTCAAGAAAGCCACAAAAGCAGATTCTGCGTATTGGTGTCCGAAATCGTCTTGGAAGTTGATACAACAAGCTGTCCAGAATTTAAACGAATTTATATCTTGCATTCAAAGTTTTATAGAATATATTTTTTGAATATATTGTGAGGTTTATACCTTTAATGGTTCTTCCGAGAATCAAGACTTTTCAGAGTGGATTCTCTCATTAGTTTGTGTTACTGTATCAACGAGTTGGTTCCCTCGTTGTGGTGTTTCATTCTCCATCGAAAATCAAACTACTGTGGGTTGCGTTGATGCGAAATTGATGATATCCTTGTGTTAAATATACTTTAGAAAATATCGTGGCACCACGCAATTCTTCAAGCATGTCATCTAAACGAGGGATGTGATGTCTACATTTAATTGTTATTTTATTAATAGCTCGACAATCCCTGCATAATCTCCAAGTTTTCCTCTTCCTTAGGTACCTAAATAACAGGACTAGCACAAAGGCAAAGAGATTCTCTTACCTGCTCCTTTTCAAGCAAGGCATCAACTTGCCTTTAAATTTCATGTGTTTTCTCGGGATTGACTCTTTTAGCTGGACGGTTTAGATGTATGAATACTGGGATAAAATCTATTTAATTTTCAATACCTTAGATTGGTGGTAGTCCCTTTGGAAACTCCATTGGAAAGACATCTTCGAACTTCTGCAAAATATTAGTAACAAGACTTGGAACAGAAAATTTTGTTAGAACAAAAGTGTTTCGAGCAAGGTTGCATTCGGCTTCTTTGAAAAGTAGTGATGAGGAATTGTACAGGTTTGGCGGCAGTTTGGTGTAATGGTCCACTATCTATTTAGGAATCCAATGGAGTCTGTTTCAAGTTGCATTTGAAAGCTAAGAGGCAAATCCACATCTTTCAAGAAAGCCACAAGAGCAGATTCTGCCGTATTGATGTCCGAAATCGTCGTGCAAGTTGATACAACAAGCTGCCCAGAATTTAGACGAATTTATATCTTGCTTTCCAAGTTTTATATAATATACTATTGTAATATATTGTGAGGTTTATACCTTTAATGGTTCCTCCGAGTATCAAGGCTTTTCAGAGTGGATTCTTTGATTAGTTTGTGTTACTGTATCAACGAGTTGGTTCCCTCGTTGTGGTGTTTCATCCTCCATCGAAAATCAAGCTACTGTGTGTTGCGTTGATGCGAAATTGATGATATCATTGTGTTAAATATACTTTAGAAAATATCGTAGCACCACACAATTCTTCAAGCATGTCATCTAAACGAGGGATGTGATGTCTACATTTAATTGTTATTTTATTAATAGCTCGACAATCCCTGCATAATCTCCAAGTTTTCCTCTTCCTTAGGTACCTAAATAACAGGACTAGCAGAAAGGCTAAGAGATTCTCTTACCTGCTCCTTTTCAAGCAAGGCATCAACTTGCCTTTAAATTTCGTGGGTTTTCTCGGGATTGACTCTTTTAGCTGGACGGTTTGGATGTATGAATGTTGGGATAAAATCAATACCTTAGATTGGTGGTAGTCCCTTTGGAAACTCCTTTGGAACGACATCTATTAATTTCTGTAAAATATTAGTAAGAAGATTAGGAAAAGAAAAAGGTGGAAGATCAAAAGTGTTTAGAGCAAGGTTGCCTTCGGCTTCTTTGAAAAGTAGTGATGAGGACTTGGAAAGTTTTGCGGCAGTTTGGTGTAATGGTCATAATTATCTATCTAGGAATCCAATGGAGCTGATTCAAGTTGCATTTGAAAGCTAAGAGGCAGATCCACATCTTTCAAGAAAGCCACAAAAGCAGATTCTGCCGTATTGGTGTCCGAAATCGTCTTGGAAGTTGATACAACAAGCTGTCCAGAATTTAAACGAATTTTTATCTTGCATTCCAAGTTTTATAGAATATATTTTTGGAATATATTGTGAGGTTTATACCTTTAATGGTTCTTCCGAGAATCAAGACTTTTCAGAGTGGATTCTCTCATTAGTTTGTGTTACTGTATCAACGAGTTGGTTCCCTCGTTGTGGTGTTTGATTCTCCATCGAAAATCAAACTACTGTGGGTTGCGTTGATGCGAAATTGATGATATCATTGTGTTAAATATACTTTAGAAAATATCGTGGCACCACGCAATTCTTCAAGCATGTCATCTAAACGAGGGATGTGATGTCTACATTTAATTGTTATTTTATTAATAGCTCGACAATCCCTGCATAATCTCCAAGTTTTCCTCTTCCTTAGGTACCTAAATAACAGGACTAGCACAAAGGCAAAGAGATTCTCTTACCTGCTCCTTTTCAAGCAAGGCATCAACTTGCCTTTAAATTTCATGTGTTTTCTCGGGATTGACTCTTTTAGCTGGACGGTTTAGATGTATGAATACTGGGATAAAATCTATTTAATTTTCAATACCTTAGATTGGTGGTAGTCCCTTTGGAAACTCCATTGGAAAGACATCTTCGAACTTCTGCAAAATATTAGTAACAAGACTTGGAACAGAAAATTTTGTTAGAACAAAAGTGTTTCGAGCAAGGTTGCATTCGGCTTCTTTGAAAAGTAGTGATGAGGAATTGGACAGTTTGGCGGCAGTTTGGTGTAATGGTCCACTATCTATTTAGGAATCCAAAGGAGCTGTTTCAAGTTGCATTTGAAAGCTAAGAGGCAAATCCACATCTTTCAAGAAAGCCACAAGAGCAGATTCTGCCGTATTGATGTCCGAAATCGTCGTGCAAGTTGATACAACAAGCTGCCCAGAATTTAGACGAATTTATATCTTGCTTTCCAAGTTTTATATAATATACTATTGTAATATATTGTGAGGTTTATACCTTTAATGGTTCCTCCGAGTATCAAGGCTTTTCAGAGTGGATTCTTTGATTAGTTTGTGTTACTGTATCAACGAGTTGGTTCCCTCGTTGTGGTGTTTCATCCTCCATCGAAAATCAAGCTACTGTGTGTTGCGTTGATGCGAAATTGATGATATCCTTGTGTTAAATATACTTTAGAAAATATCGTAGCACCACGCAATTCTTCAAGCATGTCATCTAAACGAGGGATGTGATGTCTACATTTAATTGTTATTTTATTAATAGCTCGACAATCCCTGCATAATCTCCAAGTTTTCCTCTTCCTTAGGTACCTAAATAACAGGACTAGCAGAAAGGCTAAGAGATTCTCTTACCTGCTCCTTTTCAAGCAAGGCATCAACTTGCCTTTAAATTTCGTGTGTTTTCTCGGGATTGACTCTTTTAGCTGGACGGTTTGGATGTATGAATGTTGGGACAAAATCAATACCTTAGATTGGTGGTAGTCCCTTTGGAAACTCCTTTGGAAAGACATCTATTAATTTCTGTAAAATATTAGTAAGAAGATTGGGAAAAGAAAAAGTTGGAAGATCAAAAGTGTTTAGAGCAAGGTTGCCTTCGGCTTCTTTGAAAAGTAGTGATGAGGACTTGGAAAGTTTTGCGGCAGTTTGGTGTAATGGTCATAATTATCTATCTAGGAATCCAATGGAGCTGATTCAAGTTGCATTTGAAAGCTAAGAGGCAGATCCACATCTTTCAAGAAAGCCACAAAAGCAGATTCTGCCGTATTGGTGTCCGAAATCGTCTTGGAAGTTGATACAACAAGCTGTCCAGAATTTAAACGAATTTATATCTTGCATTCCAAGTTTTATAGAATATATTTTTGGAATATATTGTGAGGTTTATACCTTTAATGGTTCTTCCGAGAATCAAGACTTTTCAGAGTGGATTCTCTCATTAGTTTGTGTTACTGTATCAACGAGTTGGCTCCCTCGTTGTGGTGTTTGATTCTCCATCGAAAATCAAACTACTGTGGGCTGCGTTGATGCGAAATTGATGATATCCTTGTGTTAAATATACTTTAGAAAATATCGTGGCACCACGCAATTCTTCAAGCATGTCATCTAAACGAGGGATGTGATGTCTACATTTAATTGTTATTTTATTAATAGCTCTACAATCCCTGCATAATCTCCAAGTTTTCCTCTTCCTTAGGTACCTAAATAACAGGACTAGCACAAAGGCAAAGAGATTCTCTTACCTGCTCCTTTTCAAGCAAGGCATCAACTTGCCTTTAAATTTCATGTGTTTTCTCGGGATTGACTCTTTTAGCTGGACGGTTTAGATGTATGAATACTAGGATAAAATCTATTTAATTTTCAATACCTTAGATTGGTGGTAGTCCCTTTGGAAACTCCATTGGAAAGACATCTTCGAACTTCTGCAAAATATTAGTAACAAGACTTGGAACAGAAAATTTTGTTAGAACAAAAGTGTTTCGAGCAAGGTTGCATTCGGCTTCTTTGAAAAGTAGTGATGAGGAATTGGACGGTTTGGCGGCGGTTTGGTGTAATGGTCCACTATCTATTTAGGAATCCAATGGAGCTGTTTCAAGTTGCATTTGAAAGCTAAGAGGCAAATCCACATCTTTCAAGAAAGCCACAAGAGCAGATTCTGCCGTATTGATGTCCGAAATCGTCGTGCAAGTTGATACAACAAGCTGCCCCAGAATTTAGGCGAATTTATATCTTGCTTTCCAAGTTTTATATAATATACTATTGTAATATATTGTGAGGTTTATACCTTTAATGGTTCCTCCGAGTATCAAGGCTTTTCGAGTGGATTCTTTGATTAGTTTGTGTTCATTTGTATCAACGAGTTGGTTCCCTCGTTGTGGTGTTTCATCCTCCATCGAAAATCAAGCTACTGTGTGTTGCGTTGATGCGAAATTGATGATATCCTTGTGTTAAATATACTTTAGAAAATATCGTAGCACCACGCAATTCTTCAAGCATGTCATCTAAACGAGGGATGTGATGTCTACATTTAATTGTTATTTTATTAATAGCTCGACAATCCCTGCATAATCTCCAAGTTTTCCTCTTCCTTAGGTACCTAAATAACAGGACTAGCAGAAAGGCTAAGAGATTCTCTTACCTGCTCCTTTTCAAGCAAGGCATCAACTTGCCTTTAAATTTCGTGGGTTTTCTCGGGATTGACTCTTTTAGCTGGACGGTTTGGATGTATGAATGTTGGGATAAAATCAATACCTTAGATTGGTGGTAGTCCCTTTGGAAACTCCTTTGGAAAGACATCTATTAATTTCTGTAAAATATTAGTAAGAAGATTGGGAAAAGAAAAAGTTGGAAGATCAAAAGTGTTTAGAGCAAGGTTGCCTTCGGCTTCTTTGAAAAGTAGTGATGAGGACTTGGAATGTTTTGCGGCAGTTTGGTGTAATGGTCATAATTATCTATCTAGGAATCCAATGGAGCTGTTTCAAGTTGCATTTGAAAGCTAAGAGGCAGATCCACATCTTTCAAGAAAGCCACGAAAGCAGATTCTGCCGTATTGGTGTCCGAAATCGTCTTGCAAGTTTATACAACAAGCTGTCCAGAATTTAAACGAATTTATATCTTGCATTCCAAGTTTTATAGAATATATTTTTGGAATATATTGTGAGGTTTATACCTTTAATGGTTCTTCCGAGAATCAAGACTTTTCAGAGTGGATTCTTTGATTAGTTTGTGTTACTGTATCAACGAGTTGGTTCCCTCGTTGTGGTGTTTGATTCTCCATCGAAAATCAAACTACTGTGGGTTGCGTTGATGCGAAATTGATGATATCCTTGTGTTAAATATACTTTAGAAAATATCGTGGCACCACGCAATTCTTCAAGCATGTCATCTAAACGAGGGATGTGATGTCTACATTTAATTGTTATTTTATTAATAGCTCGACAATCCCTGCATAATCTCCAAGGTTTCCTCTTACTTAGGTACCTAAATAACAGTACTAGCACAAAGGCTAAGAGATTCTCTTACCTGCTCCTTTTCAAGCAAGGCATCAACTTGCCTTTAAATTTCATGTGTTTTCTCGGGATTGACTCTTTTAGCTGGACGGTTTAGATGTATGAATACTAGGATAAAATCTATTTAATTTTCAATACCTTAGATTGGTGGTAGTCCCTTTGGAAACTCCATTGGAAAGACATCTTCGAACTTCTGCAAAATATTAGTAACAAGACTTGGAACAGAAAATTTTGTTAGAACAAAAGTGTTTCGAGCAAGGTTGCATTCGGCTTCTTTGAAAAGTAGTGATGAGGAATTGGACAGTTTGGCGGCAGTTTGGTGTAATGGTCCACTATCTATTTAGGAATCCAATGGAGCTGTTTCAAGTTGCATTTGAAAGCTAAGAGGCAAATCCACATCTTTCAAGAAAGCCACAAGAGCAGATTCTGCCGTATTGATGTCCGAAATCGTCGTGCAAGTTGATACAACAAGCTGCCCAGAATTTAGACGAATTTATATCTTGCTTTCCAAGTTTTATATAATATACTATTGTAATATATTGTGAGGTTTATACCTTTAATGGTTCCTCCGAGTATCAAGGCTTTTCAGAGTGGATTCTTTGATTAGTTTGTGTTACTGTATCAACGAGTTGGTTCCCTTGTTGTGGTGTTTCATCCTCCATCGAAAATCAAGCTACTGTGTGTTGCGTTGATGCGAAATTGATGATATCCTTGTGTTAAATATACTTTAGAAAATATCGTAGCACCACGCAATTCTTCAAGCATGTCATCTAAACGAGGGATGTGATGTCTACATTTAATTGTTATTTTATTAATAGCTCGACAATCCCTGCATAATCTCCAAGTTTTCCTCTTCCTTAGGTACCTAAATAACAGGACTAGCAGAAAGGCTAAGAGATTCTCTTACCTGCTCCTTTTCAAGCAAGGCATCAACTTGCCTTTAAATTTCGTGTGTTTTCTCGGGATTGACTCTTTTAGCTGGACGGTTTGGATGTATGAATGTTGGGATAAAATCAATACCTTAGATTGGTGGTAGTCCCTTTGGAAACTCCTTTGGAAAGACTTCTATTAATTTCTGTAAAATATTAGTAAGAAGATTGGAAAAAGAAAAAGTTGGAAGATCAAAAGTGTTTAGAGCAAGGTTGCCTTCGGCTTCTTTGAAAAGTAGAGATGAGGACTTGGAAAGTTTTGCGGCAGTTTGGTGTAATGGTCATAATTATCTATCTAGGAATCCAATGGAGCTGTTTCAAGTTGCATTTGAAAGCTAAGAGGCAGATCCACATCTTTCAAGAAAGCCACGAAAGCAGATTCTGCCGTATTGGTGTCCGAAATCGTCTTGCAAGTTTATACAACAAGCTGTCCAGAATTTAAACGAATTTATATCTTGCATTCCAAGTTTTATAGAATATATTTTTGGAATATATTGTGAGGTTTATACCTTTAATGGTTCTTCCGAGAATCAAGACTTTTCAGAGTGGATTCTTGGATTAGTTTGTGTTACTGTATCAACGAGTTGGTTCCCTCGTTGTGGTGTTTGATTCTCCATCGAAAATCAAACTACTGTGGGTTGCGTTGATGCGAAATTGATGATATCCTTGTGTTAAATATACTTTAGAAAATATCGTGGCACCACGCAATTCTTCAAGCATGTCATCTAAACGAGGGATGTGATGTCTACATTTAATTGTTATTTTATTAATAGCTCGACAATCCCTGCATAATCTCCAAGGTTTCCTCTTACTTAGGTACCTAAATAACAGTACTAGCACAAAGGCTAAGAGATTCTCTTACCTGCTCCTTTTCAAGCAAGGCATCAAATTGCCTTTAAATTTCATGTGTTTTCTCGGGAATGACTCTTTTAACTGGACGGTTTGGATGTATGAATATTGGGATAAAATCTATTTAATTTTCAATGCCTTAGATTGGTGGTAGTCCCTTTGGAAACTTCATTGGAAAGACATCCATTAATTTCTGTAAAATATTAGTAAGAAGATTGGGAACAGAAAAATTTGGTAGATACAAAGTGTTTAGAGCAAGGTTGCCTTCGGCTTCTTTGAGAAGTAGTGATGAGGACTTGGACAGTTTTGCGGCAGTTTGGTGTAATGGTCTTATCTATCTATCTATCTAGGAATCCAATGGAGCTGATTCAAGTTGCATTTGAAAGCTAAGAGGCAGATCCATATCTTTCAAGAAAGCCACAAGAGCAGATTCTGCCGTATTGCTGTCCGAAATCATCGTGCAAGTTGATACAACAAGCTGTCCAGAATTTAGACGAATTTATATCTTGCACTCCAAGTCTTATATAATATATTTTTGCAATATATTGTGAGGTTTATACCTTTTAATAATTCCACCGAGTATCAAGGCTTTTCAGAGTGGATTCTTTGATTAGTTTGTGTTACTGTATCAACGAGTTGGTTCCCTCGTTGTGGTGTTTCATCCTCCATCGAAAATTAAACAACTGTGTGTTGCGTTGATGCGAAATTGATGATATACTTGTGTTAAATATACTTTAGAAAATATCGTAGCACCACGCAATTCTTCAAGCATGTCATCTAAACGAGGGATGTGATGTCTACATTTAATTGTTATTTTATTAATAGCTCGACAATCCCTGCATAATCTCCAAGTTTTCCTCTTCCTTAGGTACCTAAATAACAGGACTAGCACAAAGGCTAAGAGATTCTCTTACCTGCTCCTTTTCATACAAGGCATCAACTTGCCTTTAAATTTCATGTGTTTTCTCGGGATTGACTCTTTTAGCTGGACGGTTTGGATGTATGAATGTTGGGATAAAATCAATACCTTAGATTGGTGGTAGTCCCTTTGGAAACTCCTTTGGAAAGACATCTATTAATTTCTGTAAAATATTAGTAAGAAGATTGGGAAAAGAAAAATTTGGAAGATCAAAAGTGTTTTGAGCAAGGTAGCCTTCGGCTTCTTTGAAAAGTAGTGATGAGGACTTGGAAAGTTTTCCTGCAGTTTGGTGTAATGGTCAAAACTATCTATCTAGGAATCCAATGGAGCTGATTCAAGTTGTATTTGAAAGCTAAGAGGCAGATCCACGTTTTTCAAGAATGCCACAAAAGCAGATTCTGCCGTATTGGTGTCCGAAATCGTCTTGCAAGTTGTTACAACAAGCTGTCCAGAATTTAGACGGATATATATCTTGCATTCCAAGTTTTATAGAATATATTTTTGGAATATATTGTGAGGTTTATACCTTTAACGGTTCTTCCGAGAATCAAGACTTTTCAGAGTGGATTCTTTGATTAGTTTGTGTTACTGTATCAACGAGTTGGTTCACTCGTTTTGGTGTTTCATTCTCCATCGAAAATCAAACTACTGTGGGTTGCGTTGATGCGAAATTGATGATATCCTTGTGTTAAATATACTTTAGAAAATATCGTGGCGCCACACAATTCTTCAAGCATGTCATCTAAACGAGGGATGTGATGTCTACATTTTATTGTTATTTTATTAATAGCTCGACAATCCCTGCATAATCTCCAAGGTTTCCACTTACTTAGGTACCTAAATAACAGGACTAGCACAAAGGCTAAGAGATTCTCTTACCTGCTCCTTTTCAAGCAAGGCATCAAATTGCCTATAAATTTCATGTGTTTTCTCGGGAATGACTCTTTTAACTGGACGGTTTGGATGTATGAATATTGGGATAAAATCTATTTAATTTTCAATACCTTAGATTGGTGGTAGTCCCTTTGGAAACTCCATTGGAAAGACATCCATTAATTTCTGTAAAATATTAGTAAGAAGATTGGGAACAGAAAAATTTGGTAGATCAAAAGTGTTTAGAGCAAGGTTGCCTTCGGCTTCTTTGAAAAGTAGTGATGAGGACTAGGACAGTTTTGCGGCAGTTTGGTGTAATGGTCATAATTATCTATCTAGGAATCCAATGGAACTGATTCAAGTTGCATTTGAAAGCTAAGAGGCAGATCCACATCTTTCTAGAAAGCCACAAGAGCAGATTCTGCCGTATTGGTGTCCGAAATCGTCGTGCAAGTTGATACAACAAGCTGTCCAGAATTTAGTAGAATTTATATCTTGCTTTCCAAGTTTTATATAATATACTATTGTAATATATTGTGAGGTTTATACCTTTAATGGTTCCTCCGAGTATCAAGGCTTTTCAGAGTGGATTCTTTGATTAGTTTGTGTTACTGTATCAACGAGTTGGTTCCCTCGTTGTGGTGTTTCATCCTCCATCGAAAATCAAGCTACTGTGTGTTGCGTTGATGCGAAATTGATGATATCCTTGTGTTAAATATACTTTAGAAAATATCGTAGCACCACGCAATTCTTCAAGCATGTCATCTAAACGAGGGATGTGATGTCTACATTTAATTGTTATTTTATTAATAGCTCGACAATCCCTGCATAATCTCCAAGTTTTCCTCTTCCTTAGGTACCTAAATAACAGGACTAGCACAAAGGCTAAGAGATTCTCTTACCTGCTCCTTTTCAAGCAAGGCATCAACTTGCCTTTAAATTTCGTGTGTTTTCTCGGGATTGACTCTTTTAGCTGGACGGTTTGGATGTATGAATGTTGGGATAAAATCAATACCTTAGATTGGTGGTAGTCCCTTTGGAAACTCCTTTGGAAAGACATCTATTAATTTCTGTAAAATATTAGTAAGAAGATTGGGAAAAGAAAAAGTTGGAAGATCAAAAGTGTTTAGAGCAAGGTTGCCTTCGGCTTCTTTGAAAAGTAGTGATGAGGACTTGGAAAGTTTTGCGGCAGTTTGGTGTAATGGTCATAATTATCTATCTAGGAATCCAATGGAGCTGTTTCAAGTTGCATTTGAAAGCTAAGAGGCAGATCCACATCTTTCAAGAAAGCCACAAAAGCAGATTCTGCCGTATTGGTGTCCGAAATCGTCTTGCAAGTTGATACAACAAGCTGTCCAGAATTTAAACGAATTTATATCTTGCATTCCATGTTTTATAGAATATATTTTTGGAATATATTGTGAGGTTTAT
Source organism: Vinca minor (assembly GCA_026122235.1). Classification (NCBI taxonomy): domain Eukaryota; kingdom Viridiplantae; phylum Streptophyta; class Magnoliopsida; order Gentianales; family Apocynaceae; genus Vinca; species Vinca minor. The sequence goes on from JAOCZM010000226.1 coordinate 1,378,470, forward strand.
ACCTTTAATGGTTCTTCCGAGAATCAAGACTTTTCAGAGTGGATTCTTTGATTAGTTTGTGTTACTGTATCAACGAGTTGGTTCCCTCGTTGTGGTGTTTGATTCTCCATCGAAAATCAAACTACTGTGGGTTGCGTTGATGCGAAATTGATGATATCCTTGTGTTAAATATACTTTAGAAAATATCGTGGCACCACGCAATTCTTCAAGCATGTCATCTAAACGAGGGATGTGATGTCTACATTTAATTGTTATTTTATTAATAGCTCGACAATCCCTGCATAATCTCCAAGGTTTCCTCTTACTTAGGTACCTAAATAACAGGACTAGCACAAAGGCTAAGAGATTCTCTTACCTGCTCCTTTTCAAGCAAGGCATCAAATTGCCTTTAAATTTCATGTGTTTTCTCGGGAATGGCTCTTTTAACTGGACGGTTTGGATGTATGAATATTGGGATAAAATCTATTTAATTTTCAATACCTTAGATTGGTGGTAGTCCCTTTGGAAACTCCATTGGAAAGACATCCATTAATTTCTGTAAAATATTAGTAAGAAGATTGGGAACAGAAAAACTTGGTAGATACAAAGTGTTTAGAGCAAGGTTGCCTTCGGCTTCTTTGAGAAGTAGTGATGAGGACTTGGACAGTTTTGCGGCAGTTTGGTGTAATGGTCTTAGCTATCTATCTAGGAATCCAATGGAGCTGATTCAAGTTGCATTTGAAAGCTAAGAGGCAGATCCACATCTTTCAAGAAAGCCACAAGAGCAGATTCTGCCGTATTGGTGTCCGAAATCGTCGTGCAAGTTGATACAACAAGCTGTCCAGAATTTAGACGAATTTATATCTTGCACTCCAAGTCTTATATAATATATTTTTGCAATATATTGTGAGGTTTATACCTTTTAATAATTCCTCCGAGTATCAAGGCTTTTCAGAGTGGATTCTTTGATTAGTTTGTGTTACTGTATCAACGAGTTGGTTCCCTCGTTGTGGTGTTTCATCCTCCATCGAAAATTAAACAACTGTGTGTTGCGTTGATGCGAAATTGATGATATCCTTGTGTTAAATATACTTTAGAAAATATCGTAGCACCACGCAATTCTTCAAGCATGTCATCTAAACGAGGGATGTGATGTCTACATTTAATTGTTATTTTATTAATAGCTCGACAATACCTGCATAATCTCCAAGGTTTCCTCTTACTTAGGTACCTAAATAACAGGACTAGCACAAAGGCTAAGAGATTCTCTTACCTGCTCCTTTTCAAGCAAGGCATCAAATTGCCTATAAATTTCATGTGTTTTCTCGGGAATGACTCTTTTAACTGGACGGTTTGGATGTATGAATATTGGGATAAAATCTATTTAATTTTCAATACCTTAGATTGGTGGTAGTCCCTTTGGAAACTCCATTGGAAAGACATCCATTAATTTCTGCAAAATATTAGTAAGAAGATTGGGAACAGAAAAATTTGGTAGATCAAAAGTGTTTAGAGCAAGGTTGCCTTCGGCTTCTTTGAAAAGTAGTGATGAGGACTAGGACAGTTTTGCGGCAGTTTGGTGTAATGGTCATAATTATCTATCTAGGAATCCAATGGAGCTGATTCAAGTTGCATTTGAAAGCTAAGAGGCAGATCCACATCTTTCAAGAAAGCCACAAGAGCAGATTCTGCCGTATTGGTGTCCGAAATCGTCGTGCAAGTTGATACAACAAGCTGTCCAGAATTTAGACGAATTTATATCTTGCTTTCCAAGTCTTATATAATATATTTTTGCAATATATTGTGAGGTTTATACCTTTAATGGTTCTTCCGAGAATCAAGGCTTTTCAGAGTGGATTCTTTGATTAGTTTGTGTTACTGTATCAACGAGTTGGTTCCCTCGTTGTGGTGTTTCATCCTCCATCGAAAATCAAACTACTGTGTTGCGTTGATCCGAAATTGATGATATCCTTGTGTTAAATATACTTTCGAAAATATCGTGGCACAATGCAATTCTTCAAACATGTCATTTAAACGAGGGATGTGATGTCTACATTTAATTGTTATTTTAATAATAGCTCGACAATCACTGCATAATCTCCAAGTTTTCCTCTTCCTTAGGTACCTAAATACCAAGAGTAGCACAAAGGCTAAGAGATTTTCTTACCTGCACCTTTTCAAGCAAGGCATCAACTTGCCTTTAAATTTCATATGTTTTCTCGGGATTGACTCTTTTAGCTGGACGGTGTGGAAGTATGAATACTGGAATAAAATCTATTTAATTTTTAATACCTTAGATTGGTGGTAATCCCTTTCGAAACTCTTTTGGAAAGACATCTATTAATTTTTGTAAAATATTAGTAACAAGATTGGGAACAGAAAAGTTTGGTAGATCAAAAGTGTTTAGAGCAAGGTTGCATTCGGCTTCCTTGAAAAGTAGTGATGAGGACTTGGACAGTTTTGCGGCAGTTTGGTGTAATGGTCCGAACTATCTATCTAGGAATCCAATGGAGCAGATTCAAGTTGCATTTGAAAGCTAAGAGGCAGATCCACATCTTTCAAGAAAGCCACAAGAGCATATTCTGCCGTATTGGTGTCCGAAATCGTCGTGCAAGTTGATACAACAAGCTGTACAGAATTTAGACGAATTTATATCTTGCTTTCCAAGTTTTATATAATATATTATTGGGATGTAATGTGAGGTTTATACCTTTAATGGTTCTTCCGAGAAACAAGGCTTTTCAAAGTGGATTTTTTTATTAGTTTGCGTTACTGTATCAACGAATTGGTTCCCTCGTTGTGGTGTTTCATCCTCCATCGAAAATCAAACTACTGTGTGTTGCGTTGATGCGAAATTGATGATATCTTTGTGTTAAATATACTTTAGAAATATCGTGGCACCATGCAATTCTTCAAACATGTCATCTAAACGAGGGATGTGATGTCTACATTTAATTGTTATTTTAATAATAGCTCGACAATCGCTGCATAATCTCCATGTTTTCCTCTTCCTTAGGTACCTAAATACCAAGACTAGCACAAAGGCTAAGGGATTTTCTTACCTGCTCCTTTTCAAGCAAGGCATCAACTTGCCTTTAAACTTCATGTGTTTTCTCGGGATTGACTCTTTTAGCTGGACGGTTAGGAAGTATGAATACTGGAATAAAATCTATTTAATTTTCAATACCTTAGATTGGTGGTAATCCCTTTCGAAACTCTTTTGGAAAGACATCTATTAATTTTTGTAAAATATTAGTAACAAGATTGGGAACAGAAAAGTTTGGTAGATCAAAAGTGTTTAGAGCAAGGTTGCATTCGGCTTCCTTGAAAAGTAGTGATGAGGACTTGGACAGTTTTGCGGCAGTTTGGTGTAATGGTCTTAGCTATCAATCTAGGAAAACAAATGGAGCTGATTCAAGTTGCATTTGAAAGCTAAGAGGCAGATCCACATCTTTCAAGAAAGCCACAAGAGCAGATTCTGCCGTATTGGTGTCCGAAATCGTCGTGCAAGTTGATACAACAAGCTGTCCAGAATTTAGACGAATTTATATCTTGCTTTCCAAGTTTTATATAATATATTATTGGAATGTAATGTGAGGTTTATACCTTTAATGGTTCTTCCGAGAATCAAGGCTTTTCAGAGTAGATTTTTGATTAGTTTGCGTTACTGTATCAACGAGTTGGTTCCCTCGTTGTGGTGTTTCATCCTCCATCGAAAATCAAACTACTGTGTTGCGTTGATGCGAAATTGATGATATCCTTGTGTTAAATATACTTTAGAAAATATCGTGGCACCATGCAATTCTTCAAGCATGTCATCTAAACGAGGGATGTGATGTCTACATTTAATTGTTATTTTATTAATAGCTCGACAATCCCTGCATAATCTCCATGTTTTCCTCTTCCTTAGGTACCTAAATAATAGGACTAGCACAAAGGTTAAGATATTCTCTTACCCGCTCCTTTTCAAGTAAGGCATCAACTTGCCTTTAAATTTCCTGTGTTTTCTCGGGATAGACTCTATTAGCTGGACGGTTTGGATGTATGGCTCTTGGGATAAAATCTATTTGATTTTCAATACCTTAGATTGGTGGTAGTCCCTTTGGAAACTCCTTTGGAAAGACATCTTCGAACTTCTGCAAAATATTAGTAACAAGACTTGGAACAGAAAATTTTGTTAGATCAAAAGTGTTTAGAGCAAGGTTGCATTCGGCTTCTTTGAAAAGTAGTGATGAGGACTGTCACACCCCGTAACCAGAAGGTGACCTGGCAATGCCTCATCTATCAATGAGACAAAGAACCCTTAATAAAAATATACTCTTACAAGCCAAACTTAATAGAATAATCTTAATCTTTAACTTTATTATAAGTCATCAATACTTAAAGGTAGATTACATATAAACTTATAACTAAAGTTATTCAACTTAATAAGGTTCATCAACTATACTATTACATGATCATTACTTCTTTAATTTCTACTTGTCGTGCTCCCCGTCCCATGTCTCCTCATCAGCATCATCTACAAAACATAAGAATATAATAGGGTAAGCCACACTTGCTTAGTAAGAGCCGATCGACCTTGGGATGAAGGACCAAAGAGACTTCAACACATTCCCTGTTTCCCAAAACATTTGAAAATATATCTTGTCTTGTCTTAGCCTGAAACATCTTGAAAACCTTTGTAAAATACTTGTAAACATAACATAATACTTGAGAGCTTTCATAACTTACAATCTGAAATTCCAACCCAAAACATTATTTTTAGACTCTTTATAATACTTAGAAATAATAAATAACATGTCATAACAATACTAACCAAATCGATCACATACATATCAGAAATTGTACTCCGAGTACTTAACATAACTTGATATAACATGACATACTCGTAGCATTCCAATACTTATAAACTTGACATGGTTAGTACCAAAATGACATGCAACAAGTAATTCTACAATCGAGCTCAATTATCCAACAATAACTCTATCCAACTGTTAACAGCCCAAACTTTAATGCCGTTTAGGGAGGCCCTTACATTTTTTAACTTATAACATATCATATCGTAACTGGTAAGGCTCAGAAATTGCTATTTAAGGATATATTCCTGTCATTATCCATCCTCGTGGACTGAATGACTACATGTAATGACCTCAACTTTTTAAAACCCGCAAAGGGACCGAGCATCATTGGGGACGAAAAGCGCTCCCGGGCACTTATATCATAAATTCGGAATATATCCCTGGTCTAGGGTCATCATTAGACAAGAGCTCTAAATTGAGAATATGCATATGCTGACTCTCATGTAATGCATCCAGCAATTTAATCAACAACATGCGCAAGAATCAACAAGTATAAGCATGCACCGATGCAAACATCATTTGGTTCTTCATCCAGATTTTTATGCAATAAAACATGTGAAAACTTCATACATTTCAGATCTTTAATAAAAGAATACTTCATGCATTTTTAGGAATGAAAAACAAGGACGAAGGGTTCTTACCTTATCAATCTTAAAGCAAAACCTCAAAATACACCAAAAGCAGAAAATCCAGATTTAAAGTACTAACTTCCCAATCCTATAACTCGAAATACAGAACTCCAAATGCTACTCCGTCGAATTCCAAACGTAGCTCTATCAGTCCTCTTCGAAACGCACTAAGAATCGCTGAAAACAGACACCTTTTGCTATCTCAAAAATGCATTCTTCCACAGCCTACCCAATCTTCCAGGACCTTCAACTCCGATGATGATATCTCTTAATCCAGAACTTAGAATGATAATTCCTTTGGTCATAATTTATTTTAGGGAGTATAGTATATATGGTTAAAATATGGAAGGAATCCGAGATGATTTGCTATGTCTACTAAAGTATTCTTACTTGCTGTCCAGATTTTCCAGCACTCTTATTTTCTCTCCTTTTCTTTCTTATTCTTTTCCTTCCCTTCTCTACCTTTATCCTCTATTTATAGGCTATCTAAACTCCAGATTTCTGAGAAGTTGTAACACTAAAGTAGGCAACCAATCCTCAAAGTTCAGCCCCCTTAGGATTATATCTAAAGGTACCCCTTCATGAACACTAGCCTCCCTCCAAAATTAGCCAATTAGCTAACATATAATTCTTTTTATGCACTTAGGTCCTCTAATTAATCCAAGATGTCATAGACACCCTAAACAATAATGTACATAAAATATAACACATGTAAAAGTCAATTAGTCACACAACACAAAAATATAGTCATGCAATTTCTAAGGTAGAATGGTCCTGGGTATCACAAGGACTTGGACAGTTTTGCGGCAGTTTGGTGTAATGGTCCTCACTATCAATCTAGGAATCCAATGGAGCTAATTCAAGTTGCATTTGAAAGCTAAGAGGCAGATCCACATCTTTCAAGAAAGCCACAAAAGCAGATTCTGCCGTATTGGTGTCCGAAATCATCTTGCAAGTTGATACAACAAGCTGTCCAGAATTTAGACGAATTTATATCTTGCATTCCAAGTTTTATAGAATATATTTTTGGAATATATTGTGAGGTTTATACCTTTAATGGTTCTTCCGAGAATCAAGACTTTTCAGAGTGGATTCTTTGATTAGTTTGTGTTACTGTATCAACGAGTTGGTTCCCTCGTTGTGGTGTTTCATTCTTCATCCAAAATCAAACTACTGTGGGTTGCGTTGATGCGAAATTGATGATATCCTTGTGTTAAATATACTTTAGAAAATATCGTGGCACCACGCAATTCTTCAAGCATGTCATCTAAACGAGGGATGTGATGTCTACATTTAATTGTTATTTTATTAATAGCTCGACAATCCCTGCATAATCTCCAAGGTTTCCTCTTACTTAGGTACCTAAATAACAGGACTAGCACAAAGGCTAAGAGATTCTCTTACCTGCTCCTTTTCAAGCAAGGCATCAAATTGCCTTGAAATTTCATGTGTTTTCTCGGGAATGACTCTTTTAACTGGACGGTTTGGATGTATGAATATTGGGATAAAATCTATTTAATTTTCAATACCTTAGATTGGTGGTAGTCCCTTTGGAAACTCCATTGGAAAGACATCCATTAATTTCTGTAAAATATTAGTAAGAAGATTGGGAACAGAAAAATTTGGTAGATCAAAAGTGTTTAGAGCAAGGTTGCCTTCGGCTTCTTTGAAAAGTAGTGATGAGGACTTGGACAGTTTTGCGGTAGTTTGGTGTAATGGCCATAGCTATCTATCTAGGAATCCAATGGAGCTGATTCAAGTTGCATTTGAAAGCTAAGAGGCAGATCCACATCTTTCAAGAAAGCCACAAAAGCAGATTCTGCCGTATTGGTGTCCGAAATCATCTTGCAAGTTGATACAACAAGCTGTCCAGAATTTAGACGAATTTATATCTTGCATTCCAAGTTTTATAGAATATATTTTTGGAATATATTGTGAGGTTTATACCTTTAATGGTTCTTCCGAGAATCAAGACTTTTCAGAGTGGATTCTTTGATTAGTTTGTATTACTGTATCAACGAGTTGGTTCCCTCGTTGTGGTGTTTCATTCTTCATCCAAAATCAAACTACTGTGGGTTGCGTTGATGCGAAATTGATGATATCCTTGTGTTAAATATATTTTCGAAAATATCGTGGCACAATGCAATTCTTCAAACATGTCTTCTAAACGAGGGATGTGATGTCTACATTTAATTGTTATTTTATTAATAGCTCGACAATCACTGCATAATCTCCATGTTTTCCTCTTCCTTAGGTACCTAAAGAACAGGACTAGCACAAAGGCTAAGAGATTCTCTTACCTGCTCCTTTTCAAGCAAGGCATCAACTTGCCTTTAAATTTCATGTGTTTTGTCGGGATTGACTCTTTTAGCTGGACGGTTTGGAAGTATGAATGCTGGAATAAAATCTATTTAATTTTCAATACCTTAGATTTGTGGTAATCCCTTTCGAAACTCTTTTGGAAAGACATCTATTAATTTTTGTAAAATATTAGTAACAAGATTGGGAACAGAAAAGTTTGGTAGATCAAAAGTGTTTAGAGCAAGGTTGCATTCGGCTTCCTTGAAAATTAGTGATGAGGACTTGGACAGTTTTGCGGCAGTTTGGTGTAATGGTCTTAGCTATCAATCTAGGAAAACAAATGGAGCTGATTCAAGTTGCATTTGAAAGCTAAGAGGCAGATCAACATCTTTCAAGAAAGCCACAAGAGCAGATTCTGCCGTATTGGTGTCCGAAATCGTCGTGCAAGTTGATACAACAAGCTGTCCAGAATTTAGACGAATTTATATCTTGCTTTCCAATTCTTATATAATATATTTTTGCAATATATTGTGGGCATACGAGAATGGATAGAGTGAGGAATGAGACTATTCAGAAGAAGGTTGGTGTAGCACCTATTGAAGACAAGATGAGAGAGAACCGTTTGCGTTGGTTTGGGCACATTAGACGAAGGCCAAGTGATGCTCCGGTTAGGAGAATTGAAGGATTGTGAAATATAGATGGCGTAAGAGGTAGAGGGAGACCGAGGAAGACTTAGACGGAGGTGATAAAAGAGGATATGAATCTGCTAGAACTAGATGAGGGTTGTGTTTGGGATCGAAAGAAGTGGAGAGAATGCATCCATGTGGATGACCTTACGTGATTCTTACTTTGGTTCATGTAGCCGACCCCAATCTGTTGGGATTAAGGCTTGGTTGTTGTTGTTGTTGTATTGTGAGTTTTATTCCTTTAATGGTTCTTCCGAGAATCAAGGTTTTTCAGAGTGGATTCTTTGATTAGTTTAAGTAACTGTATCAACGAGTTGTTTCCCTCGTTGTAGTGTTTCATCCTCCATCGAAAATCAAACTACTGTGTGTTGCGTTGATAAGAAATTGATGATATCCTTGTGTTAAATATACTTTAGAAAATATCGTAGCACCATGCAATTCTTCAAGCATATCATCTAAACGAGGGTTGTGATGTCTACATTTAATTGTTATTTTATTAATAGCTCGACAATCCCTGCATAATCTCCCAGTTTTCCTCTTCCTTAGGTACCTAAATAACAGGACTAGCACAAAGGCTAAGAGATTCTCTAACCTGCTCCTTTTCAAGTAAGGCATCAACTTGCCTTCATATTTCATGTGTTTTCTCGGGATTGACTCTATTAGCTGGACGGTTTGGATATATGGATCCTGGGGTAAAATCTATTTGATTTTCAATACCTTAGATTGGTGGTAGTCTCTTTGGAAACTCCTTTGGAAAGACATCTATTAATTTCTGTAAAATATTATAAGAAGACTGGGAACAGAAAAATTTGGTAGATCAAAAGTGTTTAGAGCAAGGTTGCATTCGGCCTCTTTGAAAAGTAGTGATGAGGAATTGGACAGTTTTGCGGCAGTTTGGTGTAATGGTCCTAACTATATATCTAGGAATCCAATGGAGCATATTCAAGTTGCATTTGAAAGCTAAGAGGCGGATCCACATCTTTCAAGAAAGCCACAAGAGCAGATTTTGACGTATTGGTGTCCGAAATCGTCGTGCAAGTTGATACAACAAGCTGTACAGAATTTAGACTAATTTATATCATGCTTTCCAAGTTTTATATAATATATTATTGGAATGTAATGTGAGGTTTATACCTATAATGGTTCTTCCGAGAATCAAGGCTTTTCAGAGTGGATTCTTTGATTAGTTTGCGTTACTGTATCAACGAGTTGGTTCCCTCGTTGTGGTGTTTCATCCTCCATCGAAAATCAAACTACTGTGTGTTGCGTTGATAAGAAATTGATGATATCCTTGTGTTAAATATACTTTAGAAAATATCGTAGCACCATGCAATTCTTCAAGCATATCATCTAAACGAGGGTTGTGATGTCTACATTTAATTGTTATTTTATTAATAGCTCGACAATCCCTGCATAATCTCCAAGTTTTCCTCTTCCTTAGGTACCTAAATAACAGGACTAGCACAAAGGCTAAGAGATTCTCTTACCTGCTCCTTTTCAAGCAAGGCATCAACTTGCCTTTAAATTTCATGTGTTTTCTCGGGATTGACTCTTGTAGTCGGGACGGTTTGGATGTATGGATCTCTGGGATAAAATCTATTTAATTTTCAATACCTTAGATTGGTGGTAGTCCCTTTCGAAACACCTTTGGAAGGACATATATTAATTTTTGTAATATATTAGTGACAAGATTGGGAACAGAAAAGTTTGGTAGATCAAAAGTGTTTAGAGCAAGGTTGCATTCGGCTTCTTTGAAAAGTAGTGATGAGGACTTGGACAGTTTTGCGGCAGTTTGGTGTAATGGTCCTAACTATATATCTAGGAATCCAATGGAGCATATTCAAGTTGCATTTGAAAGCTAAGAGGCAGATCCACATCTTTCAAGAAAGCCACAAGAGCAGATTTTGACGTATTGGTGTCCGAAATCGTCGTGCAAGTTGATACAACAAGCTGTACAGAATTTAGACTAATTTATATCATGCTTTCCAAGTTTTATATAATATATTATTGGAATGTAATGTGAGGTTTATACCTATAATGGTTCTTCCGAGAATCAAGGCTTTTCAGAGTGGATTCTTTGATTAGTTTGCATTCTTGTATCAACGAGTTGGTTCCCTCGTTGTGGTGTTTCATCCTCCATCGAAAATCAAACTACGTGTGTTGCGTTGATGCGAAATTGATGATATCCTTGTGTTAAATATACTTTAGAAAATATCGTGGCACCATGCAATTCTTCAAGCATGTCATCTAAAGCGAGGGATGTGATGTCTACATTTAATTGTTATTTTATTAATAGCTCGACAATCCCTGCATAATCTCCAAGTTTTCCTCTTCCTTAGGTACCTAAAGAACATGACTAGCACAAAGGCTAAGAGATTCTCTTACCTGCTCCTTTTCAAGCAAGGCATCAACTTGCCTTTAAATTTCATGTGTTTTCTGGGATTGACTCTTGTAGTCGGGACGGTTTGGATGTATGGATACTTTGGGATAAAATCTATTTAATTTTCAATACCTTAGATTGGTGGTAGTCCCTTTCGAAACACCTTTGGAAGGACATATATTAATTTTTGTAATATATTAGTGACAAGATTGGGAACAGAAAAGTTTGGTAGATCAAAAGTGTTTAGAGCAAGGTTGCATTCGGCTTCTTTGAAAAGTAGTGATGAGGACTTGGACAGTTTTGCGGCAGTTTGGTGTAATGGTCCTAACTATATATCTAGGAATCCAATGGAGCATATTCAAGTTGCATTTGAAAGCTAAGAGGCGGATCCACATCTTTCAAGAAAGCCACAAGAGCAGATTTTGACGTATTGGTGTCCGAAATCGTCGTGCAAGTTGATACAACAAGTCGTATGCAATTTAGACTAATTTATATCATGCTTTCCAAGTTTTATATAATATATTATTGGAATGTAATGTGAGGTTTATACCTATAATGGTTCTTCCGAGAATCAAGGCTTTTCAGAGTGGATTCTTTGATTAGTTTGCGTTACTGTATCAACGAGTTGGTTCCCTCGTTGTGGTGTTTCATCCTCCATCGAAAATCAAACTACTGTGTGTTGCGTTGATGCGAAATTGATGATATCCTTGTGTTAAATATACTTTAGAAAATATCGTGGCACCATGCAATTCTTCAAGCATGTCATCTAAACGAGGGATGTGATGTCTACATTTAATTGTTATTTTATTAATAGCTCGACAATCCCTGCATAATCTCCAAGTTTTCCTCTTCCTTAGGTACCTAAAGAACAGGACTAGCACAAAGGCTAAGAGATTCTCTTACCTGCTCCTTTTCAAGCAAGGCATCAACTTGCCTTTAAATTTCATGTGTTTTCTCGGGATTGACTCTTGTAGTCTGGGACGGTTTGGATGTATGGATCTCTGGGATAAAATCTATTTAATTTTCAATACCTTAGATTGGTGGTAGTCCCTTTCGAAACACCTTTGGAAGGACATATATTAATTTTTGTAATATATTAGTGACAAGATTGGGAACAGAAAAGTTTGGTAGATCAAAAGTGTTTAGAGCAAGGTTGCATTCGGCTTCTTTGAAAAGTAGTGATGAGGACTTGGACAGTTTTGCGGCAGTTTGGTGTAATGGTCCTAACTATATATCTAGGAATCCAATGGAGCATATTCAAGTTGCATTTGAAAGCTAAGAGGCGGATCCACATCTTTCAAGAAAGCCACAAGAGCAGATTTTGACGTATTGGTGTCCGAAATCGTCGTGCAAGTTGATACAACAAGCTGTACAGAATTTAGACTAATTTATATCATGCTTTCCAAGTTTTATATAATATATTATTGGAATGTAATGTGAGGTTTATACCTATAATGGTTCTTCCGAGAATCAAGGCTTTTTCGAGTGGATTCTTTGATTAGTTTGCATTCTTGTATCAACGAGTTGGTTCCCTCGTTGTGGTGTTTCATCCTCCATCGAAAATCAAACTACTGTGTGTTGCGTTGATGCGAAATTGATGATATCCTTGTGTTAAATATACTTTAGAAAATATCGTGGCACCATGCAATTCTTCAAGCATGTCATCTAAACGAGGGATGTGATGTCTACATTTAATTGTTATTTTATTAATAGCTCGACAATCCCTGCATAATCTCCAAGTTTTCCTCTTCCTTAGGTACCTAAAGAACATGACTAGCACAAAGGCTAAGAGATTCTCTTACCTGCTCCTTTTCAAGCAAGGCATCAACTTGCCTTTAAATTTCATGTGTTTTCTGGGATTGACTCTTGTAGTCTGGGACGGTTTGGATGTATGGATCTCTGGGATAAAATCTATTTAATTTTCAATACCTTAGATTGGTGGTAGTCCCTTTCGAAACACCTTTGGAAGGACATATATTAATTTTTGTAATATATTAGTGACAAGATTGGGAACAGAAAAGTTTGGTAGATCAAAAGTGTTTAGAGCAAGGTTGCATTCGGCTTCTTTGAAAAGTAGTGATGAGGACTTGGACAGTTTTGCGGCAGTTTGGTGTAATGGTCCTAACTATATATCTAGGAATCCAATGGAGCATATTCAAGTTGCATTTGAAAGCTAAGAGGCGGATCCACATCTTTCAAGAAAGCCACAAGAGCAGATTTTGACGTATTGGTGTCCGAAATCGTCGTGCAAGTTGATACAACAAGCTGTACAGAATTTAGACTAATTTATATCATGCTTTCCAAGTTTTATATAATATATTATTGGAATGTAATGTGAGGTTTATACCTATAATGGTTCTTCCGAGAATCAAGGCTTTTCAGAGTGGATTCTTTGATTAGTTTGCGTTACTGTATCAACGAGTTGGTTCCCTCGTTGTGGTGTTTCATCCTCCATCGAAAATCAAACTACTGTGTGTTGCGTTGATGCGAAATTGATGATATCCTTGTGTTAAATATACTTTAGAAAATATCGTGGCACCATGCAATTCTTCAAGCATGTCATCTAAACGAGGGATGTGATGTCTACATTTAATTGTTATTTTATTAATAGCTCGACAATCCCTGCATAATCTCCAAGTTTTCCTCTTCCTTAGGTACCTAAAGAACATGACTAGCACAAAGGCTAAGAGATTCTCTTACCTGCTCCTTTTCAAGCAAGGCATCAACTTGCCTTTAAATTTCATGTGTTTTCTCGGGATTGACTCTTGTAGCTGGACGGTTTGGATGTATGGATCTCTGGGATAAAATCTATTTAATTTTCAATACCTTAGATTGGTGGTAGTCCCTTTCGAAACACCTTTGGAAGGACATATATTAATTTTTGTAATATATTAGTGACAAGATTGGGAACAGAAAAGTTTGGTAGATCAAAAGTGTTTAGAGCAAGGTTGCATTCGGCTTCTTTGAAAAGTAGTGATGAGGACTTGGGACAGTTTTGCGGCAGTTTGGTGTAATGGTCCTAACTATATATCTAGGAATCCAATGGAGCATATTCAAGTTGCATTTGAAAGCTAAGAGGCGGATCCACATCTTTCAAGAAAGCCACAAGAGCAGATTTTGACGTATTGGTGTCCGAAATCGTCGTGCAAGTTGATACAACAAGTTGCATGCAATTTAGACTAATTTATATCATGCTTTCCAAGTTTTATATAATATATTATTGGAATGTAATGTGAGGTTTATACCTATAATGGTTCTTCCGAGAATCAAGGCTTTTCAGAGTGGATTCTTTGATTAGTTTGCGTTACTGTATCAACGAGTTGGTTCCCTCGTTGTGGTGTTTCATCCTCCATCGAAAATCAAACTACTGTGTGTTGCGTTGATGCGAAATTGATGATATCCTTGTGTTAAATATACTTTAGAAAATATCGTGGCACCATGCAATTCTTCAAGCATGTCATCTAAACGAGGGATGTGATGTCTACATTTAATTGTTATTTTATTAATAGCTCGACAATCCCTGCATAATCTCCAAGTTTTCCTCTTCCTTAGGTACCTAAAGAACAGGACTAGCACAAAGGCTAAGAGATTCTCTTACCTGCTCCTTTTCAAGCAAGGCATCAACTTGCCTTTAAATTTCATGTGTTTTCTCGGGATTGACTCTTGTAGCTGGACGGTTTGGATGTATGGATACTGGGATAAAATCTATTTAATTTTCAATACCTTAGATTGGTGGTAGTCCCTTTCGAAACACCTTTGGAAGGACATATATTAATTTTTGTAATATATTAGTGACAAGATTGGGAACAGAAAAGTTTGGTAGATCAAAAGTGTTTAGAGCAAGGTTGCATTCGGCTTCTTTGAAAAGTAGTGATGAGGACTTGGACAGTTTTGCGGCAGTTTGGTGTAATGGTCCTAACTATATATCTAGGAATCCAATGGAGCATATTCAAGTTGCATTTGAAAGCTAAGAGGCGGATCCACATCTTTCAAGAAAGCCACAAGAGCAGATTTTGACGTATTGGTGTCCGAAATCGTCGTGCAAGTTGATACAACAAGCTGTACAGAATTTAGACGAATTTATATCTTGCTTTCCAAGTCTTATATAATACATTTTTGGAATATATTGTGAGGTGTATACCTTTAATGGTTCTTCCGAGAATCAAGGCTTTTCAGAGTGGATTCTTTGATTAGTTTGCGTTACTGTATCAACGAGTTGGTTCCCTCGTTGTGGTGTTTCATCCTCCATCGAAAATCAAACTACTGTGTGTTGCGTTGATGCGAAATTGATGATATCCTTGTGTTAAATATACTTTAGAAAATATCGTGGCACCATGCAATTCTTCAAGCATGTCATCTAAACGAGGGATGTGATGTCTACATTTAATTGTTATTTTATTAATAGCTCGACAATCCCTGCATAATCTCCAAGTTTTCCTCTTCCTTAGGTACCTAAATAACAGGACTAGCACAAAGGCTAAGAGATTCTCTTACCCGCTCCTTTTCAAGTAAGGCATCAACTTGCCTTTAAATTTCATGTGTTTTCTCGGAATAGACTCTATTAGCTGGACGGTTTGGATGTATTGATCCTGGGATAAAATCTATTTTGATTTTCAATACCTTAGATTGGTGGTAGTCCCTTTGGAAACTCCTTTGGAAAGACATCTTCGAACTTCTGCAAAATATTAGTAACAAGACTTGGAACAGAAAATTTTGTTAGATCAAAAGTGTTTAGAGCAAGGTTGCATTCGGCTTCTTTGAAAAGTAGTGCTGAGGACTTGGACAGTTTAGCGGCAGTTTGGTGTAATGGTCCTAACTATCTATCTTGGAATCCAATGGAGCAGATTCAAGTTGCATTTGAAAGCTAAGAGGCAGATCCACATCTTTCAAGAAAGCCGCAAGAGCAGATTCTGCCGTATTGGTGTTCGGAATCGTCGTGCAAGTTGATACAACAAGCTGTACAGAATTTAGACGAATTTATATCTTGCTTTCCAAGTCTTATATAATACATTTTTGGAATATATTGTGAGGTGTATACCTTTAATGGTTCTTCCGAGAATCAAGGCTTTTCAGAGTGGATTCTTTGATTAGTTTGTGTTACTGTATCAACGAGTTAGTTCCCTCGTTGTGGTGTTTCATCCTCCATCGAAAATCAAACTACTGTGGGTTGCGTTGATGCGAAATTGATGATATCCCTGTGTTAAATATACTTTAGAAAATATCGTGGCACCATGCAATTCTTCAAGCATGTCATCTAAACGAGGGATGTGATGTCTACATTTAATTGTTATTTTATTAATAGCTCGACAATCCCTGCATAATCTCCAAGTTTTCCTCTTCCTTAGGTACCTAAAGAACAGGACTAGCACAAAGGCTAAGAGATTCTCTTACCTGCTCCTTTTCAAGCAAGGCATCAACTTGCCTTTAAATTTCATGTGTTTTCTCGGGATTGACTCTTGTAGCTGGACGGTTTGGATGTATGGATACTGGGATAAAATCTATTTAATTTTCAATACCTTAGATTGGTGGTAGTCCCTTTCGAAACTCGTTTGGAAGGACATATATTAATTTTTGTAATATATTAGTGACAAGATTGGGAACAGAAAAGTTTGGTAGATCAAAAGTGTTTAGAGCAAGGTTGCATTCGGCTTCTTTGAAAAGTAGTGATGAGGACTTGGACAGTTTTGCGGCAGTTTGGTGTAATGGTCCTAACTATATATCTAGGAATCCAATGGAGCATATTCAAGTTGCATTTGAAAGCTAAGAGGCGGATCCACATCTTTCAAGAAAGCCACAAGAGCAGATTTTGACGTATTGGTGTCCGAAATCGTCGTGCAAGTTGATACAACAAGTCGTATGCAATTTAGACGAATTTATATCTTGCTTTCCAAGTCTTATATAATACATTTTTGGAATATATTGTGAGGTGTATACCTTTAATGGTTCTTCCGAGAATCAAGGCTTTTCTGAGTGGATTCTTTGATTAGTTTGCGTTACTGTATCAACGAGTTGGTTCCCTCGTTGTGGTGTTTCATCCTCCATCGAAAATCAAACTACTGTGTGTTGCGTTGATGCGAAATTGATGATATCCTTGTGTTAAATATACTTTAGAAAATATCGTGGCACCATGCAATTCTTCAAGCATGTCATCTAAACGAGGGATGTGATGTCTACATTTAATTGTTATTTTATTAATAGCTCGACAATCCCTGCATAATCTCCAAGTTTTCCTCTTCCTTAGGTACCTAAATAACAGGACTAGCACAAAGGCTAAGAGATTCTCTTACCCGCTCCTTTTCAAGTAAGGCATCAACTTGCCTTTAAATTTCATGTGTTTTCTCGGAATAGACTCTATTAGCTGGACGTTTTGGATGTATTGATCCTGGGATAAAATCTATTTTGATTTTCAATACCTTAGATTGGTGGTAGTCCCTTTGGAAACTCCTTTGGAAAGACATCTTCGAACTTCTGCAAAATATTAGTAACAAGACTTGGAACAGAAAATTCTGTTAGATCAAAAGTGTTTAGAGCAAGGTTGCATTCGGCTTCTTTGAAAAGTAGTGCTGAAGACTTGGACAGTTTAGCGGCAGTTTGGTGTAATGGTCCTAACTATCTATCTTGGAATCCAATGGAGCGATTCAAGTTGCATTTGAAAGCTAAGAGGCGGATCCACATCTTTCAAGAAAGCCGCAAGAGCAGATTCTGCCGTATTGGTGTTCGTAAATCGTCGTGCAAGTTGATACAACAAGTTGTACATGAATTTAGACGAATTTATATCTTGCTTTCCAAGTCTTATATAATACATTTTTGGAATATATTGTGAGGTGTATACCTTTAATGGTTCTTCCGAGAATCAAGGCTTTTCAGAGTGGATTCTTTGATTAGTTTGTGTTACTGTATCAACGAGTTAGTTCCCTCGTTGTGGTGTTTCATCCTCCATCGAAAATCAAACTACTGTGGGTTGCGTTGATGCGAAATTGATGATATCCCTGTGCTAAATATACTTTAGAAAATATCGTGGCACCATGCAATTCTTCAAGCATGTCATCTAAACGAGGGATGTGATGTCTACATTTAATTGTTATTTTATTAATAGCTCGACAATCCCTGCATAATCTCCAAGTTTTCCTCTTCCTTAGGTACCTAAAGAACAGGACTAGCACAAAGGCTAAGAGATTCTCTTACCTGCTCCTATTCAAGCAAGGCATCAACTTGCCTTTAAATTTCATGTGTTTTCTCGGAATGGACTCTATTAGCTGGACGGTTTGGATGTATGGATCCTGGGATAAAATCTATTTTGATTTTCAATACCTTAGATTGGAGGTAGTCCCTTTGGAAAGACTTCTTCGAACTTCTGCAAAATATTAGTAACAAGACTTGGAACAAAAAATTTGGTTAGATCAAAAGTGTTTAGAGGAAGGTTGCATTCGGCTTCTTTGAAAAGTAGTGCTGAGGACTTGGACAGTTTAGCGGCAGTTTGGTGTAATGGTCCTAACTATCTATCTTGGAATCCAATGGAGCAGATTCAAGTTGCATTTGAAAGCTAAGAGGCAGATCCACATCTTTAAAGAAGTCGCAAGAGCAGATTTTGCCGTATTGGTGTCCGAAATAGTCGTGCAAGTTGATACAACAAGCTGTACAGAATTTAGACGAATTTATATCTTGCTTTCCAAGTTTTATATAATATATAATTGGAATGTAATGTGAGGTTTATACCTATAATGGTTCTTCCGAGAATCAAGGCTTTTCAGAGTGGATTCGTTGATTAGTTACTGTATCAACGAGTTGGTTCCCTCGTTGTGGTGTTTCATCCTCCATCGAAAATCAAACTACTGTATGTTGCGTTGATGCGAAATTGATGATATCCTTGTGTTAAATATACTTTAGAAAATATCGTGGCACCATGCAATTCTTCAAGCATGTCATCTAAACGAGGGATGTGATGTCTACATTTAATTGTTATTTTATTAATAGCTCGACAATCCCTGCATAATCTCCAAGTTTTCCTCTTCCTTAGGTACCTAAATAACAGGACTAGCACAAAGGCTAAGAGATTCTCTTACCCGCTCCTTTTCAAGTATGGCATCAACTTGCCTTTAAATTTCATGTGTTTTCTCGGAATAGACTCTATTAGCTGGACGGTTTGGATGTATGGATGCTGGGATAAAATCTATTTTGATTTTCAATACCTTAGATTGGTGGTAGTCCCTTTGGAAAGACATCTTCGAACTTCTGCAAAATATTAGTAACAAGACTTGGAACAGAAAATTTTGTTAGATCAAAAGTGTTTAGAGCAAGGTTGCATTCGGCTTCTTTGAAAAGTAGTGCTGAGGACTTGGACAGTTTAGCGGCAGTTTGGTGTAATGGTCCTAACTATCTATCTTGGAATCCAATGGAGCAGATTCAAGTTGCATTTGAAAGCTAAGAGGCAGATCCACATCTTTCAAGAAAGCCGCAAGAGCAGATTCTGCCGTATTGGTGTTCGGAATCGTCGTGCAAGTTGATACAACAAGCTGTACAGAATTTAGACGAATTTATATCTTGCTTTCCAAGTCTTATTTAATATATTTTTGCAATATATTGTGAGTTTATACCTTTAATGGTTCTTCCGAGAATCAAGGCTTTTCAGAGTGGATTCTTTAATTAGTTTGTGTTACTGTATCAACGAGTTAGTTCCCTCGTTGTGGTGTTTCATCCTCCATCGAAAATCAAACTACTGTGGGTTGCGTTGATGCGAAATTGATGATATCCTTGTGTTAAATATACTTTAGAAAATATCGTGGCACCATGCAATTCTTCAAGCATGTCATCTAAACGAGGGATGTGATGTCTACATTTAATTGTTATTTTATTAATAGCTCGACAATCCCTGCATAATCTCCAAGTTTTCCTCTTCCTTAGGTACCTAAATAACAGGACTAGCACAAAGGCTAAGAGATTCTCTTACCTGCTCCTTTTCAAGCAAGGCATCAACTTGCCTTTAAATTTCATGTGTTTTCTCGGGATTAACTCTTTTAGCTGGACGGTTTGGATGTATGGATACTGGGATAAAATCTATTTAATTTTCAATACCTTAGATTGGTGGTAGTCCCTTTCGAAACTCCTTTGGAAAGACATCTATTAATTTTTGTAATATATTAGTAACAAGATTGGGAACAGAAAAGTTTGGTAGATCAAAAGTGTTTAGAGCAAGGTTGCATTCGGCTTCTTTGAAAAGTAGTGATGAGGACTTGGACAGTTTTGCGGCAGTTTGGTGTAATGGTCCTAACTATATATCTAGGAATCCATTGGAGCATATTCAAGTTGCATTTGAAAGCTAAGAGGCGGATCCACATCTTTCAAGAAAGCCACAAGAGCAGATTTTGCCGTATTGGTGTCCGAAATCGTCGTGCAAGTTGATACAACAAGCTGTACAGAATTTAGACGAATTTATATCTTGCTTTCCAAGTTTTATATAATATATTAGTGGAATGTAATGTGAGGTTTACACCTATAATGGTTCTTGCGAGAATCAAGGCTTTTCAGAGTGGATTCTTTGATTAGTTTGCGTTACTGTATCAACGAGTTGGTTCCCTCGTTGTGGTGTTTCATCCTCCATCGAAAATCAAACTACTGTGTGTTGCGTTGATGCGAAATTGATGATATCCTTGTGTTAAATATACTTTAGAAAATATCGTGGCACCATGCAATTCTTCAAGCATGTCATCTAAACGAGGGATGTGATGTCTACATTTAATTGTTATTTTATTAATAGCTCGACAATCCCTGCATAATCTCCAAGTTTTCCTCTTCCTTAGGTACCTAAATAACAGGACTAGCACAAAGGTTATGAGATTCTCTTACCTGCTCCTTTTCAAGCAAGGCATCAACTTGCCTTTATATTTCATGTGTTTTCTCGGAATAGACTCTATTAGCTGGACGGTTTGGATGTATGGATCCTGGGATAAAATCTATTTTGATTTTCAATACCTTAGATTGGTGGTAGTCCCTTTGGAAACTCCTTTGGAAAGACATATATTAATTTTTGTAATATATTAGTAACAAGATTGGGAACAGAAAAGTTTGGTAGATCAAAAGTGTTTAGAGCAAGGTTGCATTCGGCTTCTTTGAAAAGTAGTGATGAGGACTTGGACAGTTTTGCGGCAGTTTGGTGTAATGGTCCTAACTATATATCTAGGAATCCAATGGAGCATATTCAAGTTGCATTTGAAAGCTAAGAGGCGGATCCACATCTTTCAAGAAGGCCATACTAGCAGATTTTGCTGTATTGGTGTCCGAAATCGTCGTACAAGTTGATACAACAAGCTGTACAGAATTTAGACGAATTTATATCTTGCTTTCCAAGTTTTATGTAATATATTATGGGAATGTATTGTGAGGCTTATACCTATAATGGTTCATCCGAGAATCAAGGCTTTCAGAGTGGATTCTTTGATTAGTTTGCGTTACTGTATCAAAGAGTTGGTTCTCTCGTTGTGGTGTTTCATCCTCCATCGAAAATCAAACTACTGTATGTTGCGTTGATACGAAATTGATGATATCCTTGTGTTAAATATACTTTAGAAAATATCGTGGCACCACGCAATTCTTCAAGCATGTCATCTAAACGAGGGATGTGATGTCTACATTTAATTGTTATTTTATTAATAGCTCGACAATCCCTGCATAATCTCCAAGTTTTCCTCTTCCTTAGGTACCTAAATAACAGGACTAGCACAAAGGCTAAGAGATTCTCTTACCTGCTCCTTTTCAAGCAAGGCATCAACTTGCCTTTAAATTTCATGTGTTTTCTCGGGATTGACTCTTTTAGCTGGACGGTTTGGATGTATGGATACTGGGATAAAATCTATTTAATTTTCAATACCTTAGATTGGTGGTAGTCCCTTTCGAAACTCCTTTGGAAAGACATCTATTAATTTTTGTAATATATTACTAACAAGATTGGGAACAGAAAAGTTAGGTAGATCAAAAGTGTTTAGAGCAAGGTTGCATTCGGCTTCTTTGATAAGTAGTGATGAGGACTTGGACAGTTTTGCGGCAGTTTGGTGTAATGGTCCTAACTATATATCTAGGAATCCAATGGAGCATATTCAAGTTGCATTTGAAAGCTAAGAGGCAGATCCACATCTTTCAAGAAAGCCACAAGAGCAGATTTTGCCGTATTGGTGTCCGAAATAGTCGTGCTAGTTGATACAACAAGCTGTACAGAATTTAGACGAATTTATATCTTGCTTTCCAAGTTTTATATAATATATAATTGGAATGTAATGTGAGGTTTATACCTATAATGGTTCTTCCGAGAATCAAGGCTTTTCAGAGTGGATTCTTTGATTAGTTTGCGTTCTGTATCAACGAGTTGGTTCCCTCGTTGTGGTGTTTCATTCTCCATCGAAAATCAAACTACTGTGTGTTGCGTTGATGCGAAATTGATGATATCCTTGTGTTAAATATACTTTAGAAAATATCGTGGCACCACGCAATTCTTCAAGCATGTCATCTAAACGAGGGATGTGATGTCTACATTTAATTGTTATTTTATTAATAGCTCGACAATCCCTGCATAATCTCCAAGTTTTCCTCTTCCTTAGGTACCTAAATAACAGGACTAGCACAAAGGCTAAGAGATTCTCTTACCTGCTCCTTTTCAAGCAAGGCATCAACTTGCCTTTAAATTTCATGTGTTTTCTCGGGATTGACTCTTTTAGCTGGACGGTTTGGATGTATGGATACTGGGATAAAATCTATTTAATTTTCAATACCTTAGATTGGTGGTAGTCCCTTTCGAAACTCCTTTGGAAAGACATCTATTAATTTTTGTAATATATTACTAACAAGATTGGGAACAGAAAAGTTAGGTAGATCAAAAGTGTTTAGAGCAAGGTTGCATTCGGCTTCTTTGATAAGTAGTGATGAGGACTTGGACAGTTTTGCGGCAGTTTGGTGTAATGGTCCTAACTATATATCCAGGAATCCAATGGAGCATATTCAAGTTGCATTTGAAAGCTAAGAGGCAGATCCACATCTTTTAAGAAAGCCACAAGAGCAGATTTTGCCGTATTGGTGTCCGAAATAGTCGTGCTAGTTGATACAACAAGCTGTACAGAATTTAGACGAATTTATATCTTGCTTTCCAAGTTTTATATAATATATAATTGGAATGTAATGTGAGGTTTATACCTATAATGGTTCTTCCGAGAATCAAGGCTTTTCAGAGTGGATTCTTTGATTAGTTTGCGTTACTGTATCAACGAGTTGGTTCCCTCGTTGTGGTGTTTCATCCTCCATCGAAAATCAAACAACTGTGTGTTGCGTTGATGCGAAATTGATGATATCCTTGTGTTAAATATACTTTAGAAAATATCGTGGCACCATGTAATTCTTCAAGCGTGTCATCTAAACGAGGGATGTGATGTCTACATTTAATTGTTATTTTATTAATAGCTCGACAATCCCTGCATAATCTCCAAGTTTTCCTCTTCCTTAGGTACCTAAATAACAGGACTAGCACAAAGGCTAAGAGATTCTCTTACCTGCTCCTTTTCAAGCAAGGCATCAACTTGCCTTTAAATTTCATGTGTTTTCTCGGGATTGACTCTTTTAGCTGGACGGTTTGGATGTATGGATACTGGGATAAAATCTATTTAATTTTCAATACCTTAGATTGGTGGTAGTCCCTTTCGAAACTCCTTTGGAAAGACATCTATTAATTTTTGTAATATATTACTAACAAGATTGGGAACAGAAAAGTTAGGTAGATCAAAAGTGTTTAGAGCAAGGTTGCATTCGGCTTCTTTGAAAAGTAGTGATGAGGACTTGGACAGTTTTGCGGCAGTTTGGTGTAATGGTCCTAACTATATATCCAGGAATCCAATGGAGCATATTCAAGTTGCATTTGAAAGCTAAGAGGCAGATCCACGTCTTTTAAGAAAGCCACAAGAGCAGATTTTGCCGTATTGGTGTCCGAAATAGTCGTGCTAGTTGATACAACAAGCTGTACAGAATTTAGACGAATTTATATCTTGCTTTCCAAGTTTTATATAATATATAATTGGAATGTAATGTGAGGTTTATACCTATAATGGTTCTTCCGAGAATCAAGGCTTTTCAGAGTGGATTCTTTGATTAGTTTGCGTTACTGTATCAACGAGTTGGTTCCCTCGTTGTGGTGTTTCATCCTCCATCGAAAATCAAACAACTGTGTGTTGCGTTGATGCGAAATTGATGATATCCTTGTGTTAAATATACTTTAGAAAATATCGTGGCACCACGCAATTCTTCAAGCATGTCATCTAAACGAGGGATGTGATGTCTACATTTAATTGTTATTTTATTAATAGCTCGACAATCCCTGCATAATCTCCAAGTTTTCCTCTTCCTTAGGTACCTAAATAACAGGACTAGCACAAAGGCTAAGAGATTCTCTTACCTGCTCCTTTTCAAGCAAGGCATCAACTTGCCTTTAAATTTCATGTGTTTTCTCGGGATTGACTCTTTTAGCTGGACGGTTTGGATGTATGGATACTGGGATAAAATCTATTTAATTTTCAATACCTTAGATTGGTGGTAGTCCCTTTCGAAACTCCTTTGGAAAGACATCTATTAATTTTTGTAATATATTACTAACAAGATTGGGAACAGAAAAGTTAGGTAGATCAAAAGTGTTTAGAGCAAGGTTGCATTCGGCTTCTTTGATAAGTAGTGATGAGGACTTGGACAGTTTTGCGGCAGTTTGGTGTAATGGTCCTAACTATATATCCAGGAATCCAATGGAGCATATTCAAGTTGCATTTGAAAGCTAAGAGGCAGATCCACGTCTTTTAAGAAAGCCACAAGAGCAGATTTTGCCGTATTGGTGTCCGAAATAGTCGTGCAAGTTGATACAACAAGCTGTCCAGAATTTAGACAAATTTATATCTTTCTTTCCAAGTCTTATATAATATATTTTTGGAATATATTGAGAGGTGTATACCTTTAATGGTTCCTCCGAGAATCAAGGCTTTTCAGAGTGGATTCTTTGATTAGTTTGTGTTACTGTATCAACGAGTTAGTTCCCTCGTTGTGGTGTTTCATCCTCCATCGAAAATCAAACTACTGTGGGTAGCGTTGATGCGAAATTGATGATATCCTTGTGTTAAATATACTTTAGAAAATATCGTGGCACCACGCAATTCTTCAAGCATGTCATCTAAACGAGGGATGTGATGTCTACATTTAATTGTTATTTTATTAATAGCTCGACAATCCCTGCATAATCTCCAAGTTTTCCTCTTCCTTAGGTACCTAAATAACAGGACTAGCACAAAGGCTAAGAGATTCTTTTACCCGCTCCTTTTCAAGTAAGGCATCAACTTGCCTTTAAATTTCATGTGTTTTCTCGGAATAGACTCTATTAGCTGGACGATTTTGATGTATGGATCCTGGGATAAAATCTATTTTGATTTTCAATACCTTAGATTGGTGGTACTCCCTTTGGAAACTCCTTTGGAAAGACATCTTCGAACTTCTGCAAAATATTAGTTACAAGACTTGGAACAGAAAATTTTGTTAGATCAAAAGTGTTTAGAGCAAGGTTGCATTCGGCTTCTTTGAAAAGTAGTGTTGAGGACTTGGAAAGTTTTGCGGCAGTTTGGTGTAATGGTCCTAACTATCTATCTTGGAATCCAATGGAGCTGATTTAAGTTGCATTTGAAAGCTAAGAGGCAGGTCCACATCTTTCAAGCAAACCACAAGAGCAGATTCTGCCGTATTGGTGTCCGAAATAGTCGTGCAAGTTGATACAACAAGCTGTCCAGAATTTAGACAAATTTATATCTTTCTTTCCAAGTCTTATATAATATATTTTTGGAATATATTGAGAGGTGTATACCTTTAATGGTTCCTCCGAGAATCAAGGCTTTTCAGAGTGGATTCTTTGATTAGTTTGTGTTACTGTATCAACGAGTTAGTTCCCTCGTTGTGGTGTTTCATCCTCCATCGAAAATCAAACTGCTGTGTGTTGCGTTGATGCGAAATTGATGATATCCTTGTGTTAAATATACTTTAGAAAATATCGTGGCACCATACAATTCTCCAAGCATGTCATCTAAACGAGGGATGTGATGTCTACATTTAATTGTTATTTTATTAATAGCTCGACAATCCCTGCATAATCTCCAAGTTTTCCTCTTCCTTAGGTACCTAAATAACAGGACTAGCAAAAAGGTTAAGAGATTCTTTTACCCGCTCCTTTTCAAGTAAGGCATCAACTTGCCTTTAAATTTCATGTGTTTTCTCGGAATAGACTCTATTAGCTGGACGGTTTGGATGTATGGATCCTGGGATAAAATCTATTTTGATTTTCAATACCTTAGATTGGTGGTAGTCCCTTTGGAAACTCCTTTGGAAAGACATCTTCGAACTTCTGCAAAATATTAGTAACAAGACTTGGAACAGAAAATTTTGTTAGATCAAAAGTGTTTAGAGCAAGGTTGCATTCGGCTTCTTTGAAAAGTAGTGATGAGGAATTGGACAGTTTTGCGGCAGTTTGGTGTAATGGTCCTAACTATCTATCTTGGAATCCAATGGAGCTGATTTAAGTTGCATTTGAAAGCTAAGAGGCAGGTCCACATCTTTCAAGCAAACCACAAGAGCAGATTCTGCCGTATTGGTGTCCGAAATAGTCGTGCAAGTTGATACAACAAGCTGTCCAGAATTTAGACAAATTTATATCTTTCTTTCCAAGTCTTATATAATATATTTTTGGAATATATTGAGAGGTGTATACCTTTAATGGTTCCTCCGAGAATCAAGGCTTTTCAGAGTGGATTCTTTGATTAGTTTGTGTTACTGTATCAACGAGTTAGTTCCCTCGTTGTGGTGTTTCATCCTCCATCGAAAATCAAACTACTGTGGGTAGCGTTGATGCGAAATTGATGATATCCTTGTGTTAAATATACTTTAGAGAATATCGTGGCACCACGCAATTCTTCAAGCATGTCATCTAAACGAGGTATGTGATGTCTACATTTAATTGTTATTTTATTAATAGCTCGACAATCCCTGCATAATCTCCAAGTTTTCCTCTTCCTTAGGTACCTAAATAACAGGACTAGCACAAAGGCTAAGAGATTCTCTTACCTGCTCCTTTTCAAGCAAGGCTTCTGTTAGCCCGAAGGGCAAAATATCCTATGTTGTTTTGATGACAACAAACCATTGATAGTTCTAATGTTTCTGTGAGCATGTTCTTCTTAATGGGATCCTTAGCACTCACATCAACATTGATGAAAATGGTAAGTTAGCTTCTTGTTTAAACTTAAGGTATGTATATTACACACAAGAATGCTATTATATGGAAGGAAGGAGGCAAGGAGGTTGGTTGGGAAATAGGGCTCTTCAAAGAGTACCTAATGTATATGGCATAAGAACTTAACATGCTAGTGCTTATGTTTCTCGTTCTATCTTGTTTTATCTTATAAGCACTTAGCTTTACACTTATTTGTTCTTATATCCTTTTGCCATGCTTCCTTGTACTTAATATTGTCCATATCCTATCTAATTACATCAAAGTTTGTCATAATAAAAAAGGGGGAGATTGTTAGCCCTAAGGGCGATCGAACTCGGTTTTTGATAATGGACAAACACTTGATGTTGTGTCTAATGTTTATATCTTTGTGATAGAATATCGGAACATATATTGGAAGCTCTAAGTACTTCAATCAAGCCATTGAAAGCCATTGGTATCAAGATTCAAATTTATTCAAGGCTCATCTTTCAAGATTGAAGATTGAAGACTTAGGTTTGGTTAGTTTAGCTTTGTCGCATTAGTCGTTATCTTATAAAGCTCTAACCAAAGCTCTCATGAACATAAGCTCTACACTCTAGTCTTGCATACACACACAAACACGTTTTCAAAAGGCTTAGTTTTCGAAATGATTCTTAAATGTGTTCTTATCCAAAAAGCCTTTGTTTTCAAAGTCCAAGTCCTTTAAAATGGTTTTCCAAGTGTTCTTACTTGTTAGCTTTTGGGAAAACCTTTTAGACTTCTAAAGACTTCAAAAGATTTCAAAACGTGTGAAAAATAAGCTTAGAAGTTCGGTCAACCGAGCTCAAGCTCGGATCAACCGAAGAGAAACTGAGAGGTGTAAAAAGTGGCTTCGGTCGACCTAGGCTGTGTTCGGTCATCCGAACCCTCATCCGAACTATCATCCGAAGGGTCATCCGAACCCTCATCCGAACCCTCATCCAAACTATCATCCGAAGGGTCATCCGAGGTGTGATTTCGGTCAACCGAACTCTGCGAAAAACTAGCCGTTTTTTTTACCGTTAAAGAGTCGTTTTTCAGCCTATTTTGAAATGTATAAATACTCCAAAGCTAGAGAATGACTCCAAGGCTTGCATATCAAATATTCATTGATTTCTCATCAAGCCAAAACACTCACAAAGCAAAATACTCTTCATCTCTATGATCTAAATCATTCAAGAGTATTCTTTCAAAAGCAAGACAAAGAGTGGACTTTCATATGTTCAAAGAGCTATAATTGTTTGTACTTCAAAGGTATATATTCTCACTTAGAAGAGTGATTTATCTTTCTCTTTAAACATTCAATTCCCTTTCTAAGTGATTGGGTAATTCTTGTAAAAGTCCTACTTAGTGTGGGCAAT
Organism: Vinca minor; assembly: GCA_026122235.1. Lineage (NCBI taxonomy): Eukaryota > Viridiplantae > Streptophyta > Magnoliopsida > Gentianales > Apocynaceae > Vinca > Vinca minor. The sequence continues at coordinate 1,406,944 of JAOCZM010000226.1, forward strand.
TTGTAAAGTCCTACTTTGTGTGGGCAAGCTCTTAGTGAGTTTTTCATTGTGTGGTTGTGTTGTAAAACTCTTAGTGAGTTAGCCACATTTGTAAACATTCTTCTTAGTGAAGTTGTTTGAAATCCTTGGGTGCGGCTCAAGGTAGTGGATGTAGATTCTAAGTGAATCGAACCACTCTAAATCCTTTGTCTTGTTGATTGGGTTTTGCATTGCTTTTATTCTTCTTGCTCAAACTTCCAATAGCTTTGCAAAGAATCAAAAAAAGTTTACAAGATTAGTTAAAACCCAATTCACCCCCCCCCCTCTTGTGTTTTACAATTGGTATCAGAGCCTCGTCTTCATCTTTAGCTTAATAGCTTGAAGAAAAGATTAATGGCCGATTATTCCGCTTTAGCATATCAAGAGGGGACTTCCATCGATAGACCACCACTTCTTGATGAAAATCATTTTGATGATTGGAAAGACCGATTCAAGATATATGTATGCTCCATAGATTATTCGTTATGGCATATATTTGAAGAAGGTCCATATGTACCGATGAAAGTAGTGGAGGGTGTTCAAACTCCAAAGAAGGACAATGAGCTCAATGAAGACGAGTCCATGAAAATGACTCGAAATTTTAAGGCTATGAACATTCTTAGTTGTGCCTTAAGTCCGGAGGAGTACAACCGTGTCCTTGGAAGCAAATCCGCCCACTCTATGTGGAAAAAGCTTGAAGATACTCATGAAGGATTAAGCTCTTCAAGTGATGACGGTGATGATGAAAACGCCAACTTATGCTTCATGGCATTTGGTAATGAGGTACATCATTCTCCTTCTACTTCAAATTCTTATGATGAGGAGGAGGATGATCCTAATGTGCTTTTAATTGATATGTATGATCAATTGAAAAATTGTGCAAAGCAAAACAAAGCTATGAAGCTTAAAATTGAATATTTGCTTGATGAAAGAGCTAAGTTGGTTGTTGAAAATAAAAAGTTGTGTGATGATGTTAATTGCTTGAAATGTGAAAATGATAATCTTATTACTACTTGTAATACATCTTCATTACAATACTTAGAAGCTTGTAATAATTTGTCATCTTTAGAAAACAAGCTTGTTGAATTTGATCTTTTGAAAAACAAAGTGAATGACCTTACCCTTCTTGTTGATAACTTTAATAAGGGTAAGAATAATCTTGATCAAATTCTTGGCATGCAATGTGCTTCACATGATAAACATGGCCTTGGTTATATTGCTAAACATGTTGATATTGCTAGATCTTCTCTTAAACCTAAGAATCATGTTGTAAATGCTAGAATGTCACATAGGCCAAGTAGTTATCTTGTGCATGCTCACAATTCTTCTAAGCCACATATTTGTTGCACATATTGTGGAAAACATGGTCATACTAATGCTAGATGCCATGTTAAGAAGAAGATTGAAAAAGGGGTAAAAACTATTTGGATAGTTAAACGTACTTTAACTAACCCCTCATGGACCCAAACAAAAGTGGGTACCAAAAACTACTCTTCCCTTGATCTTATAGGTTCTTATAAGTTAGATGTAATGCCACAAAGCTTCAATGGACTTGATTCGAATAGAAGTGGCATTGGGGAGAAGTTAAAGGAGATGTGCCAAAAAGAAGAAATTCAAAAGCACTCCTTAACACTTGGATTCTCAAAGCTCAAATGTTAATCAATTGGAGAACCAAGTTGCTTAGATATAAAGAGCAAAGCATCAAGTGATGACAAGAGCCAAAGTATCAATACAATGTCTTCATCACTTGGTAAGAAAGCAAAGGTATCAAAATCACCTTCTCTTAACACTTTAATTAATGTGTTTAAGTGTTTTTTGATATATATACATGCTTGCTCTTATATATGTTGCATCTCACATTCTTGAATTTTATATTAATATAGATAACCTTTAGCATGTTCTAGTTAATTTTTTTTTTTGCTAAGGTATCTATGAGATGTAGCATATGCAACTTGATTGATTCTTGTTTTGTCATGTCATATTCATTTAAGAATCCATCTAGTTGTTTTGGTTTTTGATTTGCATGATCCTTATGCATATATGTGTCACTTGAGATTTTGAGCTAATCATGAAGGACCTTTGAAAAGGTACCACATTAGTTCTCAAGATTTCCTTGTAGGTAACAAAGAGTTCTAAACTTCAAGAAGAAGATATGAACTACAAGGAATGGCACAAGTGAGCTAAGACTCCAAGAAAAGAGTCAAGTGCCAAGGATCACAAGATTGTAGATGGTTCATCAAGAAAAGAAAAGTCACCCATCTATGATGACTCTACACTTGTCATAAATAGAAGAGGAGTTTGCTTTCATCTCATCAATCAAGGATGAACAACAAAGAAAATGGAGCAATCACATGTCAACCTCTCTATGAGCTTCAAAAGATGATGATCACACAAAAGGCCTCTATGGACCTGTTGATAATGAAGATCAACCAAAATGGTAAGAAGTCCAAGCTCTAAGAGCATTGAGGTACAAGGCTTAACTCATCCCTTGTAGGTGATCATTGTTTTGTGTTCAACTACAACCCCCTCCCCTCTATTATGTAGTGTTATATGCTTAGGGGGAGTTTGTTATATGCTATGCTCAGTTTTTACTTGATCTTCATTGCATATAGGGGTTGTGTTTATATTCAAGTCTATAGCATTAATCTTATTTGGTTGATCGTCTAGATGCTTGACTTAGGATATAACTGTGATTGTGGCATTGTTTATGCCATGGGTTGTGTCTATTTGTGTGTTTGTAGTGGCATAACCTAAGAGGGAGTTTTTCAAATGTTTTCAACTCATACCCCCCTCATTATTTATGATGAATGCTAAATTGTTCTTATTTTACATCATCACATCACTTGTTGGCTTGCTTTTCATCTTTTAACTCTTATAGCCAACTTGTGTAAGTTATTTTGGAAGTTATATGTGTTTTAAATGTTTATGTCTTCAATTGGTATCACATATACTCTTCCTTAATAACTTTGAGATCATATTGTTCATTTTCTTATCCATTGTGATCTCATTATAGTTTTCGGTTAGTATCACGTTAAGAGTTGCTACACTCATTTAGCTAACCATTAACTTGTTAGAGGAATGTACTCCAAGTGCTTTCTTACACTTCCTCTACTTCTTTTGGTTGTGATACTTGTGCTTATCTTATGAATTCATGGTATCACTTCCACTAGTACTTTGTTAGCTATATTTTCAAACATGTTTTACAATTGGCTATATTTACAGCTTCAACTTGCCTTTAAATTTCATGTGTTTTCTCGGGATTGACTCTTTTAGCTGGACGGTTTGGATGTATGGATCCTGGGATAAAATCTATTTTGATTTTCAATACCTTAGATTGGTGGTAGTCCCTTTGGAAACTCCTTTGGAAAGACATCTTCGAACTTCTGCAAAATATTAGTAACAAGACTTGGAACTGAAAATTTTGTTAGATAAAAAGTGTTTAGAGCAAGGTTGCATTCGGCTTCTTTGAAAAGTAGTGATGAGGACTTGGACAGTTTTGCGGCAGTTTAGTGTAATGGTCCTAACTATCTATCTGGGAATCTAATGGAGCAGATTCAAGTTGCATTTGGAAGCTAAGAGGCAGATCCACATCTTTCAAGAAAGCCACAAGAGCAGATTATGCCGTATTGGTGTTCGAAATCGTCGTGCAAGTTGATACAACAAGCTGTACAGAATTTAGACGAATTTATATCTTGCTTTCCAAGTTTTATATAATATATTATTGGAATGTAATGTGAGGTTTATACCTATAATGGTTCTTCCGAGAATCAAGGCTTTTCAGAGTGGATTATTTGATTAGTTTGCGTTACTGTATCAACGAGTTGGTTCCCTTGTTGTGGTGTTTCATCCTCCATCGAAAATCAAACTACTATGTGTTGCGTTGATGCGAAATTGATGATATCCTTGTGTTAAATATACTTTAGAAAATATCGTGGCACCATGCAATTCTTCAAGCATGTCATCTAAACGAGGGATGTGATTGTTAGTAGTGCCCTAGGACCATTAGCACATGTTGTGCGTTTTATTATCTTTTAAGCATGTAATTGAATAGTTAATTTTGCTTTTGATTATCAAATGTGTGATTTGATAGTAAAACTCATTAGCTTATGTAATTACTATTCTAGAAGTCCCTAGTTTTATGTAATGCTTAATTACTATGAAATAAAACTAGTATGATTGTTGATCGATGATCTTGTTTTACTGATCATGTGTAATGGATACAAATCACATCATAGATGCAATATATAGGGATACATTGTATTGGACGTGATCCGTCGAGAAGTAATACTTCATGGTCTTAAGTCATAAGTATTACTTCCTCAATACTATTTTAGAATCCTTAGACCTTATGTCTTCATTGATTCTAGTATGAATGGAGCCACGTTTTGACTCGACTCGGGACGTTACTTGTAACAGAGTAATCAATACGACTGATGATCGGATGTAGTGTCCTATCATAGCTTGAATGTGAGAGACATTGTAAGGAATTTGTCCCTCTCTATTATTAGAGAGAGATATCCATGGGCCCCTCGATAGGGAAAGACTGTTTAAATGCATGGCCGTGCTCAAATGTATTTGATAAAGTGGTTATCAAATGCTATTTGTCAAAACAGTCTACCTGGAGATCGAGCATAAATACAATTAAGCTTAATAAGGGTGACGACCACCATGCCTTATGCTTAATTAGGATATCGCGAGACAAAGGGATTAAATAGTGGATTGATATTAGGTTCCACCGTAAATTCATTCACTTTGGGTAGTCACAATGTCCTGCTAGGGACCGCTTGTGATTTATGAACACATACTACTACTAAGTGTGTCTTCATTGCCATTGTGAGATGAACCTACAGTGGTCACACGCACGCATTTCGAGCTAACGAAGCTTCATGTCGCAGTTTCAATGAATCTAGAATGTGTCTAGGTTCATTGTATCCGACATTTATTTTTTCCGAGAATAATAAAGCGTTATTATTCGAATTATAGATAAGGGGCATTTTCGTTATTTGGTTATTAGTCGGGATTACGTGGGAGTTATTATCCGATAAAGACTCCCACTACCAAGTAGAAGTCTGAGGAACGTGGGAGTTAAAGACTCCCACTGCCGAGAGGAGTTAAGGATGTGAGAGTTGGTTATGGGAACAAACTCTCATACCTTATATAATGATCTCTTGGCCGAAACCCTAGCTAATTAAGTTTGAGCCGCAATTAACCAAAAAGACCCAAAATCAGAAATTGTATTCTGCCTTCTCCCTTTCTCCCTAATTCCAGAAACTCAGAAAAACGGAGAGCTAGCACTCGCTGCCCGTTTCGTCGCGTAGATACCGGTAGGGAGTAATTCAGCAAAGGGAATTCCGTTGGTGTCAGCAAAGCATCCAAGAAACATGATCTTCCATTCAAGAATCAAATTCTTGAGCCGAAAATTGTAAGTCTTTTTCGCTGTTTTTCGATTCGTTTTCATATGAGCGGATCCTTCAGGGGAGGATCCATGGGTGTTTGGAACGAGTTTCCGCCCATGAATCCCTTCAGTGATGTCTACATTTAATTGTTATTTTATTAATAGCTCGACAATCCCTGCATAATCTCCAAGTTTTCCTCTTCCTTGGTTACCTAAATAACAGGACTAGCACAAAGGCTAAGAGATTCTCTTACCTGCTCCTTTTCAAGCAAGGCATCAACTTGCCTTTAAATTTCATGTTTTTTCTCGGGATTGACTCTTTTAGCTGGACAGTTTGGATGTATGAATACTGGGATAAAATCTATTTAAATTTCAATACCTTAGATTGGTGGTAGTCCCTTTGGAAACTCCTTTGGAAAGACATCTATTAATTTTTGTAAAATATTAGTAACAAGACTAGGAATAGAAAAATTTGGTAGATCAAAAGTGTTTAGAGCAAGGTTGCATTCGGCTTCTTTGAAAAGTAGTGATGAGGACTTGGACAGTAGTGCAGATTCGTCGTTCCACTGACCTAAGACTTTGTGTATGTACTCGTTGTTAATTTCATTGTGCTTTATGTGATTTTAGCATGGTGAATAGCATGGCCTACTATACCTCTTGTTTTACATATTTTTGGGTTGTAATTTTATAATACGGCCTGCGAGCCGTTTTTCAATGTTGTAAAATTGTAATTGCTTTCTTAGATTATTTTACTGCTTTGCATTGAAGGCTGGGTATGCCCATGTAATTATGTAACAAGATTGGAGGACGCCGAGTCGAAGACTTTATCCATGAGATGGATATAGACTTAGATTGACCCTTGGCTCCCACAAGGCTCGTGGGAGTCATCATAGGATTAGGCCATGCTATCTAACGTTTAATTTTTATGCTTTATATATTGCATGAGATGCTTGTATAATTGTATTACGCATTTTAAGGTCTTATTCAAACCGAACGTTTTAACTAAGTCTTAAAATGCCTACCATACTCTAAGCACTCATTGAGCTTGGATCATCATTTTGTCTGCTTGCCAAAGCAACAGACAAGTGGTTATCTAAGCAAAGAGAGATGGGAAAATAGTGATTTCCATAAGCTTAGACATGGTTCAACTTACCTAGGCCATCAAAATAGTTTTGGGCCTAGGGCATAAAAATGGGAAAAAGCCGGGACATATAGATGCCATTCCCATTAGATGATTTTACTTTAATTATGTGTGTTAAGCCAAAGCTTTCCTATAACTATTGTAAAATGTTTTTCCCCACTATTTATCAAGTGTTGAAATTGTGGAAAATGTTTTGCTCAAAAACTAATAACTTTGCAAATAATTTAATGTAGATAATGGCAACCAGTACATCACACAATTCATTGCGATCCGTCCTTGAGAAGGAAAAACTAAGCAGGGCCAATTTCCTTGATTGGGCCCGTGATTGGGCCCGCAACTTAAGGATTGTCCTTAAGCAGGAAAGAAAGCTATATGTTCTTGATACGGACATTCCTGAACAGCTTACAAACAACGCCCCTAGAGCTGAAAGAGATACTTGGAAGAAGCATTTCGATGACTCTAACGATGTGACTTGTCTCATGTTAGTCACAATGAGCACTGACCTTCAAAAACAGTTTGAAGGAGTTGAGTCCTTCCAGATGATGGGCCAGCTCAAGGAAATGTTCCAAGAGCAAGCTCGTCATGAAAGATTCCTCACAACTAAGGCGTTAAATAGTTGCAAAATGGCCCCTGGCACCTCTGTAAGTGCACATGTTCTTAAGATGAAGGGCTATTTTGACCAACTTGAGAAACTTGGGGCTCTCGTAGGTCATGACATGGCCACAGATATGATCTTGGGCTCACTCCCACCGGAGTATGACCAATTTGTTATGAACTTCAACATGCATGCCATGGAGAAGACCATACATGAAATACACGGGATGCTCAAGCAGGCTGAACTGAACATTAAGAAGACCCCTGAAGTCTTAATGGTTCAAAAGGGGAATTTCAAGAAGAAAGGATAGGGAAAGCCCATGGCCAAGAAGGGCAAAGGCAAAGGCAATGACAAGCCCAAGCCCAAGCCCAAAGCCAAGGCACCAAAGGAAGGGGTTTGCTTCCATTGCAATGAACCTGGTCATTGGAAACGGAACTGCAAGCTCTATTTGGAAGAGAAGAAACAGGGAAAAACCAGTTTGACTGTCTCTCCAGGTATTTATGTTATTGAAATTAACATGTCTGCTCCTACTTCGTGGGTATTAGATACCAGTTGTGGATCTCACATTTGTGCAAATGTGTAGGGGTTCAAAAGGAGTAGATCACTGGCAAAAGGAGAAGTGGACCTGAGAGTAGCGAACGGAGCAAGAGTTGTTGCTGCAGCTACCGGGACATTTAATTTAGTTTTGCCAAGTGGCCTTATTATAGAACTGAATAATTGTCTTTATGTTCCAACTTTGAGTAGGAATATTATTTCAGTTTCTTGTTTGGATATTGAAGGTTTTGAATTAAATATTATGAATAAAATTTGCACCATTCATAAGGATCATATCTTTTATGGAGATGCCTCTTTGATGAATGGGCTTTATGTTCTTAACCTCGATGATTCCATTAAAAGGCCCATCTATAACATTAATACTAAGAGGTTTAAATCAACTGACTTAAACCAGGCCTACTTTTGGCACTGTCATTTTGGCCACATGAATGAGAAACGCATATCAAAGCTCCATTCAGATGGAATTTTGACATCATTTGACTTAGAGTCTTATGAGACTTGTGATTCTTGCTTGTTAGGCAAAATGACTAAAGCTCCCTTTACTGGACAAAGTGAGAGAGCTTCCATGCTATAGGTAGTGATGAAGACTTGGTAGATCAAAAGTGTTTAGAGCAAGGTTGCATTCAAAGAAGCTTCCACTACTTATAGTAACCTTGCTCTAAACACTTTTGATCTACCAAGTCTTCATCACTACTTATAGCATGGAAGCTCTCTCACTTTGTCCAGTAAAGGGAGCTTTAGTCATTTTGCCTAACAAGCAAGAATCACAAGTCTCATAAGACTCTAAGTCAAATTGATGAAGAACCGCAAGGTTCGACTTAAGTTTGAGCCCGATCTTTCTTCAATTCTCGAAACTAGTTTCTATGGGAATTTAATCAACACAACACAAAGGGAGGTTAATTAACAATGGAGGCTGAAACACCACAACTAGAGAAACAAGCTAGTTGATACAGTAACTCAAAGAATGAATGAAGTTCTACATAGAAGTTCAAACACGAGAAGCTAAGGAATAACCTTAGCAAAATATCAATATATCTAACGTTAATATTAAAGTGGCCGAAATCTCCCTTTAATAGGTTGAGATTTCGGTTACAACCATAAAAAGAAATAAGAGTCCTTAAAGGATTAAGACTCTTGAAAACAAATAAGAGTCCTTGAAGAATTAGGAGTCTTGAATAACAACTTGCTATCAAGTAACTACCTAAACAAATAAAGTGCCGGCTAGAATCAATCTAACTACCAAATCTATGAAGAGTCCTAGTTGCATTAGGACTCTTTATTAACCAACTAACTAACACATGGACAACATGTCCTTTATTATAGCAACTACTTGCTATACACGAAATTAAGTAAATAATAAAGCTGGAAAATAATTAAAGTCTAGCATAGACTTTAATTGTACACAAAAAGTCTAAAATGCCCTTTTAAATTCGTCCCAATTCTGGACAGCTTGTTGGGCCAACTTGCACGACGATTTCGGATGTCGAGAAGGCATAATCTGATCTCGGGTTCTTCATGAAAGTTGTAGATCTGCCTCTTATCTTTAATATGCAACTGGAATCAGCTCCATTGGATAAACGGATAGAAAGTTATGACCATTCTGCCAAACTGTTGTAAAGCTGTCCAATCCCTCATCATCTTGTATGATTACTAAAACACCCTTCTTAGCCTCTTTGCTTGATAGGGCCTAATTGTATACTTGTGAACTTGAGAGGCTGCCTTTTATATTCTATGTGTAACTTAGCATCCTCTTTGTACTTTAATATACGAACCAATGATGTAGTTATCTGCTTCATATTCCTCGTCCTACGCTTCGTCCTTGGTCTATGTATGTGACCCTTTGACTTGGGAAGCCTCGAGGCTGGTACCGTATCACAAATGATGTCAAAATTCCATCTGAATGGAGCTTTGATATGTGTTTCTCATTTATGTGGCCCAAACGAAGTGCCAAAAGTAGGTCTGGTTTAAGTCATTTGATTTAAACCTCTTAGTATTAATGTTATAGATGGGCCTTTTAATGGAATCATCGAGGTTAAGAACATAAAGCCCATTCATCAAAGAGGCATCTCCATAAAAGATACGATCCTTATGAACGGTGCAAATTTTATTCATAATATTTAATTCAAAAACTTCAATATCCAAACAAGAAACTGAAATAATATTCCTACTCAAAGTTGGAACATAAAGACAATTATTCAGTTCTATAATAAGGCCACTTGGCAAAACTAAATTAAATGTCCCGGTAGCTACTAAATACCTGAAGAGACAGTCAAACTGGCCTTTCCCTTTTTCTTCTCTTCCAAATAGAGTTTGCAGTTCCGTTTCCAATGACCTGGTTCATTGCAATTGAAGCAAACTCACTCCTTTGGTGCCTTGGCTTTGGGCTGGGGCTTGGGCTTGTCATTGCCTTTGCCTTTGCCTCTCTTGGCCATGGGCTTTCCCTTTCCTTTCTTCTTGAAATTCCCTTTTTGAACCATTAAGACTTCAGGGGTCTTCTTAATGTTCGGGTTCAACCTGCTGAGCATCCCGTGTATTTCATGTATGGTCTTTCTCCATGGCATGCATGTTGAAGTTCATAATGAATTGGTTATACTCCGGTGGGAGTGAGCCCAAGATCATATCTCGTGGCCATGTCATGACTTACGGGGAGCCCCAAGTTTTTTCAAGTTGGTCAAAATAGCCCTTCATCTTTAGAACATGTGCACTTACAGAGGTGCCAGGGGCCATTTTGCAACTATTCAACGCCTTAGTAGTGAGGAATCTTTCATGACGAGCTTGCTCTTGGAACATTTCCTTGAGCTGGCCCATCATCTGGAAAGCCTCAACTCCTTCAAACTGTTTTTGAAGGTCAGTGCTCATAGTGACTAACATGAGATAAGTCACATCGTTAGAGTCATCGAAATGCTTCTTCCAAGCATCTCTTTCAACTCTAGGGGCGTTGTTTGCAGGCTGTTCAGGAATGTCCGTATCAAGAACATACAGCTTTCTTTCCTGCTTAAGGACAATCCTTAAGTTGCGGGCCCAATCAAGGAAATTGGTCCCGCTTAGTTTTTCCTTCTCAAGGACGGATCGCAATGAATTGTGTGATGTATTGGTTGCCATTATCTACATTAAATTATTTGCAAAGTCATTAGTTTTTGAGCAAAAACATTTTCCACAATTTCAACACTTGATAAATAGTGGGGAAAAACATTTTACAATAGTTATAGGAAAGCTTTGGCTTAACACACATAATTAAGGTAAAATCATCTAATGGGAATGCCATCTATATGTCCCGGCTTTTTCCCATTTTATGCCCTAGGCCCAAAACTATTTTGATGGCCTAGCTAAGTTGAACCATGTTTAAGCTTATGGAAATCACTATTTTCCCATTTCTCTTTGCTTAGATAACCAATTGTCTGTTGCTTTGGCGAGCAGACAAAATGATGATCCAAACTCAATGAGTGCTTAGAATATGGTAGGCATTTTAAGACTTAGTTAAAACGTTCGGTTTGAATAAGACAATAAAACACGTAATACATTCATACAAACATCTCATGCAATATATAAAGCATAAAAATTAAACGTGAGATAGCATGGCCTAATCCTATGATGACTCCCACGAGCCTTGTGGGAGCCAAGGGTCAATCTAAGTCCGTATCCATCTCATGGACAAAGTCTTCGATCTAGCATCCACCAGCCTTGTTACATAGTTGCATGGGCATACCCAGCCTTCAATGTAAAGCAGTAAAGCTAATTTAAGAAAGCGATTACAATTTTACAACATTGAAAACAGCTCGCAGGCCGTATTATAAAATTACAACCAAAATATGAAAACAAGGGGTATAGTTGGCCATGCTATTCATCATGCTAAAATCACATAAAGCACAATGAATATCAACAACGAGTACATACACAAAGTCTTAATTCAGGGGAACGACGAATCGGGGCAACGCAGACGGTTATCCCGCTAGCCGGTTAGCGGGCGGGGGGTCAAGGGGGAAGATCTACAACTTTCAAGAAGGCCACATGCTCAGATTCTTCCGATTTGGTGTCCGAAATCGCCGTGCAAGTTGTCCAGATTTTAGACGAATTTATATCTTGCTTTCCAAGTTTTATACAATATATTTTTGGAATATAATGTGATGTTTATGAAGGGATTCATGGGCGGAAAATCGTTCCAAACACCCATGAGTCCTCCCCTGATGCATCCGCTCATACAAAACAAATCGAAAACAGCAAGAAAAAGACTTACGTTTTGGGTTCAAGAATCGAATTCTTGAATGGAAGAAGCTGTTTCTTGGATCGAATGCTGCCACCGATTGATCTCCCTTTGCAGAAAGTCCCTCTACCGGTATCCACGCGACGAAACGGGCAGCGATTGCTAGCTCTTCGTTTTTTCTGAGTTTCGGGAATTAGAGAGAAAAGGGAGAGGCAGAAAACTGTTTTCTGGATATCAAGGTATTTCGGCTGAAAAGCATTAGTTGTCTAGGGTTTCGGCCAAGAGATCTTTATATAGGGTGTGAGAGTTTGTTCCCAGAACTAACTCTCATGTCCTCAACTTCTCTCGGCAATGGGAGTCCTCAACTCCCACGTCCTCTAGACTTCTGCTGGTAGTGGGAGTCTTTATCGGATAATAACTCCCACGTAATCCCAGCTATACCGAAAATGCCCCTTATCTCTAATTCGAATAATAACACTTTATTATTCTCAGAAAAGTGAATGTCAGATACAATGAACCTAGACACATTCTAGATTCATTGAATCTGGACATGAAGCCCGTTAGCTCGTCTATGCGTGTGACCCTGTAGGTTCATATCACAATGGCAATGAAAACACACTTAGTAGTAGTGTGAGCTCATAAATCACAAGCGGTCCCTATCAGGACATTGTGACTTCCCAAAGTGAATGAATATACAACGGAACCTAATATCAATCCACTATTTAATCCATTTTGTCTCGCGATATCCTAATTAAGCATAAGGCATGGTAGTCGTCACCCTTATTAAGCTTAATTATATTTATGCTCGATCTCTAGGTAGAATGTTCCAACAAATAGTATCCGATAACCACTTTATCAAATACATTTGAGTGCGGCCATGCATTTAGACAGTCTTTCCCTATCGAGGGGCCCATGGATATCTCTCTCTAATAAGAGAGGGACAAATTCCTTACAATGCCTCTCACATTCAAGCCATGATAGGACACTACATCCGATCATCAGTCGTATTGATTACTCGATTAAAAGTAACGTACGACTGAGTCAAAACGTGGCTCCATTCATGCTAGAATCAATGGAGACATAAGGTCTAAGGATTCTAAAATAGTATTGAGTAAGTAATACTTATGACTAAGGACCATGCAGTATTACTTCTCTGACGGATCACGTCCAATACAATGTATCCCTATATATTGCATCTATGATGTGATTTGTATTCAATACACATGATTAGTAAAACGTAATCATCTATCAAACATCATACTAGTTTTATTTCATTGTAAAATAGATTACATAAAACTAGGGACAACTAGAATAGCAATTACATAAGCAAATGAGTTTTACTATCAAATCACGCATTTGATGTTCATAAGCAAAATTAACTATTCATATGAAATGCTCAAAAAGATATAAAACGTACAACATATGCTAATGGTCCTAGGGCACTACTAACATTTTATACCGTTCATGGTTCTTTCGAGAATCAAGGCTTTTCAGTGTGGATTCTTTGATTAGTTTGAGTTAATGTATCAACGAGTTGGTTCCCTCGTTGTGGTGTTTTATCCTCTATCGAAAATCAAACTACTTTGAATTGCCTTGATGCAAAATTGATGACATCCTTGTGTTAAATATACTTTAGAAAATATCGTGGCACCATGCAATTCTTCAAGCATATCATCTAAACGTGGGATAGGATGTCTATATTTAATTGTTATCTTATTAATAGCTCGACAATCCGTACATAATCTCCAATTTCCTTCTTCCTTATGTACCAAAATAACAAGACTAGCACAAAGACCAAGAGATTATCTTACATGCTACTTTTCAAGTAAGGCATCAACTTGCCTTAAAATTTCATGAGTTTTCACGTGATTGGCACTATAAGCTGGACGGTTTGGAAGTATGGATCCTGGGCTAAAATCTATTTGATTTTCAATACCTTAGATTGGTGGTAATCCCTTTGGCAACTCCTTTGGAAAGACATCTTTAAATTTCTGCAAAAGATTAGTAACAAGACTTGGAAGAGAAAAAATTGTTAGATCAAAAGTGTTTAGAGCACGGTTGCACCCGGCGTGTTTTATAAGTAGTGATGAGGACTTGGATAGTTTTGCGACAGTTTCGTGTAATGGTCAAGAATATTTGTCTAGGAATCCAATGAAGCTGATTCAAGTTGCATTTGGAAGCTAAGAGGCAAATCTACAACTTTCAAACAGGCCACAAGATACATTTCTACCGTCTTGGTGTCCGAAATCGTCGTGCAAGTTGATACAACAAGCTGTCCAGGTTTTAGACGAATTTTAATTTTGCTTTCCAAGTTTTATACAGTATATTTTTGGAATTTAATGTGAAGTTTATACCTTTCATGGTTATTTCGAGAATCAATCTTTACAGAGTGGAATTTTTTATTAGTTTGAGTTACTGTATCATCGAGTTGGTTCCCTCATTGTGGTATTTAATTCTCCATCGAAAATCAAACTATTGTGTGTTGCGTTGCTGCGAAATTGATGATATCCTTGTGTTAAATATACTTTAGAAAATATCGTGGAACCGTGCAATTCTTCAAGCATATCATCTAAACGTGGGATAAGCTGTATATATTTAATTGTTATCTTATTAATAGCTCGACAATCCGTACATAATCTCCTATTTCCTTCTTCCTTTGGTACCAAAATTTCAGGACTAGCACAAAGACTAAGAGATTCTCTTACCTGCTCTTTTTCAAGTAATACATCAACTTGCCTTTAAATTACATAAGTTTTCTCGGGATTCGCTCTATAAGATGGACGGTTTGGAAGTATGGATCCTGGGATAAAATCTATTTGATTTTCAATACCTCAGATTGGTGATAGTCCCTATGGAAACTCCTTTGAAAAGGCATCTTTAAATTTCTTCAAAAGATTAGTAACAAAACTTGGAAGTGAAAAATTTGTTAGATCAAAAAGGTTTAGAGCATGATTGCTCACGGCTTCTTTGATAAGTAGTGATGAGGACTTGAGCAGTTTTGCGACAATTTGGTGTAATGGTCAAGACTATTTATCTAAGAATCCAATTGAGCATATTCAAGTTGCATTTGAAAGCTAAGAGGCAAATCTACAACTTTCAAACAACCCACAAGATACTATTCTTCCGTCTTGGTGTCCGAAATCGTCGTGCAAGTTGATACAACAAGTTGTCCAGATTTTAGACGAATTTAAATTTTGCTTTCCAAGTTTTATACAGTATATTGTTCGAATTTAATGTGAGGTTTATACCTTTCTTGGTTCTTTCAAGAATCTAGTCTTTACATAGTGGATTTTTTTTAATTAGTGTGAGTTACTGTATCAACGAGTTGCTTCCCTCGTTGGGGTGTTTAATTCTCCATCGAAAATAAAACTATTATGTGTTGCGTTGTTACGAAATTGATGATATCCTTGTGTTAAATATACTTTAGAAAATAATGTGGAACCATGCAATTGTTCAAGCATATCATCTAAACGTAGGATAGGATGTCCATATTTAATTGTTATCTTATTAATAGCTCGACAATCCGTACATAATCTCCAATTTCCTTCTTCCTCAAGTACTAAAATAACAGGACTAGCACAAAGACTATGAGATTTTCTAACTTGCTCCTTTCCAAGTAATTCATCAACTTGCCTTTAAATTTCATAAGTTTTCTCTGGATTGGCTCTATAAGCTAGAGGTTTGGAAGTATGGATCCTGGGATAAAATCTATTTGATTTTCAATACCTCAGATTTGTGGTAGTCCCTTTGGCAACTCCTTTGGAAAGACATCTTTAAATTTCTGCGAAAGATTAGTAACAAGACTTAGAAGAGAAAAATTTGTTACATCAAAAGTGTATAGAGTATGGTTGCTCTCGGCTTCTTTGATAAGTAGTGATGAGGACTTGGACAGTTTCGTATAATGGTCAAGACTATTTGTCTAGGAATCCAATGGAGCTGATTCAAGTTGCATTTGAAAGTTAAGAGGCAGATCTACAACTTTCAAACAGGCCACAAGATACGATTATTGTGGGTTGTGTTGCTGCGAATTTGATGATATCCTTGTGTTAAATATACTTTAGAAAATATCGTGGAACCATGCAATTCTTCAAGCATATCATCTAAAAGTGGACGGTTTAGATATGGATCTTGGGATAAAATCTATTTGATTTTAAATACCTCAAATTGGTGGTAGTCCCTTTGGAAACTCTTTTGGAAAGACATCTTTAAATTTCTTCAAAAAGATTAGTAACAAGAGTTGGAAGAGAAAAATTTGTAAGATCAAAAGTGTTTATAGCATGGTTGCTCTCGGCTTCTTTGATAAGTAGTGATGAGGACTTGGACAGTTTTGCGACAGTTTGGTGTAATGGTCAATGCTATTTACCTAGAAATCCAATGGAGCTGATTCAAGTTGCTTTTGAAACCTAAGAGGCATATCTATAACTTTCAAGAAGGCCACATGATCAAATCCTTCCGATTTGGTGTCCGAAATTGCCGTGCAAGTTGTCCAGATTTTTGACGAAATTATATCTTGCTTTCCAAGTTTTATGCAATATATTTTTGGAATATAATGTGATGTTTATGCCGTTCATGGTTCTTTCGAGAATCAAGGCTTTTCAGTGTGGATTCTTTGATTAGTTTGAGTTAATGTATCAACGAGCTGGTTCCCTCGTTGTGGTGTTTTATCCTCCATCGAAAATCAAACTACTTTGTTTTGCGTAGATGCGAAATTGATGACATCCTTGTGTTAAATAAACTTTAGAAAATATTGTGGCACCATGCAATTCTTCAAGCATATCATCTAAACGTGGGATAGGATGTTTATATTTAATTGTTTTCTTATTAATAGCTCGAAAATCCGTACATAATCTCCAGTTTCCTTCTTCCTTAGATACCAAAATAACAGGACTAGCACAAAGGCTAAGAGATTCTCTTACCTGCTCCTTTTCAAGTAAGGCATCAACTTGCCTTTAAATTTCATGAGTTTTCACGGGATTGGCTCTATAAGCTGGACGGTTTGGAAGTATGGATCCTGGGGTAAAATCTATTTGATTTTCAATACCTCTGATTGGTGGTAGTCCCTTTGGCAACTCCTTTGGAAAGACATCTTTAAATTTCTGCGAAAGATTAGTAACAAGACTTGGAAGAGAAAAAATTGTAAGATCAAAAGTGTTTATAGCATGGTTGCTCTCGGCTTCTTTGATAAGTAGTGATGAAGACTTGGACAATTTTGCGACAGTTTGGTGTAAAGGTCGAGACTATTTATCTAGAAATCCAATGGAGCTATGAGACAGATCTACAACTTTCAAAAAGGCCACATGATCAGATTCTTCCGATTTGGTGTCCGAAATCGCCGTGCAAGTTGTCCAGATTTTTGACGAAATTATATCTTGCTTTCCAAGTTTTATGCAATATATTTTTGGAATATAATGTGATGTTTATGCCGTTCATGGTTCTTTCTAGAATCAAGGGTTTTCAGTGTGGATTCTTTGATTAGTTTGAGTTAATGTATCAACGAGTTGCTTCCCTCGTTGTGGTGTTTTATCCTCCATCGAAAATCAAACTACTTTGTATTGCGTTGATGCAAAATTGATGACATCCTTGTGTTAAATATACTTTAGAAAATATCGTGGCACCATGCAATTCTTCATGCATATCATCTAAACGTGGGATAGGTTGTCTATATTTAATTGTTATCATATTAATAGCTCGACAATCCGTGCATAATCTCCAATTTCCTTCTTCCTTAGGTACCGAAATAACAGGACTAGCACAAAGACCAAGAGATTCTCTTACCTGCTACTTTTCAAGTAAGGCGTCAACTTGCCTTTAAATTTCATGAGTTTTCACGGGATTGGCTCTATAAGCTGGACGGTTTGGAAGTATGGATCCTGGGCTAAAATCTATTTGATTTTCAATAACTCATATTGGTGGTAATCCCTTTGGCAACTCCTTTGGAAAGACATCTTTAAATTTCGGCAAAAGATTAGTAACAAGACTTGGAAGAGAAAAATTTGTTAGATCAAAAGTGTTTAGAGCATGGTTGCTCTCAGCTTTTTTTATAAGTAGTGATGAGGACTTGGACAGTTTTGGGACAGTTTCGTGTAATGGTCAAAACTATTTTCCTTGTAAACCAATGGAGCTGATTCAAGTTGCATTTGAAAGCTAAGAGGCAGATCTACAACTTTCAAGAAGGCCAAATGATCAGATTCTGCCGTCTTGGTGTCCGAAATCGTCGTGGAAGTTGATACAACAAGCTGTCCAGGTTTTAGACGAATTTTAATTTTGCTTTCCAAGTTTTACAAAGTATATTTTTGAAATTTAATTTGAGGTTTATACCTTTCATGGTTATTTCGAGAATCAAGTCTTTATAGAGTGGACTTTTTTATTAGTTTGAGTTACTGTATCAACGGGTTGGTTCCCTCATTGTGGTATTTAATTCTCCATCGAAAATCAAACTATTGTGTGTTGCGTTGCTGCGAAATTGATGATATCCTTGTGTTAAATATACTTTAGAAAATATCGTGGAACCATGCAATTCTTCAAGCATATCATCTAAACGTGGGATAAGCTGTATATATTTAATTGTTATCTTATTAGTAGCTCGACAATCCATACATAATCTCCAATTTCCTTCTTCCTTAGGTACCAAAATAACAGGACTAGCACAAAGACTAAGAGATTCTCTTACCTGCTCCTTTTCAAGTAATGCATCAACTTGCCTTTAAATTTCATAGGTTTTCTCGGGATTGGTTCTATAAGCTGGACGGTTTAGATATGGATCCTGGGATAAAATCTATTTGATTTTCAATAACTCAGATTGGTGTTAGTCACTTTGGAAACTCCTTTGGAAAGACATCTTTAAATTTCTTCAAAAGATTAGTAACAAGAGTTGGAAGAGAAAAAATTGTAAGATCAAAAGTGTTTATGGCATGGTTGCTCTCGGCTTCTTTGATAAGCAGTGATGAGGACTTGGACAGTTTTGCGACAGTTTGGTGTAATGGTAAAGACTATTTATCTACAAATCCAATGGAGCTGATTCAAGTTGCATTTGAAAGCTCGGAGGCATATCTACAACTTTCAAGAAGGCCACATGATCATATTCTTTCGATTTGGTGTCCGAAATCGTCGTGCAAGTTGTCTAGATTTTAGACGAATTTATATCTTGCTTTCCAAGTTTTATACAGTGTATTTTTGGAATATAATGTGATGTTTAAACCGTTCATGGTTTTTTCGAGAATCAAGGCTTTTCTGTGTGGATTCTTTGATTAGTTTGAGTTAATGTATCAACGAGTTGGTTCCCTCGTTGTGGTGTTTTATCCTCCATCGAAAATCAAACTACTTTGTATTGCGTTGATGCGAAATTGTTGACATCCTTGTGTTAAATATACTTTAGAAAATATCGTGGCACCATGCAATTCTTCAAGCTTATTATCTAAAAGTGGGATAGGATGTCTATATTTAATTGTTATCTTATTAATAGCTCGACAATCCGTACATAATCTCCAATTTCCTTCTTCCTTAGGTACCCAAATAACAAGACTAGCACAAAGACCAAGAGATTCTCTTACCTGCTACTTTTCAAGTAAGGCATCAACTTGCCTTTAAATTTCATGAGTTTTCACGGGATTGGCTCTATAAGCTGGACGGTTGGGAAGTATGGATCCTGGGCTAAAATCTATTTGATTTTCAATACCTCATATTGGTGGTCATCCCTTTGGCAACTCCTTTGGAAAGACATCTTTAAATTTCTGCAAAAGATTAGTAACAAGACTTGGAAGAGAAAAATTTGTTAGATCAAAAGTGTTTAGAGCATGGTTGCTCTCGGCTTCTTTTATAAGTAGTGATGAGGACTTGGACAGTTTCGTGTAATGGTCAAGACTATTTGTCTAGGAATCCAATGGAGCTGATTCAAGTTGCATTTGAAAGCTAAGAGGCAGATCTACAACTTTCAAACACGTCACATGATACGATTCTGTCGTCTTGGTGTCCGAAATTGTCGTGCAAGTTGATACTACAAGCTGTCCTGATTTTACACGAATTTAAATTTTTCTTTCCAAGTTTCATACAGTATATTGTGTGAATTTAATATGAGGTTTATACCTTTCATGGTTCTTTCGAGAATCAAGTCTTTATAGAGTGGATTTTTATTATTAGTGTGAGTTACTGTATCAACGAGTTGGTTCCCTTGTTGTGGTGTTTAATTCTCCATCGAAAATAAAACTGTTATGTTTTGCGTTGCTGCGAAATTGATGATATCCTTGTGTTAAATATACTTTAGAAAATATCGTGGAACCAAGCAATTCTTCAATCATATCATCTAAACGTGGGATAGGATGTCTATGAATGGAATCATGGGCGGAAACTCTTTCCAAACACCCATGAGTCCTCCCCTGAAAGGATCCGCTCATACGTAAACGAATCGAAAAATCGAGAAAAGGACTTACAGTTTTTGGCTCAAGAATCCGATTCGTCAATGGAAGATCCTGTCTTTATGGCTCGGATGCAATGATCACCTTGAGTCCTCCCTTGCGGAATTACTCCCTACCGGTATCCACGCGACGAAACGGGCAGCGAGTGCTAGCTCTCCGTTTTTCTGAGTTTCTGGAATCAGGGAAAAAGGGAGAAGGCAGAATCCGAAATCTGATTTTGGGTGTTCTTTGGTTAATTGCGGCTGAAAGCTTAATTCGCTAGGGTTTCGGCCAGGAGATCATTATATAGGGTATGAGAGTTTGTTCCCATAACCAACTCTCACATCCACAACTTTTCTCGGCAGTGGGAGTCTTTAACTCCCACGTCCCCTAGACTTCTGCTGGTAGTGGGAGTCTTTATCGGATAATACCTCCCACGTAATCCCAGCTATTAACCAAATACCAAAAATGCCCTTATCTATAATTCGAATAATAACGCTTTATTATTCTCAGAAAAATAAATGTCAGATACAATGAACCTAGACACATTCTAGATTCATTGAATCTGGACATGAAGCTCGTTAGCTCGTCTATGCGTGTGACCCTATAGGTTCATCTCACAATGGCAATGAAAACACACTTAGTAGTAGTATGTGTTCATAAATCACAAGCGGTCCCTAGCAGGACATTGTGACTACCCAAAGTGAATGAATTTACGGTGGAACCTAATATCAATCCACTATTTAATCCCTTTGTCTCGCGATATCCTAATTAAGCATAAGGCATGGTAGTCGTCACCCTTATTAAGCTTAATTGTATTTATGCTCGATCTCCAAGTAGACTGTTCCAACAAATAGTATCTGATCACCACTTTATCAAACACATTTGAGCACGGCCATGCATTTAGACAGTCTTTCCCTATCGAGGGGCCCATGGATATCTCTCTCTAATAAGAGAGGGACAAATTCCTTACAATGCCTCTCACATTCAAGCCATGATAGGACACTACATCCGATCATCAGTCGTATTGATTACTCGGTTAAAAGCAACGTACAACCGAGTCAAAATGTGGCTCCATTCATGCTAGAATCAATGGAGACATAAGGTCTAAGGATTCTAAAATAGTATTGAGGAAGTAATACTTATGACTAACGACCATGAAGTATTACTTTTCTAACGGATCACGTCCAATACAATGTATCCCTATATATTGCATCTATGATATGATTTCTATTCATTACACATGACCAGTAAAACATGATCATCAATCATACTTCATACTAGTTTTATTTCATTGTAAATAAGCATTACATAAAACTAGGGACAACTAGAATAGTAATTACATAAGCAAATGAGTTTTACAATCAAATCACGCATTTGATGTTCATAAGCAAAATTAACTATTCATATGAAATGCTCAAATAGATATAAAACGTACTAACATATGCTAATGGTCCTGAGGGCACTACTAACAATCTCCCACTTGCTCTAGGTCCAATCATACATGATCCTCAATCCCATTGACCTAGTATGACTCTCATGTTTAGAGTCGTGGGAGTGGCTTGGTCAATGGATCTGCAATGTTGTTGTCTCGTATGAACTTTGCAAATACTAACGTCTCCTCTGTCGATGATCTCTCTAATCGGATGGAAACGCCTGAGAATGTGTTTGGATCGTTGGTGAGATCTAGGTTCCTTAGCTTGTGAAATGGCTCCAGTACTATCACAATAGAGGTCCACCTGGGTTCACAATGCTAGGGGACGACACCTAATTCATCAACAAACTTCCCGATCCAAACGACTTCTTTAGTCGCTTGCGAGGCGACTAGATACTCGAAACTACATTTGTAGAGTCGGCCACGGTTTCTTGCTTTGAGCTCTTCCAGCTCACGAGCACCTCCATTCAAACAAAACACAAAACCAGATTACGATCTATAATCATCTACGTCGATTCGGAAGCTTGCGTCTGTGTAACCATTTACAACGGACTTCCTTCCCGACCTCCGTAAACTAAGAACATATCTTTAGTCCTTCTCAAGTACTTAAGAATGCTCTTGATCGCAATCCAATGTGACTCTCCCGAGGTCGATTGATATCTGCTAGTCATACTTAAAGCAAATGAGACATCCAGGGCGAGTGCATATCATGGCGTACATAATAGACCCAATGGCGAAGCATATGGGATCTTACTCATGCGCTCTTGGTCCCTTCCCTCGTGGAAGGTCCTTGAGTTCTGCTGAGTTTAATGCCATGTGACATGGGCAAGAATCCCTTTTTGGAGTCTTGCAAACTGAACCTTTTCAGTACCTTGTCAATGTATCCACTTTGGCTTAGGCCAATCATTTTGTTAGATCTATCTCTATAGATTCTTATACCCAAAATGTATGTAGCCTCGCCTAAGTCTTTCATGGAAAAGCACTTCCCCAACCAAGCTTTTACGCTTTGTAATGTGGGGATGTCATTTCCAATCAGTAAGATGTCATCCAAATAAAGCACAAGGAACACTACTGCATTATCAGTTACTTTCTTATAAACACAAGTGATGAAGAACCGCAAGGTTCGACTTAAGTTTGAGCACGATCTTTCTTCAATTCTCGAACTAGTTTCTATGGGAATTTAATCAACACAACACAAAGAGAGGTTAATTAACAATGGAGGCTGAAACACCACAACTAGAGAAACAAGCTAGTTGATACAGTAACTCAAGAATGAATGAATTTCTATCTAGAAGTTCAAACACGAGAAGCTAAGGAATAACCTTACCAAAATATCAATATATCTAACGTAAATATTAAAGTGGCCGAAATCTCCCTTAAGTAGGTTGAGATTTCGGTTACAACCCATAAAAGAAATAAGAGTCCTTAAAGGATTAAGACTCTTGAAAACAAATAAGAGTCCTTGAAGAAGTAGGACTCCTGAATAACAACTTGCTATCAAGTAACTACCTAACAATAAAGTGTAGGCTAGAAAAGATACTAACTACCAAATCTATGAAGAGTCCTAGTTGCATTAGGACTCTTCTTAACCAACTAACTAACACATGGACAACATGTCCTTTATTATAGCAATATCTTGCTATTACACGGCTGAAATAGTAAATAACAATACTAAAAATAATTAAAGTCTAGAATAGGCTAAAATAGACTTTAATGTGTAAAAAGGCTAAAATGCCCTTTTTAGCCACTTTGCTTATTTGGGCCGTGCTGAACACTTGTAAAACTTAAGAGGTTGATTTGAATGTCTCCCTCTACATGAAGATTAGCTTCCTCTTTAGTTTTGATACTTCGGATCAATGATGATACTTTGTCCATTGTCATCTTTGCCCTTGATCTTGTGATTGGTCCTTGAAGGTTCTTTAGGGGATCTTTAGAGTAGGGCTGCCCTTGGTATAATCCCTTATCAACAAGGCTCGTCTTCATTTTTTAAGAAACCGAATTCTTTAATACGTTCATCAAAGCGACGATTCCAGCTTCGAGATGCTTGCTTCAATCCATAAATGGACCTTTGAAGCTTACACACTTTGCTAGGATTTGTTGGATCAACAAACCCCTCAGGTTGTGTCATATACACATCCTCGAGAAGGTTTCCATTAAGAAACGCAGTCTTAACATCCATTTGCCATATCTCATACTCATAATATGCGGCTATGGCAAGTAAAATCCTAATAGACTTTATCTTAACAACAGGAGAAAAGGTTTCGTCATAGTCAATACCATGAACTTGTCTATAACCTTTAACTACTAGTCGAGATTTAAAAGTGTGTACATTACCATCCATGTCCGTTTTCTTTTTGAAACACCATTTGTTATCAATGACCTTACACCCTTCAGGTGGGTCAACCAAAGTCCACACTTGGTTATCGTACATGGATTGCATCTCAGACTTCATAGATTCTAGCCACTTATCTGACTCAGAACTACGAATTGTCTCTTTGTAGGTAGTGGGTTAATCTTGATCAATCAGTTCGACCAGATGATCATCAGTCACGAGAAATCCATATCTCTCAGGCTGTTGATGTACCCGACTCGACCTCTTGGGCCTTGTGTCAAAGATTGAAGCTCAATATCAGCACGTGAGCTTGCTTGAACTTCCAAAGCTGGTTCAGATGTTGTTTGGGGATCTTGAATTTCCTCAAGATGGATCTTACTCCCACTATCCTCTTTGGAAATAAATTCCCTTTCAAGGAATAAACCATTACGAGCAACAAACACTTTGTTCTCTGATGGAAGATAGAAGTAATATCCTTTAGTTTCTTTAGGATATCCCACAAACAAACACTTGTCAGATTTAGGGGCGAGTTTATCAGATAACAAGCGTTTTACATACACCTCGCATCCCCAAATTTTGAGAAATGACAAACTAGGTCGTTTCCCAGTCCATATCTCATGTGGAGTTTTCTGAACCGCTTTAGAAGGAACTCTATTTAATATAAATGCAGCAGTTTCTAGGGCGTAGCCCCAAAAGGAAATTGGAAGACTTGTTTGACTCATCATAGATCGAACCATATCTAGTAAGGTGCGATTCCTCCGTTCTGATACACCATTCCATTGTGGTGTGCCCGGAGGAGTTAATTGCGAAACAATTCCACAACCCCTAAGATGTTCGTCAAACTCTTGGTTGAGGTATTCGCCACCTCGGTCTGATCGAAGTGTCTTAATACTTTTACCAAGTTGATTTTGTACTTCATTTGAAATTCTTTGAATCTTCCAAAAGATTCTGATTTATATTTCATTAGATAGACGTAGCCATATCTACTGAAATCATCTGTGAATGTAATGAAGTACTGGAACCCTCCTCTAGCACTTGTGTTTATTGGTCCACAAATTTTAGTAATGAAGTACTGAAATCATCTGTATGTATGAGGCCCAACAAATCAGAAGCTCTCTCACTTTGTCCAGTAAAGGGAGCTTTAGTCATTTTGCCTAACAAGCAAGAATCACAAGTCTCATAAGACTCTAAGTCAAATGATGTCAAAATTTCATCTGAATGGAGCTTAGATATACGTTTCTCATTTATGTGGCCCAAACGACAGTGCCAAAAGTAGGTCTGGTTTAAGTCATTTGATTTAAACCTCTTAGTATTAATGTTATAGATGGGCCTTTTAATGGAATCATCGAGGTTATGAACATAAAAGCCCATTCATCAAAGAGGCATCTCCATCAAAGATACGATCCTTATGAATGGTGCAAATTTTATTCATAATATTTAATTCAAAACCTTCAATATCTAAACAAGAAACTGAAATAATATTCCTACTCAAAGTTGGAACATAAAGACAATTATTCAGTTCTATAATAAGGCCACTTGGCAAAACTAAATTAAATGTCCCGGTAGCTACAGCAACAACTCTTGCTCCGTTAGCTACTCTCAGGTCCACTTGGCCTTTTGCCAGTGATCTACTCCTTTTGAACCCCTGCACATTTGCTCAAATGTGAGATCCACAACTGGTATCTAATACCCATGAAGTAGGAGCAGACATGTTAATTTCAATAACATAAATACCTGGAGAGACAGTCAAACTGGCTTTTCCCTTTTTCTTCTCTTCCAAATAGAGCTTGCAGTTCCGTTTCCAATGACCTGGTTCATTGCAATGGAAGCAAACTCCTTCCTTTGGTGCCTTGGCCTTGGGTTTGGGCTTGTTATTACCTTTGCCCTTCTTGGCCATGGGCTTTCCCTTTCCTTTCTTCTTGAAATTCCCCTTTTGAACCATTAAGACTTCAGGGGTTTTCTTAATATTCAGTTCAGCCTGCTTAAGCATCCTGTGTATTTCATGGATGGACTTCTCCATGACATGCATGTTTAAGAACATGTGCACTTACAGAGGTGCCAGGGGCCAATGATGATCCAAGCTCAATGAGTGATTAGAGTATGGTGGGCATTTTAAGACTTAGTTAAAACGTTCGGTTTGAATAAGACATTAAAACGCGTAATACGATTATACAAGCATCTCGTGCAATATATAAAGCATAAAAAATTAAACGTGAGATAGCATGGCCTAATCCTATGATGACTCCCACGAGCCTTGTGGAAGTCAAGGGTCAATCTAAGTCAATATCCATCTCATGGATAAAGTCTTCGATCCAACAGCCTCCAGCCTTGTTACATAGTTGCATGGGCATACCCAGCCTTCAATGTAAAGCAATAAAGCTAATCTAAGAAAGCGATTACACTTTTACAACATTGAAAACAGCTCGCATGCCGTATTATAAAATTACAACAAAAATATGTAGAACAAGGGGTATAGTAGGCCATGCTATTCACCATGCTAAAATCACATAAAGCACAATGAAATTAACAACGAGTACATATATTAAGTCTTAAGTCAGCGGAACGACGAATCTGCGTAACGCAGACGGCGGTCCCGGTAGCCGGTTAGTGGGCGGGGGGGGTCAATCGAATGAGTTTTTCTGCCCCGATTTTGCCTTACTTACATAATCGGATTATGCATTGGTTAATCGAATTAACGGCAGGAGACATACAATCAGTTTATGCGTAATAACCGAATTAATCCAATTAATTACAGATTACAGAACAGTTTATGCCGAATCGAATTCACAGAAACAGTTTATGTAGTATTAATCTATTTAATAACAGTTTATGCAGAATCGAATTCACAGCAGTTTATGCATTAACAGATTTAATATAAACAGTTTATGCAACATATCACATATATCATGATCAAAGAAACAATCTTTAAACGCACTAAAACAGTTTATGCATATATCACATATATCATAATCAAAGAAACAATATTTTCTGTTTTTTTCACGCATACACATATCAAATCGAAATTGATACGTGATATGTTGTGATTAACAATATCGAATTCGAATCGTATGAGCAAGGCTCTGATACCACTGAAGGGATTCATGGGCGGAAACTCGTTCCAAACACCCATGAGTCCTCCCCTGAAGGATCCGCTCATACGTAAGCTAATCGAAAAACCGAGAAAAGGACTTACAATTTTGGCTCAAGAATCCGATTCTTGAATGGAAGACCCTGTCTTTATGGCTCGGATGCAATGATCACCTTGAGTCCTCCCTTGCGGATTATTCCCTACCGGTATCCACGCGACGAAACGGGCAGCGAGTGCTTGCTCTCCATTTTTCTGAGTTTCTGGAATTAGGGAGAAAGGGAGAAGGCAGAAATCCGAAATCTTGATTTCGGGTGTTCTTTGGTTAATTGCGGCTGAAAGCTTAATTAGCTAGGGTTTCGGCCAGGAGATCATTATATAGGGTATGAGAGTTTGATCCCATAACCAACTCTCACATCCTCAACTTCTCTCGGCAGTGGGAGTCTTTAACTCCCACGTCCCCTAGACTTCTGCTGGTAGTGGGAGTCTTTATCGGATAATAACTCCCACGTAATCCCAGCTATTAACCAAATACCCAAAATGCCCCTTATCTATAATTCGAATAATAACGCTTTATTATTTTCAAAAAAATAAATGTCAGATACAATGAACCTAGACACACTCTAGATTCATTGAATCTGGACATGAAGCTCGTTAGCTCGTCTATGCGTGTGACCCTGTAGGTTCATCTCACAATGGCAATGAAAACACACTTAGTAGTAGTATGTGTTTATAAATCACAAGCGGTCCCTAGCAGGACATTATGACTACCCAAAGTGAATGAATTTACGGTGGAACCTAATATCGATCCACTATTTAATCCCTTTGTCTCGCGATATCCTAATTAAGCATAAGGCATGGTAGTCGTCACCCTTATTAAGCTTAATTGTATTTATGCTCGATCTCCAAGTAGACTGTTCCAACAAATAGTATCTGATCACCACTTTATCAAACACATTTGAGCACGGCCATGCATTTAGACAGTCTTTCCCTATCGAGGGGCCCATGGATATCTCTCTCTAATAAGAGAGGGACAAATTCCTTACAATGCCTCTCACATTCAAGCCATGATAGGACACTACATCCGATCATCAGTCGTATTGATTACTCGATTAAAAGCAACGTACGACTGAGTCAAAACGTGGCTCTATTCATGCTAGAATCAATGGAGACATATGGTCTAAGGATTCTAAAATAGTATTGAGGAAGTAATACTTATAACTAAGGACCATGGAGTATTACTTCTCTAACGGATCACGTCCGATACGATATATCTCAATACATTGCATCTTTGATATACACATGATTAGTAAAACGTAATCATCAATCAAACATCATATTAGTTTTATTTCATTGTAAAATAGATTACATAAAACTTGGGACAACTAGAATAGTAATTACATAAGCTATTGAGTTTTACTATCAAATCACACATTTGATAATCAAAAGCAAAATTAACTATTCAAATACATGCTCAAAAGATATAAAACGTACAACATATGCTAATGGTCCGAGGGCACTACTAACAATCCTTGTGTTAAATATACTTTATAAAATATCATGGCTCCATGCAATTCATCAAGAATATCATCTAAACGAGGGATAGGATGTCTATATTTAATTGTTATCTTATTAACAGTTCGACAATCCGTGCATAATCTCCAAGTTCCTTCTTCCTTAGGTTAAAAAAAACAAGACTAGCACAAAGACTAAGAGATTCTCTTACCTGCTCCGTTTCAAGTAAGGCATCAACTTGCCTTTAAATTTCATGAGTTTTCTCGGGATTGGCTCTTTAAGTTACACGGTTTGGAAGTATGGATCCTGGGATAAAATCTATTTGATTTTCAATACCTTAGATTGGTGGTAGTCCCTTTGGCAACTCCTTTGGAAAGTCATCTTTGAATTTCAGCAAAAGATTAGTAACAAGACATGGAAGAGAAAAAATTGTTAGATCAAAAGTGTTTAGAGCAAGGACCTGGACAGCTTTGTGACAGTTTGGTGTAATGGTCATAATTATCGATCTAGGAATCTAATGGAGCTGATTCACGTTGTATTTGAATGCTAAGAGGCATATCTACAACTTTAATGCCGGCCACAATATCAGATGCTGCCGTCTTTGTGTCCGCAATCGTCGTGCAAGTTGATACCTCAAGGTGTTCAGATTTTGGACAAATTTAAATCTTGCTTTCCAGGTTTTATACAATATATTTTTGGAATATAATGAGAGGTTTATACCTTTCATGGTTCTTTCGAGAATCAAGGCTTTCAGAGTGTATTCTTTGATTAGTTTGAGTTATTGTATCGTCGAGTTGTTTCCCTCGTTGTGGTGTTTCATCCTCCATCGTTAATCAAACTACTGTGTTTTACGTTGATGCGAATTTGATGATATCCTTGTGTTAAATATACTTTATAAAATATCATGGCAGCATGCAATTCTTCAAGCATATCATCTAAACGAGGGATAGGATGTCTATATTTAATTGTTATCTTATTAATAGCTCGACAATCCGTGCATAATCTCCAACTTCCTTCTTCCTAACGTACCAAAATAACAGGACTAGCACAGAGACTAAGAGATTCTCTTACCTGCTCTTTTTCAAGTAAGGCATCAACTTGCCTTTAAATTTCATGAGTTTTCTCTGGATTGGCTCTTTAAGCAGAACGGTTTGAAAGTATGGATCCTAGGATAAAATCTATTTGATTTTCTATACCTCAGATGGGTGGTAGTCCCTTTGGAAACTCCTTTGGAAAGACATCTTTCAAATTTCTGCAAAAGATTAGTAACAAGACTTGGAAGAGAAAAAATTGTTAGATCAAAAGTGTTTAGAGCAAGGTTTCTCTCGGCATCTTTGAAAAGTAGCGATGATGACTTGGACAGCTTAGCAACAGTTTGGTGTAATGGTCATAATTATCGATCCAGGAATCCAATGGAGCTGATTCAAGTTGAATTTGAATGCTAAGAGGCAGATATACAACTTTAACGATGCAAAAAGATTAGCGAGAATCATGGATTTTTAGAGTGGATTCTTTTATTAGTTAGAGTTACTGTATCATCGAGTTGGTTCCCTCGTTGTGGTGTTTCATGCTCCATCGCAAATCAAACTACTTTGTATTGCGTTGATGCGAATTTGATGATATCCTTGTGTTAAATATACTAAATATCATGGAACCATGCAAATATTTAAGCATATCATCCAAAAGAAGGATTTGATGTCTATATTTAATTGTTATCATATTAATAGCTCGACAATCCGTGTATCATCTCCAAGTTCCTTCTTCCTTAGGTACCAAAAGAATAGGACTAGCAAAAAGATTAAGAGATTTTCTTACCTGCTCCGTTTCAAGTAAGGCATCAACTTGCCTTTAATTTCATGAGTTTTCTCGGGATTGGCTCTATAAGCTAGACGGTTTGGAAGTTTGGATCCTGGGATAAAATCTATTTGATTTTCAATACCTCAGATTGGTGGTAGTCCCTTTGGAAACTCCTTTGGAAATAGATCTCTAAATTTCGGCAAAAGATTAGTAACTAGACATGGAAGAGAAAAAATTGATAGATCAAAAGTGTTTAGACAAGGTTTCTCTCAGCATCTTTGAAAAGTAGTGATGATGACTTGGACAGCTTAGTGACAGTTTGGTGTAATGGTCATAATTATCGATCCAGGAATCCAATGGAGCTGATTCAAGTTGCATTTGAATGCTAAGAGGTAGATCTACAACTTTATGGAATGTAATAAGATAAGATGCTGCAGTCTTTGTGTCCCAATTCGTCGTGCAAGTCGATACAACAAGCTGTCAAGATTTTGGACGAATTTATATCTTGCTTTCCAAGTTTTATTAAATATATTTTTGGAATCTAATGTGAGGTTTATACCTTTCATGGTTCTTTCGGGAATCAAGGATTTTCATAGTGGATTCTTTGATTTGTTTAAGTTACTGTATCATCGAGTTGGTTCCCGCGTTGTGGTGTTTCATGCTCCATCACAAATCAAACTACTTTGTGTTGCGTTGATGCAAATTTGAGGATATCCTTGTGTTAAATATACTAAATATCATGGCACCATGCAATTATTCAAGCATATCATCTAAACGAAGGATTGGATGTGCATATTTAATTGTTATCTTATTAATAGCTCGACAATCCGTGCATAATCTCCAAGTCCCTTCTTCCTTAGGTACCAAAATAATAGGACTAGCACAAAGACTAAGATATTCTCTTACCTGCTCCTTTTCTATTAAGGCATCAACTTCCCTTTAAATTTCATGAGTTTTCTCGGGATTGGCTCTATAAGCTAGACGGTGGGAGATTGCTAGTAGTACCCTAGGACCATTAGCATATGTTGTACATTTTATATCTTTTGAGCATGTAATTGAATAGCTAATTTTGCTTATGAACATCAAAGGCGTGATTTGATAGTAAAACTCATTAGTTTATGTAAATACTATTCTAGCTGTCCCTAGTTTTATGTAAGCTTCTTTAAAATGAAATAAAACTAGTATGATGTTTGATTGATGATTATGTTTTACTAATCATGTGTAATGAATACAAATCATATCATAGATGCAATGTATTGAGATATATTGTATCGGACGTGATCCGTTAGAGAAGTAATATTTCACAGTCCTTAGTCATAAGTATTACTTCCTCAATACTATTTTAGAATCCTTAGACCTTATGTCTCCATTGATTCTAGCATGAATGGAGCCACGTTTTGACTCAGTCGGACGTTACTTTTAATCGAGTAATCAATACGACTGATGATCGGATGTAATGCCCTATCATGGCTTGAATGTGAGAGGCATTGTAAGGAATTTGTCCCTCTCTATTATTAGAGAGAGATATCCTTGGGCCCCTCGATAGGGAACACTGTCTAAATGCATGGCCATGCTCAAATGTATTTGATAAAGTGGTTATTAAATACTATTTGCTGGAACAGTCTACCTGGAGATCGAGCATAAATACAATTAAGTTTAATAAGGGTGACGACTACCATGCCTTATGCTTAATGAACATATTAAAGAATTCGGTTTCATACAAATGAAGACGAGCCTTGTGTTTATAAGAAAGTAACGAATAATGCAATAGTGTTCCTTGTGCTTTATGTGGACGACATCTTACTGATTGAAAATGGCATCCCCACATTACAAAGCGTAAAAGCTTGGTTGGGGAAGTGCTTTTCCATGAAAGACTTAGGCGAGGATACATACATTTTGGGTATAAGAATCTATAGAGATCGATCTAACAAAATGATTGGCCTAAGCCAGAGTGGATACATTGACAAGGTACTGAAACGGTTCAGTTTGCAAGACTCCAAAACAGGATTCTTGCCCATATCACTTGGCATTAAACTCAGCAGAACTCAAGGCCCTTCCACAAAGGAGGACCAAGAGCGCATGAGTAAGATCCCATATGCTTCAGGCATTGGGTCTATTATGTACGCCGTGATATGCACTCGCCCAGATGTCTCATTTGCTTTAAGTATGACTAGCAGATATCAATCTGACCCTGGAGAGTCACATTGGACTGCGAGTCAAGAGCATTCTTAAGTACTTGAGAAGGACTAAAGATATGTTCTTAGTTTACGGAGGTCGGGGAAGGAAGTCCGGTTGTAAATGGTTACACGAGACGCAAGCTTCCAGGACCGAGCGTAGATGATTATAGATCGCAATCTGGTTTTGTGTTTTGTTTGAATGGCGGTGTTGTGAGTGGAAGAGCTCAAAGCAAGAAACCGTGGTCGACTCTACAGTGAAGCTGAGTATCTAGTCGCCTCGAAGCAGCTAAAGAAAGCTGTTTGGATCGGGGAAGTTTGTTGATGAATTAGGTGTCGTCCCCTAGCATTGTGAATCCGGTGGACCTTTATTGTGATAGATCTTGGTGCCATTTCACAAGCTAAGGAACCTAGTTCTCACCAGCGATCCAAACACATTCTCAGACGTTTCCATCTGATTAGAGAGATCATTGATAGAGGAGACGTTAAAATTTGCAAAGTTCATACAAACGACAAGATTGCCAATCCATTGACAAAGCCACTCCCGCAGCCTAAACATGAGAGTCATACTAGGTCAATGGGATTGAGGATCATGTATGATTGGACCTAGGGCAAGTGGGAGATTGTTAGTAGTGCCCTAGGACCATTAGCATATGTTGTACGTTTTATATCTTTTGAGCATGTAATTGAATAGCTAATTTTGCTTATGAACATCAAACGCGTGATTTGATAGTAAAACTCATTAGTTTATGTAATTACTATTCTAGTTGTCCCTAGTTTTATGTAAGCTTATTTACAATGAAATAAAACTAGTATGATGTTTGATTGATGATTATGTTTTACTAATCATGTGTAATGAATACAAATCATATCATAGATGCAATGTATTAAGATATATTGTATCTCGGACGTGATCCGTTAGGGAAGTAATACATCACAGTCCTTAGTCATAAGTATTACTTCCTCAATACTATTTTAGAATCCTTAGACCTTATGTCTCCATTGATTCTAGCATGAATAGAGCCACGTTTTGACTCAGTCGGACGATACTTTTAATCGAGTAATCAATACGACTGATGATCAGATGTAGCGTCCTATCATGGCTTAAATGTGAGAGGCATTGTAAGGAATTTGTCCATCTCTATTATTAGATAGAGATATCCATGGGCCCCTCGATAGGGAAGATTGTCTAAATGCATGGCCGTGCTCAAATGTATTTGATAAAGTGGTTATTAAATACTATTTGTTGGAACAGTTTACTAGGAGATCGAGCATAAATACAATTAAGCTTAATAAGGGTGACGACTACCATGCCTTATGCTTAATTAGGATATCGCGAGACAAATGGATTAAATAATGGATTGATATTAGGTTCCACCGTAAATTAATTCACTTTGGGTAGTCACAATGTCCTGCTAGGGACCGCTTGTGATTTATGAACACATACTACTACTAAGTGTGTTTTCATTGCCATTGTGATATGAACCTACAGGGTCACACGCATAGACGAGCTAACGAGCTTCATGTCCAGATTCAATGAATCTAGAATGTGTCTAGGTTCATTATATCTGGCATTCATTTTTCTGAGAATAATAAAGCGTTATTATTAGAATTAGAGATAAGGGGAATTTTCGGTATAGCTGGGATTACGTGGGAGTGATTATCCGATAAAGACTCCCACTACCAGCAGAAGTCTTGGGGACGTGGGAGTTAAAGACTCCCACTGCCGGGAGAGGTGGTAAGGACGTGGGAGTTGTTTTTGAAACAACTTCTCACACCCTATATAAACCTCTCTTGGCTGAAACCTTACGGGTCAGTTTTTCCAGCCGCAAAAATTACTAAAAGCCAAGAAATCGAATTTCTTGCTTTCTGTCTCTCTTTTTCTCTCTAATTCCCGAAACTCAGAAAATCAGAAGAGCTAGCACTCGTTGATCGCTTCGTCGCGTGGATACCGGTAGGGAGTAATTCCGCAAGGGAGGACTCAAGGTGGTTGCAACCGAGAGCCAAAGACAGAACCTTTTCACTCAAGAAACAGATTCTTGAACCAAGAAACTTAAGTCTTTTCTTGTATTTTTCAATTCGTTTTTGTATGAGCGGATCCTTCAGGGGAGGACTCATGGGTCTTTAGAACGAGTTTCTTCCCATGAATCCCTTCATTTGGAAGTATGGATCCTGGGATAAAATCTATTTGATTTTCAATACCTCAGATTGGTGGTAGTCCCTTTGCCAACTCCATTGGAAAGACATCTTTGAATTTCTCTAAAAGATTAGTAACAAGACATAGAAGAGAAAAATTTGTTAGATCAAAAGTTTTTATAGCAAGGTTGCTCTCGGCTTGTTTAAAAAGTAGTGTTGAGGACTTGAGCAGCTTTGAAACAGTTTGGTGTAATGGTCATAACTATCAATCTAGGAATCCAATAGCGCTGATTCAAGTTGCATTTGAAAGCTAAGAGGCAGATCTACAACTTCTGTTAGTATTTCTAGGTGCTTATGCTGCTTAGAGGTGTTAGTGAAGAATTCCCAAAGAACTAATTCATGTTAGAGAAAAATCCTTCGATCCCTTTTGTGTCGAATCTTGATAGAATCCAATTTGTCAAGGTTCTTCATCAATGCGACCATTGCACCTTCACATATGGTATCGTTCTCCACCTTAGGAGTTGATCTCTTTGGTCCACAATCCGTACTAGAACTTTCTGATATGTTAAATGTTCTTGAAGTTCCAACAATTCGGCTTCAAAAACATGACTCAGGTCGGGTACATACTTTTTTAATTATGAGAAGTGGAAGATGTTGTGAAGTCATGACAACGTTGGTGGTAGTGCTAACCGATAAGCCAACTCATCAAACCATTCCAAAATCTCATATGGTCTCAAATACTTCTGACTCAGCTTACTGCTCTTACCAAACCTCATCTATTTAGTCGGCGAAACCTTCAAATATACCTTGTTACCAGTCTGAAGTTCCAAAGGTCTTCATTTACTATCATCCCAACTTTTTTGGTGGTCTTGAGCTGCCTTTATCTTTTCCCGAATCAATGACACATTTTCCATCGTTACTTGTACCAATTCACTCGGTTACTATTTTCTCTCTAATGTCGTCCCCAACATATTGGTTACCTAAATCTTCTTCCCGACAACGCTTCGTAAGGTGTCATACCGATGCTCACTTGATGACTGTTGTTGTAGGAGAACTCAACCAATTTCAGGTGATCCACCCAAGTGCCTTTGAAATCTAAAACAATAGCCCTCAACATATCTTCTAAATTTTAATTGTCATTTTCGACTTCTCATCGGTTTGAGGATGATAGGCGGTGCAAAGTGATAACTTTGTCCTCATTGCCTAGTTGAAGCTTCTACAAAATCGAGACACAACCCATGAATCCCGTTCCGATACTATTTTGACCGGTACTCCGTGAAGTCGAACAATCTCACTCATATACATCTGAACCAACACATCCATGGACTTCGTGATCTTCATTGGTAAGAAATGTGTCGACTTTCTCAATCTATCCACGATTACCTAAATGGTATCTTTCCCGATGTTGTCTTTCGGTAATCCGAACTCAAAGACCATCGTGATATGTTCCAACTTCCAAATGGGAATTTCTAAGGGCTTAAGTAAGACATCGGGATTTTTATGTTCCTCCTTCACTTGCTGACATATCAAACACTTAGCCACAAACTCGGATATCTCATGTTTCATACATTTCCACCAAAAATTACCTTTCATGTTCTTGGAGTTTTTGCTTCTTGCAAAATTTCAGTTCTCAACCCCGAATCGCGATACACAAAACCAGCCTCGAAAGCGAAAACTAACATCTTCGTGAATTTGAAAATCTTATTGTTCACCCAACTGTGCTGAATCCGTCGATTGAGCTTCCTTAGATCGAACCAAAAGGGTCGGTTGAGCTACAAAGGTTTCCAAAATGTTTCTGGTGGACTCAACAACCTCAATCTCCGACTTCTTGAATTCTGAAATCAGTTCCCATTGGTCGGTAATGAAAGCTACCAACTGTCCCGAATTCTTCCTACTTATCACATCAGCCACTCAATTAGCTTTTCCCGGGTGGTAGTTAATCGTTAAGTCTTAGTCCTTCAACAATTCCAACCACCGTATTTGCCTCATATTTGGTTCCTTTTGTATGAATAGGTACTTTAAACTTTGATGATCGGTAAACACTTCACATGGTTCACCGTACAAATAATGCCTCAAAATCTTCAAGGCAAACACGACTGCTGCCAACTCGAGATCGTGTGTAGGTAGTTTTTCTCATACGGTTTCAGTTGTTTTGAGCCGTAAGAAATTACCTTTCATTTCTACATCAATACACAACCTATACTAATTCTTGAAGCATCGATGTAGATAGTGAAACCCCCAGATTGTTCTAGTAAGAACAAAATCGGAGTCGTGGTCCAAATTTCGTTCAATTTCTGAAAGCACTCTTCACATTCCGGACTCCATTAAAACTTTACCATTTTTTTTGTTAATCGGGTTAACGGTACTGCGATTCTCGAGAAGTAGTCAACGAAATTCCTATAGTAACCTGCTAACCCCAAGAAACTCCGAATTTGTGCCACCGTCGTTGGTCAAGGCCAATCCATAATTGCATCTATCTTAGCCGGACACACCGACACTCCTTCAACTGATACTACATGTCCTAAAAACGATACACTTTTCAACCAAAACTCGCATTTAATGAACTTGTCATATAATTTCTCCCTCCTCAAAATTTACAATGCTAACCTCAAATGTTCTTCGTGAGCTTCGTCTGATGGAGAGTATATCAAGTTGTAGTCGATGAAGACCGCCACGAGCTTGTCCAAACAATCCCGAAAAACTCGGTTCATCATGTCTATGAATTCCGCCAGTGCGTTAGTCATTCCGAACGACATCACAAGGAACTCATAGTGTCCATATATGGTTCTGAAGGCACTCTTTGGTATGTCCTCTGTCTTAATCCTCAACTAATCATACCCCGACCTTAGGTCTATCTTGGAAAAGACCTTAGCGCCCTTCAACTAATCAAATAGGTCGTCAATGCGAGGAAGTGGATATATGTTCTTGATTGTGATGATTTTCAATTCTCGATAATCTATGTACATTCTCATACTACCATTTTTCTTCTTCACAAATAGAACCGGTGCACCCCAAGGAAATACACTTGACTTGATAAACTTCTTGTCCAATAACTCTTGTAAATGTTCTTTTTAACTCTTTCAACTTCGTTGGCACCATTCAGTACAAGGCCTTAGAGATAGGATTTGAACCTGGTTGTACTAAGATCTCAAAATCAATCTCTCATCCAGGTGGTGTTAGTAGTGCCCTAGGACCATTAGCATATGTTGTACGTTTTATATCTATTTGAGCATTTCATATGAATAGTTAATTTTGCTTATGAACATCAAATGCGTGATTTGATTGTAAAACTCATTTACTTATGTAATTATTATTCTAGTTGTCCCTAGTTTTATGTAATCTATTTTACAATGAAATAAAACTAGTATGATGTTTGATTGATGATTACGTTTTACTAATCATGTGCAATGAGTACAAATCATATCATAGATGCAATGTATTGAGATATATCGTATCGGACGTGATCCGTTAGAGAAGTAATACTTCATGGTCCTTAGTCATAAGTATTACTTTCTCAATACTATTTTAGAATCCATAGACCTTATGTCTCCATTTGATTCTAGCATGAATGGAGCCACGTTTTGACTCTGTCATACGTTGCTTTTAATCGAGTAATCAATATGACTGATGATCGGATGTAGTTGTTAGAGGAATAACCGGGTCACACATAAATGCGCAGCAGAATAAAACTTGACCCGCCTCTACCAGGATCTTCCACGAGTAAGAACCTACGACTATGGGATAGTGTTTTACCTTATATTGATGCTAGAATGGCTGAAACGCTTTCAGCGGTATGTTGTCACTGAACGGAACACCACAATGCAGGCTCCGTCTCTCCCAGTATCCACTCGATCTTCCGGGGATGGTCTTCTACTGCTTGGTGCTAGCCAACTCCTTGTAGAAGCTTTGAAGACACTCTTCAATGGAGTATGTATTTCAGACCTTATCAGAAGAATAAGATACAGAATTTCTAACTTCTTTTCTATTAGCAAAAAGCTAGAAAACAAGTCTAGAAATCTATCTTTTCTTTTCTCTCTAAAAACTCACTTTTTTTCTCTACTCTCTAAGCTTCAAAAGCTGGAGAAAAACTGATTAATATCAATGGAAAAAATCAGTATTTTTCCCTTAGTCTATCAAGAGAGAGTGGGGAGAGATAAAGGGGAAAATGGGAGATCATGGAGGAAACCACTCCTCCACTTTCTCCACTCCTTTAACCTCTATATAAGAGACATATGAGCTGAAAATATGTGTCCAATTTTCCAGCCATAAGGTCGGTCCAAAACGGGTCGGTCGGCCCAATCATATTGGTCGGCCCAACCCGATTAAGGGCCCGATCCAATCCCGGCCCGGCCCGGCCCAATCGAATTGGCGCACCTTAGATTAAATGTACTCCAACAAACCCAATCCAGTTGATCTATGAGTGCGACCCAAGAGGTATCTATGACGTTGGCCGTGACATCATATGTCACAGGTAATGAGAGGTATCTAGCAACGCATCATTACCCCCAATTCATGTGATTTATCATAATCACAACATTTGACATTTGTAGTTAAATCCTTTTGTCCTTGATATCTAGATTAAACACAATTCATGGAAAAAGTCACACTTGTATTGTCCAATCTTTTAGTTTCTTGATTCGCGAGTAGACTAATCAAATGACATCAATATCATATCTCGATTCACTTGTTCATGGCCATGAATTAGTCGAGACTCCATCAAGGGGGCCCAAGATATCGCTCTGCTATATAGGGAGGGACAAATCCCTTTCGCATCCCACTCATCACGAACAAGATTCGTGATATACCCAATAAATGCCTTTATTGCTCACCCGATTACGGATAGCGTTTAACATTATCAAAGCATAACACTAGCCATGCAAGAACTCTTGTGAGACCTCAAGTCGAAGGATCTCATATACAACCCGAGTCAAAAATTTTTGAGAAACACCGTTGACTATTATATAACAACCCATGGTGTGTTTCTCATGTCGAGTCTGCATCGAGTATAATGATTCTCTAATCATATATACCTATGTGACGATCCGATATCTTATATCAATCACTTTGCACATACTAGTCTTACGCATTATTATTGTCCTCGAAGATTCCAAAATAATGTTCGACTAGGGGACGTTTGAGAATAGTATCTCATAACAATTATAAATACTATTCTAAAGACATATTATTTATTTATGTTGTTAAGAACGCAGAAACATAATGAATAATCATTTGGAATTAATTGCCTTTTATTCATCAAAATGAAAATTACATTAAATACGGTACAATAATCTCCCACTTGCACTAAAGACCCAAATTACAATAAATGGTCTTTAGGGGCATACTAATGATTTGTCTCTAAAGATCGAGTCCCTCCCGGATATCGGATACCCATGGAGCTAGTGTGGCGATCATGCTACTGCTGCGACGGTGGCTTCGTCGAGTGGATCGGCTACATTGTCTACCGAGTCTACTCTACATATATGCACATCACTCTCTCTATAATCTCGCGGATTAGGTGAAATCGCCGTAGTACATGTTTGGACCTCCGGTGAGATCTAGGTTCCTTAGATTGGGAAATAGCCCCATTGTTATCACAATAGAGGTCTATCGGGTTCGCAATACTAGGAACCACATCGAGATCGGAAATAAATTTCTTGATCCAAAGCTGCCTCCTTAGTTGCTTCACAAGCTGCTATGTACTCGGCCTCTGTCGTAGAATCTGCGATGGTTGATTGCTTTGAAGCTGCGCTCGACTCACGACACCTCCATTCAAGTTAAACACATATCCAGTTGCGATCGGAAATCATCTCTGTCGGTTTGGAAACTAGCATCGGTGTAACCACTTACAGCGAGCTCATCCGCCCTCCATAAATCAAGAATGTATCCTTAGTCCTTCGTAAGTACTTGAGGATATTCTTGGTCGAGATCCAGTGGCGTTCACCGTAATTAGGGCTGGTATCTGCTCGTAATGCTTAAGGCAAAGCGAGACATGCAGGGCGAGTACATATCATGGCGTACATGATGGATCCTATGGCGAAGCATAAGGAATCTCTTTCATGCGTTCTAATTCGGCGAGCGTTTTAGAACACTTGTTCCTTGACAGAACAATACCATGTGCCATAGGACAAAGTCCTTTCTTAGACTCTTGCATGCTAAACCGCTTTAGCACCTTATCTATATATGTACTCGACTTAGGCCAATGAGTCTCTGGATCTATCTCTATAGATCTTGACTCCCCGAGAATATAGGCGAGCTTCGCCTAAGTCTTTCATAGAGAAACACGTACTCAACCAAGCCTTTACAGGACTTTAAGGTTGGTATGTCGTTTCCAATGAGTAGTATGTCATCTACATACAAAACCAGGGGAATACAATTGAGCTCCCACTAACCTTTTTGTAAACACGAGGTTCATCCTCATTTCTAATGAAGCCAAACTTACGGACGGCATCATTAAAAGCGGATGTTCGGCTCGAGAAGCATGCTTGAGTCCATAAATGGATCTCTGAAGCTTACATACTTTTCCGGCATTCTGCTGGGTGACAAAACCTTCGAGTCGTGTCATATACACATCCTCATCAAGTTTTCCATTAAGGAAGCGGTTTTGACATCCATTTGCGGTTCGTAGTCATAGTAAGCTGCGATAGCAAGCAAAATCCGAATGGACTTGAACATAACTACGGGGGAAAAGGTCTCATCATAGTCGATACCATGAATTTGTTTGAAACCTTTCGCGACCGAGTCGCCCCTTATACGTTTGTACATTCCCTTCCATGTCGGTTTTAATCTTAAAAACCCATTTGCACCCTATGGGAGTTACCCCTTCGGGTGGATCAACCAAGATCCGAGACTTGGTTTGTGTACATGGAGTCCATTTCGGATCTCGTGGCCTCAAGCCATTTCTCGAATCTGGGCTATTAATTGCTGTTTGTAGGTTGAAAGGTTCATCGTGATCCACAAACATAACATCACCATGTTACGTTATGAAAATTCCAAATTTTTACGGAGGTGGACGACGAACTCTACGGACCTACGCAATTCTTGTGTTTCTTGAGCTAGTGCTTTGGTTTGCACTATTGTTTGTGGCACTTTCGTTTGCACAACAACTTGCAGAGTCTGTTCAATTTTCCATCTCATCATTAGTGCTAGTTTGAGAGTCCGGAACTTCGAGAAAGTTCTACGCTACTCCCACTTGTGTTTCTAGAAACAAATTCTTTTTCTAGAAAGACTCCGTGCTGAGCAACAAACACTTTGTTCTCGTTAGGGATATAAAAGTAGTATCCTTTAGTTTCCTTAGGATAACCTACAAATATGCATTTTTCAGATTTTGGAGCCGACTTATCGGAAGTCGGGCGTTTTACAAACGCTTCACGACCCCAAATCTTGAGGAAAGACAAAGCTGGGGACGCTTCCCAGTCCATAACTTTCGTATGGCGTCTTTGCAAGCTGATTTAGATGGAACGCGGTTAAGTGTTAAAGATGATATCTCTAGTGCGTGTCCCCAAAAGGAATTGGGCTGGCTCGTGTGACTCATCATAGAACGAACCATATCTAATAAGGTTTTGTTCCTCCTTTCAAATACACCATTCCATTGTGGAGTAGCTGGAGGAGAAATTTGTGAAAGCGATTCCACAAGCTTTTAGATAGTCACGAATCTGGACTCAAGTATTCTCCTCCTCGATCAGATCGAAGAACCTTAATACTCTTGCCAAGTTGGTTTTCTACTTCAAGTTTAAACTCTTTAAACTTAGCAAATGCTTCGGATTTGTGTTTCATCAAGAACACATATCCATACCTACTGAAGTCATCGAGTAAAGGTAATGAAGTAGAGGTAACCACCCACTTGCATGTATATTAAAAGGGCCACATACATCACTATGTATTAGTCCTAATAAAGCATCGGCTCTCTCACCTAGCTTAGTGAAAGGTGATCGTTTGTCATCTTACCCAACAAACAAGATTCGCATCGATCATAAGACTCGAAGTCAAATGATTCCAATGACCCGTCTTTATGGAGTTTGGATATGCGATCTTCGTTTATGTGGCCTAAGCGACAATGCGAGGTATGTTGGATTAGAATCATTAGTCTTAATCCTTTTGGTATTTATGTTTAAAATTGGCATATCAAGGTCTAAAATATATAGACCATTAATTAAATAGGCGCTTGCATAAACCATATTATCCAGAAATAACGACAATCGTTGGTTTTTGATCGAAATCTCAAAACCGTTCTTGTCCAAACAAGAAACTGAAATAATATTTTTAATTAAACTAGGTACATAGAAACGAGTTTTCTAAACCCAAAACAAGCCTCGAAGGCAAAGTAAAAGTACAAGTCCCTACAATTTAGAGATCGCAACACGTGCTCCGTTGCCTACTCGTAGTTCCACTAACTCTCTACTCCTTTGCAGTCCCTGCACATTAGTACAAATGTGAGAACCACATCCGGTGTCAAATACCCAAGAAGTAGTTGTATTTAAATTGATATCAATCATATTAATATCTATAACATAAATACCGAGCCCAGTAGCAACAATTGCTTTCTCCTTTTTCCAGCCTTTTTCCCTGCAAGATAGCTTTTGCGGTTCCTTTTCCAGTGACCCTTCTCACCACAATGATGACAGATAGAGTCCTTGGCTACACCACCCTTAGGTTTTCGAGTGCATTGTCGAAAGTGGTTTGCTTGCCCTTGGGCTTACCTTTCGGGTTGCCTTTGGGTTTCGCAAAACCTTTGCCTTTGCCCCTTTTGCACCATCGGTATGGTGTTGGGCTTGGACTTGCCTATTTCCTTCTCGGCGAGTCCTTAGCATATTCAACAACTCGAGCAATGGCTTGTCAATTTCATTCATGTGATAATTCAGAATGAATAGACTGAATGACTCGAGCAACGATTGCAAGATCAAATCGGTCGGCTGACTCTTGTCCCCGAAAGGAAATCCCGAGTTTTTCAAGGTTACGAACATAACCTATCATCTTAAGAACGTGAGTTCCTACGGCATTCCCTCGGACATTTTTGCCCTTTGAAAAGAGATTTCGATACATCGAATCTCTCTCGGCGTGCTTGCCCTCGATATAGTTGCTTCGGGTGAGCCGAGCATCTCATAAGCCCCCCATGTCCTCATGTTGCTTCGAAGCTCGAGTTCATGGTGACAAGCATGAGGCTAGACACATCTAAAGCATCATTAAGATGCTTCTGATAAGCAGTCCTTTCAGCGGTCGTAGCACGAGCCTCTGGTATAGCAGGAATAGGCTGTTCCAGGACATACAGCTTTCTTTCATGCTTGAGAACGATTCTCAAGTTCCTGAACCAATCGAGGAAGTTAACTCCCTCTAATTTGTCCTTCTCAAGGACAGAACGCAATGATAGTGTTTGGTTTGAATTTGCCATTTTCTACAACAAAATATATGCAAAGTAAGTACCGATTTAAAAATCATTATTAGGTCTTTATCTTTTTAATGATTTCTCCCACTATTTTCTTCGAGTGAATAACCCTCAATATCAACTCGGAAAGTTCGTTAACTTTCTAGCGGGCCAAGATCCATATTTCACCTCGTTACGAGTCGACTTTGGTGATCGCCCAAAACTTAGTTATTTAGGTAGGCAACGTTTGCCAATT
The DNA here is from genome assembly GCA_026122235.1 of Vinca minor. Classification (NCBI taxonomy): domain Eukaryota; kingdom Viridiplantae; phylum Streptophyta; class Magnoliopsida; order Gentianales; family Apocynaceae; genus Vinca; species Vinca minor. The sequence continues at coordinate 1,451,327 of JAOCZM010000226.1, forward strand.
ACATCAAATTATGTAATTCTTGGTTAGTTGAGTGAATAACATTTATTCAAGCGTATCATTATACACTTTTCTCAACTCTTTTTGCCTCTAGATCCTCAATCCATCTATTGAGATAATCTAGTTAACTAGGACCCTAAGTTTTAGCCGGCGGATATCACAACTTATCCTTCGCACCTCACCCGGATAGACACGTATGCACAGCTTTGGCATGTCCCATACTAATGTCGATCTAGGCCTTGACGAGGGCCAAACTTAGGAAGGCACTAATTAATATTTTAAATGAGGGATTTCGTTTTTAACAATCTCACCAGAAAAGCATAAATAAAACAGTTTATGCTTATATACTTATGCATCCAATACATAAAATAAAATGCAATAGTAATCGCCATATCCTATTCGGTTTTTCCAAGCCAATGGAAAAACCGTGAAGTCAATCTAAGGGTGTAAAATGAAAAACATCTATTCTACACCGTCTTGACCTTCAGTTGGTTGCCTCCAAATCTTCATCATCTCATCTGTACCTTCTCCTAATCTAGAATTACAAAATTTCTAAGGAAACCTCGAGTTACATTCGAGGGGATTTAATGAAAATAAAATTACAACTTTTTTTGAATGATAAAATAGGCACGATACGCAGATCGTATTATAAAATAAAACCAACAGGGTAATGGCGACTACTATGCATCATGCTCAATTAACATAACAATTTATGAAAAAACGAGCAAGTGGCAAACAAATGAACATTTCATATTGTCTCAGGTTCGGTCGATCGGTCAGGGTCTTCGGTCGACCGAAGACCAACTCGGATCGACCGAAGACCAACTCGGTTGATCCGAACAAGTATCATTTAGCTACTGTCTTGCCTCGGTCGACCGAAGATGAGTCCCGGTCGACCGAAGTGACAAAAACTGAGAGTTTTTCCAGCTTTTGAATGACTTCAAAACTGGAAATTCTCAACAGATATACATACACGAAGCTGGAAAAGCATGTCATACATGATTTATTACATTTCTAGCAATCCTAAGGCATGCATAACATAGATTCATAATCTATATTCAAACACTATAACACTTAAAGTCTATAGGGTACTCGTGAGTGGCTCGATACCCATCTGTCACATGAATAACCAGGGTCACACATAAATGCGCGTGAGAATAAAACTTGACCCGCCTCTACCAGGGATCTTCCACGAGTAAGAACCTACGACTATGGGATAGTGTTTTACCTTATATTGATGCTAGAATGGCTGAAACGCTTTTAGCGGTATGTTGTCACGAACGAAACACCACAATGCGAGCTCCGTCTCTCCCGAGTATCCACTCGATCTTCCGGGATGGTCTTCTCTGCTTGGTGCTAGCCAACGCCTTGTAGAAGCTTTGAAGACACTCTTCAATGGAGTATGTATTTCGGACCTTATCGGGAAGAATAAGATACGGGATTTCTAACTTCTTTTCTATTAGCAAAAAGCTAGAAAACAAGTCTAGAAATCTATCTTTTCTTTTCTCTCTAAAAACTCACTTTTTTTTCTCTACTCTCTAAGCTTCAAAAGCTGGAGAAAAAGCTGATTAATATCAATGGGAAAAATCAGTATTTTTTCCCTTAGTCTATCAAGAGAGAGTGGGGAGAGATAAAGGGGAAAGTGGGAGATCATGGAGGAAACCACTCCTCCACTTTCTCCACTCCTTTAACCTCTAGATAAGAGACATATGAGCTGAAAATATGTGTCCAATTTTCCAGCCATAAGGTCAGTCCAAAACGGGTCGGTCGGCCCAATCATATTGGTCGGCCCAACCCGATTAAGGGCCCAATCCAATCCCGGCCCGGCCCGGCCCAATCGAATTGGCGCACCTTAGATTAAATGTACTCTAACAGTAGTGTCCTATCATGGCTTGAATGTGAGAGGCATTGTAAGGAATTTGTCCCTCTCTTATTCGAGAGAGATATCCATGGGCCCCTCGATAGGGAAAGACTGTTTAAATGCATGGCCGTGCTCAAATGTATTTAATAAAGTGGTTATTAAATATTGTTTGTTGGAACAGTCTACCTGGAGATCGAGCATAAATACAATTAAGCTTAATAACGGTGACGACCATGCCTTATGTTTAATTAGGATATCGCGAGACAAAGGGATTAAATAGTGGATTGATATTAGGTTCCACCGTAAATTCATTCACTTTGGGTAGTCACAATGTCCTGTTAGGGACCGCTTGTGATTTATGAACACACACTTCTACTAAGTGTGTTTTCATTGCCATTGTGATATGAACCTACAGGGTCACACACATAGACGAGCTAACGAGCTTCATGTCCAGATTCAATGAATCTAGAATATGTCTAGGTTCATTGTATTTGACTCATTTTTCTGAGAATAATAAAGAGTTATTATTCGAATTAGAGATAATGGGCATTTTCGGTATAGCTGGGATTACGTAGGAGTTATTATCCGATAGGGACTCCCACTACCAGCAGAAGTCTAGGGGACGTGGGAGTTAAAGACTACCACTGCCAGAAGAGGTGGAGCGGACGTGGGAGTTGTTCTGGAAACAACCTCTCACTCCCTATATAAACCTCTCTTGGCCGAAACCCTAGGGATAGATTTTTTTTTTCAGCCGAAATACCAAGAAATCCAGAAAACTGTTTCTGCCTCCCTTTCTCCCTAATTCCTGAAATTCAGAAAAATCGAAGAGCTAGCACGTCGCGTGGATACCGGTAAGGAGTAGTTCCGCAAGGGAAGACTCAAGGTGATCGTTGCTGAGAGCATAAAGACGTAATCTTCCATTCAAGAATCAGATTCTTGAGCCAAGAAACGTAAGTCCTTTTTCTTGTAATTCTTGCTGTTTTCGATTCGTTTACGTATGAGCGGATCCTTCAGGGGAGGACTCATGGGTGTTTGGAACAAGTTTCCGCCCATGAATCCCTTCAGGTGGCACACTCGATAAATCTTGGGGAAACACATCCCTGAATTCCTTCACCACAGGAACGTCCTCAAGTCGTACGTTCCTCTCATCCTTTGCCATTGCATAAGTTAGGAAAGCTTCGCAGCCCTTCTGAATGTACTTTTGGGCCCTGATGGCTGATATAATCAGCAAACTCCGTCCACACTTCTTCGTTTTCGACCCTTGGAAATTAAAAACTTGTTTATCCTCAGCCACAAACTGAATCCTCTTCTCTTTACAATCCACCAAGGCATGATTAGCTGCTAACTAGTAGCTACTTGCCAAGGTGGTAGCGGTACTTGTGGTCGATTCGAGGATTCTAGTGTCGAATTCTGTCTACGAGCACGCACATGCCCAGTCGTGCGAAGGCGGCTATTAGCATGTCATAATCATCAATGTTGTCTTGTTGGCAATCCATCTTAACCTAAGTAACAGACGGCGCAAACAGGTATAAGCAAGCAAATCAACAAGAAGTTAGCACAAAACATAACACATCAATTTAGATGACATATAAAGCAATTAAATAAACATATAAGGCCCATTATAGAACCTCTACCCATGAATAAAATCTTAAGTTATCTAATGGATCTCTCATATGTTCATTCCATACATAGCTTATAACACTAGATTTAAGCCTAAGGTTCGACCTGCTCTGATACCACTTATGTTACACCCCGTACCCGGGTGATGATCTGGCAGCACCTCATCTACCAATGAGATACCGAACTCATAGCATATTTATAATTCCAACAGTCTTATATCATAATCGAAAAATAACTTACATCATTCTTATGAAAGTACTTCAAGTTTATTCTCAAGTGTACATACATAATTTAGTGTTTCATCGTTGTTCAACTGAAAGTAAAGCTTAAGCACTTCTATTAAATTATCATCTTTCCAGTTTACTAGTTAAATTCCCCGTCCCAAGATTCCTCAACGACTCCTTCCACGTACTCATCTACAAAATAGTAAGAAGTGAGCTACACTAGCCAAGTAAGGTTCAAATACCATTGGGATGAAGCATCAAATAAGACTCAAAACGTTTTCCGGAATCCCAAATTATTAGAAAATATAATTGGACTTGACTTGACTTGAAACATCATTTAAAACAATTGGAATAACTTGAAACTGGCTTAACTTTGATACAGGTCAGAAAATGATTTCAAAATTGGTACATACAGAGCTCCGGACGATGCATGGTTCGGACCTATCGTCCGCAAAAAGTGTGCTAAAAGCTCGGATGAAGCAGATCATCCGAACTAATCGTCCATGATATCATAGTTTATCTCGGTATCTCTGCGGACGAGACTTGTAAACGAACCATTCGTCTGCACCATTTGCCTGCAAGAAACCAAATGCTCCACTACTTGTGTAGACGAAGTTGTGGGCGATGCCTAAGGTGAAGCATTCATCCTCAACTTGCAGAAAGGGTATTTTTTTTCACGGTTAAATATCAAAGGAAATCATGTTTTTTCATAAATCCAACCATCCCAACCGAGAAAATACATGTTTTGATCATCTCAAACAACAATGTACAAACCATACTCATTCATAGCTGAACTTAGACATCAGAACTTGTGATACGAGCACCATGATCCGCTCATAACAAATCAGTCAAACATACAAATAATCAGATACTACAAGATCGCTCATACATATAACAACTAATTCACACAACCGAGCATAATTGTCTGGCTAAACTCTATACCAATTGTTAACAGTCCCAAACTATTATTACCGCTTCAGGAGGGCCATACAATAATGGATTCCAATCCGGATTTTAAAAAATTCTAGCTAATTTTCAAAAGTCTATGGATTTTGCTAACTATATGGATTGTTTTAACTCTATATAGACTCTATGTAGATTCTATTATATTCTATTAGATTGACATATCATGATTTCTTTTGATTTATAAAGTCTATAGATTATTTGAATAATACTAAAAAAATAAAGAAAATACTGATTCAATGGTGTATTATACATATGTAGTGGTGTTTAATTTACAAAGACAACATATGTTTATCAATCCTTTTTATTTTGGAATCAAATCAGTTTGTTAAAAATTCAAAAGGTTGGGTGGGCTATTTGATTTTTTGGAGATCATGAAACTGCTGCCCTTTTTTGATTTATTTGTTCAAGGTTTGTATAATTTAATTACTGAGATTTTTTTTCTTTAGTTTAATTAATGTATGTTTTGTGATGGGTTTTATTTGAATTTCAGATTATTTAACTTTTTATTTTTTCCCCTTTGATTTTATTTTTCATGAAATTGAATTCATGTTTGGAAAATAGAAATTTGTAACCAGCTGGAAGAAATTGTTTTCTTTTTTTTGTCTTTCACGAAAATGGAATCCATGTTTGAAGATGACCAAGAAGGAAAATGTTTGAATATTATGACAATATATTGTTTTGGGAAATAAATATTTCGTAATGGGTTATCTAATGATGTGAAAATTTTCATCATATTTTTTATTTTGGACATTTCTTTATTTTATTTTTACTTTTAAAGAATTATGATTACTGCAAAATTTGTAATCTCAGATAAAATTATTAAAAACTTTTAATTTTAATATTAATTAGAGAAACTCCGAATCTGCAGTAAAAATAAGAGATGTCTCAATACAAATTTAGACTAGAAATCCATCGAAATCTTTCATTTAATGAAATTTATGAAAATTTATAGAGTTTTAAATAGCAACAGATTTCATACAAATAATTCATAATCTGAATTGAATAAATCTAAATTTTAATATACTTTTTAAAACTTAAATTGAATACCTATACACTTTAAAAATCTTATAAAATCTAGATTTAGCTCCGGACTCCTGATATGCGATTTGATATCCGATTACTAATACCATTGTCATTTGGGCCATTGACTCTCAATTGTTGGCTCCACGGCTCCAGTGCGCAACGGGTAGGTTCCGGACGTGCATAAATTTTTCTCATCCGTTAGATTAAAATTTCGACGGTTAAGATTGAATTAAAAAAATAATATGTTCTGATACTCAAAACACTTGTTTTAAGCTCAAAACACTTATTTTTTAATCTCAGAACACATGTTCTGAGGCGTTCCGTATATACTAAAAAAACTGTTTCACATAGGATCCAGACTGAATTGTTGGACATTTGAAAAGAAGGGCTTGGCCTTAGACTAGCCATGGTTTGAATAATGGCCAACCATGGCAGTCTTTTTTTTTTTTTGGGCAACATTTTTTGCATGGAAAGATTCCCCAAATCCGTTCTCAATTGAGAACAGATTTGTGGAATCCGTTCAAGACTGATGTGGCAATTATTAATGCGCCTGGCCACGTCAACCAATCCGTTCTCAATTGAGAACAGATTTGCGGAATCCATTCTCTATTGACCTAAATCATTCCTTTTTTAAAAACCTAAATCATACATTTCCATCCTAAGGTCTTCAAAATATGGGTTACAAGGAAATAATTAAGATTTTGATTTTAAATTCTATCTTTAAAATTAAGCTTCTGTTATGGGGATAATTAATGGATTATATCATTTGGATTATATTGTTTTGAACGGAAATAAAACTAAATTTATGATTCCTTTAATTAAGCTAAATTAAATTTATTTACATGATTCATTTTTCTTATTTAGAATATCAATTATAATTTTCATCATTCCTTTTTTTTTAAACGAAATCCTACATTTCCATCCTAAGGTCTTGAAAATATGAGTTACAAGGAAATAATTAAGATTTTGATTTTAAATTCTATCTTTAAAATTAAGCTTCTTTTAGAGAGATAATTAAGGGATTATATAATTTGGATTATATTATTTTGAACGGAAATAACTCTAAATTTATGATTCCTCTAATTAAGTTAAATTAAATTTATTTACTTGATTAATACTTTTTCTTATTTAGAATATCAATTATAATTTTCATCATTCCTTTTTTTTAAAAACAAAATCCGAGTTTTCCATACTAAGGTCTTAAAAAAAATGAGTTCCAAGGAAATAATTAAGATTTTGATTTTAAATTCTATCTTTAAAATTAAGCTTCTTTTAGGGAGAAAATTAAGGGATTATATAATTTGGGTTATATTGTTTTGAACGGAAAAAACCCTAAATTTTTTTATTCCTTTAATTTAGTTAAATTTAATTTATTTACATGATTAATACTTTTTCTTATTTAGAATATCAATTATAATTTTCATCATTCCTTTTTTTAAAAATAAAATCCTACATTTCCATCCTAAGGTCTTCAAAATATGGGTTACAAGGAAATGATTAAGATTTTGATTTTAAATTCTAACTTTAAAACTAAGCTTCTTTTAGGGAGATAATGATGAGGAACCATCCATGAAGCTAAAATAGGTCATTCATCCAAATGACCAAGTTCTTAACTCATGCATTCCAAGTCCAAGTTCCCGAAGACAGCCTAAGTTTCAAGTTCTTTAAGTATTTAATCCAAAGGTTCATGGGACAAAGAAACCTTCAAAGAATGAAAGACACAAAGATCAAATCCATTTAATCTCGTTTGAAGACAAGATACACAATTGGAAGGAAAATGGCTAAAGGGCATTTTAGGAAACTTGTAAATTAAATTCTAGAAAATTATATTTTCAGCTTTATTATTATTATTATTATTAAGTATGTTTAGGCGCATCATGTAGTGGTGCTAGAATAAAGGACATGTTGTCCATGTGTTTAGATAGTGGTGTAATTATAGTTAGTTTGCTATTCTAGGATTGAAGAATTCTATCTAGATTAGGATTCTTCCTTTGTGGGTTCATTGTAGCCGAAATTCCTACTCTATTTAAGAGGGAATTCGGCCACATTATTACTTAGACTTGATATATGATACTTGTTAAGGTTATTCCTTATATACTTGTGAATTGAACTTTTGTGTAGAATTTAATTCATTCTTGAGTTACTGTATCAACAAGCTAGTTTCACTTGTTGTGGTGTTTCAATCCCCATTGATAATTTACCTTCTTAGAGCTGCGTTGATTATATTCCCCTTGGAAACTATTTCAAGAAGATAAAGATTCGTTCAACCCTTTTGTTGCTGAATTTTGATCCAAAATATCAAGGTTCCTCATCAGTTGGTATCAGGGCACAACGTTTTGGTGTATCTTTACCGCTTTATGAAGAGATGAAATCAGCCATGATTCGGGTTGACATTCAAGAAGATATGGAAGTTACGTTGAATCGATTCTTGGCGGGTTTGAATGATGATGTTAGGCAAAAAGTGGAAAGAGCTAATCATGTTGACATTATAGAGATGGTGAACTATGCGGAGAAAATTGAGAGACAACTCAAAGAGAAAAGGAGAAGAAACACTTCGACTAAGTTTTCCGCTTGGAAAAGCCCAAATCAGCCCCTTTCTAAGTCATATTTTTGGCCGAGCAAAATAGAGAATGAGTAGTCATTAAGGGCTGCTAAAATAGCCACGGTTCAACTTGAGGCTGCCCAAACAGCGATGAATTCTTCTTCAACTTGGAAGACAAATTGCTCATCTTCCATTCAAACGGAATGCTCTAAGTGCACAAACAAAGCCATCTTGATATGGACTGCCCAAATAAAGGTATAATGATAATACAAGATGATGAAAATTGGGATAGCCAAGAACAAAAGTGTGAAGCCGAGAACATGATAGATAAAGGAAGTATGACGAGTGATGTGTTGAAAGACAAGGGTGATCTTACACTTGCATTACAAGACTTAGAAGATTCGAGGACGAATCTCTTTAAAGAAGGGGAGAATGATGAGGGAACTTTTCAAGAGGGAGGGAATGATGAGGAACCATCCATGAAGCTAAAAAAGGTCATTCATCCAAATGACCAAGTTCTTAACTCATGCATTCCAAGTCCAAGTTCCCAAAGAAAGCCTAATTTCCAAGTTCTTAAAGTATTTAATCCAAAGGTTCATGCGACAAAGAAACCTTCAAACAATGGAAGACACAACGATCAAATCCATTTAATCTTGTTTGAAGGCAAGATACACAATTGGAAGGAAAATGGCTAAAGGGCATTTTAGGAAACTTGTAAATTAAAGTCTATTCTAGAGCCTTTCTAACCCCCTTTCAGCAAATAAATGAGGAAGACCAACTATAAATTTAGGCTTCCAATGAGAACTATTACTCTCAGGGAGTTCCATAACTCTACTTAGAAAATTATCTTTATACCAACGAAAATCTGTTAATGTTTTACATCTAAGATTTTGTAATAACGTCTTAATATTTTCACTATTATCAGAATAGCGACCAGTGAAATGTTCAACAATATTAATAATTAAAGTATAAACAGAATGTTCTATCATAACATCATTTTCCTTTTTAAAAGTAGACATGATATGATTACGATTTTCAAGAGATAAATAATTATCCCTACCAACCTTTAAGTTGTCCAGTAAAACCACCTACAATCATCTTGGTTATGGTTTTATCAGTATGACCAGCACTCTTGCAAATAGTAGAATACATTAACATTCTATGAACATGATTATATATCTGTTTATCAGTATAACCATCAATATTCCATTCGTAAATATGTTTACCACTATAACTGTTATTCATTTAACTTTCTTGTTCCTCATGTAAAACATCAATAGAAGAAGGCCTTTTATAATAAAATAAGCTTTGTGTGGGTTTATAAGTCCATTTTTCAAGTTTATTAGCCTGATCATACCTGTTTAGAATCAGATTTTTCATGCAATTATTTTATAAAATCATCATCAAGTGTGTTAATACTCAACTTTGAAAAAAAATTCATCTAAAATCTTTTCCCATTGCGAAATTGACTTTAATTTAAAATCATTAATTTCAGGGGAGGCTGAATACTTGCAGAAGCAACAGGAATTGGAATATTAGATTCAACTGTCTTATTAACAATATTGTTCATAAGAGAAATAACATTATCTACTTTTTTATGTAAAGAACTTATATGTTCTCCTGATACACTTAAAATCAAATTACCATAATTTTGTTGTTCTATAAGAAGATTTATCTGTTTACATGTAACAGCTAACGTATCATTTTCAAATAATTTTGAAAGAGTAAGAAAGTAACAATTTTCAACTTTAAAAGGTTGTGATGGAGGATAAACATCCTTTAATGTTTGACCATTTATTAATTTATAATTTCTTTCCAAAACAGAAATATAATTTTCTACATAGGTAGACATAAACCAAGGGGTAAATGGAATAATAGTATTCTTTAAAATACAATAATTATAAAACTCATTTTGCAAAGATTCTTGCTGATTTTTATCAAAATTTTCAAAAAACCATGTTATGAATGGTTCCCATCTAGATAAATTAAATTATGTTTTAATATTTTGCCTAGCTTCAGAACCAGAACTAAAATCAATGGGTTTACTATCTATTACCAAAATTATAACTCATCTCAGACATATTCTCAGAATTCTTCATGTGAGAATGTCCTTTAATAATATATAGATTTTCTCATTGTAACAAAGATGGTCAATGATATAGTAGGTGACAACCAAATTCTGCCACCTGACCATTATTGAGGATTAGATGGGACAAAATTTCATCATTACTTTCTCCTTCAATGAAGGCAATGCACATTGGGAAATTGATATGAGTTTTGAAGGAAAAGTTGGAGTGTATAAATACAGGGTTAATTTGAGGTTTGGTTGAGATATCCCCAGCCAGTTTTCCCAAATTCGTTCTCAAACAAGGGTTGGTTAAGGTTTCCATTGTGTTTTAGGATTTTTGGAATGAGTTAGGGTTTCTTAAGGACGGATTTGCCAAATCCGTTCTTAAATGTGAACGAATTTTCCAAATCCGTTATGTACTGACGTGGTCAAATTTGATGGGAGTCTTGCCACGTCAGCTCATAATCCGTTAATGTAAAAAATATTGTTTAAAAAATAAAATACTGTCATGTTTGACACATTGTGTCAAACGGGAAAGTCTGGCATGGGGCGGCCCTTGTGGGTACGGTCCCACACTCCTCTCACATAAATTTAGACAGGAACCACCTACAAGGTAGGTCCCGTAGGCCTCCATGTCTCACTGGTACCCCCAAGGTCTGTCCCATAGGGAATTTTTCCTATGTCAAACCATGACTAGTCTAATGCCAATCCTGTCACACTTTCCATTAAGGATAACAGAAAGAAGACCGCATCGCGTGGGTGCCAACTAAACCCTCCTCCCCCTCCGCCACAGGCCAGCTTTGTGCCTCCTCCTGTAACAGCATCTATTCCTTCTTTACATCGTCCGCAGATATGAAGTAGAATTTGACAATCAATTTGAGTTCCCTTTTGTGGGTATTATATATATCCGCCAAAGAAGATAGTAGAGAAAATTATGGAATTTGAAGTGAGAGTTATAGGAGGAATTGAGAACTGCTTTGTTTCTCTTCCACTTTCTCTTATCCAAACACTTCAATCCTCCGCCTCCCTCCCTCCAATTCTACCTCTTCAACTTCGCAACAATTCACAACTCTGGAATGTTTCTTGGTCTGGCTCCCCATCCTCTTCTTCTGCCATAGAGGTTAAATCACTATACTCTCACATTTTGGTTGAATCAACTTTGAAATTAGTATTTTTTTTTCCAGATCGCTCAACAGTACGCAGATTGTATTGGGTTGTCAAACCATACTTTGGTGCAAGTGAAAGTGATCCCCAATTTGCCGAAAGCGACTCTTGTGACTATAGAGCCACACACTGAGGATGATTGGGAGATTTTAGAACTTAATGCCGAGCATGCTGAACAAGCAATTTTGACACAGGTAATGAAATTCAGCTTACTCATTTTTACTGATTTCGTCGTCTGTACTTATTTTTACTTTCTTTTCCTTGATTATGGTACAGAAAATTACAGGCAGTGCTGAAACTTTCCTGTTACATACGAATCTATGTACATATTCCTATGAATGTCTTGTTAAAATGTAAGTTAATCAATATAATAAGCAGTTCTCCTCTGAAAGGAGAGGTCAGAAACATGAAAAATATAGCGTTTTAGCAATGGAATCTAACATGGAAGTAATCTGTGAACATTATATTGTTACATAAGCACATGTTTGAAAAAAAATATTGATGGATGAACTGTTCTTTCTAAGAGCGCCTTTTCTTTCTAATTCCTGTTACTGTGGTCAATTGGATCCTTCTCTGGATTGAGTGCGTAATTTTGAATTTTTCCTCCTTGAATGTTTCAAATTTGCTTGCTATTACATCAACATAGATTTTAAATCCATTTCCTAAGAAAAGTATTTCAGAACTAGATGTTTTCTATTGAGCTGTTGTATTGATGATATAGGGCTTATTGCTTTTTAGTCAAATCCATGGTCAAGTTACTGGAGGATGTACATTTGCAGCCTTAACTATTTATAACAGCTCTTTTTCTAATCCTTGAACAGACTGCTAGGGCTAATTTTCTTACCTTATTCGGAACATCTTCTTTTCTCACATCTCCTTAAGCCGCCTGGTACTTAATGCAGGTCAATATTGTTCATGAAGGAATGAGATTTCCATTGTGGTTGCATGGACAAATAACTATTACATTTCTTGTTGTCTCAATCTCGCCAAAGAAACCAGTAGGTAAGATAAAATCTGAAAGTTTTGTTTTCTCTAGGATGTAGGATCTTTCTTCAAAATTGTTTAAGCTAGTATATTTTGCTTGCTCTGTCCTTTTATCATTATCACTTTTTTCTTCATATAGATTCTAACGATGTATTCGTGGAATTGTCTGCTCTTTGATCTTCTACATTGGAAGTACAGTTTGAAGTTGTTATGTAGAAGTTCGTTTATAAAGTTCAAAAACTAGGAAAGTTTAGAGCTTTCATTTTTGTTGAATGTTCTAATTTCTTTAGGCTGGTAAAACCGTCCTTTTGTTTTTAATTTTTCCACAGACCATGAACGGGAGCATCAAAATTGCTAAAGAATACATTGTATAAAGCTGTGTTTTTATAGTGTATGTATAAAATCTGAAGATTACGTCATATATATACCATTTTGTCTTAAATGGTATCCCATAAGCTCCTGTAGGAAATTTTCATGTTTCTCTATGGTTTAAAATGCATATCCTGGGAATACTGACTTCCATGTTTTGTTCAAAACTTTCAGAATTTTGACATCAGGTTCAGGTGTCAACTTTAAGAGCTTGACTATACATATGCATTTCTAGTTTTGAAGCCTAAATAATAGTTGGTTTTAGCATTCGTTGGATGCTGCTAATTAATAAGGTTCAGTACATACTGAATAGTTATCTATAAGTATGTAATGCAGAATGAAAAGAAATTGAAAAGGAAAGATTTTCTTCTGCCCTGCCCTCAACAAGAAATCACCCAGGAATTAGAATATTTAGGATATCTTCCTTTTATTTAGCAGTGTTGTAAAAGTCGGCCTAGTCGGCCCCCAACAGAATAGAAAACTCCAAAATCGGGTGAAAAAATCGATTATGTAAAAAATCAGCAAAAAATAGGTCAAAAGTTGGTTGACTTTTTTTTAAAAAAAATCGGTTTTCGTTTTGGGCAGAGAAATTAAAAAAATATATTTTTTTTCTGCTCAAAATTTTGTACTAATTTTTGTGATGACAAATCAAGAAAAAAATATGTATTATTTCTTCTTTGATTCATCTTATTCTGCAGTATAATATATATGATAACAAAATTTTAAAAAATGCATTGTAATTTAGGGTCGCCGACTAGTCGCTAGTCCCCGGTTTGCCGCCGGACTAGCGACTAGCGATTTGTGCAACACTGTTATGTTGTGGAATTCGAGTACGCATATTCTTCTAATTTGGGGTGTGGATTCCATGGCAATATTCTGTCAGATTATTGACATTGTATGACCTCAAATTACATAGCTTCCAGGTGCTTTATGTTTATTGTAGATATCGTGCATGTATCATCTCTCATTTGCGACTTTGTTTTCAGTACAACTTGTCCCAGGAACTGAAGTTGCAGTTGCTCCAAAGAGACGTAAGAGAAATTGTGATTCTCATCAAGATTCCTGTATTCATGGTTCTAAGAATCAGCAATGTGAAACAAGAGCACTATTGCGGGTGCAGGATTTACACAAGAGATATATGAACAAATATGAGCTGGGAGGAGTTGAACTAAAGGTGGCTCTTACTTCTGCTATTTTCATTCATCCAGAATCAGCTTCGAAATACTCCTTCAACTCTCTTGAACTTGTCAAAGTAGTTCCCAGAGCACTATCCAAGGAGAACAAAATTGTTTATGAAACAGAAAACCTAAGAACAAAGAGTAATAGAACCGGAAAGGAAGTCAACAATGGCTATCTAGAGGATAAGCAGGAAGCAAATTGGGCAATTGTTCGTTTACTCTTTTCAGAATCAGTGGCTAAAGGACATTTAGCGCTTTCTCAGTCTCTTCGTCTTTATTTGAGAGCTGGCTTACACTCATGTAGGTGTATTCCTTCACACATTGAATAATGTTATAGTGCTTACGAATAGAACCACCTAGTTTCTTGTTTGTGAAGCTGGCTGATTTTGACTATATTTTAATGTGATATACGTAGTAAGGAACTAAAGGAATTAAGGATTTTTTATTAAAATAAAAGGGATTATTTATTGAGCTTCTCTTCTTAGCTACAATTATTTGGGTAATCTAATTTACTTGTATCTAATGTACTATGTTTAATGTTTGCTCGTGGACATTTCTTTGTTCTTGTGATTTCTGGTCTCTACCTATTGGTCATTAACAAAAAAAATCATGCTTATGATATTTGTTCTGTTGAGCTGTATAAAGTTCACTTTTACACTGATATCAGCATCAAAAGTATTGGGAAATCTAATTTCTTTTTCATTTTCACTGCAGATGTGTCCCAAGTGTTTTTTTTTCCTTTTTGAAACGTGTTTTTACTTGTTTGTTCCTTGAGTTGCGTTGTTACTCTTATACTCCAACCACAGATTCTCTTCTTACCAGGAACCTGTTTGTAATTGTGCTTTCTACAATTTCTCAGCTTTCCAATTATCTGTGTTGATGGGACTAAGACGTTTCACTAGTATTAGAATCATATCAAGTTTTTTGTGGTATCTGTTGCTTTAACTGTTTTTATGTTCTCGAAGAGATTGAATTTATTACATTGTGATCAGTCATCTGCTTTCACGGAGCAGACTAAAGATTTCAGAACTGATGAAATATTCTGCTTCCAGGGGTGTATTTGAAGAGATTTAATTTTAATATAAAGAAAGAGATTCCTCTACTGAAGCTGTCACCTTGCCAGTTCAAAATGTTCCAGAAAAATGAAGGTTTTGAGAACAGTGGAGTAGAAATTGTGGATGGTCAGAAGAAACTTAAAAGTAAAGAATCTCTTTTCAGGAGTACTCCACATACAGACTTGGGTACAACAGATTGGTCTACCCATGAGATTTTTACTGCTGCTTTATCCTATGAATCTCCTGAAAGTGAAATGAATGAAGCTACAACTGAAACAAATACTGAGAAGGGAATTTCTCATTTGTTGCATGCATGGCTTCTATCTCAACTCGATACAGTTATTTCAAATACGGGTTCTGAAGTCAACTCCTTGGTGTTAGGTAGCGAAACATTACTTCATTTCGTAATAAAAGGCAAGTTATTCGAGCAGAACAGAAAGTCACAAGGACTTAGACATGTTTCTTCAGAAGATCGAAATCAATCTGGAGAACCATCAGTTGACATCCTGTATGTTCTGTCTGTTTCTGATGAGTCTTTGCATACCAAAAAGTTAGATGTATACGAACTAGCCTTCGATGGATGCTTGGAGAAAAGAAATCCAAAGTGCGTAGAAGTTTTGCTTCCGAAACTGCAACTGGGTGATGCTGTATGTATACATGCTGGCACTAACAAAATCTCTGAGAAAAACCTTGGCCTGATGATATCGTCATTAGATTGGATGGGCACAGTTGTATCTGATGTTCTTAGACGGTTAACAGCTTTACTATCTCCGAATTCTGCTGGGATGCTCAGTAGTTATGATCTTCCTTTGGCCGGACATATTCTAATTTATGGACCTCCAGGTTCTGGGAAAACATTATTAGCCAAATTTGGCTGCAGAGTCTGTTGAAGAGGATAAAGAAATCCTGGCGCATACCGTATTTGTTAATTGTTCTACACTTGCTTCAGAGAAACAGTCAACTACTCGTCAAGCAATTTCAGGTTATGTGTCTGAGGCCCTTGAACATGTACCTTCTATTCTCATATTTGATGATCTTGACAGCCTTGTTTCATCTTCCTCCAACTTGGAGGGGTCACAACAGTCGGCATCTTCTGATACCCTCACACAGTTTCTTGTTGACATTCTGGATGAATATGAGGAGAAAAGGAGAAGCATGTGTGGCATTGGTCCCGTTGCATTTATAGCTACATCACAATCAATTACGAATTTACCACAGACCTTGAGCTGTTCGGGGAGATTTGACTTTCATGTTAAATTGCCAGCTCCAGCTGCTGCTGAGCGCATTGCTTTATTGAAACAGGAAATTCAGAAGCGTCGCTTGGAATGTCCTGATAAAACCATTCTGGATATAGCTTCCAAGAGTGATGGATATGATGCATATGATCTTGAAATACTCGTTGATAGGTCTGTACATGCTGCCGTAAGTCGTTTCGTGTCGAATGATTTGGGTTCTAGGGAGCATCAGAAACGTACTATAGTTGAGGATGATTTTTTGCACGCCATGCATGACTTCCTTCCAGTTGCGATGCGTGACATCACTAAACCTCCTTCTGAAGGTAGTCGCTCAGGGTGGGAGGATGTTGGTGGTCTTGATGAAATCCGAAATGCTATAAAAGAGATGATTGAGTTACCCTCAAAGTTCCCAACTATCTTTTCTCAAGCCCCTTTAAGGATGCGTTCCAATGTTCTGTTGTATGGTCCCCCTGGTTGTGGTAAAACCCATATTGTTGGTGCTGCTGCTGCTGCTTGTTCTCTACGATTTATCTCAGTCAAGGGGCCGGAGTTGCTAAATAAATATATTGGTGCTTCTGAGCAAGCTGTCCGAGATATCTTCTCAAAGGCAGCTGCAGCGGCACCATGTCTGCTCTTTTTTGATGAATTTGATTCTATAGCGCCAAAGAGAGGGCATGATAACACTGGTGTGACAGATCGAGTAGTAAATCAATTCCTGACAGAATTAGATGGCGTTGAAGTCTTGACAGGTGTATTTGTTTTTGCTGCCACAAGTAGACCTGATCTACTTGATGCTGCACTTCTGCGACCTGGGAGGTTAGATCGCCTTCTTTTCTGCGATTTTCCTTCAAAAAGTGAGAGGTTGGACATTCTGAAAGTTCTTTCAAGAAAGCTGCCGTTGGCCAGTGATGTTGACTTGGGTGCTATAGCTCATATGACCGAAGGGTTTAGTGGAGCAGACCTCCAAGCACTTCTCTCCGATGCACAGCTTGAGGCAGTTCATGACCTTCTGAGCAATGGAAATGGCAATGAGACAGTAAAGGTACCAGTGATCTCCGATGCTCTTTTGAAATCCATTGCATCAAAGGCAAAAGCATCTGTTGCAGAAACTGAGAAGCACCGGTTATATGACATCTACAGACAGTTTTTAGATTCAAAGAGATCTGTTGCTGCCCAGGTCGGTAAAATAGATTGGTCTCGTCTTTCCCTTCAGGTGTAATGGCTATTTTTTGTCATAAGTTTATTCTAACTGTTCACTATATTTTCCTTTTTACAGTCGAGAGATGCAAAGGGAAAACGAGCAACATTGGCTTAAAGGGTTACAGGACTAGAAGCAAAGTCAAACATCTGTTAAACCGTGGCCTTCTTATTACTCCCTTCGTTTCACAATGCCTTTTATTCCTTTTATCTCTTCTAAAAATGTTTGGCCTTTCCAAAGTTTTAAGGATTATTTTTATAAAGTTATCCTCATTCATAAATATAATTATATCGTTCTCTATTATGTTAGTATAATTAGTTAAGGGTATTATAGGAAAAATAATCCGTATGTTCTCTATTATGTTTGTATAATTAGTTAAGGGTATGCTAGGAAAAATAATCCGTATTTTCCTCTTCTTTAATCTATGCAAAAATAGTCTATTGTGAAATGGAAGGAGTACCATGCAATGGAACAAAGTTGTTACAATTACAAATATCTAGTAATACCTCATGTCTATACCCTGCCACTATAAGGCTAACAAAAGGTTGGGTATGGATAGAGGTATCGAGAATAATCCTAGCAAAAGTGGCCCCACGGGCATCCCCCGCCACTAAGTGGCTAACAGAAGGGGGTAAAGAGTGAAAAGTAACAAGATCGGAGGATGTAGAGAGTCCTCCAGCTTTAGCGAGACCATCAGCACATGCATTGGCCTCCCTGTAGATGTGTGAGATCCTAGCCTCCGGCAGTCGCCTCAGTAATGCCCTGCAATCGGAAATAAGAGGAGATAAAGGGTGAGTAGAAATGTCCGCATAATGGATGAGATGAATCACCACTTTAGCATCCATCTCTATAAGAAGTTTCTGTGCATGGTTATGAATAGCTAGGTTGAGTCCTTCTTTTAGTGCCCAAAGCCCCGCTACATTGTTTGTGCAAGTACCAAGATTCCTGTAGAAACCTACAATCCAGTCGCCATTGTTGTTCCTAATGAGGCCCCCACACCCTCCCCTTCCTGGGTTGCCAACTGATGACCCATCAATGTTGATTTTCCACCAATCATGCTCCGGTTTAGTCTACGCAATCGAGATTAGTTTAGTTCTCTTCTCAGTTCTAGCGGTCGCACCCAACGCGTAAAATTCAGTTGATTTTGTGACTGTGTCAAAAAATGGATCCTTGCAGGGTTTCGAAGGCGAGAAAAGTTTATTGTTCCTGTGCATCCATAAACCCCAACATCCATAAATAAACAAACATCCCCAAGGAATGTTATTGTACGTTGAACTTTTCTTACATTCTGCACATGTCTTGAACCAATCTTCAAAATTGGAATTTGTTATGTTCTGCATGTGTTGATACAAACCTAGTTTCTGCCAAAGTTGACGGGCCATCTCACAATCTCTCAACAGATGTTCGATTGTTTTCGGGAGATCGCATTTTGGGCATGTCGGGGTTGGTGAGATGTTTTTCCTGTGAAGGTGTTCTCTAGTTGCCAGGCGATTGTGAAAACATTGCCAAAGGAACATTTTTACTCTCTGATTACAATTAGCCTTCCAGATCCAATCCCATTCTCTATGAGTGATTTTATCGTCCACATCATCACAGTGGATTAGACAGTGGGAGTTGGTTCTCGGAACAATCTCTCACGCCCTATATAATCTCTTTTGGGGAGAAACCCTATATATACTTCTGATAGCCGCAAAGTAACCATACCCTGAAATAAGATTTCTGCCTTCCTTTTCTCTCTAGATTTTTTAAACTCAAAAAACGAAGAGCTAGCACTCGCTGCTCGTTTCATCGCGTGGATACCGGTAGAGAGAAACTCCGCAAGGGAAGCCTATTGGTGGCAGCAACACAACATCCGAATTCAGAACCATTAACGAAAAATTGTATGTCTTTTCGTTTGAATTTTGATTCCCATAGTATGAGCGGATCTTTCAGGGGAGGATTCATGGGTGTTTAGAACGAGTTTCTACCCATGAATCCCTTCAATGGTATCAGAGCCCTGCTCATACTATTCGAATTTGATAATGTTAATCACATCATAACACATATCAATCTCGATTTGGTATGTGTATGTGTGAAACAGAAAAATTGTTTATGTGATTCTGATATATATATATATATATATATATATATATATATATATATATATATATATATATATATGCCAATATGATTTGTTAGTAGTGCCCTAGGACCATTAGCATATGTTGTACGTTTTATATCTTTTTGAGAATGTCTTTGAATAGTTAATTTTGCTTCTTAACATCAAATGCGTGATTTGATAGTAAAACTCATTAGTTTATGTAATTACTATTCTAGTTGTCCCTAGTTTTATGTAAGGTTTATTTACAATGAAATAAAACTAGTATGATGTTTGATTGAGCATGTCTTTGAATAGTTAATTTTGCTTCTGAACATCAAATGCGTGATTTGATAGTAAAACTCATTAGCTTATATAATTACTATTCTAGTTGTCCCTAGTTTTATGTAAGGTTCTTTACAATGAAATAAAACTAGTATGATGTTTGATTGATGATTATGTTTTACTAGTCATGTGTGATGAATACAAATCAAATCATAGATGCAATATATTAAGATATATTGTATCGGACGTGATCCATTAGAGAAGTAATGCTTCATGGTCCTTAGTCATAAGTATTACTTCCTCAATACTATTTTGGAATCCTTAGACCTTATGTCTCCATTGATTCTAGCTTGAATGGAGCCACGGTTTGACTAAGTCAGATGTTACTTTTAATCGAGTAATCAATACGACTGATGATCGGATGTAGTATCATTTCATGGTTTGAATGTGAGAGGCATTGTAAGGAATTTGTCTCTCTCTTATTAGAGAGAGATATCCATGGGCCCCTCGATAGGGAAGACTGTCTAAATTCATGGCTGTGCTCAAATGTATTTGATAAAGTGGTTATAAATACTATTTGTTGGAACAGCCTACCTGGAGATCGAGCATAAACACAATTAAGCTTTATAAGAGTGACGACTACCATGCCTTATGCTTAATTAGGATATCGCGAGACTAAGAGATTAAATAGGGGATTGATATTAGGTTCCACCGTAAATTCATTCACTTTGGGTAGTCACAATGTCCTGCTAGGGACCGCTTGTGATTTATGAACACATCCTGCTACTAAGTGTGTTTTCATTGCCATTGTGATATGAACCTACAGGTCACACGCATAGACGAGTTAACGAGCTTCATGTCCAGATTCAATGAATCTAGAATGTGTCTAGGTTCATTGTATCTGACATTTGTTTCTCTGAGAATAATAAAACGTTATTATTTGAATTACAGATTAAGGAGGGGCATTTTGGTATTTAGTTATAGATGGGCTTACGTGGGAGTTATTATCCGATAAAGACTCCCACTACCAGCAGAAGTTTAGGGGACGTGGGAGTTAAAGACTCCCACTGCCAGGAGAGGTGGTAAGGACGTGGGAGTTGTGTTTGAAACAACCTCTCACACCCTATATAACATTCTCTTAACTGAAACACTAGTTACTAATGCTTGAGCCGCAAAAATACCAGAAACCTAGAAATCAGATTTCTTGTTTTCGCTCTCCCTTTCTCTCAAAATTTCCGAACTTAGAAAAACGAAGAGCTAGTAATCGCTGTTCGTTTCGTCGCGTGGATACCGGTAGGGAGTAATTCCGCAAGGGATGACTCAAGGCGATTGTTGCTAAGAGTCTAAAGACATAATCTTTAACCGAATAATGTAAGTTTTTGTTTACTTTCGATTCGTTTTTGTATGAGCGGATCCTTCAGGGGAGGACTCATGGGTGTTTAGAACGAGTTTCTGCCCATGAATCCCTTCAGTGGTATCAGAGCCTTGCTCATACTATTCGAATTCAATATTGTTAATCACATCATAACACGTATCAATTTCGATTTGGTATGTGTAAGTGTGAAAAATAGAAAAGATTGTATCTTTGATTCAATATATGTGATATATGCATAAACTGATTTCGGTTAATCATGTTTATATGTTTCTGTGATTCATTCTGTTATTAATTTGATTAATATCACATGAACTGCCTTAGCATGATTTGGTCTTTAATTTAATTCGATTAACTTGCATAAATTGATATCACATGTTTCTGTATATTCGATACTGCATAAACTGTTTTTGTGTATCTGTAATTAATTCGGTTAAATTCGGGACAGAAAACTCATTTGATGAGTAGATGAAGAATCAGATTTTTCTTCCAGGGCCGCTGCCCCCTGACCCCCCCAATCGGCTAGCGGGACCGCTGTCGGCGTTCCGCTGACATAAGACTTTGTATATGTACTCGTTCCCGTATTTATTATGCTTTATGTGCGTTTCAGCATGGTGAATAGCATGGCCTACTATACCCTATCTTGTTTTACATTTAATTGGGTTGTAATTTTATGATACGACTTGCGAGTCGTTTTTCCAATGATGTAAAATTGTAATTGCTTTCTTAGATTAGTTTTACTGCTTTACATTGAAGGCTGGGTATGCCCATGTAATTATGTAACAAGACTGGATGAAACTGGATCGAAGACTTTATCCATGAGATGGATATTGATTTATATTGACCATTGGCTCCCACAAGGCTCGTGAGAGTCATCATAGGATTAGGTCATGCTATCTCACGTTTACTTTTATGCTTTATATATTGCATGAGATGCTTGTATTATTGTCTTATGGGGTTTGATTTTATACGTCACATTAAATCGTTTTAATTAAGTCTTAAAATGCCTACCATATCCTAAGCACTCCTTCAGCTTGGATCATCAGTTTTGTCTGCTTGCCAAAGCAACAGATAAGTGGTTATCTAGGCAAGAGGAGATGGGAAAATAGTGATTTCCATATGCTTAGACATGGTTCGACTTAACTAAGCTACCAAAATAGTTTTGAGCCTAGGGCATAAAATGAGAAATAGCCGGGGACATATAGATGTCATTCCCATGGGTTGATTTTACTTTAATTATGGGGATAAGCCAAAGCTTACTTATAACTATCATAAAATGGTATTTTTCATTATTTATCAAGTGTTGAAATTGTGGAAAGGTTTTTACTAAAAAACTAATAATTTTGCAAATAATTTAATGTAGATAATGGCAACCAACACTTCACACAATTAATTGCGATCCGTCCTTGAGAAGGAAAAACTGAGTAGGTCCAATTTCCTTGATTGGGCTGGCAACTTAAGGATTGTCCTTAAGAAGGAAAGAAAGCTATACGTTCTTGATACGGATATTCCTGAACAGCCTGCAAACAACGCCCCTAGAGCTAAAAAAGATGCTTGGAAAAAGCAATGTGATGACTCTAACGATGTGACTTGTCTCATGTTAGTCACAATGAGCACTGACCTTCAAAAACAGTTTGAAGGGGTTGAGGCTTTCCAGATGATGGACCAGCTCAAGGAAATGTTCCAATAGCAAGCCCGTCAAGAAAGATTCCTCACCACTAAGGCGTTGAATAGTTGCAAGATGGCCCCTGACACCTCTTTAAGTGCACATGTTCTTAAAATGAAGGGTTCTCTTGACCAACTTGAAAAATTTGGGGCTCCCGTAGGTCATGACATGGCCACAGATATGATCTTGGGCTCACTCCCACCGGAGTATGACCGGTTTGTGATGAACTTCAACATGCATGCCATGGAGAAGTCCATACATGAGATACACGGGATGCTTAAGCAGGCTGAACTGAACATTAAGAAGACCCCTGAAGTCTTAATGGTTCAAAAGGGGAATTTCAAGAAGAAAGGAAAAGAAAAGCCCATGGCCAAGAAGGGAAAAGGAAATAACAAGCCCAAACCCAAGGCCAAGGCACGTAAGGAAGGAGTTTGCTTCCATTGCAATGGACCAGGTCATTGGAAACGGAACTGCAAACTCTACTTGGAAGAAAAGAAAAAGGGGAAAGCCAATTTGACTGTCTCTCCAGGTATTTACGTTATTGAAATTAACATATCTGCTCCTACTTCATGGGTATTAGATACCGGTTGTGGATCTCACATGTGTGCAAATGTGCAGGGGTTCAAAAGGAGTAGATCACTAGCAAAAGGAGAAGTGGACCTGAGAGTAGCGAACGGAGCAAGAGTTGTTGCTGTAGCTACTAGGACATTTAATTTAGTTTTTCCAAGTGGCCTTATTATAGAACTGAATAGTTGTCTTTATGTTCAAACTTTGAGTAGGAATATTATTTCAGTTTCTTGTTTGGATATTGATGGTTTTGAAATTAATATTATGAATAAAATTTGCACCATTCATAAAGATCGTATTTTCGATGGAGATGCATCTTTGATGAATGGGCTTTATATTCTTAACCTCGATGAATCCATTAAAAGGCCCATCTATAACATTAATACCAAGATGTTTAAATCAAATGACTTAAACCAAACCTACTTTTGGCATTGTCGTTTGGGCCACATCAACGAGAAACGCATATCAAAACTCCATAAAGATGGAATTTTGACATCATTTGACATAGAGTCTTATGAGACGTGTGACTCTTGCTTGTTAGACAAAATGACTAAAGCTCCTTTTACTAGAGAGAGCTTCAAATTTGTTGGGCCTCATACATACAGATTTATGTGGACCAATAAACACAAGTGCTAGAGGAGGTTTTCAGTACTTCATCACATTCACACATGATTTCAGTAGATATGGCTACGTCTATCTAATGAAACATAAATCAGAATCTTTTGGAAGATTCAAAGAATTTCAAAATGAAGTACAAAATCAACTTCGTAAAAGTATTAAGATACTTTGATCAGATCGAGGTGGCGAATACCTTAACCAAAAGTTTGACGAACATCTTAGAGGTTGTGGAATTGTTTCATAATTAACTCCTCCTGGCACACCACAATGGAATGGTGTATCAGAACGGAGGAATCACACCTTACTAGATATGGTTCGATCTATGATGAGTCAAACAAGTCTTCCAATTTCCTTTTTCCCTAGAAACTGTTGCATTCATATTGAATAGAGTTCCTTCGAAAGCGTTTAAAAAACTCCATATGAGATATGGACTGGGAAACGACCTAGTTTGTCATTTCTCAAAATTTGGGGATGCAAGGCGTATGTAAAACGCTTGTTATCTGATAAACTCGCCCCTAAATCTGACTAGTGTTTGTTTGTGGGATATCCTAAAGAAACTAAAGGATATTACTTCTATCTTCCATCAGAGAACAAAATGTTTGTTGTTCGAAATGGTTTATTCCTTGAAAGAGAATTTATTTCCAAAGAGGATAGTGGGAGTAAGATCCATCTTGAGGAAATTCAAGATCCCCAAACAACATCTGAACCAACTTTGGAACTTTAAGCAAGCTCACGTGCTGATACTGAGCTTCATTCTTTGACACAAGGCCCAAAGAGGTCAAGTCGGGTACATCAACAGCCTGAGAGATATGGATTT
Source organism: Vinca minor (assembly GCA_026122235.1). NCBI lineage: Eukaryota > Viridiplantae > Streptophyta > Magnoliopsida > Gentianales > Apocynaceae > Vinca > Vinca minor. Next base: position 1,476,213 of record JAOCZM010000226.1, read on the forward strand.
CTCGTGGCTGATGATCAATATATTGAACTGATTGATCAAGATGAACCCACTATCTACAAAGAGGCAATTCGTAGTTCTGAGTCAGATAAATGGCTAGAAGCTATGAAGTCTGAGATGCAATCCATGTACGATAACCAATTGTGGACTTTTGTTGACCCACTCGAAGGGTGTAAGGTCATTGATAACAAATGGTGTTTCAAAAAGAAAACCGACATGGATGGTAATGTACACACTTTTAAATCTCGACTAATAGTTAAAGGTTATAGACAAGTTCATGGTATTGACTATGATGAAACCTTTTCTCCTGTCGTTATGACTATGAGATATGGCAAATGGACGTTAAGACTGCGTTTATTAATGGAAACCTTCTCGAGGATGTGTATATGACACAACCTGAGGGGTTTGTTGATCCATCAAATCCTAGCAAAGTGTGTAATTTTCAAAGGTCCATTTATGGATTGAAGCAAGCATTTCGAAGCTGGAATCGTCGCTTTGATGAACGTATTAAAGAATTCGGTTTCATCAAAAACGAAGACAAGCGTTGTGTTTATAAGAAAGTAACTAATAATGCAGTAGTGTTCCTTGTGCTTTATGTGGACGACATCTTACTGATTGGAAATGACATCCCCACATTACAAAGCGTAAAAGCTTGGCTAGGGAGTGCTTTTCCACGAAAGACTTAGGCGAGGCTACATACATTTTGGGTATAAGAATCTATAGAGATAGATCTAACAAAATGATTGGCCTAAGCCAGAGTGGATACATTGACAAGGTACTGAAACAGTTCAGTTTGCAAGATTCCAAAAAGGGATTCTTACCCATGTCACATGGCATTAAACTCAGCAGAACTCAAGGACCTTTCACAAAGGAGGACCGAGAGCGCATGAGTAAGATTCTATATGCTTCAGCCATTGGGTCTATTATGTATGCCATGATATGCACTCCCCCGGATGTCTCGTTCGCTTTAAGTATGACTAGCAGATATCAATCTGACCTTGGAGAATGGCCTTAACTACATTCATTAGGGCCATCCAAGTTCAAGAATATGGAAGACCATCACCTAATGAGCCCATAAAAGATCAAGAGGTCCTCATGTTAACATTTGACCTAGTCTTGACCGGCCCAAACATAAGGGAGAACTAAATCGGCTATTTACTATTTTCAGGCTTTATTATTATTAGTTATATCAACTCCCTCAAATAAAGGACATGTGGTCCAAGTAGTTGTTTTGTTTAAGGAAGTTACTTATTTACTAGTTTTCTTAGGATTCTATTTTATTTCCTAGTTTTATTATTGTACTTACATTGGGCTGAATTTGGTTCCTATTTAAGGACCAAACTCGGCTCCAACAATCTTTAGCAAAGTAGATATATTCAATATATGATTTAAGGATATTCCTTAAACATTTTGTTCAATTGAACTCTCTGGGATTGTTCAAGCTTTTATTTTCATAGTTACAGTATCGATAGGATAGTTCGACTATCGCGGTGTTTCAGTCTTCATTGAGAGTCTAATCTACTTGGAGTTGTTTAGATTCTATTCCCCTTGGAAATAATTCAAGAAGAGAAATATCATTTCAACATTTTGCTGTTAAATCTTGGTACAAGTTATCAAGGTTCTTCATCAGTTGGTATCAGAGCTCTCGGTTGATCTCTTCTTGGTGTACCTTTACTTTGTTTTCTTGTTTTTGTTCAAAAAAAAAAAAAAAAACAAAAAAAAAAGATGCTGAAAATTCGAAAAAAAAGAAAAAAAAGAAAAAGAAAAGATCCTATCAAGTAAAGTGGAAAAGAAAAGAGTACCATAATTACAAAGACTTGATCTTTGGAGGGCTCTAAATATCTTGGGGGAAATTTGAAAGAAAAGAGTACCCTAATTACAAAGACTTGATCTTTGGGGGGCTCTAAACATCTTGGGCAAATTTTCAATTTTTTTCCACATCAAGAAAAAGGGACAGTATTTTTCGGCAATTGTTTTAGTAATATCTCGGAAATTTCAAGAAAACAAGTTCAAGAAACCAAGAAGTTTGAGATCTTGAGAGTCTTACACACGATAGGATTCCTCAAAGTTACTTTCCCAAATTCTTGATTTCAAGAAACTCAAGATACCTAATCCAAGAAACTCAAGATTTCTATTTCAAGATTCCTCAAGGTACTTTTTTCTCTAACTTTTTTTGTGTGAATTTATATATCATGTCTCAAATAGGCACATCATCACCCCAAGATAAGGACAAATTGGGTGACATTCCTTCAGATCACTTCACCGACTGAATCATGGAAAGATTTGATGAATTAAGTGATCGAATGACAAAAAATTGAGACAACTGTGTCCAATTTGCAACAAGAGCAAAAGATAACACATTTACCTAGAAGAGGTAAACAAATTGAGTCAAAATGTAAGATCTTTAATGAGGAGATGAATGGTATGAATCAACCCATCAAAGAATAGTGGTAAACCTTCCAAAAATTTCTCAAAATATACAAGGGCATAATCGGCATATTTTAGCTAACAATTTACAGGGACCAAACCAACAATTATCGGCCGACCAGAAACAAGGGAAGAATTTTCAGGGACCAGTTCGGCAGTTTCCAAAAAATCAACACCGGCAGGGAGCATTCTAGCAAATTCAAGCTGAAACCCTTCAAGGGCCAGTTTGGCAGATTCAGGCAGAACATCAGCAAGAACCTGAACAATAATTTATGATAGAACAAAGACAGGGACTGACTGGGCAGTTTCCAAAAATTCAGGGACATCAGGGACTGAATCGGCAATTTGCCGAGAACAGATTTTAGGGACCAAATTGGCAATTTCAGCAAAATTATGCCAATGATCATGGAAGATTTGAAAGGGTAGATGCCAATTTAAGCTCAATCAAGATTAAGATTCCCACTTTTTAAGGTACAAACGATCCCGAACTTTTTTTTATTAGATTCGTAAAGTAGATCATATTTACGATGTTCGCAACTATTCGGAGGAGAAAAATATAAAGTTGGAAGCCATAGAACTCTCCAATTATGCTTCAATTTGGTGGGATCAAGAGGGAGTTTTAAGAACAAGATTGAGATAAACACCCATTGAAAGTTGGGAACAAATGAAAGCGGTAATGCAAAAGCAATTTGTTCCTTCTCACTATGTGCAAGAACTCTTCAACCGATTACAAATATTAAATCAAGGTACAAAATTCGTTGATGAATATTACAAGGAGATGGTGATATTGATGATCAAAGCGGATACTCAAGAAACGGAAACAACCACATTATCACGATTTCTTACCGGCCTCAATGATCAAATACGCCCAAAGGTAGAACGTGCTAACATAGATAATCTTGTTGATATGATTCATTTTGCAGAACAAATCGAGAGGCAACAAAAGGAGAAAAGGACAAGGACCTTTTCGACCATTTCCAATTATTGGAAAAAGACGAATATGCCCTTGGGCAATTCCCCTAATTTGCCAAACCATAGCAAGGATGTGGATACTTTGGAGACTGCCAAAACAGTCCCTAAAGTTGGTGATTTCAACAAAGGACCCTCAGCTTCAAATTCGTCCAATTGGAGGTCTAGTAAGCCTTCTAACCTTACTTTAGAATGTTTTAAATGCAAAGGAAAGGGTCATTTTGTTAGAGATTGTCCAAACAAGAGCATTATGATCATCCAAGAAGATGGAACATGGGTAAGTGATGGTGAAGTAGGTGAATCCGAGCAAATTGATGGAATTGTCGAACCACATCAAGAAGAAGTTGATACTTATGTTGAGCAAGAAAGTGATCACCTCTTAATGGTTACTGTGAAGCTTTTGCACACTCAACCTGTAGATGATGAACATATACAAAGGATCAATCTCTTCCAAATCAAAGGTAAAGTTAAGAATTCTCATTATCTTATCATAATTGATAACGGAAGTTGCACTACCGTTTGTTAATCTGAGATGGTTTCTATACTTGATTTACCATGTAAACCCCATCCATGCCCTTATAAGATTTCTTGGTTGAATAATAGTGGATAAATAAGGGAGGAAAAATAGGTTGAGGTGGAATTTGAGCTCGGAAAGTACAAGGACAAGGTTTTATGTGATGTAGTCCCCATGACTACAAGTCACATAATTTTAGGGCGTCCTTGGCAATATGATAGAGGTGCTGACCATTTGGGAAGATCAAATTGCTATCATGTGCTTAAGGATCATGTGAAGTACATACTTAAACCAATGACTCCTTTGGAAGCCGCCACTACACATCAAAAGAAGGCTGAAAATAAAGAGAAAATAAAGAGCAAGGAGTTGCAAAAACAATGTGATCTCTCCCTTGTTGCAAATAAGGAAAATATGGATGATAACGCCGAGCATGTGGTAAGAAAAAAGGCTAGTGATCCTAAGGTAAGACAAGAGTGCTCATTTATACAACCAAGTAAAATAGACAAGACTATTTGAGCAAAACACGCAATTATCTTGCTCATCCTCAAAGAAGCCGAGCCTATGGCTCTTTTTAATGCTATTGAATTAAACCCTAACTCCTTCCAAGTTTTGTATATGATCTATTGCAGGAATTTAAAGATGTTTATCCCAAGGAGTTGCCGAAATGTCTACCTCCATTAGGGGTATTGAACATCAAATCGACTTCATCCCAGGATCCACTTTGCCAAATCGGCCTGCTTATCGAGCTAATCCAGATGAAACTCGTGAAATTAAAGGCAAGTAAATGCACTACTTGAGAAAGAACAGGTTAGAGAATCTCTAAGTCCTTGTGCTAGTGTGAAACCCCAACCCTCTCGAGCCGGGAATGCCGCGTGCCTCTCGGCACTGGGTTCTATCTTTTACAATATAAATAACATGTGGATAAAAATTCCTAAACAATTCTAAGAAACATATTATATTCTATGGCTTCTAAGTTGACTCCGGTCTTTGACTGGGTTCAAAAGTCTCTAATCTTGGTCTGTGTTTAACCTTGACTTAATTCGTTGTGTTTGATCGAACTCTACATTTTAGAATGTTCTTGAGCTAACCACTCGGTCCTGCAAAACTAAAACAGAAAACAGAGAAAGAGTGAGCTATAAATAGCTCAGTGAGTCCCCAGTGAAGTGAGTACCAGTGATTTGAAATCCATTTTATTTTGAAGACACGGAGAAACTTTCTTTAATCAGAAATTCTTTTATTTTTTAAAACAATTCAGAAATCATTTCCTTTCAGAAAACATTCTATTTAGCTGGAATATTCTTTCTTTTCTTTCAATTTCAGAAATAACCTTTCGGAATAAGAAGACCATTCCGGATACCAGATTCAGAATAAAAAGAGCGCATGACCGGCCAAGTCAATAACTCTTTAGTCAATACCAGCCTCACACCAGACATGATCATGATTTATCTACCTTATTCCCCTTAACTAAACATGTAACTAGAACTGGGGTACAACCAGACTGGCCCCGGATACTAATAGCTCCTGAGTTAAACCTCCTAACCCCGGAGACATGTCAGTAGTCTATTAAGACCTTATGAGGTACATGTAAGGGATACAGTCAGCCCGTTGCTTTCCTTGCCCCTAACACTTCCCACACAGGTTGGGTTCCCATGAAATAAACGGAGTGTCCAAAACCAAAGGTGCGAGATGCCCTCGTACGGGTGACCAACCTCGTACCAGTGCAGACCCCCAATGGTCGGACAAGGGGCTACCATATTTGTGCAGTGTAAGCTCTATTTTCAATCATATCAGAATTCCAGTAACATTCCATAATTGTCATTCATTTACTTTTCAGAATTCCATTTCAGAAATACTGTAACTTTTCATTTGTAAACAATTTTCATAAAGCACATTTATAAAACAAGTTTTCCGGTTTTGAGAGGGAACTCACCTTAGCCTCTTATCGTTTGTACCTTCTTCAAGATCCGTACCTATTTTGCAATTCAAATCTTTAAGAAATACTTCTAGAAATATATTCTTAATCATATGCAAGCAAATATGCCTATAATTTTCTAGGCTATGGGGTCTTTCGTGTAAATTCTTAAAGTTCAGGGACTAAACTGTAAATATTTATTCTACGATATTTCTACTCTTTTGAAGACATAAATATATCTTATATATTATTATTATTAGTCTTATAAATTTCCTGAGATAGTTTATAAGCTTTACCGGGTTTTAAAAGTACAATATAAAATTATAGGGACTAAAATGTAATCTCTAAAAGTTATTTCGGACTTCGAATATGAGTTATCTCAGATATATTTTATTTTAATCATTTTCGGAACTATTTTATTTTATATTTTTGGTCCAATTAAATATTAAAAATACAAAGTAGACCATTTAGGACTTGTTTGTAAATATAAATATTTTATAAGATTCATGTGATAATTATTTTAATTGCCATTTTAGTCCTAACTATATATTCTCTTATCCACCCCTAGAAGAAGAAAACCCTAAAAATTATTCTCCTTTTCTTGCCGCCTCCGCCTCTCTTCTTCAGAGGAGTCGCCGACCACCACTCATTCCCGTCACCGTCGCCTCGATTCCCTTCCTCCTTCTATTTTTGTTCTTCCTTTTTCCCCCAAATCCCTAAATCTAATTTTCATCTTCCTCTTTTTATTTGTTTCCTATTTCTTTTCTTGACTCTTGTTTTGTTTTCAAGTGGGTTTCTTCTCCGGTGAAGTGGCCGCCGAGACCTTTCATATTCTTCGGCCTAGCTTCCTTTTCCGGCAAAGAAGGTAAATACCTTTCTTTATCTCTGTTTTTCTTTTTCTTTCGATTTCTTTATTTTCTGTTTTATATTATTATTCTTATTATTATTATTTTTTGTTTTAATTTAATTCTTCTTCTCAGATCTCGCCGCCGTCAACCACCACCATCAGAGGTATTATTATTGCTATTATTATTATTGTTATTATTTTTATTATTTTTATTATGGTAATTATTAATATTGTTTTTATTATTATTACTATCCTTATTATTGTATTTACAGTTTAAATTATATATTTTTCTGTGACTGGCTGTTGAACACCATCTCCCCTGTTTTCTTTTAAGTTTTCTGTTGTTAATATTACCTGTTATTATTGTTTAAATTTTCTGATTTGTTCTCATTTCCATGTTCACTATTATGCTACTGTGATTACTATATTTGTCATTATAACTATTTTTATTCCGGATTTTAGATTGTATTTTTAGCTCATTTCAATGTCTCTTTGCTATTGTGAATAGAAGACTTTTGATAATTTACTGTGGTTTACAAATTTTTTTTATCAATTTGTTTTCTATTAAAAGTTTAACCCATTTTCTTTGAAAGAAAGCAATCTAATTAAAATTCTTTTACTTCTTCCTAGTTTCAGATTATAAATAAAGTAGAAAATTATGAAAATCTTACTTCAATAACATGATAAAAGATTCAAGGAGATTTAAAAGTTAAATTTCCAAATATTTAAGGAAATTTAACTTTAAATTTCCTAAATCAATTTTTATCTATATAGCTCCTTAATGGGATTTAAAGTGTAAATTTCTCTTTTTTAGTCAAGGATTAAGTAAGAATTTATATTTATATTCCTCTGGTCACCCGTCTTAACCGGCACAAAGTCCGATTAGATACGTCTCTGCCAGCGGGGTAGGCAAACAGGTGCTCCTGGGATTTCGTTTCCAAAATCCTCAGGCACTGACAGTCTCAGAGAAATATAATCTAATTCCTTTCATGAGCACGATTAACCTAAGTGTATTTATTGTGCAGGATCGAAATAACAGATTGAAAGCAGAAATACCTGTTGTAGCAGTACAAATCCTACTTTGGGATTTTTAGGCAAAGACTGTATTAAAAGAGAGACTTGAGATTTTTAGGCAAAGCCTTTGTGAGAGCGAAAGAGAGAGTTTCCCTTTTAGGGAAGATTGTGATTGAAAAGCTTAGGAGAAGGGCTCTATTTATAGGAGAGATTAGGCCCTTTGTAATTTCTTGATTTGTAAGGACTAATGTGTAAAAACAATTCATTATGTAAATAAATGTAACTCTTGGACTTTTAATGCAATTATTTTTCTTAGATATAAACATCACTTTTATTTTATTTTATTTACTTAATATTTAAATTACCATTATACCCTCATCTTTCATAAAAATTACCAATCTATTGTTTGGACTATTTTACCCTTGCTAATTAATTTAAAAGACACTTCTGACCTTATCATGTGAAAAGATAATACTAACCTTTTAAATTGGTACCGAAATCACTGGTCGTCATAGCTAGTCCTGTTATTTTAGGACCTAAAAAGGAAGGAACTTGGAGATTGTGTACGGATTGTCGAGCTATTAACAAGATAACTATTAAATATAGACATCTGATACCTCGCTTATATGATATTCTAGAAGAATTAAACGGAGCCATGATATTTTCTAAAGTGGATTTAACTCAAGGTTACCATCAAATTCGGATGAAAGAAGGTGATGAATGGAAAACAGCTTTTAAGACTAAATATGGTTTATATGAATGGATTGTTATGCCTTTTGGTCTTACTAATTCACCTAGTATTTTCATGAGATTAATGAACTACATATTTTGTCATTCCCTTGGAAAATTTGTTGCAGTTTATTTGGATGATATTCTTATTTATAGTAAAAACATAGAAGAGCATGTTGAACATCTTAGGATTGTTTTTACTATTTTAAGAGAACAAACTCTATATGCCAAGTTAGAAAAGTGTGTCTTGTGTACTATATCTATAAACTTTCTTGGATATATTGTAAGTTCAAAGGGAACTAGTGTTGATCCATCCAAAATCAAGGAAATTATGGAGTGGCCAACACCTAAATCTGCAAGCCAGGTACGTTCGTTCCATGAGTTAGCAAGTTTTTATAGACATTTTGTGCGTGATTTTAGTACTATTGCTGCCCCATTAAATGAAGTTGTCAAGAAAGACACCCCTTTCTTTTGTGGAGAGCCGCAAGCAATTGCTTTTGAAAGGTTAAAGCAATTACTCACTTCTTCACCTATTCTTGCTTTGCCTAATTTGATTTAACCTTTGAAGTTGAATGTGATGCTTCAGGAATAGTTATTGGAGTTGTTTTACAACAAGAGCACAAACCAATAGCTTATTTTAGTGAGAAATTAAGTGGACCTACACTTAATTATCCAACTTATGACAAAGAGTTATATGCTATTGTAAGAGCTTTGGAATTTTGGCAACATTACCTCATTCCTAAAGAGTTTGTAGTTCACACCGACCATGAATCCATCAAGTATTTAACAGGCCAAGGTAAGTTGAATAAAATGCATGCTAAATGGGTTTCTTTTATTGATACTTTTCCTTACATAATCAAATACAAAAAAAAAGGAAAGGAAAACATTGTAGCTGATGCACTATCAAGAAGGTATACTTTACTTTTTGTTTTGTAAACTAAATTACTTGGTTTTGAACACATTAAGACATTATATGAACATAATTCAGATTTTTCAGCACTCTATAGAGCATGTAATTGAAGCAATTCATGGGCAGAAACTCGTTCTAAACACCCATGAGTCCTCCCCTGAAGGATCCGCTCATACAAAACGAATCGAAAAATACAAGACAATACTTACGTTTCTTGGTTCAAGAATTTGTTTCATGAGTGAAAAGGTTCTGTCTTTGGCTCTCGGCTGCAACCACCTTGAGTCATCCCTTGCGGAATTACTCCCTACCGGTATCCACGCGACTAAACGATCAGCGAGTGCTAGCTCTTCTAATTTTCTGAGTTTCGGGAATATAGAGAAAAAGGGAGGCAGAGAACTAGAAATCTGATTTCTTGGTATTTCGGTATTTTGTGCGGCTCAAGCATTAATCTCTAAGTTTCGGCCAAGAGAAGTTTATATAGGGTGTGAGAGTTTGTTCCAAGAACAACTCCCACGTCCTCTCCACTTCTTCTGGCAGTGGGAGTCTTAAACTCCCACGTCCCCTAGACTTCTGCAGGCAGTGGGAGTCTTTATCGGATACCAACTCCCACATAATCCCAGCTATACCGAAAATGCCCCCTTATCTCTAATTAAAATAATAACGTCTTATTATCCTCAGAAAAATAAATTTCCTATACAATGAACCTAGACACATTCTAGATTAATTGAATCTGGACATGAAGCTCGTTAGCTCGTCTATGCGTGTGACCCTGTAGATTCATATCACAATGGCAATGAAAACACACTTAGTAGTAGTGTGTGTTCATAAATCACAAGCAGTCCCTAGCAGGACATTGTGACTACCCAAAGTGAATGAATTTACGGTGGAACCTAATATCAATCCACTATTTAATCCCTTTGTCTCGCGATATCCTAATTAAGCATAAGCATGGTAGTCGTCACCCTTATAAGGCTTAATTATATTTATGCTCGATCTCCAGGTAGACTGTTCCATCAAACAATATTTAATAACCACTTTATTAAATACATTTGAGCACGACCATGCATTTAAACAGTCTTTCCCTATCGAGGGGCCCATGAATATCTCTCTCTAATAAGAGAGGGACAAATTCCTTACAATGCCTCTCACATTCAAGCCATGATAGGACACTACATCCGATCATCAGTCGTATTGATTACTCGATTAAAAGCAACGTACGACTGAGTCAAAACGTGGCTCCATTCATGCTAGAATCAATGGAGACATAAGGTCTAAGGATTCTAAAATAGTATTGAGGAAGTAATACTCATGACTAAGGACCATGAAGTATTACTTCTCTAACGGATCACGTCCGATACGATATATCTCAATATATTGCATCTATGATATGATTTGTACTCATTACACATGATTAGTAAAACATAATCATCAATCAAACATCATATTAGTTTTATTTCATTGTAAAGTAGATTACATAAAACTAGGGACAACTAGAATAGTAATTACATAAGAAAATGAGTTTTACTATCAAATCACGCATTTGATGTTCATAAGCAAAATTAACTATTCAGATGAAATGCCCAAAAAGATATAAAACATACAACATATGCTAATGGTCCTAGGGCACTACTAACAATCTCCCACTTGCCCTAGGTCCAATCATACATGATCCTCAATCCCATTGACTTAGTATGACTCTCATGTTTTGGCTGCGGGAGTGGCTTGGTCAATGGATCTGCAATGTTGTCGTCTGTATGAACTTTGCAAATACTAACGTCTCCTCTGTCGATGATCTCTCTAATCAGATGGAAACGCCTGAGAATGTGTTTGGATCGTTGGTGAGATCTAGGTTCCTTAGCTTGTGAAATGGCACCAGTACTATCACAATAGAGGTCCACTGGGTTCACAATGTTAGGGACGACACCTAGTTCATCAACAAACTTCCTGATCCAAACAGCTTCTTTAGCTGCTTCAGAGGCAGCTAGAACATATCTTTAGTCCTTCTCAAGTACTTAAGAATGCTCTTGACTGCAGTCCAATGTGACTGACCAGGGTCAGATTGATATCTGCTAGTCATACTTAAAGCAAATGAGACATCCGAGCGAGTACATATCATGGCGTACATAATAGACCCAATGGCCGAAGCATATGGGATCTTACTCATGCGCTCTTGGTCCTCCCTTGTGGAAGGTCCTTGAGTTCTGCTGAGTTTAACGCCATGTGACATGGGCAAGAATCCCTTTTTGGAGTCTTGCAAACTGAACCGTTTCAGTACCTTGTCAATGTATCCACTCTGGCTTAGGCCAATCATTTTGTTAGATCTATCTCTATAGATTCTTATACCCAAAATGTATGTGGCCTCGCCTAAGTCTTTCATGGAAAAGCACTTCCCCAACCAAACTTTTACGCTTTGTAATATGGGGATGTCATTTCCAATCAATAAGATGTCGTCCACATAAAGCACAAGGAACACTACTGCATTATTAGTTACTTTCTTATAAACACAAGGCTCGTCTTCGTTTTTTATGAAATCGAATTCTTTAATACGTTCATCAAAGCTTCGAGATGCTTGCTTCAATCCATATATGGACCTTTGAAGCTTACACACTTTGCTAGGATTTGTTGGATCAACAAACCCCTCAGGTTGTGTCATATACACGTCCTCGAGAAGGTTTCCATTAAGAAACGCAGTCTTAACATCCATTTGCCATATCTCATAGTCATAATATGCGGCTATGGCAAGTAAAATCCTAATTGACTTTATCATCACGACAGGGGAAAAGGTTTCGCCATAGTCAATACCATGAACTTGTCTATAACCTTTAACTACTAGTCGCGATTTAAAAGTGTGTACATTACCATCCATGTCGGTCTTCTTTTTATAACACCATTTGTTATCAATGACCTTGCACCCTTTGGGTGGATCAACCAAAGTCCATACTTGGTTATCGTACATGGATTGCATCTAGGACTTCATAGCTTCTAGCCACTTATCTGACTCAGAACTACGAATTGCCTCTTTGTAGGTAGTGGGTTCATCTTGATCAATCAGTTCAACTCGATGATCACCGATCCGCAGAAATCCATATCTCTCAGTCGTTGATGTACCCGACTCGACCTCCTTGGGCCTTGTGTCAAAGATTGAAGCTCGATGATCAGCACGTGAGCTTGCTTGAACTTCTAAAGTTGGTTCGGATGTTGTTTGGGGATCTTGAATTTCCTCAAGATGGATCTTACTCCCACTATCCTCTTTGGAAATAAATTCCCTTTCAAGGAATGAACCATTACGAGCAACAAACACTTTGTTCTCCGATGGAAGATAGAAGTAATATCCTTTAGTTTCTTTAGGATATCCCACAAACAAACACTTGTCGATTTAGGGGCGAGTTTATCGGATAACAAGCGTTTTACATATGCCTCGCATCCCCCAAATTTTGAGAAATGACAAACTAGGTCGTTTCCCTAGTCCCATATCTCATATGGAGCTTTTACGAACCGCTTTAGAAGGAACTCTATTTAATATAAATGCAGCGAGTTTCAAGGGCGTAGCCCCAAAAGGAAATTGGAAGACTTGTTTGACTCATCATAGATCGAACCATATCTAATAAGGTGCGATTCCTCCGTTCGACACGCCATTCCATTGTGGTGTGCCGGGGAGGAGTTAATTGTGAAACAATTCCACAACCACTAAGATGTTCGTCAAACTCTTGGTTAAGGTATTCGCCACCTCGATCTGATCGAAGTATCTTAATACTTTTACAAAGTTGATTTTGTACTTCATTTTGAATTCTTTGAATCTTCCAAAAGATTCTGATTTATGTTTCATTAGATAGACGTAGCCATATCTACTGAAATCATCTGTGAATGTGATGAAGTACTGAAACCCTCCTCTAGCACTTGTGTTCATTGGTCCACAAACATTTGTATGTATGAGGCCCAACAAATCGGAAGCTCTCTCACTTTGTCCAGTAAAGGGAGCTTTAGTCCTTTTGCCCAACAAGCAAGATTCACACGTCTCATAAGACTCTAAGTCAAATGATGTTAAAATTCCATCTGTATGGAGTTTTGATATGCGTTTCTCGTTTATGTGGCCCAAACGACAGTGCCAAAAGTAGGTTTGGTTTAAGTCATTTGATTTAAACCTTTTAGTATTAATGTTATAGATGGGCCTTTTATTGGAATCATCGAGGTTAAGAACATAAAGCCCATTCATCAAAGAGGCATCTCCATAGAAGATACGATCTTTATGAACGGTGCAAATTTTATTCATAATATTAATTTCAAAACCATCAATATCCAAACAAGAAACTGAAATAATATTCCTACTCAAAGTTGGAACATAAAGACAATTATCCAGTTCTATAATAAGGCCACTTGTCAAAACTAAATTAAATGTCCCGGTAGCTACAGGAACAACTCTTGCTCCGTTTGCTACTCTCAGGTCCACTTCTCCTTTTGCCAGTGATCTACTCCATTTGAACCCCTGCACATTTGCACAAATGTGAGATCCACAACCGGTATCTAATACCCATGAAGTAGGAGCAGACATGTTAATTTCAATAACACAAATACCTGGAGAGACAGTCAAACTGGCCTTTCCCTTTTTCTTCTCTTCCAAATAGAGTTTGCAGTTCCGTTTCCAATGACCTGGTTCATTGCAATGGAAGCAAACTCCCTCCTTTGGTGCCTTGGCTTTGGGCTGGGGCTTGGTCTTGTCATTGCCTTTGCCTTTGCCTCTCTTGGCCATAGGCTTTCCCTTGCCTTTCTTCTTGAAATTCCCTTTTTGAACCATTAAGACTTCAGGGGTCTTCTTAATGTTCAGTTCAGCCTGCTTGAGCATCCCGTGTATTTCATGTATGGTCTTCTCCATGGCATGCATGTTGAAGTTCATAATGAATTGGTCGGGGGGTCAAGGGGGCAGCGGCCCCCTTGCGAGGCCCTGGAAGGAAAATCTGATTCTACATCAGCTCATCGAATGAGTTTTTCCTCCCAGATTTACCCCTCTTCTGCCTTACATACATAATCGGATTATGTATTGTTTAATCGGATTAACGGCAGGAAACATACAATCAATTTATGCGTAATAACCGAATTAATCCAATTAATTACAGATTAACGAAACAGTTTATGCAGAATCGAATTCACAGAAACAGTTTATGCAGTATTAACCCAATTAATCGAATTCACAGAAACATGCAATTCACAGAAACAGTTTATGCAATATTAATCCAATTAATAACATACGGTAGCAGTTTATGCATTAACAGATTGACATAAACAGTCTATAGCAGTTCATGCATTAACAGATTTAACATAAACGGTTTATGCAATATATCACATATATCATTAAAGAAACAATCTTTAAACGTACTAAAACAGTTTATGCATATATCACATATATCATAACCAAAGAAACAATCTTTTCTGTTTTCACGCATACACATATCAAATCGCAATTGATACGTGATATGTTGTGATTAACAATACGAATTCGAATCGTATGAGCAAGGCTCTGATACCACTGAAGGGATTCATGGGCGGAAACTCGTTCCAAACACCCATGGATCCTCCCCTGAAGGATCCGCTCATATGAAACAATTCGAAAAACAGCAATAAAGAACTTACTTTCTTTGATTCAATAAGCTACTTCTTGAATGGAGGATGACGTTTCTTGGATTGTTTGC
This sequence comes from Vinca minor, assembly GCA_026122235.1. Classification (NCBI taxonomy): domain Eukaryota; kingdom Viridiplantae; phylum Streptophyta; class Magnoliopsida; order Gentianales; family Apocynaceae; genus Vinca; species Vinca minor. The sequence goes on from JAOCZM010000226.1 coordinate 1,491,216, forward strand.
TGCCACCAACGGAATTCCCTTTGCTGAATGTCCCTCTACCGGTATCCACGCGACGAAACGGGCAGCGATTGCTAGCTCTTCGTCTTTCTGAGTTTCGGAATTATGAGAGAAAAGAGAGACCAAAAACTGAAATCCAATTTCAGAGAGTTGGTGATTTTTCGGCTGGAAAATTCATAGGCTAGGGTTTCGGCCAAGAGAGCATTATATAAGGTATGAGAGTTTGTTCCCACAACTAACTCTCACATCCTCAACTCCTCTCGGCAGTGGGAGTCCTCAACTCCCACGTCCCCTAGACTTCTGCTGGTAGTGGGAGTCTTTATTGGATAATAACTCCCACGTAATTCCAGCTATACCGAAAATGCCCCTTATCTCTAATTCGAATAATAACACTTTATCATTCTCAGAAAAATGAATGTCAGATACAATGAACCTAGACACATTCTAGATTCATTGAATCTGGACATGAAGCTCGTTAGCTCGTCTATGTGTGTGACCCTGTAGGTTCATCTCACAATGGCAATGAAAACACACTTAGTAGTAGTGTGAGTTCATAAATCACAAGCGGTCCCTAGCAGGACATTGTGACTACCCAAAGTGAATGAATATACGACGAAACCTAATATCAATCCACTATTTAATCCCTTTGTCTCGCGATATTCTAATTAAGCATAAGGCATGGTGGTCGTCACCCTTATTAAGCTTAATTGTATTTATGCTCGATCTCCAGGTAGACTGTTTCGACAAATAGCATTTGATAACCACTTTATCAAATACATTTGAGCACGGCCATGCATTTAAAAAAGTCTTTCCCTATCGAGGGGCCCATGGATATCTCTCTCAATAATAGAGAGGACAAATTCCTTACAATGTCTCTCACATTCAAGCTATGATAGGACACTACATCCGATCATCGATCGTATTGATTACTCTGTTACAACTAACGTCCGACTGAGTCAAAACGTGGCTCCATTCATACTAGAATCAATGAAGACATAAGGTCTAAGGATTCTAAAATAGTATTGAAGAAGTAATACTTATGACTTAAGACCATGAAGTATTACTTCTCTGACGGATCACGTCCAATACAATGTATCCCTATATATTGCATCTATGATGTGATTTGTATCCATTACACATGATCAGTAAAACAAGATCATCAATCAACAATCATACTAGTTTTATTTCATCGTAATTAAGCATTACATAAAACTAGGGACTTCTAGAATAGTAATTACATAAGCTAATGAGTTTTACTATCAAATCACACATTTGATAATCAAAAGCAAAATTAACTATTCAGTTACATGCTCAAAAGATAATAAAACGCACAACATGTGCTAATGGTCCTAGGGCACTACTAACAGATACCTCTCATTACTGTTGGCAATTGTTGTCACGACCAACATAGCAAATACCTAAAGGGTCGCACACTATAATCAACTGGATTAGGCTTGTTGGAGTTTACATTTTATATAGGTACTCAATTAGATTAGGCAGGCGCAATTGGATTGGGGGTTCGATTGGATTGGGCAAAACTGGACCCGGTCGATAGAGAGCTATCTCGGGTCGACCGAACCAGTTTCTCATCACTCCGATCGGCCGAGAACCATTTCTCCGGTCGATCGGACCAGTTTGACTAAGTCAAAATGGCACATCTACATGTGTGAGAGAGAGTGTGTATGTGTGTGTGTGTGCAAGATGTTAGTGCTTGTAGTGGGAGAAAAATAAGGGGATAGTGGGTAATTTCACTTACACCACATTTGATGAAGAATTGTTCTTCATTCTTAACTCTCTCTTAATTCATCATTCTCTCTAGCTTTCATATCATAGAAGTCGAAAATAAGAAGGAATAATCTAGGATTTTTCTTCTTGGCATAATCTAGGATTTTTCTTCTTGGCACACTCTCCAAAACAATCAAAAGATAAGAAAATTGTATTTTCTTATCTCTTTGATTTCTGGTTTTCCTAAGTTTCCTATACTTTGTGGATTCTGGGAAAAGTGTTTTCAAACTTCGGAATTCTTTAGACTAGCATCTGAGACTCGGGGTAACAAGCTCAGAGGTTGGGGTGTGGATACCAGTAGAGACAGAAGTCTGAAGGCTGGTGTTGGTGGTTCTTAGTAGCAGAATCCGGGCAACATCGATTAGATCGATAAAGGTATACTTCCTATCACATAGTTTCGGTTCTTTCTCGTGAATCGATCCTTTAAAGGAACGTCATCCCGCGCTATTTTATTCCGCTGCGTTTTGGGGATTACGAATTTTTCCTTCAGTCTCTAGCGGTATCCACACGATCAACTTGAACTTGTTCTTCGTGTCTCTAATGCTAGTCAGAAAGCTCCGAAGTTGAAGACAATCTTCAGGAATTTCGGTGTTTAAGTTTAAGTATAAAACCGGAAAAAGAAAAACGAAAAATCTAATTTTTCTTCTAACTTTTTTGTGTTCTTGGTGTTGTAATGTGGCTGATTTTCTCTCTAGAAAAATTGGCAGCCTTAGAGAGCTAGATGGTAGAATTAATTCAACTATTGAATTAGAAGAGAAAATTAATTAGTGGAGTGAAAATTAATTCACCCACTACTTCCATTTTCCCCTAAAAAAACTCCTCATTATCACCACTACACACCTCACATGGCCATCCAAGTGATTTACTCCGTCTAATTGACTCCATTTTACTCTTGCAATTTACATAATAAAACATATACTATGCTTTACATTATAGGAAAAGAAATCTCGAGTTACATTCGAGAGATAAATTACAATCAGAATTTCAATAGAGAAGGCACGACATGCAGACCGTATTATAATAATATGACAACAATGCTAATAAAACACAAAAACACACTGTCTTCCCCTTTCGGTAGACCAAGGCCATACTTTGGTCGACCGCGATAAAGGCAGTATCCAAAACAGTGTAAAAATAGGCTACCTCGGTTGACCAATAACATTTCTAGTCGACCGGCCCAAAAGCAGACTAGCTTCTATCGACCGAGATTCCTCTCTGGTCGTCTGAATTCTAGGCAGTAGCAAAATCCTATTTTCCAGAACATGTTCGGTCTGCCTAGAACTCCTTCCGGTCGACCGAACCTTTTCTAGAAAGTAGAAAACACGAACGAACAATCCTAGAGGCTTAAAAACATCATTTGGCATGCACTAAACGTCTACCAAAAAATGAGTAACATATAAAAGAACGATTGGGTACTCGTGATTGACTCTGATACCATTGAAAGAAAGAATTCGAATTCGTAAACAAACGCAGCTGAAAAATAAAAGCAGAATCCATTTCTAACATGATCATTCACGAATAAGAACCAATGAACTTTTAGTAGGATTTTTACCTTTATTTTAAGGGATGACATAAACGCTTTTTGTATTGTTTTGCTACGGAATCACCAACAACAACCGATTTTTATCGACTCATGTCTCTAGCGGTATCCACACGATCAATTTGAACTTGTTCTTCGTGTCTCTAATGCTAGTCAGAAAGCTCCGAAGTTGAAGACAATCTTCAGGAATTTTGGTGTATAGGTTTAAGTATAAACCGAAAAAAAGAAGAATGAAAATCTAATTTTTCTTCTAACTTTTTGGTGTTCAAGGTGTTGTAATATGGCTGATTTTCTCTCTAGAAAAATTGGCAGTCTTAGAGAGTTATATGGTAGGATTAATTAGATGAGAAAATGAATTGGTGGAGTGAAAATTAATTCACCCACTACTCCATTTCCCCCTCAAAAAGCTCACCATTATCACCACTACACACACCTCATATGGCTATCACATGGCTGGTTTTGACTTTATCAAACCGGTTCTTGTATTGTTTTTCGGTTCAACCAGATCGGTTTGATCAATCGAGTATTGGTCGGCCCAATCCAATTAACTGTCCAATCCAATTGGAGCCTTTATATCAAATGTAAATTCCAACGCATCAAAATAGAGAATTTAGTCCTTAGGACTTACAATTATTATTATTATTATTATTATGAAGCTCTTAAATTGAATCCCTCTTTATAGGTTTGAGTCAAGAATTTGAGAAAATAATACATCCGGCCACCCGACTTAAACCGTTTGAAGTCCGATCAGCAAGTCTTCTACCTTTTGGCAGGCGTAGCGGGTGTTCCTAAGAATTTCAACATTTAAAATTTGCAGGACAATATTCTCAAAGGGACATTCTCCGAAATTTCAAGAGCCAAAGGAGTACAAATGAAATTATTTCTAGGTAACCAATACAATTTTCTTTTTGTTTATTTATTTAAATAATGCAAATGGTTATTTTTCCCTTGACTTCTAATAATTAACTTCATCGCAATCAATCACAAAGATGATCAGTTTCAACATCTTCCTTCGAGATCGACAATTTGTAAGACCATGAGTGTATCAACTGTATTGCAAATTGCCTCAGAAAGATGTAGAAAACTGATAAATGACCTAGATCAATTCCGAGTTGAACGATTTCTCTGAGGGGCAGAGAAAATAAGTCTAAAGATCTATTAAGATCTGAGACAAGTCTAACATTTGTATCTTAATTTTTTAACCAAAAAAATTTGAAAGAAGTTTCTTAAAATTTGTGGTAAAAAAAATAGTGGTATAGACCCCGAACAAAAGCAGTAAATGAAAATGAATGGCCAAGATCCAAACATTTGTCGAAGCCAATGACCAGATCCGGTCAGTAGAATAAAATGAGTGGAATTTATAGAGATAAAGAAAAGGGAGAAAAAAGAGGAGCTCGGTTATTCTTTAGAGGGCTGTTTTTGGCTACCAACATGGATTCAAAGTTGATTAAGACCTTGTAAAAATATGTTAAAAGTTAATTAATTTTCACCGCTATACGAGTGAAGGTCTGGTATTTTCATTTTTAGAACGTGTGCGTGTATTTTTATTCTTATACAATGACAAGGCATAGGGAGAAGAGATTCGAATGTAATTCTATTTGTCTATTTTTCTTTCCTCCTTTTCAATATCGGCCAAGGATTCTGAAACTGTATTTATCATTTTACAGCACAAAATGACCATTGGCTTTCAAGACCGGATGAATACACAAAATACACTACCAAAGAGATGAACAACAGTCTGCCTAAAAAATGTCCAACCCATTGGGGAAAAACTATAAGATTCTACTTTTAGAATATCCAAAGAGCAAAAACACTTGTAGCTTAAAGACTTCTCTGATCATTGTTAACTGAGCCTGGTCCACTGTTTCAATCCATCCAAAATAGCAGTGCTTTGGCGGAGGATGCAGGAAAATATAGCAAATGTTACAGGTTTGACAAAAACTCTCCAACAAAATCACCCAGACTGGCAAATTTCCCTCAGCTATTTCCTCCAATCGCAGCCAAATTCTCCTCATGGTTAAGTGTTCTAGCAGCATTTAGTAGCATATCCACCCCACCAGATCTATCACACCGTTCCTGGTCTTTCCCTTTCCCTCCAAGTCTACCCTCATGAGATGTTTTTCCCTCTGCAGGTTGTTCTCTCATTGTATTTTGCATGTTCTCGTATCTCCTCTTAGCCTTGCGTATGCGCTGGATATCTTCATTACAATTACTGCAAAACCATTTACCTCTAGGGATCGTTGAGCGCAGTGGCTGCAAGCAGTAGATGTGATATGCATGATCACAGGCATCACACAAGACAATCTTCTCGTCATCACAATCAATGAGGCAAACTCTACACAAACATGAGGGGCAGTACCAAGAGGGACCATAAGTATTCAACTGATTACTAGTTAAACATCTTGCATGGTACATTTTGTGAGGGCAGAAGGCATGTCCGCATATTTTAAGGTCTTCAGTACCTTGGACATCGGTTCTACAGACATTGCAACGGGGCATATCGTTACCTACTTTAGAAACTTGAAAATCATCTGCCATCAAGCCATTTGAACTCTCCTCTAGTTCCATTGAGGTTTCAGCATTAGGCAGTTGATCGATGCCATCCATAGTTGTGAATGACCTTGTCACATTTATCCTTTCACAAACCACACAGTTGTCGTGTGGTGATTGAATCTCCTTTGCAGTACAGCTTGCACAGTACCAACTTCTCAGGGGTATTTCTTTAACTGCAGGATTGATACAGGAAACATGATACATTCCCTCGCATGAATCACATACAAGACAATCTCTTCCATCTGTTTTTCCATTGCAACACTTGCAGGTGCAGCTTTTGTATATTCCACAAGCTTCTGTTTGCTCCACTTTAGAAGGCATGTCGGATACTTGGGTAACAAACTGGAAAGCAACAAAATTAATAAACCCAGTTCACTTCATCAACGATTGGAAGGATGTTGCAGATGGTAAAGTTGAGTCAGATTAAAAAATAAGCATTACTCTTCAAGCTAATATTGCCAAAATATTTTTTGAAAAAAAAAAAGAATCAGATTTCTTTTGGCACTTGTATCGAACAATTTCATGAAGATTGTAAAAACGTCTTTTTTTTTCGGGCCCACTGTGTGAATCCTTGTAATTGAGTTTGGTTTTCACAAGTGAACATCAAACTGTAGTTATTTATGATTACTAAAGTGAATTCAGTAACTTACTCATAGTGGATTTAGCCAAATCAACGGAAATTATAATTGGGCCCAAGTGCTCACCAGATTTCTCTCCAACATATTCATAAAACCGGGTAAAACAAGGAATAATTTTGTTTAAGATAGAAATTGATACTCATTCACAAGACCACCCAAGAATCCATCCACTCCCACCCTCCACCCAAAAACATTTAGAAACAGTGTCAAAGAAAAAGTGAGAGAGGACACACAGAAAAACGGAGAAAGAGACAAAAAAGAGGGAAATTAAGACAATTCCAAAGAAAATCATCGTAGAATTCCAAGAAATAACAGGAAACAGATGAAAGGTTGTATAGAGAAATCAACACTTGGTACTCTTTTCTTGGAATCATTCTATATCACAAATGTAAAGTAGTAGAAATACAGAACACATGAACAAATCATAGGCAGAAGAAACATCCACCAAATTAAGTGGAGTTTTCATTGCCAGAGCCAAACACTTAACACAACCAATTATAAAGAAGAGAAGAAGCCCTCTTACCTCAAGAGCACCATCATCTGAAGAACCGTGCAATAAACCTTGCACCTGAGAGAGCAATCTTCAGACTTAACTTACATTTGAAATCCTCTATAAATAAATAAATAAACAAACTCCTTACATTTGAAGTGGAGTTAAAAATTATAAATGGATTATAATGAGACAGAAATTAATAGGCACAAAGACAGCAAGATCATAAGGGGCATCTGCAAGAAGATTCACCCACCTGTTCTTGGTAAGAGGCCCTCGATTTTTCTGACAGACTATTAGCAAAAGCAACTATATCTGAGCCAATATTTTGAAGCTTGATCCAGAACTGCAAACATAAAAATGACCTTACTATAAATCAATGAAAGGAATAATATAAATTAAATCATGAACTTCATCATACATATATTAAAAGCATCAATGTGATTTGTAGTTTCAGTGATAGCTTCCAATTAAGCCCAAGGATATTACTATAATGCCAAAGAATGCCAAGGAGGATTTTGTACTTAATTAATAAGTAGATTTCCAAACAAGGTTGTTACTAAATAAGTCATCATGTATTATAAAAGGAAAAGGAAAAGGATCCATTAACTAATGAATAAGTAGATTTCCAAACAATGTTGAACGAAATATGCCATCATATATTATAAAGGCGCAAAGAGGATTAGTAGTATTTCTAACATACCTTAAAAAGATGTGCTAGTTAACCACTATAGCCATTGCAAAGAACAAGAATAACCAATAGAAGTAACAATAGTGTAGCATGCCAATAAACAAGACCGTTTCTTAATCAGAGAGGATAATGTATTAACTTCTGTGACGGTCTGTATGAAGATTTAGATGTATCTCCCATAATGAATAAAGCATGGTTATGTATAAATTAATTTACAATCAAATTGCATAGATATTAAATCTTTGTTTCATAGAGTTATAGTATCTTTAAAAAAAAAACAAGAATTTGACCTTTCTAGTCACAATCAAGTGGTTGTATCAAATGTTGCATTGAAATGATACTAACAATGTACATACCTGCTGGATGTCTGAAAAGAACAGAACGGGTGTACTTTCATATGTTCCATCCTTCATTCTCGAGTTTATGAGGCTAATATCAAAAAGCTTGTCCACCCTCATCCCTTGAAAATTTCCAAGGAGTAGATTACATAAAATGGCAAATTTGTCAGACATAAGGACATCCAAGAAAGCCCGCTGACATAGCTCTGTCACTGTGTGGTGGTTGCTATCGTTTACTGATTCATTTAAAATCATATTGTTGGTGCTTCTGGCTTCATTTCGGAACTGTGGATGTGCAGATCCTGAAAGTGAGGGGGATTTTCTCCCATCTTCACAAGAATGGACTGATTCCTGTTGATAAAGCATGAATACAATAGATGAATAGCATATGATGAGTATAATTTTAGAATTATACAGTTTGGATGAACATAGCTACCTTAACAGCAGAGATGCAACCACTCTCTGAACGCAAAACAAGTGCATCACGAATACATTTTACCAACCCAGCTTCATCATCTAGTGACTCACATAATTGTTGCAGAACAACATTTCTCCATTGCTTGACAACGCAATTGGAGGAAGCATTTAAGCTAACACGTGATGAAGTAGTTGCAGCACTGGCATGGCGGCAAGCAACTTTCTTCAGATTCATATCTAGCAGTTCCTGCTTTGACTGCAGAATATCAAATAGCAAAGTTATGGCTAAGAAACCGAATGCAGGGAAAACTCCAAAGACAGATAAGTTCCTAACAGGGCTGGTTGTAAATGGTCTCAGCATGCTTCAACTGGAATCAAGCTCAAGCATGGCTCTAATTGTAAACTAAGCCAAATCTAGAAGTGGAAGCTAATCTGATTATCCTTCAAGGTTTCAAAATGAAAAGAAATTTGAAAAAGGAAAAAAAAACCCATATTAATTTTATTCTATAAATACTTATTATTAAAAGAATCAAAACAAGCATTAAGCAAAATAGTCGAGAACAGCCTGACCCACTTACAGCTATAGGTGTTAACTTGGGACACGTATAATCTCCAATCACATAGAGATAGGATCCACATGAACAATCATCTTTGTTCTCTCCCCTAAAAAATAACTAACCGCATAAACTCCTTTATCTTTGATATTGATATGTTTCTTTTACATTGAAATATAGCAGCATATCAAAGGCAGAACAAGACTTTTACTTGTATAGTACCAATTCCAAGGGGAATAAAGAGCTTCAGATAAAGATTTGTCAAGAAATTGCAGCTTTAGTTCACGCAGGCAATATATTCGGCAATAACTATCTGCATAAACCCAGAAACAGAGTATTCTTCCAAATCTCCTAACTTTTAAGTGATATAAGAAAATAATTCATTGATGACACTAGCACTGGAAGACTTTGGAGTAAATTAGAAAAGGAATGATGGGAAAAAAGAAAAAGAGGCAAAAATACTCGCCAAAAAGGCCAATTTACAAGAAGCAACTGGTAATTCTTATTTCACAAAGCACAAAGTTGTCACAAATATATAAACGCATGTATGCGTGTGAAGACATCCATCGATGGACGAGGAAAAGCACTACAAACTTTGACATAAAATACCAGAAAAGAAGAGAGATAACATAAAAACCAACAAAATATCTTTAGCTCAAAGGGGGGTGCAAACATAAGATAGACAAATAAACATGGAAAACATGGCCAGACTTTGCCAGGAGGGAAAAAAAAACTCCATAATTATACCAACAGTTGTCTCCATTTTCACATAAACGTAACCCTGAAAAGATTATTCGTTTATTCCCATATAATTTCTCCACAGTTCTATTATATGACATTGGTTTCTCAAATTATAAACCCTCGAATTGTAAAAATTTGTAAGTAGTATTCCAGAGTTTAAAAAATTGTATCCGAGTAATTTTTATTTAGTAAATCAATAACTTCGGTTTAGTTCACTGTTAAACAAGTGGAAAGAACGTACATAAAACAAGAAAAGTAGTTATGTATAACTAGAATTAAACTGATTGTAGTGATTCTGGATTTTTGGTAGGCCGACAAAATTTCAAACGCTTTAACTTCACCAAATTAAATCACTCGTCCTCAAACGACATCCCTGCATATCTAGGAATGGAATAAGCGATCTTGAAGCAAATCTAAACACAACAAACGAGGAAAGCCATATTGCCTACTGTGGAAAGTATTGTTCCTTCAGTAGCCAAAAGGAATGGAAATCTCTTTCAAGAATTCTTCTCCCAACTCTTGTGATTTACCAAATCAACTGTGCCATCTTAAAACATATTTCCACAAGGAGAAATTATATGCAAACCAACTCTGGACCATATCATACGTACCGAGGAATGGGAAAGATGTTTTAACCACCGTTTTGATGACTAGAACCACTAAAGTATGCAACATGATTGTATTACAATATGCTAGAAAGATCTCCCCCATTTCTGGCTCCAAATTCAAGAGAGTCAAAGTGGGTAACTGAAACTCTAAAAATAAATGAAAAATCACTCCTTAGGAAACATAACATTGTTCATTTCATTCCTTCCTCTTGTTTCAATAACTTGGAATTCATTCATATTTTTCCATTTCCGCAAGACTGAATCCATCTTCAACTAATTCTAGAACAAAATTTAACTAGCCCAACGTATCAAGCAACTCATTTGTTATTACTTAAAAGTAAATATAGTTCAGATAACACAAAAAGGAAGAAAGAGATTGGTTTGCTATATTATTTCCTCATTAATGAAACGTTCAAAGTACGCAGACCCAGTTCAAAAAATAAATAACAAAATAAGAAATCAAAAAGATTTATTTCCTATGACGAATAAGAGAAGAAGATTATTACAATTCAAGGCTCGCAAGAAAACTGGAAACTAATGAGAATAACCAATTCAATCACCGAGATCTTAGTTTTAAAAGGCGCGAGCGAGGCGATGAGGCACGAGGCGAACGTTCGAGGCGCACTTTTTTTGCAAAAATTGTCATAAATTAAATTTATATACAATTTTGTATTATAAACATTATTTCAATATTATAAATACTAGATAAAAGCATATATTTTATACTATCTCCCAAATTGTCCACACAAAAATATCGTAAACTGTTAAACGCATAAAAAAGACCACTACTATCATTCACAAGTGCCCAACATCTTAAAGTTGAGTAAAAAAACATGGAAAATAAAACATAAAGCAAATTCATATATTATCTCATACAAACTAATACTCATCGTCCTCATCATAGTCATCAACGTCAAACACAAGATCCTCCCCTCCTTCACTAGAAGACCTCTCAAAAAAAAAAAAACTGAACAAAAATATGAAAAAAATCTGGAAAAAAATCAGAAATAATAAATTCAGGAAAAAAAAACTGAAAAAAATCGACGAATCGCCTCAGTCGAAAAGGCGTGCCTCGGTCGCCTCAAGTCGCCTCGGGCTCGCTTCATGGACACTCCTCGCCTCAGACCCCCGGAGGCGTTTTGAGGCGCGGTTTTTTAATCCCAGGCCGAGATTAGAGAGTATTTTATAATTATATCAATTCCAGTACCTACGCGTACTTCATCCTAAAAATTTCTCTCCCTTGAGAGGACCAACAGAAATATGTGCCTGCTCACCCATCTGCGAGTGTGATACAGATAAAGATGGGGAGAAAGGGAAACGTTTCTAGCTATAGCAGTAGTAACACGACGCCAGGAGGTTACATGTAATGATGAATGATATTAGTAAAATCCTAATAACAAGAACAATATTGGTAATACCGTAACACTAATGGACAGTGCTTGTAGTGGTAGAAAAATATTAAAATCTGATACAAAAATACAAACAATTCACAGCAACTTCACAGTACAGCTATGATATGTGGAGATACTAAACAAAAACTTCTCAATCGTTGCTAATAACAGAAATAAAATTTTAAAAAAAAAAGTGAAAAACTCTAATGCCTAATTATCATGATTTTATGAATCCCAAGAGAAATGTATGCCTAATCAACCTCCCCTGTAATTCAAAACAACATTTATTTACAGATTTACATAGAGATTCTTGTTCCCTTGCCCGGTGGGTAGTTCAAAACTACCGTCGCAGGTCAATAGTAAAAAGGCGGTGATGGCATATGGATAAAATCGCAGAAGAATATGGGTTAGAGCTGTAGGCAAATACAGTATAAAAAAGGTATTTTTCAGTTTTTTCTGGCTCCCAAAAGATTAATTACACAAAGGCGCGCCTCGGCACATGGGTACAAATCGCAGAAGAACATGGGCTAGAGTTGTAGGCAAAAATAGTAAAAAAGGTATTTTTGAGTTTTTTTGGCTCCCAAAGGATTAATTATACAAAGGCGCGCATTTCCTACTAGACGCACGCCTCTCTGATTTGAGGTGCGCCTGAGATTTTGAGGTGCTATTCCTTGAGCCTCACGCCTGAGGCGCACGCCTTAACAACACTGACATATACTCCAAAAAAGAAAACTGAACTTGTATAAGACTGGATTTCATCTTTTACTTATCTAGGTTCAGTTTTACCATAACGCCCCAAATGATCTAAAACTGTTACTTTTAGCACACAAACCCAATGCAAGACACAAATTTGTCATCCTAGAACATTAGGAAAACAAACCAAGAACATGATAAGGTGTTACAAAACTCACCAGTATCCTTTAGAACGAAATATCTCTAAGCTAGAAGTGATTCTGATGAAATATGGATTCAAAGTGCATGATGCAGGAGTACATAATAGCATAATACTTGCATCCAAAATGGAATAAAGATAAACAAAGGACCATAAACTCTCTAGTGGCAACATGCAAATCAGATAATAATACATTTGCTTTCATAACAAATCAAGAACATGTGGAACAAAAACACAATCGACATAACTATATCGCTATCTTCTTAGCATGGTTAATCCACAAAACTGTTAAAGCACTCCCGTGGTACTCAGTACATGACTCACTTCCAAAACTCCATGATACCTGCTATACTCTAACACATACATTAGCTCCCTCCTCCCCTCCACCCAAAAGAAAAGAAAAGAAAAGAAAAGCGCTCACATACTTATTGCTACTTATTTCATAACAAAGGGTTTATACTAGCTCTTAATCTTATCACCCAGTTTAAAGGAATCTCTATAATTTGGAGAAAAATAATGTTCTTGGATCGCCATAGTGATATACATAGGGGTCAATGATGAAAGGATTAAAAACTTTATAGAAGCTTCCTTCACACACACAAGAAATGCAGTCTTTGACAGTTGGAAACGTAATCTCCTTCAAGAAGTAGATACTCTTAGAAAATTCAGAAACACACACAGACCTCTCCTGTTTCCTCCTCCTTCAACCCTCCAATAGAAACCTCAACCACGATTCCAAATGATTCTCACAACCAGGGAATCTAAGCAAACAATTAAAGTCTATTAAGCATTATTTTCAAGAAAATACAATAATTTGACTTAGCAGACCAGCTATGCAGTTTCAAGTCATCGGATGTATCTTCCAATGGAAAATACCACGAATCTTTTTCCATCAAGCTTTATCAACATAATTTTAAGACAATAGTCGCAACATCAATATCGTAAAAGTCATGCTAAAACTTCCATCAGAAATTATTACAAATCTACTATTTGCATGTCACATACTAAGTTCATCAATATCCCTAACAAGTCATGAGAATAAGTGTTTCATCCGTCAAGTTCATAAGTAGATCAAAGCACAAATGGAGAGAATGAAAAGGAACAATTCTGAGAGTTGAAATAAAGATAGATCAAAATGCAAAATACTATACCATTTCTTCCCTTTGATCAGCTGAGTTCTCAGAAACTTTCACATCCTCTGCTGCTTGAGCATGCTTCCTCCTCTTGTATGTCCGAAGACCATCTCCAGACGACCCAGCAGAGTTCCCACTCTTGTATGCCCGGGAACCATCTCCTAATGAACCTGCAGAGTTCCCATAAATCATTTTCCAATTTTCAGCCTCAGCCACAAATCCATTAAGATGTATGCTCACATTAACCGCCTCTCTATCTGAAACCACATCAGCGTCAGCAGTAGCCCTCTCATCACCACCCATGTTAATCTACCAACCTTGTCAACAGCTAGACAACTAGGGTTTCACCATATAAATTCACCCCCCCCCCCCAAACATCCAATAATCTTCAAATTCTCTGCAAATTAAAGAAAGCAAAACCGATTTAAAAGCACAGACATAAACAGCTTGCAAAGCCCAGAAGCCAAATAACAAACCAATTAAAAAGTTACTTCCAGAAATACACACAGTTATAGAAATACAATTTAAAAAATGGGTTACAAGTTATCACAAAAATGCAGAACCAATTAAAAAATAAATAAACAACTAGAATAAACTCTAGCCCAGAATTTGAATTCATCAAGAACTAGCAAAATGAAAATCTACGACTAGAATAAATATTTCCAGTACAAGGAGACAGCCCAAGAAGCTCTGCCATTATACTCACTCATAGAAACATAATAATTAAATAGTTCATGAATTCCAAAGGCTAAATTCATCTTAAGTATATACATCAAAACAAAAGAAACAAACAGCAAATCCACTGCTACACTATGTGAAAACATACATAATTGAACAACTAATAAATATATAAACATACAAACTAAAGAAAAACAACATATACATCTAGAGAGTGAAAGAGACATACTACTGGTGTTATACAGAGGTGTTTTCTGCGAACCCTAAAATTTCCCACCTTCAGCACAAAAGAGAGAGAGAGAGAGAGAGAGAGAGAAGAAGAAGAAGAAGAAGCAGCTAATTTATCCGAGAGGGCTTTTTAGAGGTTTAAAAATAGAAGAGCATTTCGGAAGTCGGATTATTAAATGAATTTCAGTTATGTTGACTGGAACGGACTACACTGGTAATTTAAGTAAACCGTCGGTCATTATCAAAATCTTTTGATGCTGTTGATCACTGGAAACTGGCAACTCTGGTTTGCCGGTCTGTTTCTTTCTTCCATTTTTTTTCGAAGGCCCAAGAGTCCACTTGTTTAATTTTGTAGCCTTGCTTGGTTTGTGGGAGGGAAGGGAAAGGGGAAAAAGCATCAATTACTTCTCATTAGGGAAGTATATTGGGGAATGCATTAGAATGACAGTGTTTTGGCATAATTGTCAAAATATGACATTCTTTTTTTTTTTTTATCAAACATTTTTAGCAAGGAAGGATTTGCCAATTCCGTCCTCAACAGGCAGTGACTTTTTTAAAAAACAACAAACATGTTCAATTTATGTCTGCCTGAAATATGTTCAATTCAACAAAATATGTACAATACACAAAGCATAACTAAAACTCAAAGTGAATAAATAATAAACAAAAGGTTTAATTGCTTAAATCCAAATTCAATAGCCATAAGATTTAATGTAATACAAATGTCGAACTCATGAAGGCGTATAAGGTACTTTTAATTTGCGGTTCGACCTAAGCCAATATCTTTGTCCCTTGTTATCGCGGACGACCGTACCATGAGGGGTGTTCTCTAATTGAGCCCCTTCAGTGTCGATAAAAACATGATCCTCCGGTGATAGTGGCGGTTGAAGTTCAAGCTCTTCCTGTGTCTGACTCTGATCAAGTCCTAGGGAGAATGATGATAGGTCATCCATGTGACCCACCTACAATCCCGATGAAGACGCACCCTGATGAGAAGCTTGATTGGCTGCAGTCCAATCAAACTTGCTAGGAATCTGGAAATCTCCCCATTGACTAGCTTTCAAATCGTCCATTGTGGATGTCGAAGGTTGTGAATCTTCGTAAGTAGATCTAATGAACCAAGCATGGTCGGTGTGTGGCGGGGACGGAGGTATGTAAGCGTCCCAAGGACCGGGAATATCACCACCGGCTTGTGTCCGCTGAATGGACTGATAATGTGCATCTGTCTCCTGGCGAGTCCGACGACCTCCCTGTCTAGCACCAACTTTACTCCGGCCTTCCACAAGGGTTCTCGGGAAAGTCAATGGATGTTCTATCACCGCCTCTGATATGTCGGATGACTGCGGTCTGCAACTCATAGCTCTCCCAGCAGCTTGTAAATCACTTGTCAATTGCTAAGATGCCCAATTTAGAAAATTCTTTGTATCTGGGTCGGTAATGCTGTTTACTTTCTGTTGCAAGGCACCTGAGACCTGACTGGACACCGAAGCCTGTAATACATAATAAACATAATGATGAAGAACCGAATGGTACAAGGTACCAAAGAGTTCGACTTTTAGTTGAGCCCGATCTTTCTCTAATTCTCGAACTAGTTTCTAGGGAATATAATCAACGCAACGCTAAGGAAGGCTAATTATCGATGGAGCCTGAAACACCACAACAAGAGAAACTAAACTTCTTGATACAGTAACTCAAAGAATGAATGAATTCTTAAAAGAAGTTCATACACGAGAAGCAAAGGAATAACCTTACCAAAATATCAATATATCTAACGTGAATATTAAGGGAGCCAAAATCACTCTTAAATAGAGAGATTTCGGTTACAATGAACCAATAAAAGAAGAGTCCTTGAAGAAGTAGAACTCTTGGAAAACAACATGCTATCAAGTAAACTACCTAAACAAGATAATAGACAACATGTCCTATTCTCTTGGTTATAGGCGGCAATAACAACTAACAAAGCTGAAAAATAACTAACTAGATGAAGAGTCCTAATAGATGTGGGACTCTTAACAACTAACTAGATAACCAACTATGGACCACATGTCCTTTATTATAGCAACTACTAACTATACACACCTAAATACTCTAAATAAAGTAAATAACAAAGCTGGAAAAGAATTAAAGTCTAGAATAGACTTTAATGTACAAAAGACTAAAATGCCCTTTAATTTCGTCCCCATTCTGGACAGATTGTGGGATCAGGTTGCGCGACGTTTTCGGACACCAAGCTGGCAGAATCTGATCGTGTGGTCTTCATAGAAGTTGTATATCTGCCTCTTAAATTTAATATTCAACTAGAATCAGGTCCATTGGATACATATATCGAAAGTTGTGATCATTATACCAAACTGTCGCAAAGCTGTCCATCAACTTGTAAGATTACTAAAATGCCCTTCTTAGCCTCTTTGCTTGATAGGGCCTAATTGTACACTTGCGAAACTTAAGAGGTTGACTTGTACAACATTCCTAGCTGTAACTTAGCATCCTCTTTAAACTTTAGAACTCGGATCAATGATGTAGATAGTTGCTTCACGTCTCTTGTTCTATTTCTCGTTATTGGTCTATGTATGCTATCCTTTGAATTGGGAAGCCCCGAGGTTGGTACCGTATCATCCCCTCCCCCTTGAAAAAGCTTGATTTGTCCTCGAATCATCATCACAATCAGCTTCATAATCTGAAAAATTATTAAAAGGGAGCAAGTTAGAAATATAGAAAGTAGAATGTTCACCGTACTTACCTTTTAAAGATACTTTATGGCGGCTGTCCCAAAAGAATTGTATCTCTTCCTTCTCAATTGTATTTAATGGGGCAGCAAGCTTGCAAAAATCTTGAACAAAACGTTTGTAAAAGCTTGCTAACTCATATGATGAATGCATTGAATTGCACTAGTTGTTCGCGGCCATTCCTCAATTGTATTAACTTTTGCCGGATCAACTAAAAGACCTTGAAAACTCACATTGTAACTAATAAAGTTAATAGAATTAGTGTATGAAACATAATTTCCAATCTTAGCATACAAAGTATTATATTTTAAAATAGTATAAACAGTCCTAAGATGTTCAATATGAGGCTCTCGATTTTTACTAGAAACAAGCTTATTATGAAAGCAAGAAATCGGATGTCTATACTTAAAAGTTATGTGATTAATATTTAGACTATCCGTATATATTCTAAAAGTCCCGACATGCTTTGGTACGATATTTCCCAGATTAAAATAAGGACTTAAAGACTTACTTAACTCCTTATTTGCACGAATTAACTCACATTGGTTTTGAATTTGCTGATTTGTACCCGAAGATGGTTTATACCTTTCACGATTTTGAAGGCTAATAAGTAACCTTCTCGGCAACTCCTTAGGGAAGGCTTCATGAAACTTCTGAAAAATAGCAAGACTAGATGTAGAAAAAGATGTTAGAGTAAAAAAAAAAAAGTGTTAGTAAAAAGGTTCCTTGCGGTTCCTTTCAAATCTAACAAAACAACAAGTTGTTTTGCTTGAATTGCCCTATCTACCTTTCCAGGATTAATGAATAAACACTATTTTCTCTCTTTTTGTGAGCTTGCCTTTTTTCTCACTAAGCTCGCGGCTTTTGTATCCTTTTCCCTCGAATTTTACCTCATGGGTAGGATCACTCATTTCCTTTTCTCTCTCGCTCTTTTTTCTCCTCTAAAACAGCCCTTTCGGCTTCTTCTTCACTTATCCTCGATCCATCATCTAATTTTATCAATATACTCTTGTTAGGGCAGTTCATAGAAAAGTGTCCTTTGCCCCTACATTTAAAATATTCCCGAACAAGATTTTGAGTAGAATTTACCCTCGTATTGGCCGAATTGGTTGGATTTTGTGACCTTGCTACCTCAAACTGACCCGTTGCTGTTTTTGCACCATTTATGACCTCTTTACCCTTTCTTTGGCTAGGCAAAACAGTGAAAAAATTCTGGGACAGATTCGGTTTCTCCCCGGCTTGGAAAGTTTCCATTTTGGTCATTGGACTCTTTTTTTTGCTTTCTTACAAAACGTTGCGTCATCACCGCTTTCATCTCATCCCATGTATCAACTTCTCGTTGTCCAACTCTAACCCTTGTTTTGACTTCTATATCCCACCAAATAGAAGCATATCCGCAAAATTCCATGGCTACCAAGTTCACTTTCTTTTTCTCGGAATAATTATGGACAACAAAAACATGGTTAGCTTTACGAATCCAATCTAAAAATAATTTGGGATCATTTACGGAATCTTTGACTTTATTGAACCAAGATTGTTGTCATACCGCTGATTTTGAAGCTTTAAGGCTTCCATTTGTCTTGCCATATCCGCCATCATTGTATATAACCATTCCGGATCAAAGGTTTCACCTTTCTTTGATGGAGATCCCTGAAAAGACATATTTATAATGCAAGAAAAACACTCAAAAACGTTAGATAGCAAAGAAAGATTCGCTCTTTATTCCAACACCGCTCGTTAGAACTTCAACTCTAGATTAAAGAATGGTCCTAACTTGTTGCGTTGACACAAAGCTGAAAAATAAGGAAAGAAATCCTATCTTTGACCTAAACGAAAAGCTTTAGAAAGAAAAAGATGAAGAAACGAAATCCTAATCGAGAATGGAAACCGATTCTTGTCTTTCTTGATCTTCTTGATGTTCTTGATTCGGATGAACAGTAACGTGAACAGTAAACTTACTTTCTTGAATTTTCCCTGGACTTTGGCCGAATGGTATCAAGTATTGAGGCTCTAACGCTTTCAACACTTAATGTATTTGATTGTTGAATACGACTCAAAACAAAAGGGGGAACGTTTGCCAATTCTTGGACGAGGCTCTAACGCTTTCGTTTGCAAGAAATTTGCTAATGGCTTTATAGTTCTCTATTCTAATCTATACTTGTCTTCCAATTTCTTTACACCAAGAGGCTTTTGAATCGGCTGCTCTTTTAATATATATGCCGTGAGTTTTTTTTTTTTTGTCTTTTTTTTGTCAATCTAGCAAACAAGAAAAAAAAATTGCGTAGTACACCGAGAATTGAGAAGAACATTTTGCTCTGATACCACCTGATGAAGAACCGAATGGTACAAGGTACCAAAGAGTTCGACTTTTAGTTGAGCCCGATCTTTCTCTAATTCTCGAACTAGTTTCTAGGGAATATAATCAACGCAACGCTAAGGAAGGCTAATTATCGATGGAGCCTGAAACACCACAACAAGAGAAACTAAACTTCTTGATACAGTAACTCAAAGAATGAATGAATTTTTAAAAGAAGTTCATACACGAGAAGATAAGGAATAACCTTACCAAAATATCTATCTAATGTGAATATTAAGGGAGCCAAAATCACTATTAAATAGAGAGATTTCGGTTACAATGAACCAATAAAAGAAGAGCCCTTGAAGAAGTAGAACTCTTGGAAAATAACATGCTATCAAGTAAACTACCTAAACAAGATAATAGACAACATGTCCTATTCTCTTGGTTATAGGCGGCAATAACAACTAACAAAGCTGAAAAATAACTAGATGAAGAGTCCTAATAGATGTGGGACTCTTAACAACTAACTAGATAACCAACTATGGACCACATGTCCTTTATTATAGCAACTACTAACTATACACACCTAAATACTCTAAATAAAGTAAATAACAAAGCTGGAAAAGAATTAAAGTCTAGAATAGACTTTAATGTTCAAAAGACTAAAATGCCCTTTAATTTCATCCCAATTCTGGACAGATTGTGGGATCAGGTTAAGCGACATTTTCGGATACCAAGCTGGCAGAATCTGATCGTGTGGTCTTCATAGAAGTTGTAGATCTGCCTCTTAAATTTAATATTCAACCATAATCAGGTCCATTGGATACATATATCGAAAGTTGTGATCATTATACCAACTCGCAAAGCTGTCCATCAGCTTGTAAGATTACTAAAATGCCCTTCTTAGACTCTTTGCTTGATAGGGCCTAGCTGTAACTTAGCATCCTCTTTATACTTTAGAACTCGGATCAATGATGTAGATAGTTGATTCACGTCTCTTGTTCTATTTCTCCTTATGGGTCTATGTATGCGATCCTTTGAATTGGGAAGCCCCGAGGCTGGTACCGTATCACATAAGATAAACATAATTAAATATAATTATATAGCTCATAAAAATGAAAACTCACCAAAATTTGTTCAGCAGTTACGTTTGGTTGAAAGCCCCGGGGAAGGTTTGTATGATCCCTTATTTGGGGGTTATTCAAAAGCCGGACTGAAATGTTTTTGTACCAGTCCATGTAATTATCACGCGGCACAAAAACATTACCCGACTGAACACCCTCCACTACAAAGTCTGTTCTTTTCTGCCACAAGGTGATGTAATCCTTGTGCAGCTCATACCAGTTCTTACTCGCCACAAGTTTAACCTTGTGGAGATCAACATGCTCAACAAGTCCGGTAGTCCTAACTGCTTCTGGTATATTCTGCTTGATGCGAAACCTTGATGTGTTATATCAAGGTTCGGCTTTTTAGCAGATCTTTCTCTATCTCGAAATAGTTTCTATGGGAATATACTTAACACAACCCCGGGCAGGCTAAGTATCAATGAAGGCTGAAACACCACAACTAGAGAAACAAGCTAGTTGATATAGTAACTCAAAGAATATGAAGTTCTACCGGAAATTCATAAACAAGTATCAAAGGAATAACCTTAATCAAAATATCAATATATCAAGTCTAAGTAAAAGAGGTGGCCGAAATTCCTTTAAGTAGAAGGTAATTCGGTTCCAACTCAAAATAGGAAAAGGGAAATAAGAGTCCTTGAAGAAGTAGGACTCTTGAATAACAACTTGCTATCAAGTAACTACCTAAACAAGATAATAGGGACATGTGCCTATTATCTTGGTGGCATAAAATAGAATAACTACCAAAATAATGAAGAGTCCTAATTGCATTAGGACTCTTATTAACCAACTAACTAACACATGGACAACATGTCCTTTATTATAGCAAATACTTGCTATACACGAAATTATAGTAATGAAATATGCTGAAAATAATTAAAGTCTAGTATAGACTTTAATTGTACACAAAAAGACTAAAATACCCTTTATAATTCGTCCCCATTCTGGACAGCTTGTTGGGCCAACTTGCACGACAATATGGGATATCAAGAAGGCAGAATCTGATCTTGTGATCTTCATAGAAGTTGTAGATCTGCCTCTTATCTTGAATATGCAACTGGAATCAGCTCCATTGGATATCTATATCGAAAGATATGATCATTATACCAAACAGTAGCAAAGCTGTCTATTCCTTGTACACTTGTGATACTTGAGAGTTTGACTTGGGCAACATTCCTAGATGTAATTTAGAGTCCTCTTTGTATCGTAACACACGTTCTCTTGAGTTGGGCAGCCCCAAGGTTGGTACCGTATCACTGCTCATATCCAAACTGCCTCAAGACTCAATCAGGAAGATGATATTTCACTATGTCAAAGCAAATCAATGGTACTCGAGCACGCACCACTTCCCGAAAGTTTGGTTCCCGAGCAACACAGGCATCTATCACTTGGGTATAGTATGGTACCCACATAAACTACACAAACAAGTAAATACATTAACTAACTTTTAAAAAAATAATGTAATAAAAAATACAAAAAATACCAACTTACTCCTTGTCTCTCATTCATTCCATCAAGTTGATCCCGGCATTCAAATAATTGATGGCTTGGAGTTCCTCGAAAACTCTTAGGACACTTCCATCTGACCCTGAAAGCAGCACCTGCTGGTATATTCGGCCTTGGAATATCCCGATTTTCAGGTCGGATAATCGACAGACGCTCCCATGCTCACAACTATTGAATAAATATAATAAATTAGCACAGAAAAAAAATGTAATGCACTTAAATAAATTTGAAGACAAAAATAATACTTTACCTAAATGAGCAAACAACAACCACTGATTTCTTGAGAATCGGGCTTTGAAGAGATACACATCTAACATTAAAGATAGGCGAGTACGATACTTGCCCAGGAATAGGAGGAGGTACCAGACTCTAAGTCTCGGAGTAGGAGCAGGTATCGCAAATGAATTCGGGCAGCTGACTTGTTCGAGAACAATAATTTACCCATGAGAATTAAAAGTAAAGCCCTAGCCCTTCTGAAAACGTCGACCATGCTAGCATCATTAGGCAACGGGTCTGAAATGTGTGCTAATATTTCATGTTGATTAATGAAATTTCCCTTAAAAGTATTGTCTGCTGGCCGAAATCCCAAATACTCATTAATTAAACTTATCCATTTAGAGGGACTATAATTCACTTTCTCGTTAATAGTCACCTCATTGTCGTTGAACCAAATCCTCTAAAGTGATGGTTGCCTCCCCGCCAGCCAAGTGAAATGTGTGGTTTCGAGTCGCCATCTCTCAACTAGAGCAGTGACTAAGGCATGATCTACTTTAATATAACCAATACGACACAACCCACCAAAACCTACTCTATCAATAAGGTTAATTAAATCCTTATTTGTCTCTCGCTCGTAGGCAGTTCAAAAATGACTATCACTTCGAATAAAAGTTAGTGGGTTTTCCAATTTATCCTTATCATTTCCTCGCCATATACTTAAAGATCGGTGATCCTGTTGTTTGTATAAAGCACTATAATCTAAAGGTCCGGGATGGAGGGAAGCCGGTGTAGAAGGTACATCAGACATCTAAACATAAAAACAAACAAAAAAACAAAACCAAAAACATAATAAAAAACAAGACCACAAAAGTATGTATGAAACTATTCTTTTTGCCAATTGATTAATGCAGAAATAACAAGAGAATGAGAATTTTAACAAAAGAAAAAAAAATCAATAAATTTACATAAACTTCCATTTGCTGAGATTATATTCTATACCTCTGCCATGATGGAATGATGAGCAGTGTATATGTGAGTTTTATCTTGTTTGCAAGCCCAAAAAGAGAGTTAAAGTTTACAGCTTCTTTCCTTACATTGTTTTTCGCTTCCTTAATTTTCGATACATGTTCTAAACGACTTATATTTTTGAATGTAGATAGTACTAAAAACTACTGACACATTGCATTATCCATTGATGTCATAAATTTGATATAAAAAATTTCAAAAACAAAACATCCATGAACAAATTCAATTCTTTAATTCACTAAAAATCTTCATCAGCAAAATTTATTCAAATATCAAGAAAATTCAAGAATTCATAATTACACTCGTAAAATTCCAAATATCCCCAATTTTAAACTTAAAACTTAAAATGGGCCAATAGAAATCATACACATATCCTAACCTAAACCAAAAAGATCCAATCTTTATCAACTACTCCACTCAAACAATGCTGAAGGTAACTAAATTAGAACAAATTGGTTAACAAACAACCATAAAAATCAAGCAAACTAGTAATGCATAATTCAAATATAATTAATAATTAATCCGAAATTTAAAAAAAAATTAAGTAAATGGGGTGTAACCTTCAATGGAGAGGAGATAATGAGGACCGGCGGTGGTGCTAGAATGACAATACTCCGTGTGGGGAAGGAGAAGGAGAAGAGAAGGTGAGTTAGTTTTTCCTATTTTTTCGCACTTTTTTCTGTATTGCCTTTCTTTTTTACTGGCAGTGAACAAGAGTGAGGGGAAGGATAAGGGTTGCGTAGAAAATGAGGCAAAAAGGAAGACGAAATTGGCAAATCCGTCATGAATCCAAGACGGATTTGGAAAATCCGTCCTCAGCTGATGTGTCAAGCCGCGTCAATTTTTTGCCACGTCATCTGAGGAAGGATTTGGCAAATCTGTCCCGGATCCAGGACGAATTTGGCAAATCTGTCATTGCTAAAAAATGTTGGGTAAAAAAAAAGAATGCCACGTTCTGACAAATCTGCCAAAACACTGTCATTCTAATGCATTCCCCAAGTATATTGATATATGTTCTTTTTTGTTTGATTGATGTGGAAGAAAAGTGATGGGATCTAGCCCAGAGATATAAATGGTAGGCATCAATTATCTGGGCTCAATAAAGAAGTCGTGGTCCAAAGTCCACGAAATTATCCCAAAGGTTGTGGTCTCATACAAAGGTCAGGCGTTGGGCGGAGCTCCTTGCGAGGTCTAGTCATTGTAAAGCCTTCACATACGGACGGATGGAGCGCTCGTTGCCTACTCGGTAATACCGATCTCCATCGATGACCCACAAAAATGCGGTGGTATTCCCACAATTAAACCTAGGCTCTACCCAGCCTATATCCGTACAAGGTATGGCTCAAATTCATAGTGTAAGAACCTCTATAAATAGAGCCCTTCCAGCCTCATTTTATCTAAGTTATTTCTACCTCTCAAAATACGTGATAAGTTCTTGATACTCTTTGTACTCGGACTAACTTAAGCATTGGAGCGGGGTTGAGGTTTTCCCTCCCCTCTCTAACCTTGTTCATTTCGCAAGAATATGTACCCAACTCGGATTGAGACCCAAAGCTCCAATCCGAGCATTCACCATCTTCCATAAGCTCGGATAATCCCAAACAATGTAAGGTAACTCGGCTGACCCATTGTCTTTGGCCCGAGCTCCTCCTTTCTCCGTAGCTATCAGAACTTAGGCACCCCTAGTTAGGAACGCATCATTTGACACCCGCATAAACAACCACAATATTCTAAGAACTCTATTCCTAATAACGAAAAAAACGGAAACCCCAAGGCAGGACATGGAAACAATACCCCTCTTCCCGAGGTCCAATCCAAAATAATGGGTCAAGGCATCTCGGAAAAGAGCACCTCAAACACCAACGTCATTACAATCGACGCTTCTGCACTACTCCAAATTCAAATAGCCTTGCAAACTCTTACGAATATGTTTACTTAAGACATTTCCAACATAATTCAAATTCCTAAGAAGGCACTTAGCCTTCTAGGTCAACAAATTCCTGATGAGACCCTATGTCTCCAGGTACAAAGAAGTCCCGAGGGAACTCTTCTTTCCCTGGGCAAACAAAATCCTGGTGAGACTCTTCGTTTCCCAGGCCAGCAAAAACCTACAAAGACTCTTCGTCTCTTCGGCAGACAAAAACCCGTGAAGAATCTTCGTTGACTGGGCAAACAACCTCTACATGAAGAACAAGACATAGAGGAGCAAGGGGAAAACTCATGAAGGATTTTGTTCGTTTTGGTCTCTAATCATATATATTTTTTAAATAGCTAATCAACTTACAATTGGTATGTTCGGTCCTCCCGTCCATCTTTGTGATAGTTAGCCACTAGTCATCAATTTTGTTTTTTAAACCTAGTAAAAAGACAAAAGGTATTTTGGAAAGTTCACTATCCAACTCATCCCACCATAACCCTCTCCCCGACTAACGGGCTCTATATCCCTCCTCATAACTTCTTTAAAATCCTTAAATTCTAACTCCAAACCATTATTAAACCACAAACTATCCCCTTCTATAACAACTCTCTCTCCCATCTCCAATTCCCTTCAATTAGTTAAAGCAAATGAGGACATCATTTGTTCATGGCAAAACCAACAAGATGCATGAAGGAAATGAGGTCGATGAAATGTAGTCATATAATCAGAGCTCCATGTTCAAGGGACACTGGAATTTACCGATGATTTGCCGACTGAATGTCAATGCCCAATTTCAGCCGCTACATAAATTTGAAAAATATGGACTGATTGGATTCCAAGTAGGAAATTCATGAAATGTGAAACCAAGAAGGTTAGTTCAACTTCATTTTATTTTTTATTTTTTTTACTGTTTTATTTTTCCAAGTTTGTTTTATAAATTATTTATGGTAATTGATGGATAATATAAAATTGCTAATCAATTTCAGGCCCAAAAGAAATTTGAATTCTTCTATTGGGTAGATCCGCTTTTGTGTCCTAGAGGTAGAGATATCGTGTCATTGTGGATGAAAAGACTAAGTAAGATGGATGGTGAAAAAGTTGTGGCTGAGAGGAAGATTAAGACATTGTATTTTGCCCTCATTTTTTCATGGTTGTTTGCAATCTTCTTGTTGATTTAGATGTTAAAGAAATAAGTTTGAAATAGTGTTGTTGCAATAGTGAAGGTAATGTGATGCTTTAGGTGTTTTGTGGTAGTTTTGCAATGTAAGAAACTAGCACTATAGTACAATGTAGTTCTGGTAGTTTTAAGTGAATGGATGTAAAAAACTAGCACTATAGTGTAATGTTCTTGTTGTTTTGTGTAACAAAATCTTGATGTTGGATCCTTGAGATAATGACATGCTCATTGCAAATAGGCTGATTAATTTGAGACATATATGAAGCAAAATGGATATAACTTGGTCAAATTTGACATAATATTCCTAAAGGGTGGATAAATAGGTGTTTTTCATTTCCTTACACCCTATGAATACGTAGCAGTGGGCAGCCAAGTCCATAAAAATACTTGTCCAAATCCAACAATAAAAAACAACCTTAAAATATCAAAAGCTTATAAGGAAACCACAATAGTAACCAGAAATAACACAACACCATTTTTCAGTCGATCTTTTTGGTCATGGTGTCAAGCAAGCTTATGTGTTTGTCTAAATATGCCTGGGTACAATGCAACTTGCTCTGCTGTGACCATAGTTTAGACACCAACTACACCTTATAGGTCTCATTTACTTCTTGACGTTTGTTGGAGTTCTCTGCTACAAGACAACAATGAAAACAAAAACAAATATAAATAAGCAATGAGTTTGTGTACCTGATGGTTAAGTAGTACAAATAAACAAATATATGTAAGGTTTAATGAAAACACGTTTTGATGCTCAATTAAGATCGTGTATGAGTAATGGGAGTTTTTCCCTTGTCAGCTTTAGATGGTAGTTGTGCAATTTCAATAGCACTCTCATGTTGGACCTCTGGTTGTTGAAGTGAAGTCAGTTGGATTTCTTTGCCCAAATTTTGACATGTTTCTTGGCCTACATCAGTGCATTGTTCTTGGCCCACATAAGCACTTCCCACTTGTCCAGCACCAACACCAAGACCAACACCTTCTTCTTGGCTCAAATCAACAGCTAAAATGGCCTTGCATCTCTTATTGTTGTGTCCCAGCTATAAACACCTTCATCGCCTACTAACATTTGATGGTCTACTAATCTTTGGACATTTTCTTGCATTGTGTCCTATCTGATTAGACATTTTACATGTGGTTTTTTGCTACACCCACTCAGGACAATTTAACAGTTCCATCACCTTGGGTCTTCTTATAGTCTTTCTCTAATTCTTTAGGGGTTTTTTTTCATCTTGAGCCTACAAGAAATCTTGACCTTTGTAGGATATAGAAGTGGTTTTTTTATGATTTGGGCCATTTTCATGGAAAATAATAGAAGCATATGCCTTTTTATAGGCATCAATAGAGTAGCATTTATCCACAAATTGCTCATATCTCAACATTTGCAACCCTAAGTCACCACCCCATGAATGCATGGTATACCTGAGATGTCTCATTTTCTGCAGATACAACTTCTAAGTTGAGTCCAAATTGATCCATATTTACTTTAGTAACTTGAAATTTGGATCCACCATAGTATGTGCAAGATCCTGCAATAATGTATGTACTCAATTCCAAGAAGCATATTATTCACAACTTGAATGAGTCCCAAAAAAATTAAACAAATTCAGCAACATGTAAGAAATGTTTAATGCTTTCTAAATATGAATTTCACAAGAAATTATTAGATATGTTGTCTTTTTCCTACCACTCATGATGCACCACTCACTTGGCTTGTTTATTTCCACTTCATCTCTAATTGTTTGATAAATCGGTGCCATCCATAACTGTTTTGATTCTCATAAACTGCATAAACAATGGGATATCCCATTGTTGGCATCAACTGCTTTAAGTAAAAAAATCCCAGGTGGGGACCCTTTAAAAAGTTCCATCTGGCCCAATAACCTTCCTACGCCCCTCTTTAAATCCCCTCTTCAAAGCTTCTAAACACACATAGATTCTTTGGATTATTTTCACATTTTTATGTAATATGAAAGATGTTACCACACAAAATACTTGAAAAGATGAAGAGTGATATAGACAGAGTAAGAATCACAAATACACACACACAAGATGTATAGTGGTTTTGGTCACAAAGTTCCACGAAGGATTCCCTTTTCAGCTTATTGACGATGGGAAAAACCAAAAATAAATGTGGGAACTCAAGGCCACACTTATGAGGGGACACAACATAAGCTCATAAAGAGCCCCAAGAATCTCCTCCAAGGTCATACTTATGAAGGAATCATATTACAAACCTCACAAAGAGGCCAAAGGGAAAGATTACAACAAATCACACTCTATGTGATGGATATACACTTTGTAGCACAAGATAATCACACTTTATATGATGGATAAAACTTTCTAGCACCTTTCACTCTTCACCCAACAAATGAAAATCACAATAGATAGCCCAAAAATTAGTTTGGAATGCTTTGAGAAGATATAACTATGAATAAGTTTGTATCGCAGCTTCTCTTGGTTTATGTGCCTCATACATAGCCTTAGAAGAATATAAAAAGTGTTTAAAATTCAAAAGTTCTGCTGAGCAACGAATAGTTTTGGCCTGGACAATGATAACTCAGTTAACCGAATAGGCACCAAACGCAAAGTTTCTGCAGTAATTGAAAGTTGTGGTTAACCGTATATAATAGCAGTTAAACGGGAAAGTCAGCCCAAGGCATAGATTTTGCCCATAAAATAGAATAACTATGAGCATCGGTTAACCATTCTTCAAGCGCACTTAACCGGGTTAATCAAAATTTTCTAAGAGTAGGACTGAGACAAATCTGATCGACCTGGGATTTTTTTAGGCCATAAATTGCATAACAAAATAAGCATAGACGAATTCAAAATCTTTGAAAACTTTTTTATACCGATAAAACACATTTGATCACAATGATCAGAAGTTTGAAAAAAGATTTTCTAAAATGCTTTCAAAGTCTTTTTAAAAAAAAATTAGAGTAGTGCTTTTCAGAGTGATTCAAGTGTAGTGAATAAAATTTAGGGTTTGCAAGATATGCCTATAAGAACAATCCTAACATCTAAGCCTTAAACTTCAATAGAAAGTCATTCTTGATATCTTCTATGTAGATGGTCTGGCTTCATTCCATGAATATATCTTGAAGTGCTTAGGCTTCCATCATTGATTTGTATCACTATCACAAGAGCATAAGACATTAGATATCAAGTCAAATGTTTGTCAGGATCAAAACTAAGTAGAGAGCCATTAGGGCTAACACTTAACAATTTCACCCTATATGTTAGTGTCCTGGTTGGTCTTTTTAGTCTCAGCAACATAGATATACAAAATCTTTTACTGGTCATTGTAAGTCTCGTCAATACCCAAGAGGTGAACACTAACCCCTTTAGATCTAACTTCTTTACTTGTTGATGAGTATTTAAATGTAGAAGGATTTTCTAGGGCAGAATATATACAAAAGATACATCCTATGCTAAGAATGCAAACAAGGACCGCAAGGAAAGTTTCTTTGAGCCAGGACATTAGGTTTGGGTGCATCTAAGGAAAGAAATGTTTCCTAATGCAAGAAGACAAAATTGCACCCTAGAGGAGATGGACCATTTTAAGTTGTCTCTAAGATCAATGACAATGCTTACAAACTTGATTTGAGAGGTGAGTATCGTGTAAATGCTTCTTTAATGTCACTGATTTATCTCCCTTTGATTTTGATACATATTATGAATATTCGAGGACAAATCCTTTAAAAGAATGAGGGAATGATGAGGACACACCTATGAAGCTGCCTAGGACAAGTCATTCAAGTGATCCATTGATCAACATTCAATGTCCAATGACAAGAGCTAGAAGGAAGGACATGAACCAAGCTTTAACTACTTTAATTCAAGAGGTTCAAGCTAATGAGGAAGCAAGGAAATCTTCAAGCAAGTCTACATGTTCAAGACAAGTTCATCTCATCACTCTAAAGAATATTACTCACGGCTCAATCACTCAAAGTGGCTAAAGTGCATTTTTAGAAAGTTTGTACATTAAAGTCTATCTTAGACTTTAATTAATTTTCAGCTTTTATTTACTCTATTATTTAGCCGAGTTTTACTATAATAAAGGACATGTGGTCCATTTTGTTATTTAGTTTATAGCAAGTACTAGTTTAAGTTAGTTTACTATACTTGTGATTGCTTAGTTCTAGTCCAATTAGGACTCTTGTGTATGACTTAGCCGAAATCTCTTCCTCTCTATTTAAGAGAGATTTCGGCCTCTTTTATTCTTAGACTTGATATAATATTGTGAGGTTATTCCTTTGTTACTTTGTGATTGAATTTCTTTTTTGATCTTCCTTCATTGTTATTGTATCGACAAGTTAGTTCCCTTGTTGTGGTGTTTCATCGTCCATTAGAATTCTTCTGCCAGGGTTGCTTGATGCTCATGCTATCTTGAGGTATTGTGTGTCGAATTCTCTTAAAGTCCTCTGCTAGTGTTGCTAGATGCTCATGTTATCTAGAGGTGTTAGTGAGGCATTCATGTGAACTATCTTCAAGTTAGAGAAAGATCCTTCATTTTCCTTTTTTGTTGAATCTTGATATATTCAATTTGTCAAGGTTCTTCATCAAGAAATCAACTAATTCCATAATCTAGTTTTGGTTCTTCCACGATAATTGGTGGGTTCCGACCCAAGATCTACATTGCAACCCCATGTTCCTATTGACTCACTCTGGTCTCTATTGACATGTGCGAATATACATGTCATGTTTATGTCAACTACTAAATAGTTTGACTCCTCATGGGACTGTGTTTCCCTAAACCTTCTACGAATCAAAGACTTATGATAAGTCTAGTTATAATCAAATTGGTCACTCCTATATTCTTGGGATTTAATCTACTATAAATACCAAGTATCCTTTACTTCTTTGATCATTCTAATTACTTGCCTTTTGGACATTGAGCTTTCTCTCTCAAAGCTAACTTAAGCATCGAAGAGTGGTTGAGAACATCTCCATCACCCTTTTCATTGTCTTTGTCTTGTAGGTTACAGAAGGGATTCATGGGCGGAAACTCGTTCCAAACACCCATGAGTCCTCCCCTGAAGAATCCGCTCATACGTAAACGAATCAAAAAACCGAGAAAAGGACTTAGGTTTTTCGGCTTAAAGGTTGTATCTTTCGGCTCTCAGCAGCAACCACCTTGAGTCCTCCCTTGCGGAATTACTCCCTACCGAGATCCACGCGACGAAACGGGCAGCGAGTGCTAGCTCTTCGTCCTTCTGAGTTTTGGAATTAAGAGAGAAAAAGAGGCAGAAAACTATCCGTATATCAGAGTATTTGGTATTTCGCGGCTGAAAAAGAATTAACCCAAGGGTTTTGGCCAAGAGAGGTTTATATAGGGTGTGAGAGGTTGTTTCAAAAAACAACTCCCACGTCCCTACCAACTCTCCCAGCAGTGGGAGTCTTTAACTCCCATGTCCCCTAGACTTCTGCTGGTAGTGGGAGTCTTTATCGGATAATAACTCCCACGTAATCCCAGCACGAACCAAATACCTAAAATGCCCACATTAATCTCTAATTCGAATAATAACGCTTTATTATTCTCAGAAGAATAAACGTCAGATACAATGAACCTAGACACATTCTAGATTCATTGAATCTAGACATGAAGCTCGTTAGATCGTCTATGCATGTGACCCTGTAGGTTCATATCACAATGGCAATGAAAACACATTTAGTAGAAGTGTGTGTTCATAAATCGCAAGCGGTCCCTAGCAGGACATTGTGACTACCCAAAGTGAATGAATTTATGGTGGAACCTAATATCAATCCACTATTTAATCCCTTTGTCTCACAATATCCTAATTAAGCATAAGGCATGGTGGTCGTCACCCTTACAAAGCTTAATTGTATTTATGCTCGATCTCCAGGTAGACTGTTCCAACAAATAGTATCTGATAACCACTTTATCAAATACGTTTGAGCACGGCCATGCATTTAGACAGTCTTTCCCTATCGAGGGGCCCATGGATATCTCTCTCTAATAAGAGAGGGACAAATTCCTTACAATGCTTCTCACATTCAAGCCATGATAGGACACTACATCCGATCATCAGTCGTATTGATTACTCGATTAAAAGCAACGTACGACTGAGTCAAAACGTGGCTCCATTCATGCTAGAATCAATGGAGACATAAGGTCTAAGGATTCTAAAATAGTATTGAGGAAGTAATACTTATGACTAAGGATCATGAAGTATCTGTCCTTGAGAAGGAAAAACTAAGCGGGACCAATTTCCTTGATTGGGCCCGCAACTTAAGGATTGTCCTTAAGCAGGAAAGAAAGCTAAACGTTCTTGATACGGACATTTCTGAACAGCCTGCAAATAACGCCCCTAGAGCTAAAAGAGATACTTGGAAGAAGCATTTCGATGACTCTAACGATGTGACTTGTCTCATGCTAGTCACAATGAGCACTGACCTTCAAAAATAGTTTGAAGGAGTTGAGGCTTTCAAGATGATGAGCCAGCTCAAGGAAATGTTCCAAGAGCAAGCTCGTCATGAAAGATTCCTCACAACTAAGGCGTTAAATAGTTGCAAAATGGCCCCTGGCACCTCTGTAAGTGCCCATGTTCTGAAGATGAAGGGCTATTTTGACCAACTTGAGAAACTTGGGGCTCCCTTAGGTCATGACATGGCCACAGATATGATCTTGGGCTCACTCCCACCAGAGTATGACCAATTCGTTATGAACTTCAACATGCATGCCATGGAGAAGACCATACATGAAATACACAGGATGCTCAAGCAGGCTGAATTGAACATTAAGAAGACCCCTGAAGTCTTAATGGTTCAAAAAGGGAATTTCAAGAAGAAAGGAAAGGCAAAGCCCATGGCCAAGAGAGGCAAAGGCAAAGGCAATGACAAGCCCAAGCCCCAGGCCAAAGCCAAGGCACCAAAGGAGGGAGTTTTCTTCCATTGCAATGAACCGAGTCATTGGAAAGCGGGCTCGCAAGCTCTATTTGGAAGAGAAGAAAAAGGGAAAGGCCGGTTTGATTGTCTCTCCGGGTATTTATGTTATTGAAATTAACATGTCTGCTCCTACTTCATGGGTATTAGATACTGGGTTGTGGATCTCACGTTTGTGCAAATGTGCAGCGGTTCAAAAAGGAGTAGATCATCGGCAAAAGGAGAAGTGGACTCGAGAGTAGCGAACGGAGCAAGAGTTGTTCTTTGTAGCTACGGGACATTTAATTTAGTTTTTGCCAAGTGGCCTTATTATAGAACCGAATAATTGTCTTTATGTTCCAACTTTGAGTAGGAATATTATTTCGGTTTCTTGTTTGGATATTGATGGTTTTGAAATTAATATTATGAATAAAATTTGCACCGTTCATAAAGATCGTATCTTACATGGAGATGCCTCTTTGATGAATGGGCTTTATGTTCTTAACCTCGATGATTCCATTAAAAGGCCCATCTATAACATTAATACCAAGAGGTTTAAATCAAATGACTTAAACCAGACCTACTTTTGGCACTGTCGTTTGGGCCACATAAATGAGTAACGCATATCAAAGCTCCATTCAGATGGAATTTTGACATCATTTGACTTAGAGTCTTATTAGACTTGTGATTCTTGCTTGTTTGGCAAAATGACTAAAGCTCCCTTTACTGGACAAAGTGAGAGAGCTTCCGATTTATTGGGCCTCTTACATACAGATGTTTGTGGACGATAAACACTAGTGCTAGAGGAGGGTTTCGATACTTTCATCACATTCACGAGATGATTTCAGTAGATATGGCTACGTCTATCTAATGAAACATAAATCGAAATCTTTTGGAAGATTCAAAGAATTTCAAAATGAAGTACAAAATCAACTTGGTAAAAGTATTAAGATACTTCGATCAGATCGAGGTGGCGAATACCTTAACCAAGAGTTTGACGAACACCTTAGTGGTTGTGGAATTGTTTCACAATTAACTCCTCCTGGCACACCACAATGGAATGGCGTGT
Source organism: Vinca minor (assembly GCA_026122235.1). Lineage (NCBI taxonomy): Eukaryota > Viridiplantae > Streptophyta > Magnoliopsida > Gentianales > Apocynaceae > Vinca > Vinca minor. Next base: position 1,525,839 of record JAOCZM010000226.1, read on the forward strand.
TAGAACGGAGGAATCGCACCTTATTAGATATGGTTCGATCTATGATGAATCAAACAAGTCTTCCAATTTCCTTTTGAGGGCTACGCCTAGAAAGCTACTGCATTTATATTAAATAGAGTTCCTTCTAAAGTGGTTCAGAAAACTCCATATGAGATATGGACTGGGAAACGACCTAGCTTGTCATTTCTCAAAATTTGGGGATGCGAGGCGTACGTAAAACGCTTGTTATCTGATAAACTCGCCCCTAAATCTGACAAATGTTTGTTTGTGGGATATCCTAAAGAAACTAAAGGATATTACTTCTATCTTCCATAAGAGAACAAAGTGTTTGTTGGTCGTAATGATTTATTCCTTGAAAGGGAATTTATTTTGCAAAGAGGATAGTGGGAGTAAGATCCATCTTGAGGAAATTCAAGATCCCCAAACAACATCTGAACCAACTTTGGAAGTTCAAGCAAGCTCATGTGTCGATCATCGAGCTTCAATCTTTGACACAAGGCCCCGAGGAGGTCGAGTCGGGTACATCAGCGAGTCGAGAGATATGGATTTCTCGTGACTGATGATCATCAGGTTGAACTGATTGATCAAGATAAACCCTCTAACTACAAAGAGGCAATTCGTAGTTCTGTGTCAGATAAGTGGCTAGAGGCTATGAAGTCTGAGATGCAATCCATGTACGACAACCAAGTATGGACTTTGGTTGACCCACCCGAAGGGTGTAAGGTCATCGATAACAAATGGTGTTACAAAAAGAAGACCGGCATGGATGGTAATGTACACACTTTTAAATCTCGACTAGTAGTTAAAGGTTATAGACAAGTTCATGGTATTGACTATGACGAACCCTTTTCCCCTGTCGTGATGATAAAGTCAATTAGGATTTTACTTGCCATAGCCGCATATTATGACTATGAGATATGGCAAATGGATGTTAAGACTGCGTTTCTTAATGGAAACCTTCTCGAGGATGTGTATATGACACAACTCGAGGGGTTTGTTGATCCAACAAATCCTAGCAAAGTGTGTAAGCTTCAAAGGTCCATTTATGGATTGAAGCAAGCATCTCAAAGTCGGGAATCGTCGCTTTGATGAGCGTATTAAAGAATTCGGTTTCATCAAAAACGAAGACGAGCCTTGTGTTTATAAGAAAGTAACTAATAATGCAGTAGTGTTCCTAGTGCTTTATGTGGATGACATCTTACTGATTGGAAATGACATCCCCACATTACAAAGCGTAAAAGCTTGGTTGGGGAAGTGCTTTTCCATGCAAGACTTAGGCGAGGCTACATACATTTTGGGTATTAGAATCTATAGAGATAGATCTAACAAAATGATTGGCCTAAGCCAGAGTGGATACATTGACAAGGTACTGAAACGGTTCAGTTTGCAAGACTCCAAAAAGGGATTCTTGCACATGTCACATGGCGTTAAACTCAACAGAACTCAAGGACCTTCCACAAGGGAGGACCAAGAGCGCATGAGTAAGATCTCATATGCTTCAGCCATTGGGTCTATTATGTACGCCATGATATGCACCCGCCCAGATGTCTCATTTGCTTTAAGTATGACTAGCAAATATTAATCTGACCCTGGAGAGTCACATTGGACTACAGTCAAGAGCATTCTTAAGTACTTGAGAAGGACTAAAGATATGTTCTTAGTTTACGGAGGTCAGGAAAGAAGACTGGTTGTAAATGGTTACACAGACGCAAGCTTCCAGACTGACGTAGATGATTATAGATCGCAATCTGGTTTTGTGTTTTGTTTGAATGGAGGTGCTGTGAGCTGGAAGAGCTCAAAGCAAGAAACTGTGGTCGACTCTACAACAGAAGCTGAGTATCTAGCTGCTTCAGAAGCTGTTTGGATTAGGAAGTTTGTTGATGAACTAGGTATCGTCCCTAGCATTGTGAACGCAGTGGACCTCTATTGTGATAGTACTGGTGCCATTTCACAAGCTAAGGAACCTAGATCTCACCAACGATCCAAACACATTCTCAGGCGTTTCCATCTGATTAGAGAGATCATCGACAAAGGAGACGTTAGTATTTGCAAAGTTCATACAGACGACAACATTGTAGATCCATTGACCAAGCCACTCCCACTGCCTAAACATGAGAGTCATACTAGGTCAATGGGATTGAAGATCATGTATGATTGGACCTAGGGCAAGTGGGAGATTGTTAGTAGTGCCCTAGGACCATTAGCATATGTTGTACGTTTTATATTTTTTTGAGCATTTCATATGAATAGTAAATTTTGCTTATGAACATCAAATGCGTGATTTGATAGTAAAACTCATTTGCTTATGTAATTACTATTCTAGTTGTCCCTAGTTTTATGTAATCTATTTTACAATGAAATAAAACTAGTATGATGTTTGATTGATGATTACGTTTTACTAATCATGTGTAATGAATACAAATCATATCATAGATGCAATATATATGGATACATTGTATTGGACGTGATCCGTTAGAGAAGTAATACTTCATGGTCCTTAGTCATAAGTATTACTTCCTCAATACTATTTTAGAATCCTTAGACCTTATGTCTCCATTTGATTCTAGCATGAATGGAGCCACGTTTTGACTCAGTCGTACGTTGCTTTTAATCGAGTAATCAATACGACTGATGATCGGATGTAGCGTCCTATCATGGCTTGAATGTGAGAGGCATTGTAAGGAATTTGTCCCTCTCTATTATTAGAGAGAGATATCCATGGGCCCCTCGATAGGGAAAGACTGTCTAAATGCATGGCCGTGCTCAAATGTATTTGATAAAGTGGTTATAAGATACTATTTGTTGGAACAGTCTACCTAGAGATCGAGCATAAATATAATTAAGCTTAATAAGGGTGACGACTACCATGCCTTATGCTTAATTAGGATATCGCGAGACAAAGGGATTAAATAGTGGATTCATATTAGGTTCCGTTTTATATTCATTCACTTTGGGTAGTCACAATGTCATGCTAGGGACCGCTTGTGATTTATGAACTCACACTACTACTAAGTGTGTTTAATTGCCATTGTGATATAAACCTACAGGGTCACATGCATAGACGAGCTAACGAGCTTCATGTCCAGATTCAATGAATCTAGAATGTGTCTAGGTTCATTGTATCTGACATTCACTTTTCTGAGAATAATAAAGTGTTATTATTCGAATTAGAGATAAGGGGCATTTTCGGTATAGCTGGAATTACGTGGGAATTATTATCCGATAAAGACTCCGACTACCAGTAGAAGTCTAGAGGACGTGGGAGTTGAGGACTCCCATTGCCGAGAGAAGTTGAGGACGTGAGAGTTAGTTCAGGGAACAAACTCTCACACCCTATATAATGATCTCTTGGCCGAAACCCTAGAGGTCTAATGATTTTCAGTCGAAATACCTTGATATCCAGAAAACAGTTTTCTGCCTCTCCCTTTTCTCTCTAATTCCCGAATCTCAGAAAAACGAAGAGCTAGCAATCGCTGCCCATTTCGTCGCGTGGATACCGGTAGAGGGACTTTCCGCAAAGGGAGATCAATCGGTGGCAGCATCCGATCCAAGAAACAGTTTCTTCCATTCAAGAATCCGATTCTTGAACCCAAAACGTAAGTTTTTCTTGTTGTTTTTCGATTTGTTTTTTATGAGCGGATCCTTCAGGGGAGGACTCATGGGTGTTTGGAACGAGTTTTCGCCCATGAATCCCTTCAGTTCTTCCTCCATTATCTGCGGATTTTGGTCATGTACTTCACTGACAAATTTCCTGAGTTACAAATTAAATGATAATATTGTTATTTGGCTACTTTTAATTATATAACAAAAATGAACCAACAGATGGGTTTACTTACTGAATATATGGTTCGACCTCTTCACAATTCATCAAGATATAATTCATGGATGTTTTATAATCTTTATCAGATAATAAAATATATTTTTTTCCAAATGATCTTCCCGGTAAGTTGCAAATTGATAATACATCTGGTCCACTAGTCTCGTCTTTACCATCATTTCGCCCAATGGTTGTAACTTTCGTTTTCACGTGGGGTTCAAAATAATAGCTAAAGAATGCAGCAGCTTCTTCGACCAAGTATGCAAAAATTAAAGGACAAATGTAACTGTTTTCGCTCGCTAATTTCGGTAGCTATTTAACTGTTTTCTTGTAGTGCTAAATTCAAATGTAATTTGAGATAAACGACCGGAGGTGGAGGTGGTGGCATCATTGATTGATGGCTTTGAGATGTGAGTACGAAGCAGGGGTGGTGAGGGATCTCTGAATTACAGATTGGTCGGATTAAAAAATCAATACAAAAGTACATATAACATGTTTCATAAAAATACGCCGTTATACTAACGTAAAACGAACATGAATACTCATTTAATCTAATCTTAGTATTAAGACTTACTTAAACTAGTTTTGGTCTAGTTTTCATTCACTGATATCTATGGATATTTTCAACACTAAAAGAAGCAACATAGAGAACAATAACCATAGAGGGTATGCCATATTTTGGAAGTGATGGAGAATCTAAAAAAGACTTCTATTATGAAACAGAATGAGTATATATAAAAGGTTCAGACTATATAGTTCAAGCAGACTAAGGTCTATACATGCTTTGACTGTCAAAGTACCAATCCAAACATGAGCTAAGTTTCAGATAATCTTCCCTAAGGAGAGTCTATGTACAACAAGCATCAATAATCTCCTTGATTGATGCATAAGTTTCAGCTATAGATAAAACTGTTGGGGATACCACTGTGCATAAATAATCACATGGAAATCAACTAATTCCACCTAAAAAATATTAAAAACTATTTTCGAGTTTCTATATCTAGCCAAAACTTTTATTCAGAAGATTCTACCCATGAACAATTCTCGTGATAACACTTCTGGCAAAATTTCTTGGATTTATACTAAGTAGTCATGGAATAGAATTACAACCACAACCACATATAAGTAGAAAAATAAATGAATTTCCTGATAAATTAAGAAATACAAATGAAATACAAAATTTTTTAGGATGTCTACACAGATTTAGCTACAAAGAAGATGAAAATACAAAAATTGTTAAGGAAAAATAATTTAGAAGGATGGCATAATGAGCATACAGATATAGTTAAACCTTAAAAGAGGAATGTAAATCTTTGCCTAATTTAAGAATACCCGATGACAGCGATAATTTACTCTTACAGACTGACGCTTCTGATAATTACTGGGCAGTCTTATTAAAGACTGACCTAAATAAAATATGCAGGTATAGTAGTGAAACATTTAAAGATGCAGAAGTTAATTATGCAACTCATGAGAGAGAACTTTTAGCCATAATCAAAGGAATACATAAATTCTATGTATTTCTAATTAAAAAGCCTTTTTCTATAGAAACCGATAATACCCAAATAAAAGCCCTCATTGAAAATAATTATCCATCCACTACCCAATACAAAAGAATACTGAGATGGCAATCATTTTTGTCACTATATAATTTTAAAGTTCATTGGATAAAAGGATACAATAATTATCTCAGTGATTTTCTTTCAAGAAATCCTAATTTGCTAAATAGCAAATTAACGTCCTCTTGACAACGGTAAATGTCAAGGCTAGTCCGGATTACGGTTCCGGTAAAGACAATATCAAATCCGTATGTGTTGCCTATTTACGAAAAATAGGAAGTAATAACTTTTTATGTTATGAAAAAGAATGAACGATAATATAGTTCATTTACTAACAAAAACAGTGATAATATGTAGCTGTTATTTTCTTTGCAGATAATGGAGAATATTCAGAAGAAAATGGAAAATCTAATAATACTTAATAAGGCTCTCAATGAGAAGATTGAGGATAGTTTCAGAGGAATAGCTCAAATAGCATATGATATGAATGTCCTCTTACATCTACAGAATGAGATAAAGGCTGATAGAGAATTTTTTGAGTCAGCAATAGAAGATATGAAAATAAGTTTGGAGGGATTTAAAAAGCCGAATACATATAAGGAAGCTGTTAGTCCCATTCCTATAATTCCAGAAAGCCGTGAGATAAAAACAACCGAGAATAAGCTTCTAGAAAAAGATAATGATGAAGATACTTCAATAGAAAGGAAAAAAGGAAAAATAAGAATAGCTAGAGAAGGAGAAGCATCTTCGTTCATTCAGAAAAGAACTAAATGGGAACAAGAGTTTCAAGGCATAGTAAATTGGGTATACACCATAATTGAAGAAGAAACCTATTACAGAGCACCGGGGAAAAAATTCATCCAAGGATTATTTGTGTACAAGGATCTAATCCAGAAAAGGTCAAGACATTAGCAGACTTCGGATTTATACATATAATTTATCCGAGCAAAAGTTTGATAGAAATAGAAAATTTTGATATAATATTCAAATCTACAATAAGTCAATAATTTGCACTAGGAAGAAATATTTTTATGAAGTTCTATTTAATCAGTCCCGAAGAAGATAATAAAGCTCAACATCTCATAACAGTTGGATATAATAATCAGGATCAAGAAATCGATCTAAATAAAGATTATATAAGAGTTCCAATAATTTCAGAAGACTGGGTCATCCGAAGAAGATCAAATGGAATAAAAGTCATTAGCAGTTTGATAAGGGTGAGCGATGCTCAGTGTTATCTAGTTTTGCCAAAATCTGAAATGATTTTAACCTATTATTAAAAATTATTGCTGTTTTTGCAGAAATGATTGTTCACGCACAGAAATTACTGTTCACACATTCATTAATAAAATTATTGCTGTATTTGCAGAAATTACTGTTCATTACTATTCACGAATTTTTTCTGAATTATTTTAAAAACTATCGGTATATTCTATTTCATATATTTCATTTATCATATCTAAAAATATTTCATCACATTTTATATTTATTTCTTCATAAGCTATTTCTTTTAGGTATGATTCTATTATTATATCTTGCAAGATTTCATTTATCCAAATCATACTTAAAATAAGTCACTATGAAATCTTTTAAGATGCTCCATTTATTCTTTATTAACTTTATGATAATTCTCTATTTTATTTCGTAATATAATTCTTTGATTCCTGACATATTCTACAGGAAGATATTGCCAAATTATCTAATTAACTCTATCTTCAAAGAATTTACATAATCTTAAATTATCATTATATTCTTGTCCTAATATTCTAATATTTTCTAACATTATTTCACAAACTTCACATTCATAACTACTACTCATCATAAATATTTGATTCAACCATAAGATCATATATATGTTCTAAATCATTATAATAATAAGGTTCAGGTATGCTGGAAGCTATTTCACACTTAAAATAATAGTCATATATTTTATTCATTATTAGAGTAACTATATCACTATTTAGTTTTTCTTTTAAATATTTATCAAGTCTTATTTCAGTTATGCATACTTCCATTAAATCATTTATTAAATTATTACTTATATTTTTATCTAGATATAGTTGATTTAACAATATTTCTTTATAAATAAATAAATCCATTATTTAATCTAAATATAAATTTATATTTTCTAACCATTGACTTATATAATTATCAATATCATATTGATTATTAAGGATATTATCTTTATATACAATCTCAAATATTTTTCTACATAGATCTTTATTTAAATATTCATATAAATATTTAATTAATCTATTTTCTATTAGACCTATTTCTAGCAAATCATTTTTATGAAAAATATCTAATTCACTGGGATTACGTGGGAGTTATTATGCGATAAAGACTCCCACTACCAGCAGAGGTTTATGGGACGTGGGAGTTAAAGACTCCCGTGGCCGGAAGAGGTTGAGGACGTGGGAGTTGGTTCTGGGAACAAACTCTCACACCCAATATAAACCTCTTTTTGCCGAAACCCTAGGTAAGACCTTCTTGAGCTGCAAAACTAAAATCTCGAAAATCAGATTTTCTGCCTCATTTTCTCTCTAGATTCCTAAACTCAGAAAAACGAAGAGCTAGCACTCGCTGCTAATTTCGTCGCACGGATACCGGTAAGGAGTAATTTCGCAAGGGAGAACTTTGGTGTTGTAGCTAAGCGCCCGGAAAAACAGAATCTTTAACCGAAAACGTAAGTCCTTTTCGTATATTTTCGATTCCTATGGTATGCGCGGATCCTTCAAGTGAGGATTCATGGGTGTTTAGAACGAGTTTCTGCCCATGAATCCCTTTCAGTCACATCGTTAGAATCACACAATGCTTCTTCCAAGCATCTTTCTCAGCTCTAGGGGCGTTGTTTTTAGGTTGTTCAGGAATATCAAAGTCGAGAACGTATAGCTTTCTTTCCTTCTTAAGGACAATCCTTAGGTTGCTGGCCCAATCAAGAAATTTGACCCACTTAGTTTTTTTTTTTCAAGAACGGATCGTAATGAATTATGTGAAGTGTTGGTTGCCATTTATCTACATTAAAAATTATTTGCAAAGTCATTAATTAGTTTTTGAGCAAAAAAATTCCACAATTTCAACACTTGATAAATAGTGGAGAAACCCATTTTATGATAGTTATAAGTAAGCTTTGGCTTAAAACCCATAATTAAAGTAAAATCAACCCATGGGAATGGCATCTACATGTCCCGGCTATTTCCCATGTTATGCCCTAGTCTCAAAACTATTTTGATAGCCTAGTTAAGTCGAACCATGTCTAAGTTTATGAAAATTAATATTTCCCATCTCCTTGTGCTTAGATAACCACTTATATGTTGCTTTAGCAAGTAGACAAAATGATGATCCAAGCTCAAGAAGTGCTTAGGTTATGGTAGGCTTTTTAAGACTTAATTAAAAACAATTTAATTTGACGAATAAGTTGTTAAGCCCCCATAAGACAAGAATTAAGCATCACATGCATAATACAAGTTAAGTAAAAGTAAATCATAGCCAATACCATGAATCTGTTTAAAACCTTTCGCGACAAGTCGCCCCTTGTACGTTTGAACATTCCCTTCCATATAACTTTTCAATTTGAAAACCCACTTGCACCCTATTGGGGTTTACCGCCCCCCTCCCCCTCCCCCTCCCCCCAGGCGCGTCTACCAAGATCCATACTTGGTTAATATACATGGAATCCATTTCGGATCTCATGGCCTCAAGCCATTTCTCAGATTTTGGACTTGTAATTGCTTGATTGTTGGTTGTACGTTCATCGTGATCAATAATCTTGGAAGGCTCGCGTGACTCATCATTGATCGAACCATATCTAATAGAGTTTGATTTCTCCTTTCGAATACACCATTCCATTGAGGAGTGGCCAAAGGAGAAAGTTGTGAAACAATTCCACAACTTTTTAGATTGTCACGAAATTCTTGACTTAAATATTCCCCACATCGATTAGATCGAAGCATTTTAATAATTTTGCCAAACTGGTTTTCGACTTCATTCTTGTACTCTTTGAACTTTTCAAAGGCTTCAGACTTATGTTTCATAAGAAATACGTATCCAAAACGACTGAAATCGTCAGTAAAAGTGATGAAATATAGATAACCACCTATTGCATGGATATTGAATGGACCACATACATCACTATGTATTAGTTCCAACAACTCTTTTGCTCGTTCTACAGTTCTAGTAAAAGGATAACCAGTCATCTTACCCATTAAACAAGGTTCGCATGTATCATATGATTCAAAATCAAATGATTCCAACAAGCCATCTTTATGGAGTTTGGAAAAGCAGTTTTCGTTTATATGGAGTAAGCAACAATGCCAGAGGTGTGTAGGATTAAACTCTTTAGTATTTATGTTATAAACTGGTGACTCTAGGTCTAACAAGTATAAACCATTCACCAATGTAGCACTACAATAAAAGACATTATTTAACGATAACGACATTCGGTGGTTTTTAATATGAATATCAAAACCCATCTTGTCCAAACAAGAGATCAAAATAATATTATTTGTTAAAGCAGGTACATAAAGACAACTGTCTAAATGTAGAACAATTCCAGAAGGCAAACGAAGACTATATGTTCCTACAGCTAATGCAACAACTCTTGCTCCATTGCCAACGCGTAGGCCCACGTCACCTTTTGTCAGCTCTCTACTCCTTTATAGTCCCTGCACATTCATGCAAATGTGAAAACCACATCCGGTATCTAAGACCCAAGAGGAAGTAGTATTAGACAAGTTTATCTCAATAACATAAATACTTGAGCCAGAAGTAACGTTTGCTCCCTTTCCAAACTTTTTACCGGCAAGATAACTATGGCAATTTCTCTTCCAGTGTCATTTTTGTCCATAATTGAAACAATTTCCATCCTTAGCCACAGCGCCCTTGGGCTTTAATGCTTTCTCAGAATGGTTCGGTTTGCCCGAAGGCTTGCCCTTAGGCTTACCAAAACCATTGCCCCTATTGTTGTTGACCATGTAAATGGCCTTGGACTTGCCCATTTCCTTCTCGACAGTCCTCAACAGGTTCAACAATTCTAGGAGAGGTTTGTCTGTCTCATTCATGTTATAGTTTAGTACAACCTAATTGAATGATTCAGGAAACGATTGCAGAATCAAATAAGTGGATAACCCATGGCCTAGAGGAAATCCCAGTCTTTCGAGGCTCTTAATATAGCCTACCATCTTCAGAACGTGAGTTCCAAATGGTGTTCTCTCTGCCATTTTGCACTGAAAAAGAGACTTTGACACATCGAATCTCTCCTCGCGGGCTTGACCCTGAAAGAGTTGCCTTAGATGATTAATCATATCGAAAGCTCCCATTTCCTCATGTTGCTTCTGAAGCTCAGAGGTCATGGTCACTAACATAAGACTAGAAACATCTAATGCGTCATCTAAGTGCTTACAATAAGCATTTCTTTCAGCAGTCGGAGCCCCTGCGACTAGTGGATCAGGAATTTGTTCCTCGAGAACATACAACTTTTTCTCGTTCTTGAGAACGAATCTCAAGTTCCTATACTAGTCAAGGACGGATCACAGTGATAGTGAGTTTGATGCAACGATTGCATTTTCCAATAATCTTGATTATGTGTTATCTTACTGTTTTAGTAGTTAATAAAGCATGCCATAGGATGTTTTACCTTTTACAGTCTCTGTGAAGTCGTTTAAGTGTTAAACAAATCCCGGAACGAATTATAAATTTCGTGTTTTTGGCTATTTTCTGTTTTCTGGAAAATATTCGGGCGACTGGAAGAGGTTTGTGGCAGAACGAACATGAGTATGTCCTGGGTCGACCAGAAAGGGACAGGCAGTGTATATTTGCGCTCTTAGCATGATTTTATGTTTGTTTTGAGCATGGTGCATAGTAATGGGCTTTGACCAGTGGTTTTATTTTATAATACAATATGTGTCGTGCCTTATCTATTATTTCATGTTGTAAAATTTTAATCTTGAATGTAACTCGAGAATTCTTTCAATTATGTAAAAGTATAAATAGGATTTTATTTTACATATGTAACAAGTGATGAAGAAAGGCGTCCATAGATGGAGGAAACCACAAGGAGGCGGGAGACAATAAATAAGATTTATTGCTTTTCCACCTTTAGATTGACCTATGATTTTCTGTTGGCTCGAAAAATCCGCATAGGGGCTATTTCTATGTCACGATTTATTTACTGTTTTATGTATTTTGCATGAGATTCCTGATGCATGTTTACAGTAATTTTAGCATGTGATGCATATTCAAACGTATAATCATATTATACACCATTGGTGAGACAATTTTTTTTTAAAAAAAAATCCATCACTTTTTAAATATTAAGTTTATTGCCTTCCAAGTGGGGCCCTCGTCAAGGCCTCAATAGTAGTGTGAACTTCCGAGTGGAATAAGCGCCTGTCTATCCTGGTGAGGCGCGAAGGATAAGTTAAAGATATCTGCCGGTCAACCTTGGGTTATACTTAACCGGATTACCTGAATGGTTGATAATCCAGAGGCAAAGGGTTAAGATGTGCATTTATGTACTGAGGGTAATCGTTACCTACTTAACCAACCAAGAGTACCATAATTTATGTGATTAGAAAACGTTACTTACCTAAAGCGTCTTTTTGAGTATAGTAGCCAAAGCTGCCTTGCGAATGATGAAATATGGATCTTGGTCCTACTAGAAAGTTTTGAACTTTCCAAATGTGTACTTAAGGGTTATTCATTTTAAGAAAATAGTGGGAGAATAATTAAATAAGGTCCTTTTGATGATTTTAAAATATGACAACTAAAACTTTGCAAAATCTTCTCTAATACCACTTGAAGGAAACATTCGTAATCACCCAAACGTAACGGAAATAAAAGCCCGGGATTACGTTCCTTTACAGGATCTACTCACGAGAAAGAACGAAAACCATGCGTAATGAATTTATACCTTTTTGTCAATCTAATCAACGTTGCCTGGATTCTCCTACTAGGAATCACCAACATCAGCCTTCTGACTCCTGTCTCTATTGGTATCCACACACCAACCTCTGAGCTCGTCACTCCAAGTTTCAGATGCTAGTCTAAGAACTATGACGTTTGGAAACACTTTCCCGGAATCCACAAAGTATAGGTTACTTAGGGAAACCGGAAATCAAGAGATGAGAAAAATCGTATTTGTTTTCTCTTTAATTGTTCTTGAGAGTGTGTAAAATGAAGAAGAAAAATCCCAGATTTTGCTTCTTGAATTTTCGGCTAAGAGAAGTAGAAAGAATATAGAGAAACTTAAATTCTCGTGAGAGTTAGAATGAAAACCAATTTTTCATCTAGTGTGGTGTAAGTAGAATTACCCACTCACTCCTTATTTATCTCCCACTCCTCCCCTTACACACACACACTCCCTCACACATGTAGATGTGTCGGTTTTGAGTTGGTCCAACTTGTCCGGTCGACCGGAGAAATGGTTCTTGGCCGACCAGAGTGACAAAAAATTCGGTCGACCCGAGACTGCTCTCAGTCGACCGGGTCTTTTACCCAATCCAATTGAGAACCTATATCAAATGTAAACTCCAACACTCATTCGATGGAAGGGTTGAACCAGATGAAACTGAGATTTGTTTGGACGACATGAAGCAAAACTTTCAAATTATGAGGGTCCCGGATGACGCTAAGGCAGCAATGGGTGTAGCATCTCTGACATGTAATGCTGCTTAATGGTGGAAGGGTGTTGCCCCAATTTACCGACAATGGGGAAGACCTGCAATTTGGGCATAATTCCGAGGAGCTTTTCCTGATTAGTATTTCCAAGAGACTTATAGAATGGAGAGATAGAACTAGTTATTTGAACTCAAGCAAACAGAGGGCATGTCAGTATCGGAGTATGCCGGGAAGTTCAATGCCTTGGGAAAGTATGACAACACTATCAACCAAGACCCAATAATGAGGACACAAAGGTTTGTGAGGGGACTCCAAACAAGAATCTGGGGTAGACTATGAAGTATCCGTCCCACTACTTATCGGGAGCCATATCAGAGAAGTTTAGACATAGAGATTGAGTTCAATAGAGTATATACTGAAAGGGTGGGAAAGAGAAGACACACAACCATGGTACATGGTCAAAGTTCAAGGGCTGCAAATCTCGCACCACTAGCAGCTAAGAAAAGGTTCTCACTATTGGCTAGTACCTCTACTTTCAGGCATGGAGTGAGAACTAGGGTTAATGCAATCAAGATTGGAGGATCGACATCGACACCAACTCTTTTACAACAATACCTCTGTGCACTACATGCGGAAGGAAACACGTGGGGGTGTGTAGACGGAACACGGGGGCGTGTTTCAAGTGTGGGAAGACAAGGCACCAAATAAGTCATTGTCCAGAGTGGTCTTTGGGTAATGTTCAGAACTATGTTGCACCAAGGGTTGGGGATTCATGGAAAATGGAAAATGCAAGGGTATTCGCTCTCACTCAGCAAGAGGCAGAAAATGCCTCAGATGTGGTAACATGTACTCTTTTGGTTAATACGGTGCCTGCTTATGTTTTGTTTGATTGTGCTGCTACGCACTCTTTTGTTTCTCGTTGTTTTGCAAAGACCCTTAGTACTACCCACACTTTTCAAGAAACAAGAATCAAGAAGCAAGAAAAGATTGAGATCTTGAGTCCTAAACACAAACGGAATACATAAAAAGTGTCTTCCTTTTCTTGTTAGGTCTAGGATTTTCAAGCTTACTCTGAATTTCTTTCTTTACTATTTGTTTAGGTCTACGATTTCTATTCCTCTATTTTTCAGCCTTGTCTCAACGCAACAATTAGGAACCTTTAATTCTTGGTTTTCATCTTTAATGTCATCTAGAGTTGAAGTTCTTTTACAAGTATTGTTGGAATATTGAGTGATTTGTTTTTCTAACTAAAAAATTTGAGTGTTTTAGTAATCATGTCTCAAGAGGGAGTCTCTACATCAAGACAATATGAAAGATTTATGGATGATAAGCTCTCAAGGGAAGCCACTATACAACAATTCCAAAAGATCATGGATCGATTGGATGAATTGGGCAACAAAATGACTCTTGTTGAACAAACAATGTTAAGGCCAAAATTCCCCCAAAGGCCCTATGTTCCAAGAAGGGGATAACAAATTGATAAAGAAGAGGGCAACTTTGACGATGATGATAAAAGGTATGCCTCTCAACATTCAACAAACTCAAGAAGAGCACATCATAGACCCTAAGATGATCATTGGCAAGAGAGACTGAGAGAAAGGGATCAATTTCAAAGGTTTGATGATAATCTTTCTTGTGAACTAATGAGGACGAGAATGGGAGGTAGTTTTCAGAGATTTGACAACAATCTTGGTGCAATCAAGATCCCATCTATTCAAGGTACGAATGATCCTGGATCTTTTTTAGAATGGGTACATAAAATTGATCATATGTTTGCTATCCATAATTATTCGGAGGAAAAAAAAGGTAAAATTGGCGGCCATGGGATTCTATAATTATGCTTCAAAGTGGTGAGAACAAGAGAGTATACTTAGGAGAAGGGCTGGTCAACGACCTATTTATAGTTGGGATGATATGAAAGCTGAGATGAAATGGAGATTTGTTTTCCAACATTACATTAGGGAACATTTCAATCGTTTATAAATGCTTAAACAAGGTACCAAATCAATAGATGAATATTATAAAGAGATGATAATAGCAATGATTAGGGCTGATATTTAAGAAGATGTGGAGGATACTTTGAATCGATTCTTGGCGGGCTTAAATGATGAAATAAGGTCAAAGGTGGAAAGAGCTCATCGCATTGAGCTTCATGATATGGTCTATTATGCAGAGCAAATTGAAAGACAAATCAAAGAGGGAAAAAAAAAGGGCAAATTCGGCCAAGTTCCAATCTTGGAAAAGACCAAATTAACCCCCTCATAATTCACCTTATTGGCCGAGAAAGATAGAGGATAAAGAGCCAATAGAGGTTGCAAAAACAGCCACGACTCAAATAAAGGATGTCCAAACAGCCGCCATCTCATCATCAACTTAGAAGACAAATTTTTCATCTTCAATTCAAACGAAATGCTCTAAGTGTCACGAACAAGGCCATTTTGATATGGACTGTCCAAATAAAAGTATGATGATAATGCAAGATGATGAAAATGGGGGTAATCAAGAAGAAAAGAGAGAAGCCGAGAGCAATCAAGACAAAAAACAGAATGATGAGTGATGAGTTGAAAGACAAGAGTGATCTTACACTTGCATTACAAGATTTAGACGATTCAAGGATGAATCTCTTTAAAGAAGGAGAGAATGATGAGGATCCATCCATGAAGCTAAAAGATTCATATCTAAAGCTACCCAAGATCACTCATCCAAATTATCAAGTTCTTAACTCATTTATTCCAAATCCAAGTTCCCGAAGAAAGCCTATGAATCAAGTTCTTAATAGTCTAAAGTTCATGTGACAAAGAAACCTTCAAATCATACAAGACATAAAGATCAAATCCATCTAATCTCTTTTGAAGGCAAAGTGCAGAATTGGAAGGAAAATGGCTAGAGTTCAATTTTGGGAAGTTTTAGTCATTAAAGTCTAAAATAGACTTTAATGTAATTTCACCTTTTCATTTACCTTAGTAGATAATTAATTTCGAATTTAGCTTTAATAAAGAACATGTGGTACATATAGTTATTTAGTTTATAACAAGTATTAGTTTAAGGTAGTTTATTATACTTGTGATTGTTTTATTTCCAAGTCCAATAAGGACTCTATTTTGTAAGGCTTGGCTGAAATTACTTCTCTATTTAAGAGAGATTTCAGCCTAATTATTATTAAGTTAGATATATGATATTTGATAAGGTTATTCATTAGATACTTGTGAATTGAACTTCTATGTAGAACTTCTTTCATTCTTGAGCTACTAATCAACAAGTCTAGTTTTGTTTGGTGTAGTGTTTCAGCCTCCATTGAAAAACAAACTACTTAGTATTACGTTGATTTTTATTCCCACGTAAACTATTTCAAGAAGAAAAAGATCCGAAATTCAACCTTTGTGTTGAATCTTCATACAAGTTATCAAAGTTATTCATTAGAACTAGACATAGATTTAGGAAGTTGCACCCTTGCCCAGAAATCTCTAACAGCATTAAGCACACCTTGACAGCTAATAGACCAACAAGATTGGAAAAACTACCTGTATAACCATCCGAGCCAGCAGCGCTATCTTTATTCATAGCAAACACCGCTGCCTGGACGTCGTCCATGTATGGCTAAGCATCCAAAAAATTGTTATCGGCTTCCAAGACCAGCGGTTGTATAACTTCCATTAAAGCCGGATCCAAAATTACATTATCATCCTTGGCAAAAAGACTTTGGAAAACACAATCTCCTTCCTTCCTAATATCCTCAGCCGAGGTCAGCCACCTCCCATTCTAATCCATCACCCAAAAAATAACCATATTTTTGCGCCGATTCGTAAAAGTGTGAAAAAATCTTGTGTTTTTATTTCCTTCAGCTAACCATCTAACTCTTGACCTTTGGCACCATAATATTTCCTCCATTAAAAGAGATTGGTTGTACCTTTCCCGAGCAGCCGAGAGGTTGGTTTCAATTTGCGAAGATGGTGATTGATCATAGTTTCTCTCGGCTATTTCCAAATCAGTAATTGCCCGCTTCACCTCATCATCTACATTACAAAAAACCTCGGCATTCCAAGTACATAGAGCCCTCTTCAATCTCTTGACCTTCAACATAAGAATATTCAAACCATTCTCGTCAATGTGCCCTTCTCAATCATTAGCCACAACAGACATAAAAGTAGTATGTTTAATTCACATCGATTGAAACCTGAAAGCCGAAGAAGAAGATGTAGTCCCAAATTGAATATGAAGTCGTAATGGAAAATGATCCAATAACACCCTATGCAAGTGTTCCACATGGGTATTAGAGAAAAAATCATTCCGCTTTGAATTGACAACAACTCGATCCAAACAACACAATAAAGGTGACCCTGAACATCTACACCAAGTAAACGGTGAGCCGGAGAAAGGAACATCCATTAAACCACAAAAATTAAGAGTATCCGAGAATTCGGAATTAGGTAGCATGGGTGGTATGGAACCCAAACTCTCAGATTGACTAAGAACCACATTAAAATCGCCACCCACAAGCCAATGGGCATCATATTGACCTGCAAACAATCTCATATCATCCCACAATGTGCGACGTTGAGTGTACGCACATTTCGTATAGACAAAAGATAATAAAACAGTCTCCCTCGAGAAATTAGTATTCTCAACATGATTACCTGTTTTTGATCACTTATAACATTTAATGCAAGATTTCCATTCCAAAACATCCAAAATTTTCTATTAACATTCCCACAACCATAATCAAATCCTAATTTCGAAACAAAAACGGACAATTCTGAAAGAGGCAACACAGGTTTGAGTAAAACAATAAGAGACAACCTATAATCCGCCTGAACTGTTTTACCCGGGTAATAGATGCATCATCCGAGACTCCATGTATGTTCCAAATAAATAAATCCATAAAACAATAAATAGATAAATATAAGAGAAGGGATAGTACCCTTAGGATGATGGAGTGACCTTCTTCGCAAGTCGGGATGACTTACGAATGTCCACATTAACAATTTTTTGTTTCTCGACTTTCGGCTTAGGAGTGGGTTGCGTCATCTCAATAGCCGTTTGAGTAGCCATTGTATTCAGAGTCATGGTCCCGGTGTATGCTGTGAAATCGATCACTAAATTACCATGACCAGTCTGTTCCTCCAAACTATAGTCCCCTGCTTCCAAACCAACCATACCATTATCCTCCACCATCAAGGCAGCCCCACACTATTCTTGTGTCACCAAAGCACAATGATTTTCCACTGACACTTCATCCAAAATTGGCACATCCGGAATCGCAGCCTTTAACATTTTTGCAAAATCAACGAAATCTTTCCATCCGCCAATAATTTCCTCTCTCGTGAGGGATTTAGGCTCAATGCAATTTTTCGAGCAAGCTCCTCATGAAATCTCAATTGGGGAAGAAAAAGACAAATTAACATGAAAATCGTACTTATCCATTCTGGCGTTACAGGTAATCGCTCGACATTCGACGACCCTGTGTTAGTAGAAAAATCTTCCCGAACCCGTAAAGAACTCGAGTGACCCAACGATGTCTCATTCATAGTATCCTCGACAACCTCATCAGGTGCGTCATCTGTGTCCACATGAACCACTAACGTTTCTATAACACCCCATTCCGTAAGCATTTGTATGTGTACCCATTTTGTTATAGTTTTTGATTTGATGATCAACTCTATGGTTCGGGAATTATAAGAATGTCACTACTCGTATCGAATATGTTAAATTAAATATTTGACAAGCCTAAGTATGGTAGTGTAGTATGATTTTGTTTTAATTTAATTTTAGTGTATATATATATAACCATATAAAAAAAAAAAGTGGGCTCCAAAGTTGAGTAGTTTTCCAAGCCCATTGTATTTAGTGCATGTTTTACACTTGTCAAACAAACACTTACTAGACTGATGAATAGCCTCTCTATATAAATCGGCAAATGCTCTTCAAATAAAACGTTTCATTCTTCCTGCAGCAGTAGTACTTTGAGGTAAGTCCTTTCTATTTCTTTATTATTATTATTATTTACTTTCTTTATTTACTTTAAATTCCTGATGCTCTTAGGATTTAAATGTTTGATTAACTTCCTAAATTTCTGATATCTTAACTCTCAAATTGTTAACTTCTTAAATTTTTAAATTTATCCCTTTTTATAATTAATTATTTTCCAGTATCAGATTTAATTTAAATGAATTTCCATTCATTAGATGGTAGAATGATGAATCATGGACATAAATTGAGTGTAATTTTTCTTTCTGAAAATTAATGGAAAAATTAGGGGATTTTGGTTGATTCTGAAAAATGCTATTGTATGAAGCTTTAAAAAAAAAAATGAAACATTCTTCTGGTTGTTTTTTTTTAATTGATTAAAAAGGCTATTGTTGGTTTAGTTTCAGAAAATGAGTTTTCTTTGTTTTATTTTCATCTAATATTGTGCTTTCTAGCAAAGCATGACTTTCTGCTCATTATTAAGCCAAAAGGATAAATAATTTCCTGAGGTTTTATTTTTTTTCCGATGATTATTACTAACTTGTTCAATAATCTTTTATTTCCTATTATTTTTGTACCATTACGGAGTCTCCCTCAGAGTTAGTATCTTCCTCCTGGGTCGTGCTCATGTAGCGAAGGATTCACATAAATAGTTAATAATTAATCAGACATGAAATTTCTTGTATTAACATTTTCTTGAAATAACACACTGGAATGTAGATTAGATATTGGAAAATTTACGTGATTATTCTTTTTAGGCAAGTTTTGAGATCTTGTAGTACCTGTCGATTTTTGAGGATCAGGAGGAGTAGTATAGTGTAAACAGAATAATAGAACTTGTCACAGTTCACGAAACAACCGATTGAATTTATTAAACCACTTGGATTTGTAGGAAGCCTTTATTTACGTGAAGGACATGGTTAGCTAGCACTATCAGGTGAGTTTTGCAACCCGAAACTTACTAAAATTATTGTGCTTATATTATTTTATAAAACGATTATGTTTTGACAAATGAAGCACTTTGGAAAATTTTTAAAAATGGAAATTATTTATTCTTCAGTATTTGGTTATCTGTCAATTACTTTAAATTGGAGAAGTTATCCAATTTTTGTGTAAAATGTGCATTAAAATCGCATAGGAGCGGTGCTCCGGATAAGAAAATATGATTTTTGGAATAACTTCTTCTTCACAGGTTCGCTTAAACACAGGTAAGTTTCGGAAAATGCTTGATTTAGGAAAACTGCATTGTTTTTGAAACCATGTACATTGTCATGGCATATTTGAGAAAATGTGCATTTGGACTGGCGGACGGGTGAATATTTTTTAATTAGATTTGAATATGATTATTTTGGTTGGCCTTTATGTTGATATTTTCGATTGTGAAAATTGGATTAAAACCCCGTTCCGACCAGCTTTGATTTGGATACGATTCGAAAATTATTTGAAAGCCTGAAGCGCTAGTGGATTGCACTGTACATGGCTAGTCACCTGTGCTAGGGCCTCTTCTGCTGGCGTGGAACGCATAGACTCTGGATTGTGGCACCACGTGAAAGGGGGAGTAGTATTCGGGGAGGGTTTGGCCCAACCGGTATTGCGTTTATTTGTGTGGAACATCATTTTGTGGTGTTCGGCTGCTCTGCGGCGAGTCAAGAGGGGCTCGACGTTGTAGTTAGTCACCAGGTGCGGGCTGGTAGGTGCCCCAGATTTCGTAGCCTGGTTTTGTGTTTGGGGAGGCATAAGGTATGAAATTCGAGCTCGTACTGGTGTGAGGCTGGTATTGACTTCAGGATCCGGACTCATTTTCGTTGAGCCTAACTATGTTTTGAAAAAAAATTGGGTCTCGAGGCTGCCCTGACGTGTCTTGATTCACTTAGACTTTCCGGCTGCGTCTCGACCTTCCATGTGATTTCGCATTTGAGTTTGATACTCAATAGAAAATATTTTTAACTTCATTACACCCAGTTTGATAAAACATTTGCGTACACTCATGAAATTATTATTTGAAAAATACACTGGCACACACGCGAATTCACTGGGCTTTTTGGCTCACACGTTTATTTAAGTCATATTTCAGATAATTGAGATAAGGAAGCCACGGTTTGAACACCTTCTTCGAATCAGCAGGGAACTTGAGGATTTCGTCGTGTTTTGGTTACTTATATATGAGATTAGTACAACTGTGTAACTCTCGGTTTACGCGAGTCGAAATAAATAAAAATGTTTATCGTAGTCTGTACTACTTTTGAAATAATTTATGTAACCTTTCCATTCTTGTAAAAATGTTGCATTTTACTACTTTAGTATTGTAACCCTTTTTGACGTAAACTTCTTGTTTTATATGTCGCACGGCTACTCTAGTTTGTTTTTGTTTTCGTTAGTGCCGAGAGGCACGCTGGTACCTTATTCAGCCGCAGTGAACCTAGCGGAGGGGTTGGGAGTATCACAGTTTCGTTCCGAAGATCTGCCGAAGCCGGAGCTTTTTTGTCATCATTAATTAATTGCTGAATTGATTGAGGAAAATCCCCTAAATCAGTGGCTACAATCCCCTTGTTATGTATATCATATCTTTTTCGGATTTCCAATTCCCCAATTGAATTGGGATTCCTCCTGTCCAGATTCAACAAATCTTTCCAAAATCCGAATTCTTTCCAAAATCAACAATCCCTTCCATATCTTTTCCGAATTCTATTACCTTTCCCTTACCACTTTGTTTCTCCTTTAAAGACAAACCAGAGGTGCCGATGACATTATTTTTTGCATCCAGAAAAGTAACTATTTTCCTAGACTTCATAATTCTAGGTTCCGGAGGGGAGACGTGAAGGGATTCATGGGCGGAAACTCGTTCCAAACACCCATGGATCCTCCCCTGAAGGATCCGCTCATATGAAACAAATCGAAAAACAGCAAGAAAAGACTTACGTTTTGGGTTCAAGAATCAGATTCTTGAATGGAAGAAGCTATTTCTTGGATCGAATGCTGCCACCGATTGATCTCCCTTTGCGGAAAGTCCCTCTACCGGTATCCACGCGACGAAACGGGCAGCGATTGCTAGCTCTTCGTTTTTCTGGGTTTCGGGAATTAGAGAGAAAAGGGAGAGACAGAAAACTGTTTTCTAGATCTCAAGGTATTTCGGCTGAAAAGCATTGGGGTCTCTAAGGTTTCGGCCAAAAGATCATTATATAGGGTGTGAGAGTTTGTTCCCAGAACTAACTCTCACGTCCTCAACTTCTCTTGGCAGTGAGAGTCTAAACTCCCACGTCCTATCAACCTCTTTTGGCAGTGGGAGTCTATAACTCCCACGTGCACTAGACTTCTGCTGGTAGTGGGAGTCTTTATCGGATAATAACTCCCACGTAATTCCAGCTATACCGAAAATGCCCCTTATCTCTAATTCGAATAATAACACTTTATTATTCTTAGAAAAGTGAATGTCAGATACAATGAACCTAGACACTTTCTAGATTCATTGAATCTGGACATGAAGCTCGTTAGCTCGTCTATGCGTGTGACCCTGTAGGTTCATATCACAATGGCAATGAAAACACACTTAGTAGTAGTGTGAGTTCATAAATCACAAGCGGTTCCTAGCAGGACATTGTGACTACCCAAAGTGAATGAATATACAACGGAACCTAATATCAATCTACTATTTAATCTCTTTGTCTCGCGATATCCTAATTAAGCATAAGGCATGGTGGTCGTCACCCTTATTAAGCTTAATAGTATTTATGCTCGATCTCCAGGTAGACTGTTTCGACAAATAGCATTTGATAACCACTTTATCAAATTCATTTGAGCACGGCCATGCATTTAAACAGTCTTTCCCTATCGAGGGGCCCATGGATATCTCTCTCTAATAATAGAAAGGAACAAATTCCTTACAACGTCTCACACATTCAAGCTATGATAGGACACTACATCCGATCATTAGTCGTATTGATTACTCTGTTACAAGTAACGTCCGACTGAGTCAAAACGTGGCTCCATTCATACTAGAATCAATGAACACATAAGGTCTAAGGATTCTAAAATAGTATTGAGGAAGTAATACTTATGACTTAAGACCATGAAGTATTACTTCTCTGACGGATCACGTCCAATACAATGTTTCCCTATATATTGCATCTATGATGTGATTTGTATCCATTACACATGATCAGTAAAACAAGATCATCAATCAACAATCATACTAGTTTTATTTCATAGTAATTAAGCATTACATAAAACTAGGGACTTCTAGAATAGTAATTACATAAGCTAATGAATTTTACTATCAAATCACACATTTGATAATCAAAAGCAAAATTAACTATTCAATTACATGCTCAAAAGATAATAAAATGCACAACATGTGCTAATGGTCCTAGGGCACTACTAACAAGACGTCTGTTCCATAGGTCGTGACGTCAGCCCTCATGGGCTCCGAACGAGTATCAATTTTACCATTCTTGCAATTTCCATTACAATGCCCAATTTTCCAACAAAGGGAGCAATAATCTGGGAGATTTTCATACTCGATTTTTTGCCAAAAACTGTTGCACGTTCTTGCGTGTGCAATACAAACCCGATCACATAGTGGTTTCATCAAATCCACCTCTACACAAATCCTTGCCACACTAGGGCGAGTTATATTCGTCGTTGGTTCATCTAGCACCAACGGTGTACCGGCGGCCTTGGCTAGAGAGAAAATATACGATTTTTGAGAAAGATGAATAGGCAATCTCGAAAATCGGATCCAAACGGGGACAATTGATGATTCCACCGCTGGATCAAAATCAAAAGTCTATTTAAATACTCTTATCTATGTTCCTCCGAAAATCCCAACTCCTTTTCGCCAAAATCTGCAATAGTCTTCCTCGTTATCAAATCTGATGATAACATGCCTTGGATCCAACCAACCAATCCAGAAAGATCCTTTCAATTGGAGACGATGAAAATCCCTCCTAAGATTCTCTACCGAGGCCCTTTCCTAGAGAATTTTCCAAGCAATGCGCGTTTATGTGGCGGCTCAAGCAATCTGAGTTCATTTTCTTCAATTACAAGGGATGGCTCGCCCTTATAGGTGTCGAGCAGTTTTATTAAGAGTGAGGCCGCTGGCGGGTTAGAGGAGAAAAGGTCTGCGAAAGATTTCCGAGGCCAAGCTTCTCCACCAGCCGGCGGCAGTACGGTGGCAGCCATGAAGGCTAAGAAGTCTTATACGACATGGGGTAGTTTTTGAGAGAGAGAGAGAGAGAGAGAGAGTTTTTCTATATTGAAAAATCATTCTACTCCCCCCTATTTTGAAGAATCCCTTATCGCTTCCAATTCGCAAAGTTCTTAGCTTCTCCTTTTGTAAAATTACTTTTCTTGGCACATTTACAAATCTAATTTTTCTCCCCCTTTTGTCAAAATAAAAAAAGGTTTATCAGAGCGCAAATAAGAAAAGCATTTTCACCTCCTTTTTGTAAAAAAAAAAAAAAAAAAAATAGAGATTCAAAGGATCATAAGTGAAAATTCTTAAGGAGGGATCATGTTTTAAAAAACATGGAGAAGCTAGTTGGCCAATAGTAAAATATATTAAGCACAAGAAAGAAAAACTAAAAACAAAAAGAAAGAAACCTTTAAATCTATGTAAGCACATCATTTGTAAAATACCATTTAAATGAAAATATGAGTGGCCAAGAGATGATGCTTATCTAAAGATGGATGCAAGCTTTAAAAGGATCTTTTGAAAAGATTTTAAGCTTGGTTGATTTCAAAATAAGAAGAGCATATAATGACAAATAAAAATCAAATATATTCATATTGCTCAAAAAAATGAATATACAACTCAAATTAAAACATGAGAAGATGAAGGAATAAAACCTTAAAGCACAATATCCTTTTTTTTTTTAAATTATTAAAATCAATGTTAGCTAAAACAAGATGAAAACAAGTTATAAACCTTAGCTAATAAAGATAAAAATGGATGTGATACTATGAAAATGTGAACATATGAAAGGCATATGTATCACAAACCAAAAACGAAACCAAAGAGGAAGTGTAAAGTTAACACTTTGGAGATCATTTCTCTTTGAGACAATGGTTAGCCAAAGAAGTATAACAAGTAGGGCAATGAGCTAATCAAAGTAATCAAATGAGATCAAAATATATAAGAAAGAAAAAGCACATGATCTCAAAAGATAAGGGAGGTAGTATAAAAGATATGCTAGAAAGAACATACTACTCCCATAAACTTTTCACAAGTTGGCTAAAAAGATATTGATGCGGTACCACTCTCGGGGCTGCCCAACTCAAGGAAACGTGTATTAAGATACAAAGAGGACTCTAAGTTACATCTAGGAATGTTGTACAAGTCAACTTCTTAAGTATCATAAGTACACAAGGAATGGACAGCTTTGCTACAATTTGATATAATGACCATAACTTTCGATATAGTTATCCAATGGAGCTGATTCCAGTTGCATATGAAAGATAAGAGGCAGATCTACAACTTTCGTGAAATCATAAGACCAGATTCTACCTTCTTGATATCCGCAATGGTCATGCAAATTGGCCCAACAAGCTGTCCAGGATTGGGACGAATTTAAAGGGCATTTTAGTCTTTTGTACATTAAAGTCTATTCTAGCCTATTCTAGACTATTCTAGACTTTAATTATTTTCAGCAATGTTATTTACTTTATTTAGGCATGTTTAACATAATTGCTAGAATAAAGGACATGTTGTCCAAGTGTTTGTTAGTTAGTTATTAAAGAGTCCTAATACTTCAAGGACTCTACAATAGTTTGTTATGTTCTAGCCGCCTAGATGCAAGATAATAGGACATGTTGTCTATTATCTTGTTTAAGTGTTTTACTTGACAACAAGTTGTTTTCCAAGAGTCCTACTTCTTCAAGGACTCTTCCTTTTTATTGTTGGAACCGAAATCTCCCTCTATTTTAAGAGTGATTTCGGCCACCTTTATACTTACGTTTGATATATTGATATTTTGATTAAGCTTATTCCTTAGATAATTGTTTATGAATTTCCGGTAGAACTTCATATTCTTTGAGTTACTGTATAAACTAGATAGTTTCGCTAGTTGTGGTGTTTCAGCCTTCATTGATACTTAGCCTTCTTGGAGTTGCGTTGAGTATATTCCCCTTGGAAACTAATTCGAGATAGAGAAAGATCTGCTAAAAGCCGAACCTTAATATAAAACATCACGGTTCCGCATCAAGTTGTAATAGAGCAAAAAGTTGATCTCTATCTTGGTGTACCTTATGTTTCAATTTTTTTTTTCTTGTTTGCTTGGAATAGACCGAGAAAGATAACAAAAAAATATTATTACCATACGTAAAAGCCACCTGGAAGTAAAGAAATTGGCAGCCGGGTTATCCTATTTAGACAAGGATCAAACCAAAAGCAAACTTCTTTTGTATAAAGGAATTGGCTCTTGATCCCTCTTGTTCTTGAATTAGCCGCCATCATCATACTCAAATCAAGGTAAAATCTTCCTAATCCGGAGTTCTTGATATCGTGTGGCCAAGAAAAGGGTAAGTCTTTGGTAAAAGGTAAGAAAAGAAATCAAGATTTCTAAATTTTCAAGATTTTTTATTTTCGGCACTATTCACGTTACTGTTCATCCGAGAATTAAAAATCAATTTTCAAGACATCAAGAAACGTAAAGGTCACATCTTTTTAAACGATTACTCTTATATTTCTTTCTTAACTTTTTGTTTAGGTCAAGATAGGAATTCTTTCCCATATTTTTCAACTTTTCATCAACGCAACAAGTTAGGAATCTCTAAATCATCTAGAGTTGGAAGTTCTTGGCAAGTATTGTTAGAATATTGAGAGAATTGTTTTTCTATCTAACAATTTGTGTGATTTTTTTTTTCAAACATAATGTCTTGTGATGAAGGTACTTCGTAGCAAAGTTCCCTTGGAGGTGACAAACTATTCCAAGAATCAATGCAACAAACCATGAAGCATTTGATGCAATCAATTAAAGACATTCAAGATCGGTTGGAGAATCTTGAATTCAAGAACCAAGCGGTCAAAGGGAATGCCGCAGCCATAGATGTTCAAGATGATCAAGAATCTCAAGAATCCATTGAACAAACTTTGAGAGACAACTTTCGGCAAAGAAGGAAAAATCCACCTTTTATGCCGAGAGCAAATCCAAGAATGGATGATCATTTGGCCTTTGAACCGAGCGCAAATTTCCAAAGAATGGAGGACAATTTGGCTTTTGAACCGAGAGCTAATTTGCAAAATCAAAGGTATGATAATAATCTTGGTGCAATAAAGACAAAGATCCCATCTTTCCAAGGTACAAACGATCCTCAATTACTTTTAGATTGGACTCGCAAAGTTAACCATGTTTTTTATGTTCACAATTATTCGGAAGAGAAAAAGGTTAAATTGGCAGCCATGGAGTTTGGAGAGTATGCATCAATTTGGTGGGATAATGAGTACAATGAACAGAGAAGATCGGGACAAAGACAAATTGATTCATGGGATGATATGAAAGCGGTCATGACACGAAGATTTGTACCTCAAAGTCATACTTGTGATTTGTACAATCAATTACAAAGATTAAGGCAAGGGACAAAGACCGTTGATGAATATTACAAAGAGATGGAGATGGCGATGATTAGATCAAATATTTGGGAAGATAATGAGGCTACTTTGGCGCATTTCTTGGCTGGTCAAAATGACAAAATTAGACCCAAGGTAGAACGTGCTAACCTTCGTAATCTTATTGATATGGTTTATTATGCTGAACAGATTGAGAGGCAACAAAAAGAGAAAAGTTCAAGGACTTATTCGGCAAATTTCCAATCTTGGAAACTGCCAAATCAGTCCCTAAACAATTCTACTATTTTACCGAGCCCAAATCAAGCAAAGGGCAGTTTGGGCATTGCAAAAATAGCCACGGGGACAAGTGGGGCAGCAAGGATTACAAATACATCAAAACCAACCGATTTGAGGGCTAATAGACCTACAACACATGATCGGGAATGTTTTAAGTGTAGAGGTAAGGGCCACTTTGCTCGGGATTGTCCAAATAAAAGTGCAATGATAATGATGGACGACGGAACGTGGGTTAGTGATGAGGAGGAAACCTAGGAGTTGGTTTTTGTGGAAGAAGCCGAGGACAATCAACAATCCCCATCAGATGATAATCTTCTTTTGGTAAGTATGAACCTTTTACATTCTAAACCATTAGATGAATTACATCAACACCGAAGTAATCTATTTCATACAATGTGCAAAGTCAAGGATAGAGGTTGTTTATTCATTATTGATAGTGGAAGTTGTACTAATGTTAGTTCATTTGAGATGGTAACCGATTTAGATTTACCGGTGAAGGCACATCCTATGCCATACAAGCTTTCTTGGTTGAATAATAGTGGTGATATCAAAGTAGACAAACAAGTGGAGATATATTTCAGCATTGAGACATTTAAAGACTCAGTTTTATGTGATGTGGTACCTATGACCGCAAGTCACATTATTCTGGGAAGACCTTGGCAATATGATAGATTTGCAGATCATATTGGGAGAAAGAATGAGTACATGGTTACAAAGGATAAAATACGTCATACTTTACTTCCAATGACACCTCAAATAGTAAGTGAGATACATCAGCAATTAGCCGAGAGTAGAGAGAAAAAAATGAAAGAGCGTGAGTTGCAAAAAATGAGTGATCCTACCAAAGAGGTAAAAACCGAGGTAAAAAATTGATGAAAAAGCCATGAACATTTTGAGAAAAAAGGCATGCTCACAAAAAGAGAGGAAAGGGAGTTTATTAGTCAATTCGGGAAAGGTAGATAGGACTTTGAAAGCAAACAAACTCATTATTTTGCTGAATTTAAGAGAAGCCGCAAGGTTTGCTCATTCTAACAACTTTTGTTTTGATCTTATAACTTCTTCTCTACCTAGTCTATGCATTGATGTTTTGCAGGAATTCAAGTATAAGTTTACAAAGGAATTGCCGAGAAGTTTATTTATTAGCCTTCAAAATTATGAAAGATATAAACCATCTTTGGGTACAAATCAGCAAATTCAAACGCAAGGTGATTTAATTCTTGAAAAGAAGAAGGTAAGTACGTCTTTAAGTCATTATGTTAATCCGGGAAAAATTGTACCAAAGCAAGAAAGGACTTTTAGATTATATACGGATAGTCTCAATATTAATAACATAACTTTTAAGTATAGACATCCGATTCCTTACTTTGATAATATACTTGTTGCTAGTAAAAACCGAAAGAATCATATTGAACATCTTAGGGCTGTTTTTACTATTTTAAAAGCACAAACTTTGTATGCTAAGATGGATAATTATGTTTATTACACTCATTCTATTAATCGTCTTAGTTACATAATGAGTTTACAAGGTATTAAAGTTGAACCGGCAAGAGTTAATACAATTGAGGAATGGCCGAATTGAACTGGTACAAATCAACATCGATCATCATTTGAGTTAGCAAGTTTTTGTCAACGTTTTGTTCATAATCTTAGCAAGCTTGATGCCATGAATGCAATGAAGAAATAAGATTTCTTTTGGGACAGCCATAAGATCAAGTTAAAAGGTAAGTACGATGTAATTTCTACATTCTATATTCCTAACTTGCTCCCTTTTATTCAATTTTCAGATTATAAAGCTGATTTTGAGGATGATTCGAGGTCAAATCCTTTTCAAGAGGGAGGGGATGATGCGGTACCAACCTCGGGGCTGCCCAACTCAAGGGAACTTTCATTAAGATACAAAGAGGACTCTAAGTTACATCTAGGAATGTTGTACAAGTCAACCTCTTAAGTATCATAAGTACACAATGATTGGACAGCTTTGCTACAGTTTGGTATAATGACCATACTTTTCGATATAGTTATCCAATGGAGATGATTCCAGTTGCATATGAAAGATAAGAGGCAGATCTACAACTTTCGTGAAGATCATAAGACCAGATTCTACCCTCTTGATATCCGCAATGGTCATGCAAATTGGCCCAACAAGCTGTCCAGGATTGGGACGAATTTAAAGGGCATTTTAGTCTTTTTGTACATTAAAGTCTATTCTAGCCTATTCTAGCCTATTCTAGACTTTAATTATTTTCAGCAATGTTATTTACTTTATTTAGGCGTGTTTAACATAATTACTAGAATAAAGAACATGTTGTCCAAGTGTTTGTTAGTTAGTTATTAAAGAGTCCTAATACTTCAAGGACTCTTCAATAGTTTGTTATGTTCTAGCCTCCTAGATGCAAGATAATAGGACATGTTGTCTATTCTCTTGTTTAAGTGTTTTACTTGATAGCAAATTGTTTTCCTAGAGTCCTACTTCTTCAAGGACTCTTTCCTTTTTATTGTTGGAACCGAAATCTCCCTCTATTTAAGAGTGATTTCGGCAACCTTTATACTTATGTTAGATATATTAATATTTTGGTTAAGGTTATTCTTTAGATACTTGTTTATGAATTTCCGGTAGAACTTCGTATTCTTTGAGTTACTGTATAAACTAGATAGTTTCACTAGTTGTGGTGTTTCAACCTTCATTGATACTTAGCCTTCTTGGAGTTGCGTTGAGTATATTCCCCTTGAAAACTAATTTGAGATAGAGAAAGATCTGCTAAAAGCCGAACCTTGATATAAAACATCACGGTTCCACATCAGATATGAAAAATATGAAAACAAAGCCAACTTATGATGTGATGATGCATATATGATATGATAAGTTTAGGCATACATCACGTTCTTAGGGGGTGTAAGAAGGACAACATATAAAAGCGTCCCCTAAAACATTGCCCATATAAGTAAATGGAAAAACTGAAAAGATATAAGGTATAAAGTGTACAGTTTTGCAGAAATAGGGCATGTTCAGTCGACCGCAGCCTTTTATCCGGTTGGCCAGAATCCTGGCAGAGAGCAACAGAGAGACTTCCATCTTCATTCTTCACCTTTGGATGCTTTCCATAGTTGTTGGTGAAGTGAGATTTCTCGCCTTCTCTGTGTTGGGCTAATGCATTGGCTCTGTTTCCAACATTGTTGCTTCTTCTGTTTGTCCTTATTGTAGAGAGACACATAAAACTTCATATCTTCCTTCTTCACTGTCTCCTCTAATCATCATCCCTCAAGATCATCATCAATGGCGGGTGGATGAGAGTAGTTTTTGGTGAAGGGAGATTTCTCTTTTTCTTTGTGTGTGCATATGTCTTTTCTTTTAACATCGTTGCTACTTCTCTCGTGTCATGATAAGACATCAAGTAGAAAGCATATGCAAGAAACAAGAAGTAGTTATGTATCACCTATAGAGAGGATAAGAGACTAAAAATAGAATAAAAGAACAAGTCTCTTCCTCAAGTAGTTGGTTTAGAATATAGTTCAATATGAATTAAAACCAAACTACAAAGGTGATGCTTAAAGAGAAAGATACGGAAAGGTAAGCATATAAACACATAAGTTTGAAAGGGAAGTTATGAATCAATCAAGGTGAGCACAAACTTCCCAAAGATGGATAGCCAAAAGAGATGGAGGTTTTGAAAATATTAAACACAAGCCATCAAAACTAGTGATATAAATATTTTAGCATTAAAAGCATATCACTAGAGAAGGAGGATAGATAAAAATGCATTTAAAAGCACATCCCTCCTTCAAGCATGATAGAATGTGAAAGAATGCAACATGTTATGCAAGAAATTCCAAGGAGACATGGCAACGTAGATTTTAATAAGTACACTTGTCACGGGGTACTTCTCCTTTGAAATTACTCACCATGCACAAACTATCAACAAACTAATCAAATGCTTAGAGTTATAATATCAAAGAAGTTTAAAGGAAACATGACAACCAAGATAAAATGAGGCACATTTGTCATGTTTTACATCCAAGTAAACATACTTATCAAATTATACTCTATTAAAAACAAAGCTTAAAGAGCATATAGCTCAAAGATTTCTCCATCATCTATAAGTATCCATATAAATGGCACATATAAAGATAAATCTTTGAATAGTGCATAAGAGGGGTTTAAAATAAAAAATAAGAAAGTTCCCCCTTACGATGTGCCGATTTTGTTTAAGATGTTTTGGAAAGTCTCGGAAGGTTTTAAGATTTATAGAAGTAGTTCCAACTTCCAAGAAATTTGAAAGTAAAGGCATAGAAGCGAAAAGCTCAGAAAAATACCATTTTAAAGCTGAAATAGGGCACTTTGGTCGACCAGATGTGAATCTTGGTAGACCGGTGTCCATGCCCTTTGGTCGACCGAAATCATCGTTGATCGACCGGGGTTATGACTGACAGGTATTTTTTGATTTTTGAAATTTGACCAAAAACCCTTTAAATGATTTAAATCACTTCCAAAACATCATGAGAAACTTTGAATAGATAAAAACAAGTTAGAATAAGGGTTAAACCTCATAAAATATCAAAGTGCTCAAAATCACACCTTAGGATCTTTGAAGATAAAAATACTGAAAAACAACTAAGGTGATTATATTTTTAGGCCCTTTTGAAATTGGCCATATAGTTTTAAAACCTTGTAAAGCATATAAAAACAAAGTTGTTGGCTCATATCATTGCCTAAAAACAACTTCAACAAGAGAGTATGACAATCATTAAGATTATGCCACAAAATGCTAAAATCAAGTCATACCTCTCAACAAAGATGGCTCAAAGAGGCACACCATACTTGGAATAAGAAAATCAACCACATGACATAAGGTATAATCCAAAGCAAGGTTGTTTGCATTCATAAGTACAAAAATTAAAACCATAGGATATAGACATCTAGTTAAAATAACTCTTAGAAAACACAGAATTGTCATATATATATATATATATATCCATAAAAGTAAGGTTTTCCAAAACACTTTTAGCAACATTAAAAGGATAGAAACTTTTAAGATCAAGTTGCTTTAAAGAGGGATAAACCTTGTAAAAAAAAGAAACACATTAGGTTCTTTGAACATTTTAAAAACCTTTTTAAACATAACTAGGGTGGTCATTTTTAAAATGCCTTTCTAGAAATCAAGAAATTGAAACACATAGGCATAACAAAAACAAGTTAGCCAAACTCATAAGATATAAAAAGATAAGCGTATGAGATATGCAAATATGAAATTAAAGCAAGAGCAAGCATAGGAGATCATCAAAAATAAAAAGCTAAACCAAGAGAGATAGGGTTATAGCTACCAATTTTCTTCATTTGTTGATTCTTTGAGCTTTTGGCTTCTTTTGCTCTTACTTGACTTTCCTTATTGAGATGTCATCTTTGAAGTTCTTGAGGATGTCTTTGGGGAAACTCCAATCTTCTTCTCTCATCTTGAGATGTTTGCTTCTTGGAGTTGATGTATGGAACTTCACTTAGCCTTGTAGACTCATCTTCATTTGAAATGTCTCTTTTGACCTTGTCCATTCCATTTTTTCATCTTAGCTCTTCATGCCCATTTTCTTCTTATATTAGACCTAGCCACTTATAATCTCATCTTTGCACTATTTTGACACTGTGGCTAGTCTTCATATCATCTCCTTGAAGTGGAGCCCTTCTTTGAATTGTGTCTTTGCTCACTTTCTTCTAAGAGGAAGTGTCTGAAGGGATTCATGGGCGGAAACTCGTTCCAAACACCCATGGATCCTCCCCTGAAGGATCCGCTCATATGAAACAATTCGAAAACAGCAATAAAGAACTTACGTTTCTTGGATTCAAGAAGCTACTTCTTGAATGGAGGATGACGTTTCTTGGATGCTAATCTGCCACCAACGGAATTCCCTTTGCGGAATGTCCCTCTACCGGTATCCACGCGACGAAACGGGCAACGATTGCTAGCTCTTCGTCTTTCTGGGTTTCGGGAATCAGAGAGAAAAGGGAGAGGCAGAAAACTCTTTTCTGGATACTAAGGTATTTCGGCTGAAAAGCATTAACCTTCTAGGTTTCGGCTAAGAGATGTTATATAGAGTGTGAGAGTTTGTTACTAGAACAACTCCCACCTCTACTCAACTTGTAAGAGTATTGATAGACATTTTGACCTTTGTCATCACTTGTAGCTTTGCTCTTTGACTTTAATCAACTTGGTTCTTCAATGGATGTAACCTTTGAGCTTTGAGAATCCAAGTGCTAAGGAGTGCTTTTGAATATCTTTTCTTGACACATCTCTTTTAAAGTTCTTCATTCTTCATGGAATGATCCGCCCCAATGCCACTTCTCTTTGAATCTTTATCTTTGAAGCTCTGTGGCATGTTCTTCCTCTTCCTTGTGATTCCATCATTTCTTTGAGAGTTCTTTGTTTCCTTGGAAACCTCGCACCCAATACCCTCACAAACTTCTCCTAAATTTTCACTAGCTATTAAGAAAATGCCCAAATAATTATTGACAATATGGGTTTCTATGGGAGGGAGAATGTACTCCTCGGAAATTCACTTATCATTATGGGCACCAAATACCCGAGCTGTCACACACCGTAACCCGAATGATGACCTGGCAGCACCCCAAGTAAATGGAACATCGCCCAATAATTATAAAAGGAAACTTCAACAGTTGTCATTACTTAAAAGGAAAGTTATAATATCCATAAGTCTTATACATAATGAAAGGAAGTAATAATGTTCAACAATATTAAAATAAAATCACTAGTCTTTCTATTTCAAATGTGGCCACACTAAATCCTCCTCGTACTCCTCATCACCCTCAACGAACTCATCTGTAAAAGGAAAGAAATAAGGGGTGAGCTATCGATCACCTTGGAATGAAGCATCAAATTACACTCGAAAATGACATTTCCCAATCCCAAAGCATTTGACAAAGACAGCTGAAAGAGATAGCTTATAATGATATTAAAACAATACGGAGCATAACTGAAACATAAGCAGAGCCAAAGTAAGAACATAAAACAAATCGAAAACTGAATCAGAGACAAAGCAGAGGTTCGGACAACGGGAGAGGGCTCCGGTCTCCCGAACAGGTCATTCGGGATCTAGACAAAGATACTGTCCAAAAATTCGAGCGACCGGAATGGAGGGTAGGTCTACCTTCATGTCTCCGATCGATGGTATTTCCACCTCGGTCCACCGATATACACTGCTCGTCGTCCGCCAAACTCCCAGTAGTTTCTGCACAAATTAACAAAAGAAAATGTGTTTTCTGCACAATTCAAAATACCCCATTTTGACTCCAAACACATAACAAAACAATTACAAAACCAACACATGACATGCTTGAATCATATCCATCATATTTGACACTTACAAATTGGAAATCGTGCTATGGGCACCTGTACAACCCCACACTACAAACAGATTCTTATGTCAAATACTCGAATACAAAATCCAGCAATGACACACACATATACTTCACGCAATTGATCTCACTTGTCTGGCTATAACTCTAGACCCTGTTAACAGCCCATAAATATTCATTTAATCGTCACGGTGGGCCAAAGATAAACGCATGGATTCAGACATTGAACCCTCTAAACGAAAGGGCCAAAGGTTTAATGACACGCTAGTTATGTCATTGCTCACCCTTGTGAGCTCGACAACAACTGTTAACAGTCCAATTTATTATACTTGTTAGGATCCGAGTCAAAGACAAAGACAATGCAAAGAGTGGTCTCGGGCACTTTAATATAATGTTTTGACGAGTCCTGGGATAGGATCAACGACATGCAAGAGCTCCAATTGGGAATTAAACACATAGAATCCAATGACCAACGATCAACCAATTAGCATCTACAAATGCAACATTTCCAAATACAACATACACACAACCGATACAATTTACATCAATGCCTCATTAGATTTTAATGCAAGAAAAATATGAATGAAAACCCATAACATAGAAAATCAGTAAATTCAATAAGAATGACATTTCATGATGTTTAAGGACTGAAAGTACAAGGGTGAAGGATCATTACTTGTCAAACTTTAACAATTACTCTGAAATTCGAATTTCCCAAACAATGGCAAAATTCAACATACTAAAACTGCAATTACTCCCAGCGAACTCTAACATTTGATCCGTCGACTCCCATATGTAGCCTTTTCAGTTATCTTTCTAATGCAATAAGAATTGCCTGATTACGACTCTAATTGCTAAGTTAATCGCTCAAAAAACCTTACAACACTCAATTTTCCTACACTTTCTCTTTCTTCTCTTTTCTTCTAACATAACCTCTCCTTTCCCTTCATCTATTTTCACCCACTAAACTCCTTTAAAAAACTCTACAAAACAGATCAAAAAGTTTTACAATGTCTACACTCAAGTCCCCGCACTTATAACCTCATCAAAATGTGCCCCCTTAGTCTAAATGTACCCAACATATAACAAATAAGCACGTTACAACAATTAATTGGCACATAATCACATTTAATATCACATAAATTCACGATAGAGAAATTAATGAAAAATAACATGCAAGAATTAATTACAAGTCAAGCAACAATTAAGTCAAAAAGTCTCGAGTATCACACGAGCCTTTTTTTGAGACAGTGTGTTTCACACTCGGGCGATCACCGAAAACCTCTTTGTTGTCTAGATGAAGCCCCGATTTCTCTCCCTCTTCTCGCCATAATTTTACCACCACCAACTTTGCAAGGAATAAATTGTATAAGTTTCTCAAGAGACACGTTATGGAATTACACCAAGAGGAAATGTCACAAATCTCTTTACCAGTTAAGAAGGCAAGCGAGCTGGGAATGTTAAGATGAGACTGAAGGGATTCATGGGCAGAAACTCGTTCTAAACACCCATGAGTCCTCCCCCGAAGGATCTGCTCATACCATGGGAATCAAAATTTAAAACTAAATCTTACATTTTTCGGCTAAAGAATCTGATTCTTGAATGAAAGATTCTGATTCTTGGACTTTCAGAGTTTGTGTTGCTACCACCAATAGCTTTCCCTTTGCGGAATTGCTCTCTATCGGTATCCACGCGACGAAACGAATAGAGATTTCTAGCTCTTCGTTTCTCCGAGTTTCGGGAATTTAAAGAGAAAATGAGAGGCAAAAAACCGAAATCTAATTTCGGAGTCCTTTTGGTTTTGCGGCTAAAAATCCGTCTCAAGGGTTTTGGCCAAGAAAAGTTTATATAAGGTGTGAGAGGTTGTTTCAAGCACAACTCCCACGTCCTTTTCACTTCATCTGGCAGCGGGAGTCTTTAACTCCCACGTTCTCTAGACTTCTGGTAGTAGTGGGAGTCTTTATCGCATAACTGGACGTGAAGCTCGTTAACTCGTCTATGCGTGTAACCCTGTAGGTTCATATCACAATGGCAATGAAAACACACTTAGTAGTAGTATGTGTTCATAAATCACAGGCGGTCCCTAGCAGGACATTGTGACTACCCAGAGTGAATGAATGTACAACGGAACCTAATATCAATCCACTATTTGATCCCTTTGTCTCGCGATATCTTAATTAAGCATAAGACATGGTAGTCATCACCCTTATAAAGCTTAATTGTATTTATGCTCGATCTCCATGTAGATTGTTGCAACAAACAATATTTAATAACCACTTTATTAAATATATTTGAGCACGGCCATGCATTTAAACAATCTTTCCCTATCGAGGGGCCCATGGATATCTCTCTCTAATAAGAGAGGGACAAATTCCTTACAATGCCTCTCACATTCAAGCCATGATAGGATACTACATCCGATCATCAGTCGTATTGATTACTCGATTAAAAGTAACGTCCGACTGAGTCAAAACGTGGCTCCATTCATGCTAGAATCAATGGAGACATAAGGTCTAAGGATTCCAAAAGAGTATTGAGGAAGTAATAATAATGACTAAGGACAATGAATTATTTCTTCTCTAACGGATCACGTCCGATACAATATATCCTAATATATTGCATCTATGATATGATTTGTATTCATTACACTTGATTAGTAAAACATAATCATCAATCAAACATCATACTAGTTTTATTTCATTGTAAAGAACCTTACATAAAATTAGGGACAACTAGAATAGTAATTACATAAGTTAATGAGTTTTACTATCAAGTCACGCATTTGATGCTCAGAAGCAAAATTAACTATTCAAATGACATGCTCAAAAGATATAAAACGTACAACATATGTCAATGGTCCTAGGGCACTACTAACAATCTCCCACTTGCCCTAGGTCCAATCATACATGATTCTCAATCCCATTGACCTAGTATGAATCTTGTGTTTAGGTTGCGGGGGTGGCTTGGTTAAAGGATCTGCAATGTTGTCGTCTGTATGAACTTTACAAATTCGAACGTCTCCTCTGTCAATGATCTCTCTAATCAGATGAAAACGCCTGAGATTGTGTTTGGATCGTTGGTGAGATCTAAGTTCCTTAGCTTGTGATATGGCACCAGTACTATCACAATAAAGGTCCATTGGGTTCACAATGATAGGGATGACACCTAATCCATCAACAAATTTCCTGATCCAAACAGCTTCTTTAGTTGCTTCAGAGGCAGCTAGATACTCAGCTTCTGTTGTAGAGTTGGCCACGGTCTCTTGTTTTGAGCTCTTCCATCTCACAGCACTTCCATTCAAATAAAACACAAAACCAGATTGCGATATAAAGTCATCTATGTCGGTCTGGAAGCTTGCGTCTTTGTAACCATTTACGACCAGACTTCATTCCTGACCTCCGTAAACCAAGAACATATCTTTAGTCCTTCTCAAGTACTTAAGAATGCTCTTGACTTCAGTCCAATGTGACTCTCCAGGGTCAGATTGATATCTGCTAGTCATACTTAACGCGAATGAGACATCTGGGCGAGTGCGTATCATGGCATACATTATAGACCCAATGGCTGAAGCATATGGGATCTTACTCATGCACTCTTGGTCCTCCTTTGGGGAAGGTCCTTGAGTTCTGCTGAGTTTAATGTCATGTGACATGGGTAAGAATCCCTTTTTGGTGTCTTGTAAACTGAACTGTTTCAGTACTTTGTCAATGTATCCACTCTGGCTTAGGCCAATCATTTTGTTAGATTTATCTCTATAGATTCTTATACCCAAAATGTATGTAGCCTCGCCTAAGTCTTTCATGGAAAAGCACTTACCCAACCAAGCTTTTACGCTTTGTAATGTGGGGATGTCATTTCCAATCCGTAAGATGTCGTCCACATAAAGAACAAGGAACACTACTGCATTATTAGTTAATTTCTTATAAACACAAGGCTCGTCTTCGTTTTTGATGAAACCAAACTCTTTAATTGCTTCATCAAAGCGACGACTCCAGCTTCGAGATGCTTGCTTCAATCCATAAATGGACCTTTAAAGCTTACACACTTTGCTAGGACTTGATGGATCAACAAACCCCTCAAGTTGTGTCATATACACATCCTCAATAAGGTTTCCATTAAGAAACACAGTCTTAACGTCCATTTTCCATATTTCATAGTCATACTATGTGGCTATGGCAAGTAAAATCCTAATAGACTTTATCATAACGACAGGAGAAAAGGTTTCATCATTTTCAATACCATGAACTTGTCTATAACCTTTAAGTACTAGTCGAGATTTAAAAGTGTGTACATTACAATCCATGCCGGTTTTCTTTTTGAAACACCATTTGTTATCAATGATCTTACACCCTTCGGGTGGGTCAACCAAAGTCCACACTTGGTTATCGTACATGGGTTGCAACTCAGGCTTCATAGCTTATAGCCACTTATCTGACTCAGAATTACGAATTGCCTCTTTGTAGGTAGTGGGTTCATCTTCATCAATCAGTTCAATATGATGATCATCAGTCACGAGAAATCCATATCTCTCGGGCTGTTGATGTACCCGACTTGACCTCATTGGTCCTTGTGTAAAAGATTGAAGCTCAGTTTCAGCACGCGAGCTTGTTTGAAGTTCCAAAGTTGGTTCAGATGTTGTTTGGGGATCTTGAATTTCCTCAAGATAGATCTTACTCCCACTATCCTTTTGGGAAACAAATTCCCTTTCAAGGAATAAACCATTTCGAGCAACAAACACTTTGTTCTCTGATGGAAGATAGAAGTAATATCCTTTAGTTTCTTTAGTATATCCCACAAACAAACACTTGTCAAATTTAGGGGCGAGTTTATCAGATAACAAGCATTTTACATACGCCTCGCATCCCCAAATTTTGAGAAATGACAAACTAGGTCATTTCCCAATCCATATCTCATATGGAGTTTTCTGAACCGCTTTAGAAGGAACTCTATTCAATATAAATGCAGCAGTTTCTAGGGCGTAGCCCCAAAAGGAAATTGGAAAACTTGTTTGACTCATCATAGATCAATGGAATCTGTTAGCCCTAAGGGTGATCGAACTCGGTTTTTGATAATGGACAAACACTTGATGTTGTGTCTAATGTTTATATCTTTGTGATAGAATATCGAAACATATATTGGAAGCTCTAAGTACTTCAATCAAGCCATGATCAAGATTCAAAGTCGTATTATTCAAGGCTCATCTTTCAAGATTGAAGATTGAAGACTTAGGTTTGGTTAGATTAACTTTGTCATTATAAGTCTTTATCTTATAAAGCTCTAACCAAAGCTCTCATGAACATAAGCTCTACACTCTAGTCTTGCATGCACACATACACGTTTTCAAAAGGCTTAGTTTCAAAATGATCCTTACAAGTGTTCGTATTTCAAAAGCCTTTGTTTTCTAAGTCTAAGTCCTTTAAAATGGTTTTCCAAGTGTTCTTACTTGTTAGCTTTTGGGAAAACCTTTTAGACTTCAAAAGATTTCAAAACGTGTGAAAAATCAGCTTGGAAGTTCGGTCAACCGAGCTCAAGCTCGGATCAACCGAAAGCGGATCATCGAGAGGTTTGAGTGTCTCGCTCGGTAGACCATATAGGTAGGTCGGTCGACCGACCTTGCCGAGGATGATCCGAAGTTGGCCTCGGTCATCCGAGGTGCTCTGCTCGGTCCCACCGAACTTTGCATTTTCTAGCCGTTTTTTACCGTTGGAGTGTCGTTTTTCAGCCATATTTGAAATATATAAATACTCCAAAGCTAGAGAATCATTCCAAGGCTTGTACATACATTTTACATTGATTTCTTATCAAGTCTAAACACTCTCAAAGTAAATGCTCTTCATTTCTATGATCTAAATCAATCAAGAGCAATCTTTCAAAAGCAAGACAAAGAGTGTGCTTCATATGTTCAAGAGCTGAAATTGTTTGTGCTTCAAAGGTATACATTCTCACTTATAAGAGTGATCAATCTTTGTATTTAAACAATTCATTCCCTTTCTAAGTGATTGGGTAATTCTTGTAAAAGTCCTACTTTGTGTGGGCAATTTGTAAAGTCCTACTTTGTGTGGGCAAGCTCTTAGTGAGTTTATCTAGTGTGGTTGTGTTGTAAAACTCTTAGTGAGTTAGCCACAAGTGTAAACATTCTTCTTAGTGAAGTTGTTTGAAATCCTTGGGTGCGGCTCAAGGTAGTGGATGTAGATTCTAAGTGAATCGAACCACTCTAAATCCTTTGTCTTGTTATTGGGTTTTACTTTGCTTTTGTTCATCTTGTTCAAACTCCCACTTGCGTTGCAAAGATTCGAAAAAGTTAGCAAGTTTAGTTAAAACCCAATTCACCCCCCCCCCTCTTGTGTTTTACAATTGGTATCAGAGCCTCTTCATTTTTAGCATAACCTCTTGAAGTAAAGATTATGGCCGGTAATTCCGCATTGGCGTATCTAGAGGGGTCTTCCACCATTAGGCCACCACTTTTTGATGGAAATAATTATGAGGCTTGGAAAGAACGTTTCAAGATATATGTGTGCTCAATAGATTATTCTTTATGGCATATATTTGAAGATGGTCCATATGTGCCTATGAAGATGGTGGATGGTGTTCAAGTGCCTAAACCGGACAAAGAGTTAAATGAGTTTGAGTCCAAGAAGATGACTCAAAATTACAAGGCAATGAACATTCTTAGTTGTGCCTTGAATCCGGATGAGTACAACCGTGTGCTTGGAAGAAAATCCGCACACTCCATGTGGAAAATGCTTGAGGTTACTCATGAAGGCACAAATCAAATCAAGGAGTCAAGGTTAAATTTTCTTGTTAGAGAATATGAGCTCTTCTCCATGAAGCCAAATGAGTCAATAAATGAGATGAGCACAAGATTCACAAATGTGATAAATGGCTTGAAGTCTTATGGCAAAGAGTACACCATGGGTGAAATGAATAGGAAGATTCTCAATTCTCTTCCTAAAAGTTGGGAAAATAAAGTCCTTGCCATTGAAGAGTTTAAGAATTTAAAGACCTATTCAACGGAGGAACTTCTTGGCTCACTACTCGCCTTTGAAATGAAGATAAAGAAAAATTGTTCTACAAAGGGTAGTGATCTTGAGTCCATCATCAATAATGAAGAAGGAGAGAAATTGTTCTTCAATCTCAAAAATGCAAAGTGCTTGTTAAGCCATTGGGATGAAGAAGAAAGTGATGATGATCAAGAAGAAAATGATCACACATGTCTTATGGCATTTGATAATGAGGTACATCCTTCTCCCTCCACTTCAATTTCCTATGATGATGATGAGGATGATCCTAATGAGCTATTATGTGACATGTATGATCAATTGAAAAAATGTGCAAAGCAAAACAAAGACTTGAAGCTTAAAATTGAATCTTTGCTTGAAGATAAATCTAGGTTGTCTAGTGAAAATAAAAAGCTATGTGATGATGTTGATTGCATGAAAATTGAAAAAGAAAAGCTTATTTCTACTTGCAACACTTCATCATTAAAGTACCTAGAAACCTATGATAAATTGACATCTCTTGAACTCAAACTTGTTGAATTTGATCTTTTGGAGAACAAAGTTAAAGATCTTACCCTTCTTGTTGAGAACTTTACTAAGGGTAAGAAAAATCTTGATGAAATTCTTGGTTTGCAACGTGCTTCACATGATAAACATGGTCTTGGTTTTAATGCTAATCACAATGATCATGCTAGCTCTTCTAAGTTGCCTAAGAATCACCTTGTGCATGCTAGTACCTCACATAGGCAAATTAGATATCATGAGCATGTTCACAATTCTTCTAAGCCACACATTTGTTGCACATATTGTGGAAAACATGGTCATACTAATGCTAGATGCCATGTTAAGAAGAAGATTGAAAAAGGGGTAAAAACTATTTGGAAAGTTAAACGTATCTCAACTAACCCCAAAGGACCCAAACAAAAGTGGGTACCAAAAGCTACTCTTCCCTTGATCTTATAGGTTCTTATAAGTTAGATGTATGCCACAAAGCTTCAATGGACTTGATTAGAAGAGAAGTGGCATTGGGGAGAAGTCAAAGGAGATGTGCCAAAAGAAGAAATTCAAAAGCACTCCTTAATACTTGGATTCTCAAAGCTCAAATGTTAATCAATTGGAGAACCAAGTTGCTTAGATACAAAGAGCAAAGCATCAAGTGCTGACAAGAGCCAAAATTGTCAAGCTAATACCTTCATCACTTGGTAAGAAAGCAAAGGTATCAAATCACTTTCTCTTAACACTTTATTGTGTTTAAGTGTTGTTGATATATATATTTTTATATGCTTGCTCTTGTACATGTTGCATCTCACATTCTTGAATGTTATATTCATATAGATAACCTTTAGCATGTTCATTATTGTCCATGTTGAGTTTAGCTAAGGTATCTATGAGATGTAGCTTATGCAACTTGATTGATTCTTGTTTTTGTCATGTCATATTCATTTAAGAATCCATCTTGTTGTCTTGGTTTTTTGATGTGCATGATCCTTATGCATATTTGTGTTACTTGAGATATTGAGCTAATCATGAAGGACCTTTGAAAAGGTACCATATTTGTTCTCAAGAATTCCTGGTAGGTAACAAAGAGTTCTAAGCTTCAAGATGAAGATATGAACTTCAAGGAATGGCATAAGTGAGCTAAGACTCCAAGAAAAGAGTCAAATGCTAAGGATTACAAGATTGTAGAGGGTTCATCAAGATAAGAAAAGTCACCCATCATTGATGACTCTACACTTGTCATGCAAAGAAGATTGAGAAGCTCAAGGAACTCATTGAAGGAACTCAAAGTGCAAAAGCATTCATCAAATTCAATGAGTTATTACTAAACTCAATCTCTTTCCTTTATAACATGTTTGCTCTTCATTTGTTTTGATTCTTTTGAGCATGCTATAAGAGAGCTTAATGATTTGATCCTTGTGATGAAATCTCTTTTTAAACCCCCCCCCCTCTAGTATGTAGTGTTTTATGCTTTGGGGGAGTTTGTATATGCTTTGTTTTGTTTTCACTTGATCTGTATTGCATATAGGGGTTTGTGTTTATATTCAAGTCTTTAGCATTTATCTTATGTGATTGATCGTCTAGATGCTTGACTTAGGATGTAAACTGTGATTGTGGCATTGATTATGCCATGGGTTGTGTTTTTTTTGTGTGTTTGGAAGTGGCATAACCTAAGAGGGAGTATTTCAAATGTTTTCAACTCATTCAATTGTTCTTATTTTACATCATCACATCACTTGTTGGCTTGCTTTTCATCTTTTAACTCTTATAGCCAACTTGTGTAAGTTATTTTGAAAGTTATATGTGTTATAAATGTTTTTGTCTTGAATAGGTATCACATATACTCTACCTCAATAACTTTGAGATCATATTCTTCATTTTCTTATCCATTGTGATCTCATTTTAGTTTTTGGTTAGTAATCACTTTAAGAGTTGCTACACTCATTTA
The DNA here is from genome assembly GCA_026122235.1 of Vinca minor. Classification (NCBI taxonomy): domain Eukaryota; kingdom Viridiplantae; phylum Streptophyta; class Magnoliopsida; order Gentianales; family Apocynaceae; genus Vinca; species Vinca minor. The sequence continues at coordinate 1,570,439 of JAOCZM010000226.1, forward strand.
GCTAACCATTAACTTGTTAGAGGAATGTACTCCAAGTGCTATCTTACACTTCCTCTACTTTTATTGGTTGTGATACATGTGCTTAACTCATGTATTCATGGTATCACTTCCACTTGTACTTTGTTAGCTATATTTTCAAACGTGTTTTACAATTGGCTATATTTACAATTGGTATCATTTTTTTTTTACAATTGGTCAATTTGTATCATACTTGGTTTTATCTCAAATAGCTAACATCGTATGTTTGATAGACGGGGAGATTGTTCGTTTATTCTCTATCTCCTTTGTTTTTAGCTTAGGTTGATATTCTTTTTGAGCCATACATGACCATCTTTTGGATTTATGTGTTATTATGGACTCCTTGTTTTTTAGAAATAAACCAAGCTTATTCATAAGTAATCCTTCTTCAGAATTATTTTTGGTCTTTAGGATTGATCTTTTGGCTCTTATTTTTTTCAATCTACAAGACCATCAAGTTGTTTCCATGGTTTTTAAGTTTGTCTTTATATTTGGGAGGATTATTAAATTTCATCAAGCTTCTCCTAAATTAATCTTTACTTTTCGTTAAAATGCTTTTCTTATTGGCGCTCTGATATCCCTTTTTGATTTTGACAAAAAGAGGGAGAGTTTTTAGTGTTGCAAATGTGCCAAGAGAAGTAATTTACAAAAGGAGAAAGCTTAGAACTTGCAAAATGGGAGAGATAAGGGATTCTTTAATATAGGGGGAGTAGAATGTTTTTTGTGAAAACTTCTACTTGCTTGGATCCTCAATATCCTTATCTTATGCATACATTTGGTATCTTATTTTTGCATATTATTCCCATTTGCATCAATGTTTTGTCATCATCAAAAGGGGGGAGATTGTTAGCCCGAAGGGTAAAATATCCTATGTTGTTTTGATGATAACAAACCATTGATAGTTCTAATGTTTGAGTGAGCTTGTTCTTTATAATAGGATCCTTAGCACTCATATCAACATTGATGAAAATGGTAAGTTAGCTTCTTGTGTAAACTAAGGTATGTATATTACACACAAGAATGCTATTATATGGAAGGAATGAGGCAAGGAGGTTGGTTGGGAAATAGGGCTCTTCAAAGAGTCCCTAATGTATATGGCAAAAGAACTTAACATGCTAGTGCTTAAGTTTCTCGTTCTATCTTGGTTTATCTTATAAGCACTTAGCTTTACACTTATTTGTTCTTATATCCTTTTGCCATGCTTCCTTGTACTTAAAATTGTCCATATCCTATCTAATTACATCAAAGTTTGTCATAATCAAAAAGGGGGAGATTGTTAGCCCTAAGGGTGATCGAACTCGGTTTTTGATAATGGACAAACACTTGATGTTGTGTCTAATGTTTATATCTTTGTGATAGAATATCGGAACATATATTGGAAGCTCTAAGTACTTCAATCAAGCCATGATCAAGATTCAAAGTCGTATTATTCAAGGCTCATCTTTCAAGATTGAAGATTGAAGACTTAGGTTTGGTTAGATTAGCTTTGTCATTATAAGTCTTTATCTTATAAAGCTCTAACCAAAGCTCTCATGAACATAAGCTCTACACTCTAGTCTTGCATGCACACATACACGTTTTCAAAAGGCTTAGTTTCAAAATGATCCTTACAAGTGTTCGTATTTCAAAAGCCTTTATTTTCTAAGTCTAAGTCCTTTAAAATGGTTTTCCAAGTGTTCTTACTTGTTAGCTTTTGGGAAAACCTTTTAGACTTCAAAAGATTTCAAAACGTGTGAAAAATCAGCTTGGAAGTTCGGTCAACCGAGCTCAAGCTCGGATCAACCGAGCAGATACTGAGAGGTTTGAGTGTCTGCTTCGGTAGACCATATAGGTAGGTCGGTCGACCGACCTTGCTGAGGATGATCCGAAGTTGGCCTCGGTCATCCGAGGTGCTCTGTTCGGTCCACCGAACTTTGCATTTTCTAGCCGTTTTTTACCGTTGGAGTGTCGTTTTTCAGCCATATTTGAAATATATAAATACTCCAAAGCTAGAGAATCATTCCAAGGCTTGTACATACATTTTACATTGATTTCTTATCAAGTCTAAACACTCTCAAAGTAAATGCTCTTCATTTCTATGATCTAAATCAATCAAGAGCAATCTTTCAAAAGCAAGACAAAGAGTGTGCTTCATATGTTCAAGAGCTGAAATTGTTTGTGCTTCAAAGGTATACATTCTCACTTATAAGAGTGATCAATCTTTGTATTTAAACAATTCATTCCCTTTCTAAGTGATTGGGTAATTCTTGTAAAAGTCCTACTTTGTGTGGGCAATTTGTAAAGTCCTACTTTGTGTGGGCAAGCTCTTAGTGAGTTTATCTAGTGTGGTTGTGTTGTAAAACTCTTAGTGAGTTAGCCACAAGTGTAAACATTCTTCTTAGTGAAGTTGTTTGAAATCCTTGGGTGCGGCTCAAGGTAGTGGATGTAGATTCTAAGTGAATCGAACCACTCTAAATCCTTTGTCTTGTTATTGGGTTTTACTTTGCTTTTGTTCATCTTGTTCAAACTCCCACTTGCGTTGCAAAGATTCGAAAAAGTTAGCAAGTTTAGTTAAAACCCAATTCACCCCCCCCCCCCTCTTGTGTTTTACAGAATCAATGGAGACATAAGGTCTAAGGATTCCAAAATAGTATTGAGTAAGTAATACTTATGACTAAGGACCATGAAATATTACTTCTCTAATATATCTCAATATATTGCATTTATGATATGATTTGTATTCATTACACATGATTAGTAAAACATAATCATCAATCAAACATCATACTAGTTTTATTTCATTGTAAAGAACTTACATAAAACTAGGGACAACTAGAATAGTAATTACATAAGCTAATGAGTTTTACTATCAAATCAAGCATTTGATGTTCAGAAGCAAAATTAACTATTCAAATGACATGCTCAAAAGATATAAAACGTACAACATATGCCAATGGTCACATGGCACTACTAACACAGAAAAGTCCCCTAACCCACTTCCCTCGACAGCCCGGGCTACACCACTTACGCCTTGAGAAACAAGCTTAGGTCCGGCATCATCTGTCTATTGCTAGGAGTCATTCACCTCAGACTCTTTCCCTCGAGCCAGACACTGCCTTGCGCGAGCTCGCAGAACTCATGCTCGTGGTAAATCTTATTATAAAGTAAAATAATTTTAAATTTATTTTAAGTGAACAATTTTCGAATTTCCTGGAAATGTAAATGATGGAGGCTTTTTTCTAAGAGAAAATCGCCACGTTGCTTAGTGCGCCGTACCTTGGCATGATACTCCTGAGTAGCCTGACGACTCCGAAGAGTACCTGGTCTCCCACGCTGAGCCCTACCTTCCACAGACTGCCTCGGTTGTGTCGCCGGTTGCTGAATGACAGCTTCTGCTATGTCGGCAGCGCGTGATCTGCAAGCAACTGCCTTCCCAGTCGCCTCAAAGGCATCTTTGAGGGATTTGGTAGCCTAGGTGATGAGACTTTTGTAGTGGCGACATTTCTAGTCGCAGGCTTCTCGAATTCAGCCAGTATCATCTTGTTTGACTCTGTCTGTAACATAAATATTAAAATTAGTATATTCAAAATAAAAAGATTTATGTTGACAACAAAACGAATAAAACTTACCAAAATATCTTCAGCTGTAGCGTCGGATTGAAAACCCATCGGGATTGGCCTGGGATCCCTATTTCTTGGGTTCGTGAGATGGTGAACGGTAATATTATTATACCAATCCATGTACTCACGGGTTCGTTCAATAACATTACAGAGAGCAGGAGCAGCGTCCGCCAGTGCATCGGCGCGGTCGTCCCACAAATTTATATATTGGCGGTGCACGAAACACCAACAATTGACTTACCCCTTGTGTCTCATTGATCAAATCTAGCTGATCACGAAACACCAACAATTGATATCTCGGCGCGTTGCGGAAACTCCGGGCTGTATTCCATCTTGCCCTGTAAGGTCTACCGTCAACGGGGATCTCATTTGAAATCTCGCCTCGTTTCTCCGGACAGAGGCATGAAATTCTCTCCCACGCCCACAACTGGTCAAATTAAACAGCATCGATTATTAAATATTGAACTTACATATTAAACATAAAACTTTATATAATTTAGACAAACTTGAATGAGAAAATAACAGTCGGTAATGTTCTTGGAATCAGCCATGCAGGAGATGCAAATCGTTATATATGTACATCAACTATTTCTACTTTTTTTCTAAATAGCATAAACTTAAAAGTAAGCCCTAAATAGCACAACCTTTTTATGCGGCTACGATCTGTTTGTCAAAATAGCGTTTTAGACGAAAATTCAAGCTAAAAAAAGTCATGTGCCAGGTACATGACTCCGAGGTGTGGGGTAAATATGTCATTTTCAAATCAGCACCTCTCCAACCTTAAAAGACAAGACAAAACTTTATTCTTCATCTTCTTTGTCCTTTTTTCCATAATTTCTTCAAATTTTTATGTCCAAAATTTTGTTTATTGTTTGAATTTCGGTATTATGTATAAATTGGATTAAAATTTAATGAATGAAGAGTGGGAATTGTCGGATTAAATCAAGGATCATCGGATCCTTTAAGCATCAATCAAAACTCAATCCAGAATCTCTAAGAAATAATCAAAATTCACATAGATCAGAGACTTTTTCTTGATAATTGGATATTAAAAATTACTCCCTCCATTCCTAAATATAAGACTCTTTAGACAATTTGAGAAAATTAAGGAAATTGTCATTTTCACCTAAACTTCCAATATTATCTCCCACCCTCCCTCTCTCTCACTTCTTTGTCATAAAGAAAGGAAAATGTTGAGGGTATAATTGGAATAAATTGTTGACAACTAATAAAACAACCTTAAACGACAATTAATTTGGATACCTAGATATCTCCTAAACGACAATTAATAGGGAATGGAGGGAGTACAGTTTAAACTAAAAAAAAAAGATTCAATCTTTGAAATCATCTCACCATTTGGAAGGGAACCCAGATTGGGGATTGATTATAGAATTTGGATTGAAACAAACAAATATCTCTAAGAAGAAGAATAAATTTGTATGTCCAAAATAATAAAAACAGAGGATATGCTCATCCTCTTCTTTCTTGGTTATTCCACTCCTTTTATATATATATATATATATATATATATATATATATATATATATATATATATATATATATATATATATAAGCAATGGAATTCCTAAGCTGGGAAAGAGATGGGATGAGATATTATATTTATATTAAAAATTTAGGATATATAGTAAAAAAATTAAATATTTTCTTTCTAAAATAAAAAATAAGTTGGACATCAAGATTTGAAGAAATTGTGGAACAAATGACGAAAAATATGAAGAATAGAGATTTTTCTTGTCTTTTTAGATTGAGAGAGGTGTTGATATGAAAATGACATTTTTATACTAAATCTCGGAGTCATGTGTTGCACATGACTTTTTTAGCTTGAATTTTCACTTAAAATATTATTTTGACAATTAGAGTACCCGCGTAAAATGAATGTGTTATTTAAAACTTAATTTTTTGTTTATACTATTTATAAAATATTAGAAATAATTAATGTACATATATAGATGTTTTGTTTCGTAACCCAAGAGTGTTTTTATGGTTGATGGGACTATATATTTTTTATACATATAGCATTACATATTATTGGAAGATGAATAAACTTTAGCTTATATTCCTATTATCTTAACTTTTACTGACATCTTTCTGTTAAGGTACGATCGAGTTAGTCAAACCACAATTAGAAAATTCAGATTGTTCAAAAACTTCGAAAAGTAAGAATTTTAAATATCTAGATAAGTGACGGCTAAAAATCTTCTGTTTACATTCGATTTCATTTTATCTTTTTATTAATAAGAAATTGACATGTATTAATATTTTAATTTAAAAAATATATATCTACAAAAATAGTGTAATACATCAAAGAAAAATAAATACGTGAAAAACATTTATTTCTAAAGATATGAAATAAGACACAGAAAAAAAGATATATGATTTTATACATAAGTGACACGTAACTGTCATTCTAATTTCCAAGTACCCGGTGCTTCGATAATAAATAATTCAAAGTTCTCTATTAATTGTAACTTTTCAAGTTCGCTTATAAGAAATCATTTTAGAAGAAAGGAAATACTTTTATTCCAAGTACACAAGCGCAGAATAATAAATAATGGAGGGTGGGAGCGCTTCTTTCCATATCAGACAAACTCGCGAATTGACAATCCTACGAGTTTTAAGGGGTTTTACGAACCTAGGTAGGAACAGTAATCAAGTAGGATTGGTGTAAACTCGTGGGATCGGACTCAAGGATCGTAGGATCCTACGAGTCAACTATTTTTTCTTTCGGGTCGATTTTTTATTTTATTTTTATAAAAAAACTGATGTTTTATTTTAACCAAGGCCGAAAAAAATTCTGTATCTTGTTCTTCTCAACTTAAAGTCTCAAACTTTACACTTCGCAGTTTTTTGGGTATTCTTCAAATTTCAATCTTCTCAACTCAAGCCTCGGCTCCAATTTACATCAGATTTTTTGTCATTGAGTTTCTTTTACGCTATCTACTGGATTCTGTAACAACGACGTTGAAAAGATTATTTGAATTGAAACCATAAACTCAAATTTGATTGATTACGTTATTCAAATTCAATCAAATAATTAATGTTACAAGCTTGACATTTAGTTTATCCGGTTGTGAGCGCAATTGGAGTGCTTTTGAGATGATAAAGTTTCATTTTAACCAATTTATTTGCATGTCATTTTAAAGCTTATGTAATTATATAATACTTATTATACATAAATTGATTTTTTCACTCTCTTTTCAATTTAATTTCAATTAAGATATTTTATGTAAATAAATTGTACTTTTGTGTTTTGAATTTGTGATTAACATGTTGTTCTATGAGTACGTATATATTTTCAAATGATTTTTTTAAAGTAAGTAGGATCTACTATCCATGTTATGATTCTACGATGGTTACATGCCTTTCTGATCCTACGTAGGATCTCGATTTTGACTGCCTTGCTTCTTTCTGTTTGGACGGCACAAAATATTCATCAACATCATTCGTTTCAAAGTTTGGCAAGTCCACTTTTTTTTTTAAAGAGTTATTTATTTATTAGGGTGGACCATATCTATTACGAGAAATAGGAGGATTCAAGAAGTGGGGAGGGGTTCGAACTCATGACATCTACGTCATGAAGTCTTAGTCTTGGCCACTTACAATGGTGGAGCATTGAAGGAGCAGCCTCCCCCTCCCCTCCCCCCAAGAATTTTCAATTTTTTTATATATTAGGTATATATATCCAACGGTTCAGAATAAAATAGATTTTTTTTTTTAAAATGGCCCCCCAAGAATTTTTAATTTTTTTTATATACTAGGTATATATATATCCAACGGTTCATAATAAGAGAAATTTTTTTAAAAAAAAAAAAAAAAGATCAGACGATTTATAAATCACATGAAAATATATGTTACACACCCAAATTTACCTACCATTTAGAAGTTTCTACTAGGGCTCTCAGAATCGTCAATCTTGGTCTTTCACGCAGACATTGGAGCACTGATCACTGAGCAGAGAAGTTCTCAAAAATTGGAGCAGTGAGCTGCGAGCACTGAGAGCAGCCATTCCATTTCCATTGATGATTGATTCAAGTTGTCTGTGAAGGCCCAATTTCTGCAACAAATTCTCCAAAGTAAATTCCCCAATTTTTTATGATGATAAACCCTATATTTTGAATTAGATATTGTTTATTCTTTTTTTTTATTCTCGATGATGATAAATCCTAGAAGTTCAATGGGTGATTGTTTATTGTTTTAGCTCAATGGGTGTCAAAATATTGTTTATTGTTTATTGTTTTAGTGTCAAGATTTTTTTATTATTAATGAATCATTCGTTTTATAGTTATATTCAGGTTGTTTAGTTAATTTTCAGGTTATTTGTGAAAGATGAGTAAAATGAAGTCTATTGATGCTTTCTTTAAAAGAAAAAATAGCGATACTTGAGGTGATAGTTGTCCTTCGGAAAATGTAACTTTTACAAGTGTTGAAATTAATGCTTCTAAATCTCCAAAGTTTGAGTCTAAAAATCATCCAAGTAGTCGTGAAGAATTTATTCTTGAAGATTTTGATGCTACTACTTTGCCAAGGGATCCGGGGGATCGTCGTCCAATATGAGAATATCCAGTTAATAAGCGGGATGAAGTCATACGAGCATATACAAACATGGGGGCACGTCAACCATATTTGACTCAATAAATGTTCCTGATATAAGTTCTCCATATACGGTGAAACGTGGTTGTAGAAAATTTGACATCAATGTGGAACATCATTATCGAGTTGATATATTTAATGTTTCTATGGATTCTCAACTCTCTGAGCTAAATATTCGATTTAATGAGCAAACAGTGGGTCTTCTTGCTCTTAGCTCGGCCTTGGATCCAAAGGGTGTTTATAAATCTTTTAATATTGATAACATTTGTTGTCTTGTGGAAAACTATTATCCTCTTGATTTTAGTGAGCAGGAGAAGATAAGCTTGAAGTACCAATTGCAACACTATAAGATTAATGTTTTGAATCATCCGAAATTGAAGAATTTGTCAACAGTTTCTGATTTATGCCAAGGATTAGCAGAGACGGATATGAATAAAGTGTTTTTTATTGTTGATAGATTGATCCGACTTATATTGACTCTTCCAGTTTCTACTGCAACTACTAAAAGAGCATTTTCATCAATGAAGATTATTAAGACAAGGCTTCGGAGCAAGATGGATTACGAGTATCTTGCTGATAGTCTTGTGGTTTACATTGAAAGAGAAATCGCCGAAACTTTTGATTCAAACTCTATATTAGATGATTTTGCATCCATTAAAGATAGACGGGTACCACTTTAGGTAACATTTATATGAAAATGTCAAGTAGTTTTTTTGTTCAAACTCTATAATATATGATTTTGTCTTCTTGAAACACCGGTTGGGACTACTTTAGATAATGTATTGATTTTTTGTATTTCAAGTATCTTTATATAATATACATTTTATTTTACGACGGACCCCTAAACTGAATTCCTGACTCCACCACTGACCACTTGAACAATGCCTCATTGGCGTTTGGCAAGTCCACTTACCATTGAGGTTTTGGATATATTTTGAGATACGTGTGAAACAATCTCAACTGTTGGATGAAAATTTGACGGTCGAGATATTTTTAAGTGAAATAGTGTATTTTATAACATATGTTAGAACAGGTTCTAAAATGTCTTTCTAACATGTGTTTGCGAACACTGATAACATGTGTTCTCGACATTTGTTTTGTGGTTTCTAACACCTGTTCAGCCCCGTTTTATCACGTGCTGAACAAAAGTACGTTCATCACTGGAGCTAGGCTTTACCCTTGACTCAAGACTTCTTATTACACTGTTTAGTACATGCATAAATGTACAACAGAACCTATTGCATCTCTCTATATATAATCTTACATTTACTAAATAGTATCAATTAAACTATTATTTTGTAACTAGTAAATTCCATTAGTAACAACTAGAAGTAACTTTTGTAAAGGAATACTTAGCCCAAAAAAAAAAAAAAATTAACTTTTGTTAAGGAATGCCTTTTATATTCAATTAGAATCTTGGTCATATCATATATATATATATATATAGTGGCGGAGCCAGAAATTTGTCATTAGGGACGAATTTTTTATTGAAAATTTTTAGGGGGCGAAATACCATATTTATAAGGAAATATCACAAAAAATAAATTATTTCAATAGAAAATTTGTCGTTACTGAAAATGGTGGGGACGGGCGTCCCCTCTTGCCCCTCTCAGCTCCGCTACTATATATATATATACACATTACAGAAGCCCTATACATACATATATTTGTATCTATATATTTCTTCCATCCTTTTTTCTTAGATTTTCACATTTTTTAATTAATTTACTAATTTTTATTGGTTGAGAATATTTAGGTTAATTAAATTTATTGAAAATTAACTTATCTTAATAAAAATTAAATATCAACTTTTATTGGTGAAAAAATGTTAAACTATTTTATTTAAATTGGGAGAGGGGGGATTCGATCCCCCGACCTGCAAGCCAGATGCTACGCCACATTGCCAACTACTCTTAATTGGCTTATAAGAGTATCCCACATTGAAAAGTTACATTATTTTTTGAGTTTGACAATACTATAAAATATGGTACTTTGACATGTTTTGAGTTACAAAATTGGGCTGACATTTTAGCCCATCAAATTAAGGAAGCTCGCTTATTTGCTTCTTATATTTTTTATTTATATAAATACAAACAGTTAAAATTTTAACAAATAACGGGTAATTCAGATGACCGGGTCCTCTGAATTCCGATTGAACTTATAATCAAGTTCGATTTAGCTCAGACTTATGCAATGTTCAATTTTTTTATTCTAATGGAGAATTTTTATTTTCATAATATATTTTTAAAAATAAATAAATTTGAATATTTAAAAAAAATCAATTCGCTTCGTTTATATTGCAAAAATCAAGTGAATATTTTTCTAAACTCTATAAAACTAAATTATTAATTTGGAGAAATTTTAATTTATAATCTATCTATCTACCTATCTATATTTATATTACAGAGATTATTTTTCATTTTCAACCAATCACAACCTTTATAATCCTACGTGTAATTTTATGAAATTGTTTGGTTTTTTAATTGGTTAAAAAAATATGATTGGTTGAGATGATTTATTTATTTGTTAATTTAATGATATAGCTTGATATCTTTGACTTATTCAATTGAAATAGTTAATTTTAATATTTTTAATTGTTTTTTATTTTTCCTATTCAATTTTATTCTTTTTTCTCTTTTCAATACAATTCAAGATCCCACTTTGAAAGTTTATGAAGTTTTTGCAATTTGACAACATTACAAATAAATGGGTTGAGAATGATTTTTTATTGAATAAATTGATTGAGTTGGTTTTTAGTCCATTAAATTGAGTGACAAATCCAATTTTCTTTTCAATTTTTTCATTCAAATGGTTAAAGTTTTTTTTAAAAAAAAATATTTAGTTTAACGAATCATTTAGTTTATAAATTAACCAGCAGGTCAACCTGCTCACTAATCTTTTTAATTAAAAGACTATAAACTTTTACAAAATAATTTTTTTTATCCCGCCATTAGTTTTAGAGTATCATTAACTAAGTTGGAATTTTCCCAATGAATTTGAGAGGCAAACTTTATTAGCTTTTCAAATTGTTCAATTAAACAATCTATATCTACTTATATTTATATTACAGAGCCTATTTTTCATTTTCAACCAATCACAACCCTTTTTACAATCCTAAGTGTAATTTTATGGAATTGTTTGATTTTTGATTAGTTCAAAAAATATGATTGGTTGAGATAATTTTTTATTTATTAATTTAATGATATAACACGATATCTTTGACTTATTCAAATGAAATAGTTAATTTTAATACTTTTAATAGTTTTTTATTTTTCCTATTCAATTATATTATTTTTTATCTTTTCAATGCAATTCAAGATCCCACATCGGAAGTTTATGAAGTTTTTGAAATTTGACAACATTATAAATAAATGGGTTGAGAATGATGTTTTATTGAATGAATGAATTGATTGAGTTAGTTTTTAGTCAATAAAATTGAGTGGCAAATCCAATTTTCTTTTCAATTCTTCATTCAAATAGTTAAATTTTTTTTAAAGAAAATTAATTCAACGAATCATTTAGTTTAATAATTAACCAGCAGGTCAACCTGTTCACGAATTGTTTTCATTAAAAGAGTTAAAAAAATTTAAAAAATATTTTTTTTATCTAGCCATTAGTTTTTAGAGTATTATTAACTAAGTTGGAATTTTCCCAATGAATTTGAGAGGCAAACTTTATTAGTTTTTCAGATGGTTCAATTAAACAAACTATCTATAATTATATTATAGAGCCTGTTTCCAGTTTTAACCAATCACAACGCTTTACAATCCAATGTGTAATTTTATGGAATTGTTTGGTTTTAATTAGTTTAAAAAACATGACTGATTGATATTTTGCATATAAATACAAAATTCTTATATTGTTTTTTTTTCTATATAGGTATGTTGAAAAATAAACAACAATATCCGTGTAGAATGTCATTTTTTCACTTTTATGCTATTTAATATTTTTTAAACAATTAATTTTGTTTCCGTGCATAGCACGGGTGATTAGGCTAGTATCTATATATTACAGAGCAGTTATACATACATATATTTGTATCTATATATTCCTTCAATTTTATTTTCTTAGATTTTTATATTTTTTTTTATTTCCTCTAATTTATCTAATCCTAATAAAGTAGTCATGCATTTGAAATGTTTTCATAAATAAATTTCTTCCTGATCTTTATCTAATACAAGTCTCCTAATATATCTTTAACTCAATATTTCATCCCTCAATATTTCCTATCAGTTATCCATATCTTTTACTAATAACCCTAGAATTGTCTTTATCTTCTACAAAATCTTTTAGATAAATTCAAATCAAACACTTAAGTATGCATTTTATTTTAAAAGAGCTCTAGGCATCTTCATCAGTCACCCGAGACGAGTTTTCCCTCAACAAAAATGTTTCCTCCATTATTCCTTTCTTTCGGTATGCTATTGCGTATAGAATTTTATTATCACTGATCATTATTTATGCTATTTCTTTAATTTTGTTGTTTTTCTCTTACAGGTATTACAAACTTGAGGAATCAAATCAAATTACTTTTTATAACTTATTGTGTCAAGTAAGAATTCAATATTTAACCTTTCGTTTCGAAAAAATCTGCAACTTCTATTGTTTGTTTTTTTGTTTCTCTTTATTTCTTTTTTTGTCTCCTGATTTTTTTTTTATTAATTTGCAAAATTTAAGTTTGTATCGTCAATTTTATCGGATAACAATTTGTTTCCTGATTTTTGTTTTAATTTGCAAAATTTAAGTTCCTATTATCAATATTATCGGATGACAATGAAAGTGCAAACAACAACAAAAACTATACTTTTATTTTATGCAATAAGTTCTTGCTGCTAATTTAGGAGCCTAAACAATTCAATTTTATCTACATGTTAATTGAATTAGTTATTTAGAAGTTTTCATAACCTATTTTTAATTCATTTAATTTATATTTTTGGGAAGTCTCACCGCAGTTGGATATAGAACTTTCAATGACTCCACTGTCAACCTATGACTAGTACTGTGAAACGGGCCGGCCCGGTCCGCGGCGGGCCGGCCCGTGCGGGCTTAAGGCAATCGGGGCGGGGCGGGGCGGGCGGGCTTGGACTCAATTTTGCGGGCCCTTGAAACATATGCCCATACCCGCACCGCCCAAGGTCCGCGGGCTTGCGGGCCCGCCCGCGGGCCCACTCAATTTTTTTTTTTTTTTGTTAAATAAAGATTTACCCATTAATAATAAAATAGTTAAGGTCATGTATACTTTTATTTTATTTATGTATACTTTTTTTATTACTATCAAGTGAGTAGGAAATATGTTAATATATACCATATTATATATAATATATATACTATTCCAAAAAATATTATATATAATATGTATACTTTTATTTTTACCATCAAGCGAGTAGAAAATATGTTAATATATATCATATTATATATAATATATATATACTATTCCAAAAAATATTATATATAATATGTATACTTTTATTTTTACCATCAGTGAGTAGGAAATATGCTAATATATACCATATTATATATAATATATATACTTTTCCCAAAAAATATTATATATAATATGTATTTTTTTTAAATGAAAAAAGCCCGCGGGCGACCGCATGATCCGCAGCGAGCACGTGAGCTAAAAGCCCGTATTTTTGCGGATCAATATTTCCTAAGCCCATACCCGGTCCAAGGCGGGGCGGGGCGGGCCGGTCCGCGGGCTTCGGCCCACTTTGACAACACTACCTATGACCAAGATTAGATGTGGATCTGTTTCTTTTCCCTTATTTTTTTTCCTTTCACAAAAAAATAAATAAATAAAAATACATGAATAGGAAAACCAAAGTATACATTATACAGTTTCCATATCTGTTTGTTTGTCAATTTTATGAACATATTCATGCTTATATCTATATGAGTTCGTCAATTTAAAAAGTTTTACTCTCTTCTTTCCAAATTGAATGTCCACTTTCCTATTCATTTTGTATAAAAAATGAACATTCAAGAGATTGATTTGGAAATTTTTTGGAAGTGATAAATTGTTACATATAATTTATTTATTTATTGCAAGAGATTGATTTTAGGAAATTTGTTAGGACCCAAACCTTAGATGCCGATTATATCAAAGTTTTAAATTTTCTTACATTTTTTGTAACCGTACTCATGTTTGTCTACTCTAATGCATATTTTCCCATCGTTCTTTTTTACCGCAAGTTAATTTTTTTTTCATGTTCGACTGTTCGACTCTACTCAGTGAAATCAAAGACATTTACTAGAACGTTCATTGATTGAAAGAAAAAAATAAAATGTGTACATTTGAAGAACAATTTAAACATTAAATTTAATGAATTTTTTATAATTTTTTTGTGGTAACATTTTGAAGTTCTTAATATAAAACATTGTACCATGACTAAAGATTAGTCACGGAAAGTAGAAAAAGTAGATTAGCCTAAATTTAATTCCCATAACTTTTAATTGGGACGTTGCATTAGACTGACCATGGTTTAGCAGAAAGGACTAACCATGGCAGTGTTTTTTTTGAAATTTTTTTTTGTCCAGGGTCCCAGACGCGCCTTGCCACGTCAGCCTTGGACGAAAGTGGGACTTCCGTCTTCCCCCCCTCAACCTCCAAAAAGTTGGTAAAAAAAGACTTGGGTTTTTTCGTTCAATTCCAGAACGGAAGTGCCACTTCCGTTCTGGCCTGGCAGAAATTTTGTGCCTAAAACACTTCGTTTTTTGTTTTTTGCCAACAAATTTTTGAGTTGGTATTTTACAGCAAAACAAATCACTAAAACATAATATTTACAAAAAATGTGTACAAAAATTACTTTGACAAAACTTGCTTTATTAATAAAAAACGAACAACGTAAAAAACAAACAAATCGTATATATCATAAATTAAACAAATTGTATGTAACAACAATTAAAAAAATGTAAGCAAAAGAAACTAAATCCTATCTACTGCCTCGACGATGTGTATCTATCGGTTGTTTTCGGGATCTTTTGTAGATAGTATGTGTAACTGTCTCTGGTTTGCAGGGCACTACCATGATCCGTTTCGATAACTTTAGCGCCTTCGTGGTCGATATAAATTGGCTCCTCAGGTGAATCTAGTTAGAGTAGTGGAGTGTGTTATTGCGTCTGCATCTGGTCCAGGTGTAGGTTGTACGAGGGCGTCGCACAAAAAAAGACTTTCAGCTATCCCGATGAAGAGGGACCCACACCAGTATGCCCCCCCAATTGACTACCCGGAGAAAGAGTGTTGATGCTCGGAAATTGGCATAGAAATCGGGAGGGTACATAAGCCTGAGTCTGAAACTGAGTCTGAGTCAAAGTCTACGACTGAGTCTAATCTTCCGGTGTTTGAGTCGGTCCCGCCACGTCGCTTAGTGCGCCGTATCTCGGCAAGATACAGTAGCCTGACGACTCCGACGAGTACCCGGCTTCCCACGCTGAGCCCTACCTTCCACAGACTGCCTATGTTGTGTCGTCAGTTGCTGAATGACAGCTTCTGCTATGTCGGCAACGCGCAATCTGCAAGCAACTGCCTTCCCAGCCGCCTCAAAGGCATCTTTGAGGGCTTTAGTGGCCTAGGTGATGAGACTTTTGTACTGGCGACATTTCTAGTCGTCAGGCTTCTCGAATTCAGCCAGTATCATCTTTGATGAAGAACCGTGAGGTTCGACTTAAGTTTGAGCCCGATCTTTCTTCAATTCTCGAACTAGTTTCTAAGGGAATTTAATCAACGCAGCACTAAGGATGGCTAATTAACAATGGAGACTGAAACACCACAACAAGAGAAACTAAACTTGTTGATACAGTAACTCAAAGAATGAATGAAGTTCTACATAGAAGTTCAGACATGAGAAGCTAAGGAATAACCTTACCAAAATATCAATATATCTAACCTAAGTATAAAGGTGGCCAAAATCTCCCTTAAATAGGTTGAGATTTCGGTTACAACTAAAAAGGAAGAATCCTTGAAGAATTAGGACTCTTGGAAAACAACTTGCTATCAAGTAAAACACTTAAACAAGAAGAGTCCTAGTAGATGTGGGACTCTTAACAACTAGATAACCAACTATGGACAACATGTCCTTTATTATAGCAACTACTTAAATACTCTAAATAAAGTAAATAACAAAGCTGGAAAATAATTAAATTCTAGCGTAGACTTTAATTGTACAAAGACTAAAATGCACTTTAATTTCGTCCCAATTCTGGAAGCTTGTTGGGCCAACTTGTACGACGATTTCAGATATTAAGAAGGCAGAATCTGATCTTGTGATCTCATGAAAGTTGTAGATCTGTCTCTTATCTTTAATATGCAACTGGAATCAGCTCCATTTGATAACTGGATCGAAAGTTATGATCATTCTACCAAACTGTTGTAAAGCTGTCCAATCCCTTCTTAGCCTCTTTGCTTGATAGGGCCTTATTGTACACATGTGAACTTGAGAGGCTGCCTTTTATATTCTATGTGTAACTTAACATCCTCTTTGTACTTTAATATACGAATCAATGATGTGGTTAGTTGAATCACGTCCCTTGTTCGAGGCCGCATCATTGGTTCGTGTAAGAAATCTTTTGAGCTGGGCAGCCCTGAGGTTGGTCCCTCATCATCCCCTCCCCCTTGAAAAGCCCGATTCGTCCTCGAATCATCATCACGATCAGTCACATAATCTGAAAAATTTGTAAAAGGGAGCAAGTTAGAAATATAGAAAGTAGAACGTTCACCGTACGTACCTTTTAAAGAAATTCTTTTACGGCTGTCCCAAAAGAATTGTATCTCTCTTTTCCCCATTGTGGCAGCAAGCTTGCTAAGATCATGAACAAAACGCTTACAAAAGCTTGTCTACTCAAATGATGAACGAATGCTATTTGAACTAGTTGTGTTCGGCCATTCCTCAATTGTTGTAACTTCTGCCGGTTAACTTTAATACTTTGAAAACTCATGATGCAACTAAGAAGGTTAATAGAATGAGTGTAATAAACATACTTTTCCATCTTAGCATCTAAGGTGTGTGTATTTATAATAGAAAAAAAGCCCTAAGATGTTTACTAAAACGCTCTCGGTTTTCACTATAAATAAACATATTATCAAAGCAATAAATCGGATGTCTATACTTAAAAGTTATGTGATTAATATGTAGACTATCCGTATATATTTTAAAAGTCCTTTCAGGCTTTAGTTTAATATTTTCCGGAGTAATATAAGCATTTAAAGACTTACTTGCCTTCTTCCTTGCAAGAATTAACTCACATTGGTTTTGAATTTTCTGATTTTTAACCAAAGATAGTTTATACCTTTCACGATTTTGAAGGCTTATACATAGCCCTCTCGGCAACTCCGTAGGGAAGACTTCATGAAATTTCTGAAAAATAGCAAGACTAGATGTAGAAAAAGATGTTAGAGTAAAAGAAAAATCGTTAGTAAAAAGGTTCCTTGCGGTTCCTTTTAAATCCAACAAAACAACAAGTTATTTTGCTTGAATCTCCCTATCTACCTTTCCGGGATTAATGTACAAACATTCTTTTCTCACACTTAGAGCGATTGCCTTTTTTCTCATTTTTGGCTCGGCTTTTTCTATGATTTTTATCTCAGATTTTACCTCATGGGTAGGGTCACTCGTATTTTTCAACTCACTCTCTTTTCTCTCTCTGGGAATATCATCTAAAGGTTGTGAATGAAGTAGCTTTATCGTAACCAAATGTTGATTCCCATCTTCCGAAAGTTCTTCCAACTTGTCGTTTTCTTTCTCAAAATCAGGTTCTTTGGCTTTGTTATCACTAACCCAGGTTCCATCATCCAACATGATCATAGTACTCTTGTTAGGGCAGTCCCTAGCAAAGTGTCCTTTGCCCATACATTTAAAACATCCCTGAACAAGATTTGGATTAGAATTTACCCTTGTATTGGCCGAAACGGTTGGATTTTGTGACCTTACTGCCCCAAACTACCCCGTGGATGTTTTTGCATTATTAAAGACCTCTTTACCCTTGCTTTGGC
This sequence comes from Vinca minor, assembly GCA_026122235.1. Lineage (NCBI taxonomy): Eukaryota > Viridiplantae > Streptophyta > Magnoliopsida > Gentianales > Apocynaceae > Vinca > Vinca minor. The sequence goes on from JAOCZM010000226.1 coordinate 1,588,658, forward strand.
TGGGAAAAACAGTAGAAAAATTCTGGGGTGGATTCGGCTTCTTCCAAGGTTGGAAAGTTGCCGGTTTTGCCCTCAAACTCTTTTCCTGTTGCTGTCTTTCGATATGCTCTGCATAATATAACATAGACGTAATATTATCAAGGTTAGCACGTTCTACCTTTGTTCGGATTTTGCCGTTTAGACCAGCCAAGAACCGAGCCATTGTTGCCTCATCTCCTTCACTAATATCGGCCCGAATCATTGCAATTTTCATTGCCTTGTAATATTCATCGACGGATCTATCACCTTGCTTTAATCTTTGTAGATGGTTATAAAGTTCCCTTAAGTAATTTAGAGGAACAAAACGCCGCTTCATTACCGCTTTCATCTCAACCCAAGTTGCAATTTCTGGTTGTTCCACTTTTATCCGTGTCTTGGTTTCATTATTCCACCAACTAGAAGCATATCCATAAAACTCCATGGCTGATAGCTTTACTTTCTTTTTCTCCGAATAGTTATGAACAGCAAAAATATAATTAACTTTATGAATCCAATCAAAAAAACAATTTGGGATCATTTGTACCTTCAAAAAGGGGAATCTTGGTCTTGATTGAACCAAGATTGTTGTCAACTTGCTGAATATAATCCCCTCTTCTCGACTGATATACTGGATTGTTGATAATCCGATTTGCTTGAATTGCCGGATTTGCCATATTTCCTCTCGGAAATTGTGGTGCCCTCGGCGGTTCCATGTTCTCGACCCTTTGAAGATTGTTCTCGGCATTGTCTTGAGGAAGACGTTGCTGATTTTGAAGCGTCAATTGTGCCAAGATATCCGCAATTTGTTGCTTTAATTCCGCAAATTCTTTATGTGTCACTATTGAATCCGGATTAAAGACTTCATCTTTCTTCGATGGAGATCCTTGGCAAGACATTATAATATCAAGAAAACACTAAAAAACGTTAGATAGCAAAGAAAAATTCACTCTTTATTCCAACACCGCTCGTATAGAACTTCAAACTCTAGATTTAAAGAATGGGTTCCTAACTTGTTGCATTGACACAAAGCTGAAAAATAAGGAAAGAAATCCTATCTTTGACCTAAACAAAAAGTTTTAGAAAGAAAAAGATGAAGAAACGAAATCCTAATCGAGAATGGAAACCGATTCTTGATGATCTTGATCTTCTTGATTTTCTTGATGTTTCTTGATTCAGATGAATAGTAATCTGTGAACAGTAAACGTGAATAGTAAACTGTGAACAGTAATCTGTGAACAGTAAACGTGGATAGTAAACTGTGAATAGTAATCTCTTTTTTTTTCCTCTATAGACTTACCCTTTCTTGGCCGTGTGTTATCTTGAATGTTCACGAAGAACCAAGATGTATAATAATTGTACACGGCTATGACAAGTTTCAGGGGTGACAATACCAACTCTTGAATGTTCTAAAGGAACCAAGAGGTTTGCTTTTGGCTTGAATCACTGATCTAACACGGCTGCCAATTTCTTTACACCGTCGGCTTTTTCGTAGTAATTTTTTTTATGTCTTTTCTGTCAATTCAAGCAAACAAGAAAAAAAAATTGTGCGTAAGGTACACCGGGAATTGGAGAAGAACCTTTTGCTCTAATACCACCTGATGAAGAACCGTGGGGTTCGACTTAAGTTTGAGCCCGATCTTTCTTCAATTCTCGAACTAGTTTCTAAGGGAATTTAATGAACGCAACACTAAGGATGGCTAATTAACAATGGAGGCTGAAACACCACAACAAGAGAAACTAAACTTGTTGATACAGTAACTCAAAGAATGAATGAAGTTCTACATAGAAGTTCAGACACGAGAAGCTAAGGAATAACCTTACCAAAATATCAATATATCTAACCTAAGTATAAAGGTGGCCGAAATCTCCCTTAAATAGGTTGAGATTTCGGTTACAACTAAAAAGGAAGAATCCTTGAAGAATTAGGACTCTTGGAAAACAACTTGCTATCAAGTAAAACACTTAAACAAGAAGAGTCCTAGTAGATGTGGGACTCTTAACAACTAGATAACCAACTATGGACAACATGTCCTTTATTATAGCAACTACTTAAATACTCTAAATAAAGTAAATAACAAAGCTGGAAAATAATTAAAGTCTAGTATAGACTTTAATTGTACAAAGACTAAAATGCCCTTTAATTTCGTCCCAATTCTGGACAGCTTGTTGGGCCAACTTGTACGACGATTTCGGTTATTAAGAAGGCAGAATCTGATCCTGTGATCTTCACGAAAGTTGTAGATCTGCTTCTTATCTTTAATAACAACTGGAATCAGCTCCATTTGATTACTGGATCGAAAGTTATGATCATTCTACCAAACTGTTGTAAATTCGCCCAATCCCTCATCATCTTGTATGATTACTAAAATACCCTTCTTAGCCTCTTTGCTTGATAGGGCCTAATTGTACACTTGTGAACTTGAGAGGCTACCTTTTATATTCTATGTGTAACTTAGCATCCTCTTTGTACTTTAATATACGAATCAATGATGTGGTTAGTTGAATCACGTTCCTTGTTCGAGGCCGCATCATTGGTTCGTGTAAGCAATATTTTGAGTTGGGCAGCCCTGAGGTTGGTCCCTCATCAATCTTGTTTGACTCCGTCTGTAACATAAATATTAAAATTAGTATATATTCAAAATAAAAAGATTTATGTTGACAACAAAACGAATAAAACTTACCAAAATATCTTCAGCTGTAGCGTTGGGTTGAAAACCCACCCATCGGGAGTGGCCTGGGATCCCTATTTCTTGGGTTCGTGAGATGGTTAACGGTAATATTATTGTACCAATCCATGTACTCACGGGTTGGTGCAATAACATTATAGAGAGCGGGAGCAGCGTCCGTCAGTGCATCGACGCGGTCTTCCCACAAATTTATGTATTGGCGCGGTGCACATTCTCCCAATTTTTTGTCGGGCCCGCCTTCACCGTGTGGAGGTCTTGACCCTCGACAATACCCTCTGTCCCTGCCGGCATTGGTACCACCTGGTTGAAGCCAAATTTTCTCGCAACCCTGTCAGGCAGGTGGTACTCCACTATCTCAAAGCAGATAAGTGGTGTTCGGGCTCGACAGATTCTCAGGAAGTCCAAATCCTGAGCCACTCTCTCTGCAATTACCGCATCAGGGTACGGTCTCCACATAAACTGCAAAATAAAATCAAGTTAATGTAAAACAATTTATTTAATTAAAAAAAATATTACGAATATCGAAATTAACTTACCTTTTGTGTCTCGGTGATCAAATCTAGCTGATCACGAAACACCAACAATTGATATCTCGGTGCGTTGCGGAAACTCCGGGCTGTATTCTATCTTGCCCCGTAAGGTCTACCGTCAACAGGGATCTCATTTGAAATCTCGCCTCGTTTCTCCGGACAGAGGCATGAAATTCTCTCCCACGCCCACAACTGGCCAAAATAAACAACATCGATTATTAAATATTCAAATTACATATTAAACATAAAACTTTATATAATTTAGACAAACCTGAATGAGAAAACAATAGCCGGTAATGTTCTTGGAATCAGCCATGCAGGATATGCACATCTGGCGGTACAAATGTGCAAGGACACTGCTAGCCCAAGAAGTAGTGTCATTCTCGACGTTAGTGATGGTGAGGAGATAACGCGTGTTCCCCCGGGACCCCGACTTATCGGGAAAAAGAAATCAACTCATCAAGATGAAAACCAAAGCTCCAACCTTCTGCTCTATCACCAACTCAGTAACATCATGGCCTAGGGGCTCACTAATGTGGGCATAAACCTCGAACAGCTGGAGAGTGTTTCCCCTAATTGAATCCTCTGCGGGTCGGAATCTTAACAGATCAAACACGTGATCAACCCACTGAGCTTTGCTCAAATTGTAGTCCGTACCCCAAGACACTAAGTGGCCCCTAGTAGGTAGTCCTAGAAGACATCCTACGTCCTCTAGAGTAATGGTCGCCTCACCGCAACGTAAGTGAAACGTACGGGTCTCCGGGCGCCATCTCTCTACTAAGGAAGTCACTAGAGCGTGATCTACCTTCATATGTCCCAGCCTACAGCATCCCCCAAAACCTAATTTGTCTATTAGGTTAATTAAGACAGGGTTGGTTTCTCTTTTGTTTGTTTAGTGACTCCTCCCCGTGCCATATTCCTAAAGATCTATGTAATGGCTGTTTGTTTAAAACACTCATATCAAAAGGACCGGGCTGAAGATGAGCAGGTGTAGACATCTATACAAAAAAAAAATATACATACAATTTATTAGAAAAACACATGTTATATCACCAATTTCACAAATTCACAAATCACCAAAATTCACAATTTCACAATTTACCAAATTCACAAATTCAAGAAATTACTCTAAATTTCCAAATTCATAATTATTTATAAACTAAATTCTCAAATTTTTACAACTTGACCAACTTCCCAAATTGAGGTTTATACCTTTGAAATTGAGAGATTGAGAGAGGGGACAAAGTGGTGGAGATTGATGGTGGCAGCAAGGGCGGCGGCGGCGGTAGGGAGGGGGAGGCGGCAGTGGTAGTGGGGGTGAAGGTTTTTTTTCTTTCTTCCTTAGGGTTTTTTGGAATTGTGAAATGAGAGAGAGGAGAAGAGAATGATGGAATTGTTTTATGCAAAGTGAGGATGGAAGTCTCGGGAACACGGAAGTCCCACTTCCGTCCTGGGCTGACGTGGCAAGGTGCGTCTGGGAAACGCCACGTCAGCCCAGGACGGAAGTGGGACTTCTGGACAAAAATGTTGTCCAAAAAAAACACTGCCATAATTAGCCTTTTTTTGCTAAACCATGGTCAGTCTAATGCAATGCCCCTTTTAATTGTACGTAGTTGAATAGTCCTTTATTATTTTTTCCGAATGACTAGAAAATGTCCATATTTTTTAAACAGGTGTGGCCTTAGGCGTCCTTCTCTTGCTAGCCGTGAGTACATGGACATATTTCATAATGATAAAAAGAGAGCTTCTAAAAGAAACACTTGAATTCGGGCTCTTCAATCTCTAGAATAACAAACTTGCTATAAAAGAAACACTACCTAACTAAATGGACCACATGTCTTTTATTGTAGCACCACTAAGCTAAACTTATTAAAATGAATTAAAATAACAATTAATAAAACTAAAATTGTTTAATTAAATATTAATTAAACTTTGAAAGCAAGATATAAATTCGTCCAAAATCTGGACAGCTTGTTGTATCAACTTGCGCAACAATTTCGGATACCAAGATGGCAGAATTTGATCTTGTGATCTCCTTGAAAGTTGTAGATCTGCCTCTTAGCTTTCCAATGCAATTTGAATCAGCTCCATTGCATTCCTAGATCAATAGTTCTTCCCATTACACCAAACTGTCGCAATGTTGTCCAAGTCCTCATCACATGTACTACTACAATGAACCTCAAACTAGCCAGTGCTAAGTATATTGCCAAGAGATACTTAGCATATTTCAGGAGTCATGCTGGTGTTGTAGAAACATAATTTCAATCTAAGGTTGAGACTGAACTGAATGTTAAGATCTCTATAAACAAAGTCTACAAAATCAAGTCAATTGCAAGAGCACTTATTGAAGGAAGTTATAAGGATCAGTACTTAGGTCTAGTAGAGTTCGTAGATCACCCGAAAAATGTGGATTTTTCGTAACAAAACATGGAGATGTTATGTTAATTGATCATGACAAACCTACAACTTACAATCAAGCAATTACTAGTTCAGATTCTGAGAAATGGCTTGAGGCCATGATATCCGAAATGGATTCCATGTACACTAACAAAACATGAGTATGGAACTTGGTAGAAGATCCTGACGGGGGGTAACCCCAATAGGGTGTAAGTGGGTTTTCAAATTGAAAACTGACACGGAAGGGAATGTTCAAAAGTACAAGGGGCGATGGATTTTTCATAACAGAACATGGAGATGTTATGTTAATTGATCATGATGAACCTCCAACCTACAAACAAGCTTGTAGAAGCTGGAATCAACGTATTGACGAAGCCGTACGCGAGTTCGGTTTTATCAAGAACGTTGATAAACCTTGTGCTTATAAGAAGTTTAGTGGAAACTCGGTGATATTTCTGGTTTTGTATGTAGATGACATACTACTCATAGGAAATGACATTCCAACTTTGGAATCTGTAAAGGTCTGGTTGGGGCAATATTTTTCTATGAAGGACTTAGGTGAAGCAAGCTTCATCTTAGGAGTCACTATTAGCAAGCTTCATCAACAAGTAGACTCTTAACCACAGAAGTGATGATATCCAATACACTACAACTTTGTAAATTTCTATAGAACTTCACCACTATGAAGAGTCTAATCAAAGGTCCCCTGTCAAAGCTCTAAGAAGAAATCAACTTGAAGACCAAGAAGATTATTCTAGTCTACATAGGTACACATCTTTGTGACTAATACTTGTTTGAGAATACTAGAACTATAGTATGTTTAAAACTCAATACTCTTGCATGTTTCAAAAACCACATATTTACTTTGAGTTAATCTTTGAAAAGGTTTTTGTAAACTTATATAAGTGTTGGTTAATGCCTAAGTTCTTTAAACTATTTTAAATATATTTGAAAAACATTTAGGCATGAGTTTTAAAACATTGGAAATGTGATTAAGTTGAAAACCACTTTTGGACTGAAGTCCGGTCGACTGGGTCCTAGACCTCGGACGACCTGATGAAGTCCGGTCGACCGACATGTGTTGTCTGGTCGACCGAGGTTGTTTTTGTCCTTAGTCAACTTTGAATGTTCCAAAACTACAATGGTTATATACCCTCGGACGACCTTGCTTACCACATCATTCCACTACAAGAAAATAGTTAAATAGCGACCGAAATTTTCGTTCACGCCCATAACGACCGAATAGAAATCGAAAAAAATTCGGTTACTATTCCGTCGCTACTGCGTCGTCCATATCGGTCCTGTTGGCCAAATTAAAACGACGTCATTTTGGTCTTTTATTTCTTTTAAAAAATTAAATAAAACGACATCGTTTAGTGCACCGTTAACAACCGAATACCGACGGAAGTTAACGACCGTTTGCCGACGGAATACATAACGGCGTCAAAACGACGTCGTTTTGATCTTTTATTTCTTTTAAAAAATTAAGGTTTAAAATTAATTAAAACGATGTCGTTTAGTCCACCGGTAACTACCGAATACCAATGGAAGTTAACGACCGTGTACTAACGGAATACATAACGGCATCAAAACGACGTCGTTTTGATCTTTTATTTCTTTTAAAAAATTAAGGTTTAAAATTAATTAAAATGATGTCGTTTAGGGCAACGTTAACGACCGAATACCGATAGAAGTTAACGACGGAATACATAACGGCGTCAAAACGACGTCGTTTTGATCTTTTATTTCTTTTAAAAAATTGAGGTTTAAAATTAATCAAAACGACGTCGTTTACTGCACCGTTAACGATCGTTTACCGACGGAATACATAACAGTGTCAAAACGACGTCGTTTTGATCTTTTATTTATTTTAAAAAATTAAGGTTTAAAATTAATTAAAACAACGTCGTTTAGTGCACCGTTAACGACCGAATACCGACGGAAGTTAACAACCGTTTACCGACGGAATACATAACGGCGTCAAAACGACATCGTTTTGATCTTTTATTTCTTTTAAAAAATTGAGGTTTAAAATTAATTAAAACGACGTCGTTTACAGCACCGTTAACGACAGTTTACCGTCAGAATACATAACAGTGTCAAAACGACGTCGTTTTGATCTTTTATTTATTTTAAAAAATGAAGGTTTAAAATTAATTAAAACGACGTCGTTTAGTGCACCGTTAACGACCGAATACCGATTGAAGTTAACAACCGTTTACCGACGAAATACATAACGGCGTCAAAACGACATCGTTTTGATCTTTTATTTCTTTTAAAAAATTGAGGTTTAAAATTAATTAAAACGACGTCGTTTACAGCACCGTTAAAGACCGTTTACCGTCGGAATACATAACAGTGTCAAAACGACGTCGTTTTGATCTTTTATTTATTTTTAAAAAGTAAGGTTTAAAATTAATTAAAACGACGTCGTTTAGGGCACCCTTAACGACCAAATACCGACGGAAGTTAACGACCGTTTACCGACGGAATACACACTACATGAAAATAGTTTCTAAAACGACGTCGTTGCACCATGTCCCGACGGATTACCGATCGCATGGTAAAACGACGCCGTTTTGCTATCTGTGTTAATTCTCCAATTCGAAATAATTCACAAGTGTTTTCAATCTCCAAATGAATTTTTCCCCAAAATTCTCCCCCATCTACGAAATCTCTCCTCCCGTCGCCTTCTCCTGGCCACCATCTCTACCTCCCACAGCGACGCCGCCACCTCCCACCGTCGTTTCACAACAGCGACTGTGATACCCCACCCTTCCGCTAGGTGCCACTACAGCCGTGAAGGGTGTCGCGTGCCTCTCGGCACTCTAACCTAGCAAATCATAGAGTCTGGAATCTTAAACATTAATGTAAACTTGAATTCATTGCAGCGGAATTAAATCCTTATTCGAACGAACGGTTACATCAATGATCAAAGTCTACTCAAGAATAAGTAGAAGAACTAGCCATCCGTACAAAGGCAACCATCAACTGAATCTCTCGACTTGATCCAACCTGAAAAATATTGAAAACAAAAAGGTGTGAGCTCAAAAGAGCTCAATGAGTTACCCCCGTGTGTGCGATCATGTGAGAATTTTCTTTTGATTAGTTCACCAAGTTCTGGAGGAGAAACATAAGAAATATTTCGGTGAATAATCTTTTGAATGAGCTTTCACTTTTACATGCCAAATATGCAAATGACATATAGTTTCAAGATAATTCAATAAAGTAATAGCGAAGCGATTTTCATAATATTTATTTTTAAACAAAACCAGATTGGTCAAGGGTACATCAGATGCCGTCCGGAGTGTTATTTCCTTTGTATTGTAAAGATATTTTATTTATTTATTTATTTCCTTTGTATTGTAAAGATGTAAAGTGGCCATAATACCCATATCTCTAAATAATACCAACTCAAAATGAGTGTACGTAAAAGTGCTTACGAGGCGGGGTGTTACAGCGACGACCGTCGAAGGTATATTTTTTCTTCCGTCGTGAAATTCGCCGGTTTAAATTTCAGTTTGTAAGCTCGATTTATCGCAGAGAGCAGCGGAATAGAATTTTTGACCCCTTTCAGAAAACATAAACAAATACATATTCTGAAATTTTGTTTCATTTTTTATTTTTTAACTCTGCAAATGGGAAGCTGATTAGTGCAGAAATATTCTTGTATGTGAAATCCCATTTGAAGCTGATTAGCTGCCAAAGGTGCTTGAAGTATATTTTATCCTTTGGTGCATTTGCTCGGAGTCCTCTTGTACAATGGTGAGATACATCATTTTACTCATAGCGCAATATTTGTTTCGTGAATTTTGCTAAGTTTTAGTTGCTGCTGCTGTGAATTCTTGAATTGACAAATGTGATATTTGGTTATTACAGTATTTGCTTTAGAAATGTTCTAAATGCGAGTTGATGTTTCGTCAGATGAGGATGTGTACTTTGTGAATTTTGGCTATGATATTTGGTGATTACAATATTTGCTTTAGAAATGTAGTCAATGTTAGTTGATGTCTTGCGACTCTCGTCCAATGAGGAATGGATACATAGTTTCAGCAAGAAAAATGTCAGGTTTTATTGAAATTTGGCATTCTGTTTTAGTAACTAGCAAGCAAAAATTTTCTTTAGAAATGTAGTCAATGTTAGTTAATGGCTTCTGTGATATATATGCCTCACCAGCACATAATATGCTTGTGCGGTGAGTTATGGAAGTTGAAATATAGTGTGGAATCTTGTCCATTCTGGTAGAAATTTCCTTTTCAAAATAGTTAGAAATCAATGGTAAGATATATTCAGCTTGTCGACGCTTAAAACATGCATTTACTTCAGCTTTTAAAAAAGGAGTCCGTGAAAACACATTGGTGATTTGGTGTAGTACTTAACATGGGTGAAAATCCTCTGTCCCCGTTTGTGTATGTCCCCGTGTCCCTAACCAATCAGAATTTACTATATAAATATTTGTTTTAATTATATATACACATGGTGAATTGTGATTGGCTGGGGACACGGGGACATACACTGACGGGGACAGATGATTTTTTGCCCTTAACATGACTCAAAAATGGCAAAATAGCCAATTTCGTCCTATATGTATTTTCTAACTTCCACATCTGTCCTACTCGATTAATTTTATACAAGTTAGTTACATATGTATTTTCGACCTGCCATATTAGTCATTCTGTCCAATTTTTTTGAAAAAAACTCAGTTAAGTCACTCACGTGTTGTTCATGTGCCTTGATTTGCAGGGGTAATTTAGGGCATCTACCTTATTTTTCTCCAAAAACACTCTATAAATACCACGTGCCACCATTTCCCTCTCAAATTGAAGAAAACAAAACTAGGATTCTTGGAAATAAACCCAAAATGTCTCATTCATCTCTTTCCATTAATTCTCGAATCAAGTGTGGCTGTGGTAAATAACCTGTCCTGAAGTCCTCTAAGACAAGTAGGAATCCTGCTAGATACAATGAACCTAGACACATTCTAGATTCATTGAATCTGGACATGAAACTCGTTAACTCGTCTAAGCGTGTGACCATGTAGGTTTATATCACAATGGCAATGAAAACACACTTAGTAGTAGTATGTGTTCATAAATCACAAGCGGTCCCTAGCAGGACATTGCGACTACCCATCGTGAATGAATGTACGATGGAACCTAATATCAATCCACTATTTAATCCCTTTGTCTCGCGATATCCAAATTAAGCATAAGGAATGGTAGTTGTCATCCTTATAAAGCTTAATTGTATGTATGCTCAATCTCCAGGTAGACTGTTTCAACAAATAGTATTTAATAACCACTTTATTAAATACATTTGAGCACGACCATTCATTTAAACAGTCTTCCCTATCGAGGGGCCTATAGATATCTCTCTCTCTCTAATAAGAGAGGGACAAATCCCTTACAATGCCTCTCACATTCAAGCCATGATAGGATACTACATCTGATCATCAGTCGTTTTAATTACTCGATTAAAAGTAACGTCCGATTGAGTCAACGTAGCTCCATTCATGCTGGAAACGATGGAGACGTAAGGTCCAAGGATTCCAAATAGTATTGAGGAAGTAATATTTATGACTAAGAAACCATGAAGTATTACTTCTCTTTCGGATCACGTCTGATATAATATATCCCAATACATTATATCTATGATATGATTGCATCCATTACACGTGATTAGCTGCTTCAGAGGCAGCCACATACTCAAATTATGTTGTAGAGTCGGCTCTGGTTTCTTGCTTTGAGCTCTCCCAGCTCACAGCACCTCCGTTCAAACAAAACACAAAACCAGATTGCGATCTAAAATTATCTACGTCGGTCTGGAAGCTTGCATCTGTGTAACCATTTACAACCAGACTTCTTTCTTGACCTCTGTAAACTAAGAACATATCTTTAGTCATTCTCAAGTACTTAAGAATGCTCTTGACTGCAGTCCAATGTGACTCTCGAGGGTCATATTTTTATATGCTAGTCATACTAAACGCCAATGAGACATCTGGGCGATTGCATAGAATGGAATACATAATAGACCCAATGGCTGAAGCATATGGGACCTTACTCATGCGCTCTTGGTCTTCCTTTGTGGAAGGTCCTTGAGTTCTGTTGAGTTTAATGTCGTGTGACATAGGCAAGAGTCCCTTTTTGGAATCTTGCAAACTGAACCGTTTCAGTACCTTGTCAATGTACCACTCTGGCTTAGGCCAATCATTTTGTTGGGTCTATCTCTATTGATTCTTATAACCAAAATGTATGTAGCCTCACCTAAGTCTTTCATGGAAAAGCACTTCCCCAACCAAGCTTTTACTCTTAGTAATGTGGCGATGTCATTTCCAATCAGTAAGATGTCATGCACATAAAGCACAAGGAACACTACTGCATTATTAGTTACTTTCTTATAAACACAAGGCTCGTCTTCGTTTTTTATGAAACCAAATTCTTTAATTTCTTCATCAAAGCGACGATTCCAGCTTCGAGATGCTTGCTTCAATCCATAAATGGACCTTTGAAGCTTACATACTTTCTTAGGATTTGATGGATTAACAAACCCCTCAGGTTGTGTCATATACATATCCTCGAGAAGGTTTCCATTAAGAAACGCAGTCTTAACGTCCATTTTCCATATCTCATAGTCATAATATGCGGCTATGGAAAGTAAAATCCTAATAGACTTTATCATAACGACAGGAGAAAGTGTTTCATCATAGACTACACCATGAATTTGTCTATAACCTTTTACTACTAGTCGAGATTTAAAAGTGTGTACATTATCATCCATGTCGGTTTTCTTTTTGAAACACCATTTGTTATCAATGACCTTACACCCTTCGGGTGGGTCAACCAAAGTCCACACTTGGTTATCGTACATAGATTGCATCTCATAATTCATAGCTTCTAGCCACTTGTCTGACTCAAAACTACGAATTGCCTCTTTGTAGGAAGTGGGTTTATCTTGATCAATCAGTTCAATATGATGATCATCAGTTACGAGAAATCCATATCTCTCAGGCTGTTGATGTACCCGACTTGACTTCCTTTGACTTTGTGTCAAAGTTTGAAGCTCAGTATCAACACGTGAGCTTGCTTAAAGTTCCAAAGCTAGTTCAGATGTTGTTTGGGCATCTTGAATTTTCTCAAGATGGATCTTACTCCCACTATCCCTTTTGGAAATAAATTCCCTTTCAAGGAGTAAACCATTACGAGCAACAAACACTTTGTTCTCTGATGGAAGATAGAAGTAATATCCTTTAGTTTCTTTAAGATATCCCACAAACAAACACTTGTCAGATTTAAGGGCGAGTTTATCAGATAATAAGCATTTTACATACACCACTCATCCCCAATATTTGAGAAATGACAAACTAGGTCGTTTCCCTGTCCATATCTCATATGAAGTTTTCTGAACCGCTTTAGAAGGAACTCTATTCAATATTAATGCAGTAGTTTCTAGGGCGTAACCCCAAAAAGAAATTGGAAGACTGGTTTGACTCATCATATATCGAACCATATCTAGTAAGGTGCGATTCCTTCGTTCTGACACACCATTCCATTGTGGTGTGCTAGGAGGAGTAAACTCTTGGTTAAGGTATTCGCCACCTCGATCTGATCGAAGTATTTTAATACTTTTACCAAGTTTATTTTATACTTCATTTTGGAATTATTTGAATCTTCCAAAAGATTCTGATTTATATTTCAATAGATAGGAATAACCATATCTACTGAAATCATTTGTGAATGTGATGAAGTACTGAAACCCTCCTCTAGCACTTGTGTTTATTGGTCCACATACATCTGTATGTATGAGGCCCAATAAATCGGAAGCTCTCTCACTTTGTCCAGTAAAGGAAGCTTTAATCATTTTTCCTAACAAGCAAGAACCACATGTCTCATAAGACTCTAAGTCAAATGATTTCAAAATTCCATCTTGATGGAGTTTTGATATGCGTTTCTCATTCATGTGGCCCAAACGACAATGCCAAAAGTAGGTTTGGTTTTAGTCATTTGATTTAAACCTCTTTGTATTAATGTTATAGATGGGCCTTTTAATGGATTCATTGAGGTTTATAATATAAAGCCCATTCATCAAATAGGCATCTCTATAGAAGATACCATCTTTATGAAGGGTACAAATTTCGTTCTTAATATTTATTTCAAAACCATCAATATCCAAACAAGAAACTGAAATAATATTCCTACTTAAAGTTGGAACATAAAGACAATTATTCAGTTCAATAATAAGGCCACTTGGCAAAACTAAATTAAATGTCCCTGTAGATACAACAACAACTCTTGCTCCATTCGCTACTCTCAGGTCCACTTCTCATTTTGTCAGTGATCTATTCCTTTTGAACCCCTGCACATTTGCACAAATGTGAGATCCACAACCGGTATCTAATACCCATGAAGTATGAGCAGACATGTTAATTTCAAATAACATAAATACCTAGAGAGATAGTCAAACTGGCTTTCTCCTTTTTCTTCTCTTCCAAGTAGAACTCGCAGTTTTGTTTACAATGATCTGGTTCATTGCAATGGAAGCAAACCCCTTCCTTTGGTGTCTTGGCCTTAGGTTTGGGTTTGGGCTTGGGCTTGTTATTGCCTTTGCCCTTCTTGGTCATGGGCTTTCCCTTTCCTTTGTTCTTCTTGAAATTCCCTTTTTGAACCATTTAGACTTCAGGGGTCTTCTTAATGTTCAATTCAGCCTGCTTGAGCATCCCATGTATCTCATGTATAGACTTCTCCATGGCGTGCATGTTGAAGTTCATGACAAATGGGTCATACTCAGGTGGGAGTGAGCCCCAAGATCATATATATGACCTTGTCTTGACCTACGGGAGATGATTCTTGATGGGCTTGCTCTTGGAACATTTCCTTGAGCTGGCCCATCATCTGGAAAGCCTCAACCTCTTCAACATTTTTTGAAGCTCATAGCTTATTGTAGCTAACACGAGATTAGTCACATCATTAGAATCATCACAATGCTTCTTCCAAGCATCTTTCTTAGCTCTAGGGGCGTTGTTTGCAGGTTGTTCAGGAATATCAGTGTCGAAAACTTATAGCTTTCTTTCCTGCTTAAGGACAATCCTTAAGTTGCGGGCCCAATCAAGGAAATTGGACCCACTCAGTTTTTATTTTTCAAGAACGGACTGCAATGAATTGTGTGAAGTGTTGATTGCCATTATCTACAGTTAAAAATTATTTGCAAAGTCATTAATTAGTTTTTGAGCAAAAAAACTTTTCACAATTTCAACACTTGCTAAATAGTGGAGAAAATCATTTTATGATAGTTATAAGTAAGTTTTGGCTTATCACCCATAATTAAAGTAAAATCAACCCATGGGAATACATCTACATGTCCCGGCTATTTCCTATGTTATGCCCTAGGCTAAAAACTTTTTGATAGACTACTTAAGTCGAACCATGTCTAAGCTTATTGAAATCACTATTTTTCCCATCTCCTTTTGCTTAGATAACCACTTATATGTTGCTTTAGCAATCAGACAAAATGATGATCCAAGCTCAAGAAGTGCTTAGGATATGGTAGGTATTTTAAGACTTAATTAAAACAATTTAATTTGACGAATAAGTTGTTAAGCCCCCATAAGACAAGAATTAAGCATCACATGCATAATACAAAATAAATAAAAGTAAATGTGAGATAGCATGGCCTAATCCTATGATGCCTCCCACGAGCCTTGTGGGAGCCAATGGTCAATCTAAGTCAATACCCATCTCATGGATAGTGTCTTCGATCATGCGTCTTCCATTCTTGTTACATAATTGCATGGGCATACCCAGCCTTCAATGTAAAGCAATAAAACTATTCTACGAAAGTAATAACAATTTTACAACATTGAAAAATGGCTCGCAGGCTGTATTATAAATTTACAACCCAATAAATGTAAAGCAAGAGGGGGTATAGTAGGCCATGCTATTCACCATGCTAAAACTTACATAAAGCATAATAAAATGAAGTAACGAGTACAAATACAAAGTCTTAGGCTGCCCCCTCCCCCCCCCCCCCGGACAGGGTCCTTGGGGAAGCGCCCCGGGCGGGGTCCGAGGGGCAAGCGGCGGTCCCGCTAGCCGGTTAGAGGACGGGGGTCAAGGGGGCATGGAGCATATAATCGCAGTTTATGCATAATTAATCAAATTACTGACAGATCGCATATGATATCAATTTATGCAATATTAATTGAATCATGTGAATATACATACAAATCAGATTAACATATATATCATAATCAAAGAAACAATCTTTTTTGTTTCACACATACACATACCAAATCGAAATTGATACGTGTTATGATATGACTAATATTATCGAATTCAAATAGTATGAGCAAGGCTCTGATACCACTGAAGGGATTCGTGGACAGAAACTCATTCTAAATACCCATGAATCCTCCCCTGAAGGATCCGCTCATACATAAACTACCATATAGTCATATTTTCCAAATATCTTATCCACTTTTGATGAAAAGACTTACGTTTATCGTTAATGGTTTCCGATTTCAGTTGCTTAGCTGCAACCACCAAAAGTCCTCCCTTGCGGAATTACTCTCTATCGGTATCCACGTGCCGAAACGAGCAGCGAGTGCTAACTCTTGGTTTTCTGAGTTTCAGGAACCTAGAGAGAAAGGAGGCAGAAATCTGATTTCGGGTGATATGGTTTTTGCGGCTATCCGAAGTCTGACCCTAGGGTTTCGGCCAAAAGAGCATATATATAGGCGTGAGAGTTGGTTCCGAAAACCAACTCCCACGTCATCCCAACCTCTCCTAGTAGTAGGAGTTTTTATCGCATAATAACTCCCACGTAATCCCAACGAAAGCCAAATACAAAAAATCCTCACATCCTTGATCTCTAATTCGAATAACAACATTTTATTATTCGTTAACTCGTCTATGCGTGCGACCCTGTAGGTTCATATCATAATGGCAATGAAAACACACTTAGTAGTATGTGTTCATAAATCACAAGCGGTCCCTAGCAGGACATTGTGACTACCCAGAGTGAATGAATGTACGGTGAAACCTAATATCAATCCACTATTTAATCCCTTTGTCTCGCGATATCCAAATTAAGCATAAGGAATGGTAGTTGTCACCCTTATAAAAGCTTAATTGTATTTATGATTGATCTCTAGGTAGATTGTTCCAACAAATAGTATTTAATAACCACTTTATTAAATATATTTGAGCACGTCCATGCATTTAAACAGTTTCCCTATCAAGGGGCCCACGAATATCTCTCTCTAATAAGCGAGGGACAAATCCCTTACAATGCCTCTCACATTCAAGCCATGATAGGATACTACATCCGATCATCAGTCGTCTTAATTACTCGATTAAAAGTAACGTCTGACTGAGTCAAAACGTAGCTCCATTCATGCTGGAAACGATGGAGACATAAGGTCGAAGGATTCCAAACAATATTGAGGAAGTTATACTTATGACTAAGGAACCATGAAGTATTACTTCTCTTTCAGATCAAGTCCGATACAATATATCCCAATATATTATAACTATGATATGATTTGCATCCATTACACGTGATTAGTAAAACATAATCATCAATCAAATATCATACTAGTTTTATTTCATCGTATAGAACATTACATAAAACTAGCAACACTCAGAATAGTAATTGCATAAGCTAATGTGTTTTACTATCAAATCACGCATTTGATGTTCAAAAGCAAAATTAACTATTCAAATGACATGCTAAAAAAATATATAAAACGTACAACATATGCTAATGGTCCTAGGGCACTACTAACAATCTCCCACTTTCCCTAGGTCAATCATACAAAGAAACCTTCAAAGAATGCAAGACATAAAGATCAAATCCATGTAATCTCTTTTGAAGGTAAAGTGCACAATTGGAAGGAAAATGGCTAAAGGGTATTTTAGGAACTTTGTACATTAAAGTCTATTATAGACTTTAATTAGTTTTCAGTTTATATTTATTATTTTAAAGTCTTTTTATTAGTTAAGGACGAGTAGGCTAAGCGGTGCTAGAATAAAGGACATGTTGTCCATTTATTTAGGTAGTGTTTCTTTTATAACAAGTTTACTATTCTAGTGAAGGTAGAGTCCTAATTCACATATGACTCTTATTTGTATGGCTTAATAGCCAAATTCCACCTCTATTTAAAAGGCAATTCGGCCACCTTTTATTGGTAAGTTAGATATATGATATTTGGTAAGGTTATTCCTTAGATACTTGTGAATTGAACTTCTATTTAGATTTTCATTACTTGTGAATTGAACTTTTATTTAGAAAGGAACATGTCCGCCGACAACAAGAGCTCCGGTCGAGGGGATTTCCATCCTTTTAGACCGCAATCCCTCTCCAGTCGTCCGCAATTGGCTCTAGTAGTTTTGTCCGGGCGACTGATATCTGATCTGATAGACCGAACTAGTCGACCGAGATTCAAAACAATCATATTACAGGCGTATTTGTGAAGGAAAACTCATTTTCTGCACCTTCAAATATCTCATCCCAAAACACTTCTTTTGACTAATTTTAACATATAAAAACATAAACATAGCATTTCAAAACAATACTTTAACAAATCCGTCACTTACGCATCAGAATCGTGCTCCGAGCACTTTAAACATATCATATCATAACTTATAACTTATAACTTTCCGACATATAGAATCCGACATGACGAGTATTACTACGACATTAAACAAGTAATTCTACACGCGAGCTCAATCATTTAACAATAATACTAACCATACTGTTAACAACCCCAAACTTTATAGCCACTTAGGAGGCCCTCGTACTTGTAACATATTGTAACTGGTAAGGCACTGTAAAGGCTATTTAAGGATACACTCATGTTATGTCATCATTCATCCTCGCGAACTCCATAACACTGTTAACAACCCTAAAGTTTTACCCCCGCAAGGGCCGGGCCAGGACAAAGGGGACAAGACAATGCTCCCGGGCACTTAAAACATATCATAATCAGAATATATCCTGGACTAGGGTCACCAACAGACAAGAGCTCTAGATTGAGAATATGCATATGCTGAATCTTATGAAAATGCATACAGCAATTATACAACAACATACGCAAGAAGAATCAGGTATAATCATGCATACGGTGCAACAAACTTCGGTTCTTCATCCAATTTTATGCAATAAAACATGGGAAATCTTTAATAAAATTCATGACTTGATAAAAGACAAATCCATGCATTTTAGGACTGAAAAAACAAGAGTGAATAATCCTTACTTTTTACGCTTAAACAAATCTCCAACGAAGAATCACATTCGCAACCTCTACTTCCCGAAGCAATAACGCTTAAACGAACCGTTGGAATCAAATCACCACCGTTCTAAATTTAGTTCTTTAAGTCCTTAAACTTTAGAAACAATGAGCACTCTGATAAGATACCATCTGATACTTCAACTTAACAATTTATCCTCAGCACTCTGGTTTTACTCGTACTGTCACATCTTTGTACTCCAAAGTTGATATCTCTTAATCTTGGCGTTAGCATCAAATGTCCTCCGGTCAGAATCTAGTTTAAGGAGTCTTATAACTATGGTTAAAATATGGGAATGATAAGAGATCGTTTACTATGTCTGCCAAAGGGTTTCTTTCGCTGCCCAAATTTTCCAGCCTTAAGGTTTTCTCTCTTGTTCTCTCTTTTCTTTTTTTCCCCTTCTCAACCTTTCTACTTTATTTATAGCCTACATATATCCAGAATTATGTTGGGTTATAACTCTAAAACCACACTCAGTGACTCCATTTCAATGCAAAATGGCAGAGGGAACACATGTTGGAACTCAAGTTCTGAAGATGATAGGCTATATTGAGAGTCTCGAAAGACGGGATTTTCTCTGGGCCAAGAGCTATCCTTCGATTTGATTCTGCAATCGTTGCCTAAATCATCCAGTCAGGTTATATTAAACTACAACATGAATGAGATAGACAAACCTCTCCCATAATTGTTGAACCTGTTCAAGACTGCCGAGAAGGAAATAGGCAAGTCCAAGGCTATTTATATGGTCAACAACAACAAGGGCAAGAGTTTTGGTAATCTTAAACAAAAATGAAAATTGTTTCCATTGTGGACAGAAAGGACACTGGAAGAGAAAGTGCCCTAGTTTTCTTGCTGGTAAAAATCTTGGAAAGGGAGTAAGTGTTGCTTCTGGTTCAAGTATTTATGTTATTGAGATCCACTTGTCTACTACTATTCACTCATGGGTATTAGATACCGGATGTGGTTCTCACATTTGCATAAATGTGTAGGGACTTCAAAGGAAGAGAGATGGCAAAAGGCGACGTGGACCTACGCATTGGGAATGGAGCAAAAGTTGTTGCATTAGCTGTAGGGACATATTGTCTTAGTTTGCCTTCTAGAATTGTTCTAGATTTAGGCAGTTGTCTTTATGTACCTACTTTAACAAAGAATATTATTTCGATCTTTTGTTTGGACAATATGGGGCTTGATATTCATATTAAAAACCAACATGATGTCTTTTATTGTAGTGCTACATTGGTGAATGGTTTATACTTGATAGACCTAGAATCACCGGTTTATAACATGAATGCAAAGAGGATAAAGACTAAAGAAGCTAATCCTACATACCTCTGGCATTGTCGCTTAGACCATATAAACGAAAACCGCATTTCCAAACTCCATAAAGATGGATTGTTGGAATCATTTGATTTTTAATCATATGATACATGTGAACCTTGTTTAACGGTTAAGATGGCTGCTTCTCCTTTTACTAGAACTAGAGAACGAGCAAATAAGTTGTTGGAACTAATACACGGTGACGTATGTGGTCCATTCAATATCCATACAAGAGGTGGTTATCTATTTTTACTGACGATTTCAGTCATTTTGGATACGTATTTCTTATGAAATACAAGTGTGAGGCCTTTGAAAAGTTCAAAGAGTATAAGAATGAAGTAGAAAACCATCATGGCAATGTTAGAGTTACATTTGATATATGTGCTCAATTAGATTGGGCATGCTCAATTGGATTGGGAGTTCGATTGGATTGGGCAAAACCGGACCCGGTTGGTTACTCTGGTAGGCCAAGAACCATTTCTCCGGTCGACCGAACCAGTTGGACCAGGTCAAAACTGGCACATCTACTTGTGTGAGGGAGTGTGCGTGTGTGTGCAAGTTGTGAGTGCTTGTAGTGGGAGAGAAATAAGGAGAGAGTTGGGTGAGTGGGTAATTCCACTTACACCACATTTGATGAAGAATTGTTTTTCATTCTTAACTCTCACTTAGTCGATAAAGGTATACTTCCTATCACAGAGTTTATGTTCTTTCGCATGAGTAGATCCTTTTAAAGCTGGTACAGGAACTTGAGAATCGTTCTCAAGAACGAGAAAAAGATGTATGTTCTCAAGGAACAAATTCCTGATCCACTAGCCGGGAAGGCTCCCGCCGCTGAGAGAAATTCTTATCTTAAGCATTTAGATGACGCATTAGATGTGTCTAGTCTTATGTTAGTGACCATGACCTCTGAGCTTCAGAAGCAAGATGAGGAAATGGGAGTTTTCGATATGATTAATCATCTAAGACAACTCTTTCAGGGTTAAGCCCGCCAAGAGAGTTTCGTTGTGTCGAAATCTCTATTTCAATGCAAAACGGCAGAGGGAACACATGTCGGAACTCGCGTTCTGAAAATGACAGGCTATATTAAGAGTCTCGAAAGACCGAGATTTCCTCTGGGCTAGGAGCTATCCACTGATTTGATTCTGCAATCGTTGTCTGAATCATTCAATCAGGTTGTATTACAACATGAATGAGATAGACAAACCTCTCCCATAAATTTTGAACCTGTTGAGGACTGCCGAGAAGGAAATAGGCAAGTCTAAGGCGATTTACATGGTCAACAACAACAAGGGCAAGAGTTTTGGTAAGTTTAAAGGCAAGCCTTTGGGCAAACCTAATGGAAAAACCTAAACATTCTGAGAAAGCACTGAAGCCCAAGGGCGTTGTGGCTAAGGATGGAAATTGTTTCCATTGTGGACATAAAGGACACTGGAAAAGAAACTGCCCTAGTTTTCTTGCCGGTAAAAAGTTTGGAAAGGTAGTAAGTGTTGCTTCTGGTTCAGGTATTTGTGTTATTGAGATCAACTTGTCTACTAATACTTTCTCATAGGTATTAGATACCGAATGTGGTTCCCACATTTGCATGAATGTGCAGGTACTACAAAGGAATAGAGAGATGGCAAAAGGCGACGTGGACCTACGCGTTGGCAATGAAGTAAGAGTTGATGCATTAGCTGTAGGAACACATAGTCTTAGTTTGCCTTCTAGAATTGTTCTAGATTTAGACAGTTGTCTTTATGTACCTACTTTAACAAAGAAAATTATTTCGATCTTTTGTTTGGACAAATAGGTTTTGATATTCATATTAAAAACCAACGAATGTCGTTATCGTTAAATGATGTCTTTTATTGTAGTTCTACATTGGTGAATGGTTTATGCTTGCTAGACCTAGAGTCACCAGTTTATAACATGAATACAAAGAGGATAAAGACTACAGAATCTAATCATACATACCTCTGCATTGTCGCTTAGACCATATAAATGAAAATCGCATTTCCAAACTCCATAAAGATGGATTGTTGGAATCATTTGATTTTGAATCATATGATACATGCGAACCTTGTTTAATGGGTAAGATGACTGCTTCTCCTTTTACTAGAACTGGAGAACGAGTAAAGGAGTTGTTGGAACTAATACATAGTGATGTATGTGGTCCATTCAATGTCCATGCAAGAGGTGGTTATCTACATTTCATTACTTTTACTGACGATTTTAGTCGTTTTGGAAAAGAGTTTCTTATGAAACACAAGTCTGAGGCCTTTGAAAAGTTCAAAGAATATAAGAATGAAGTAGAAAACCAATCGAGGTGAGGAATACTTAAGTCAAGAATTTCGTGACTATCTAAAGAGTTGTGGAATTGTTTCACAACTTTTTCCTCCAGCTACTCCTCAATGGAATGGTGAATCCGAAAGGAGAAATCGAACTCTATTAGATATGATTCGATTAATGATGAGTCGCTCGAGCCTTCCAAACTCCTTTTGGGGACAAGCTTTAGAAGCAACAGCTTTAACACTAAACAAAGTTCTATCTAAATTTGTTGAAACGACACAAAATCAGATATGGACTATGAAACGTCCTAGTATGTCTTTCTTAAAGATTTTGGGTTGTGAGGTGTTTGTGAAACGTCCAGCTTTGGACCAGCTCAGCCCAAAGTCGGCCAAGTGCATTTTTGTGGGGTAAGAAACTAAAGTCGGTCAAGTGCATTTTTGTGTGACAAGCTCAGGAATTGTCTCTTTGAGAACACACAACTTTTCTCGTGTTTGAGGACAATCCTCAAATTCCTATACCAGTCAAGGAAGTTGCCTCCCTCTAACTTGTCCTTCTCAAGGACCGATCACAATGACAGATTATATGATGCAACATTTGTATTTGCGATGTTTTCTACAATAACAATATGCAAAGTTTAATTATCATGGTTTTAAAATATTTATCACGACTTTGTAAATGACTCTCCCACTATTTTCATCAAATGAACAACCCTCAATGTTCATTCGGAAAGTTCGAAACTTTCTAGTAGGACCAAGATCCATATTTCACCTCATCCTAAGTTAGCTTTGGCTAATCGCCCAAGACATGGTTATTTTGGTAGGCAACGTTTGCCAATTACATCGCTTATGTAAATCTTGGTTAGTTAAATTAATAACAATTATTCTAGTATATTACAATGTACACACTTAACTCTTTTGCCTCTAGATCCTCAATCTTATTGAGATCATCTAGTCAAGTAGAACTCAAGACTTTAGCCGGCGGATATCACACTTATCCTTCGCCCCTCACCCGGATAGACGTGTGCATACTGCTTTGGTAAGTCCCACTAATTTGTCGATCTAGGCCTTGACGAGGGCCAAATCAAAGAAGACACTAACTTAATATGTAAGATTGAGGGATTTTCATGTTATATACGATCTCACCAAAATAAGTATAACAATTTATACATATGTATCACATGCATCTCATACATCATACACATAAATCAAATGTGGCACATTAATAGCCCAACATATGCGGATTCTTCCAAGACAACGGAACAATCTTCGGTCAATCTAAGGTGAATACAGTAAATCTATCTTATAGACTTCTTCTTCTTCCTCTTGATCGCCTCCATTCTGATTGCCTCCATTCCGATTGCCCCCATTCTGCTCCATGTTCTCTACACTACTCATATTTTATAATTACATAGATAGAGAAGAATCTTCGAGTTACATGCGAGGATAATTACAAACAGAATTTAGAAAGAAGGCACAACACGTAGGATGTATTTTTCATAAAAATACATAACATTAGGTATTTGGACTAGTATTATGCACCATACACACATAACATGACAATCATGCTTTGAAAAACACCTAAAATATCAAGCCAACATCTCCGAGGACGAACGGTTCGTCCGGATATCGTCCGCAGAAAATTTTATGCATATTGCCCAGTTGCGGACCAACCATCATGCGCTGGTTCATCCGCACCCTGACATCGTGCAATTATGTTTTCTGTAAATGATATGTTTGGACGATGTTTTGAACAAAAATTCGTCGTATGACTAGTTTAAAACTTAAATATCATTATAAACATGTTGTTTAATATTCTAAAGGCATCCTAAACATGCATCCACACGTTTAATCGATCAAAATCACATAAAACTCTATAAACACATAAAATCGATTGGGATCTCGTGAGTGGCTCTCATACCACTGTAAGAGAGAAATTCAGATTCCCAACAAAGTGGCAGCAAAAAATAACTTGGAATCTGTTTCTTACTAAGATCACCCACGAGTAAGAACCAATTAGTTTTCGATAGAATTAATACCTTTAGACTACGATGAACAAAAGCACTTTTTGTGTTTGATGTTGTCGAATCCACTAGCAAGAATCTAATGACTAGTAAATTCCATCTACGGTATCCACACGACCAATTGAATGGACGTTCTACACTCTATTGCTAGCCAAAAAATGAAGAACAAAATGACTTGAAGATAATCTTCAAAAAGAGTTCTTTTGATAGTTTTTTGGGAGAACAAAAAGAGAGAAAGAGAGAGATAAGAAAAAACTGAATTTTTCTATCATGTTTTTTGTGTTGTCTAACATCTAAATTTAAGACAAAGAGAGCGTATATAGGGGCTAGTGGTTTATTCCATAATAAACCACCATATACCAACTACTGACTTGTCTAACTCCCTAACTTCTGGTTTTCCAAAATCCGGTTCAACAGCCCGGATCGGTTCAACCAATCTGATATTGGTTGTCCCAATCAAATGTAAACTCCAACAAATTATTCATATTATTCACATGTCATATATAAAGACACCAGGGTGTTTTAATAATACATGGTTTGTGATCCCTGTAACCTTTGCATGCATAATTTAATTGTTTTATGTGCCTAATTATTTATTTGATTAGTCTTAAGGGCATAGTAGCAAGGATAAGAAGGTAGAGTATTTATATGCTAAGTTAGAGAGTTGGTTAGTTGGTAGTTAAGTTAGAAGATTTTGAAAGGGTATGAAATAATAGAAAAGGGCGGCAACACTTAAGAGAATAAGTCACAACACTTGAGAGAATCTGGAGAAACAATATAAAAAGGGAGAAGATAAAGAAGAAGTTAGAAAAGATAGAGAAAAAAAAAACCCAAAATCTTGAAATTCTGCACAGTTAAAGAAAACCCTTTGGCAAACATAGCAAACGTACTCTGATGATCCCCAAATTTAACCACAGTTAGAGGACTTCTAAGACTTGATTATGAATGGTGGAGATTTGATTCTAAAGGCTAGTTTAATGGATATCAATTTCGGAGTGAACTCCGGGAAAATGAGTTTTAATTGAACATTTGAAGTTTTTGATAAATCAACGAGGTAAGGTTCTTACACTCTTGTGTTTTCCTATAAAAAGCATGTGTTTTTCCTGAAAATAAGTCATGTTTGATTTGTGATTAAATGGATTTCTCAATCTTTTTCTATTGCATCAAAATGGATGAAGTATTGTGAAGTATGTGTTGCATGAATCGTTTGGTTGTCAAATATTCTTGTGTTTGTATGATTATGTGAATGTGGTATGATATTCTGAATATGTGATAGTTACATTCTCAATCTTGAGTTCTTGGCTGTGAAATATTCTATAGCAATATGCATTCCTTCTTTTTCATGTTCCGCTTATGCCCGGGAGCACGCGATGACATGATATGCTATGCTATGATATGTGATGGATTGTTTCCATGACCTTTCCCCAATGGGTAACATTGTTTGTGGCTGCTAACATGTGTTGTAGAGTTCACAAAGGTGAGCGAGGATACAACATGAATGTATCTTTAAATACATAGCCCTAACGAACGAGGGGTGATAATACCCGGACCCATGGACCTCGTTCCTAACGGGCAATAATGATTGGGACCGTTAGCAGTAGCTATAGAGTTTGGATAAGCCAATTGAATTCGATTGTGAATAAGGTGATGCATGTTAAAATCGGTATCCATGGTGTCAAATAAGGTGTACTTTGTATGAATGTTATCAGTCCGACTCCTATGCGGAACATGGAAAATTCTGCACCGTGCGGAACAATCTGGGCCGTCGGATGATATTTTTAACGGCCCAGATTTGGAGAGAGAAAAGTTGCGGCTGGACTTAAAAATAAAAAAATAAGAACTTTTCTCTCTCCAAATCTAGACCATTCAAAGCTATCATCCGACGGCCCATATTGTTTCGCACGGTATGGAACAATTCCTGTTCCGCATAGGAGCCGGAGTGGAATGTTATGGGTTAATCATAGTGCTCATAGCATAAATCTTATTTACATGTGTCAGGGTATGGTTTTGTCATGGTTATGTGTATAAAGTTGTATATGTTTAATGGGTTGGGTTTCGGAATTTCATAATTTTTGTTTTATGGGTTGGGTTTCTCAAGAGGGAGATACTAGCATCTAAAGCAGCATTTAGGCCGGATGTAAGGACATGTGCAAATCTAACCAGAATTGGAGGACTGGCAGGGTCATCGGGCACCACCCAGTGTGGGAAGAGTGTGTTACATGTAGGTGACTACACCCGGGCGAGTGTCGAAGACTTACAGGGCTTGTTTCAGATGCGAAAAGACGTGTCATTATGCCAATCAGTGTCTGAAATAGGGTCAAGGTAACAACCAGAATAATTATGTGGTACCAAGAGTGGGGAATCAGAGGCAGGGTCATCGGGCACCACCCAATGTGGGAAGAGTGTGTTACATGTGGGTGACTACGCTCGGGAGAGTGCCGAAGACGTAAATGGCTTGTTTTAGATGCGGAAAGACATGTCATTATGACAATCAGTGTCCGAAACATGGTCAAAGGAACAACCAGAATAATTTTGTGGTACCAAAAGTGGGGAATCAAAGGCTGGGTTATAATGCTAGGGTATGCTCCATCACTCAACAAGAAGCCAGAAACTCCTTCGACGTGGTGACAGGTACACTATTGATTAACTTCGTACCTACTTATGCGCTTTTTTATTGTAGTGCCACGCATTCATTAGTATCACGTAGATTTTCTAGGTTTCTTAAGAGTAACCCTACATATGTAACAACTTCCTAGATTTTATGTGCCTAGTGGTAAGGTTATGGTGTCTAATTTGGTTCATAAGGGATTTCGTGTTGAGATTGAATTGAAAGAGTTCAGTGCAAACAACATTCAGATAAACATGGTAGACTTTGATGTCATATTGGGGATGGATTGGTTGTCATCCAACCATGCGTTAGTGGATTGCAAAGAGAAGCAGGGGCTTTGCATGGGCTTGGCCCAGTTTCTCCAGTTCAGTCATAACATGGCACCCGGAAAAGTGGGACAAACATTTTTGTCCATAACGGAAGTCCCACTTCCGTTCCGTCCCGGGGCCATAGCGAAGTGGGACTTCCGTTACAGGGCGGCGTGGCGACTTTTCCCACGCGCGTTGCCACGTGGCCAGAACGGAAGTCCCACTTCCGTTATGGACCCCGGGACGGAAGTGGGACTTCCGTTATGGTCCTGACAAAAAATACCCTACGCAAACCCTAACTTTTGTCCATGACTTTGAGGACGGAATTCCCACTTCCGTCCTCAACCTCCAGCCAATTTGCAGCGAATTATCGTATCCCTCAGACGGGGCATTTTTCCGGCAGAGTTTTCGAATAGACATTTACAAAACATA
This sequence comes from Vinca minor, assembly GCA_026122235.1. Classification (NCBI taxonomy): domain Eukaryota; kingdom Viridiplantae; phylum Streptophyta; class Magnoliopsida; order Gentianales; family Apocynaceae; genus Vinca; species Vinca minor. Next base: position 1,616,526 of record JAOCZM010000226.1, read on the forward strand.
TTCGGGACTTTCCAAACCGGTACGTTAAGTAATATTAAAATTTTAGTAATAAAATCATTCATTTTACATTTATGTGTTGTAATGTTGTTTCCCGTGTACAGTGGATATGTCCGCATTACATGCAATGGCGTGTTAGAATGCAGCTTGGAATCCTCGAAGTACTACACATGCGCAACCTTCACGGTAACAAATTGTCACTGCAAGTGACTAGAGACGAAGGCTGCGACTGTTACTATTTTTTGGGGTGGGATGAGTTTGTTGTGTTTTCTAGATTACACCCGGGTGACCATGTAAAAATTCATCCGACCCCTTACGATATCCTTGATTACGGTCGGGAATGATGATTTTTTTCGATTTATTACGTCAACTTTAATAATATGTAATTGAAATGTAAGATGTTTGATGAAATTGAATGGAAAAAAATCGAGCACATTCACAACAATTTTATAAATTCTAAACTATTACAATTCGGAGAATTTAAATACAATTACTTGTGGAGGGGTGGGGGGTGGTTGCTTTGAAGATGTGCTAACATGGGGGCAAGTTTTCGGTTGTGACCGACTCAGCTTACGATGGCCGCACTTCTTTTCCCTTTGAGTGCCCCCTGTTCTCTGTGTCCATAGGCATTTGGTATCTCCGCCTTGAGGTCGACCCACTGCGTAGCTTTCATGTTAGGTGGGTGATATGTCAAATCAAAAGGGGGGATCTCCAATGAGCGGGATCAGTGCACGGGATATAAAATAGACTTGTAAGTATTCCTATAATGTTCGAGAGAATGAGACGAGTGGATGAATCGAGAAGCATCCTGCATGTATCGATTTGGAAACGGCAATGACATGGGAGCATGGGGCCGAATAAGCGACCCACTTATCACAGCTACACCCTACGGACCGATAAGTTGACCGTGTACGTTTTTCCACCTTGGCCCGGTCCTCTATGTCGGGACATGACCCTATAGATACCTTGGTCCATGTGGTGTCGGTTTACAAGAAGAGTTGCTTGCCTTTTGTTCGTACGCGAAATCATTTGCTCCCATATCCTCTTAGGGAAAGGCGTTTGACAACCATTTGCGTCTTGCCGGTGTTTGTCAAAATAATGTACAAGTTTAAAAAATATCATCTCCACGAGCGCTTTCAAAGGCGGCGCTCTAGAGCTGCTTTAGAACGCTATTAAGCGCCTCGACATGTTTGTAGTCATGCAACCGAAACGCATTCCCCGTCGTATGCCAAAGTCCACAACTCTTTGGGTTGCTTTGCATTAACTGATTAAACGCATCCTCATCTTTTTGTTTTATACGCTCTAGATAAAAATCGCATTTAACCTTTTTCGGTTGGCTTGCAGCAATCCACACATAATCTTTCAATTCTTTGTTTTTTGCATAAGTGTGGAAATTGGACCTGTAATGCCTAAGGCAGTATCGGTGCACTGCCTTTGGGGGTTGCCATCTGGGGAGTGTTGCCACGGCACTAAGAATGCCGGCATGACAATCGCTGATAAGACACACTTGAAAGTCTTTGACAACATGTTCCCTCAAGTGCCTAAGGAACCACGTCCAAGTCAAAGATGATTCTGAATCGACCAACGCAAAAGCAAGGGGTAAAATTTGGTTGTTAGCATCCAGAGTGCTTGCAACCAGGAGAGTCCCTTTATAATTCCCCCTAAGGTGTGTCCCATCAACTGAAATTATGGGCCGGCACCACGGGTAACCGTCAACCAACGGTTTAAAAGTCCAGAACAATGACCTGAACACCTTGGGCCCATTATCGGTTTCTCGAGGGTGGTAGAGAAATTTGACTATCATACCCGGGTTTGAATCATTTAGTGCCCGGATATAATGCGGCAGTACCTGAAAAGTTGATTGCCAAGTACCAAAAAGTGTTTCTATAGCATTTCTGCGGGCATACCAAGCTTTTCTATAGGTACAAGTCAAATTCATATCAGTGGTACAAGCAGCCCTAATCAATTTAACAGATATTTCAAGATCAGCCTGAACAAGGTGTAGAATTTTTACCCGATGTAGGCTGGAGGACATGTTGCGTTTTTTGTTACGGTCCATCAAGCAGTAGTGGTCTGGTTAAGCTCTGTAACCTTCCACATTCCATCCACCCCTGCTATGATTTATGCGAGCGTACCCAACTGCATCGGGCAATTTCGGTTGAATTTCTACACACCCCTGCTGAACCATTGTTTGTTGCTCATCTCTCTTTTCCATTCCCTTAATGCCACCTTGTCATGCCACACGTTCACAGCCAACATTGCCTCGCGTTTATCCTTGAATTGCATCCCCAAGCATATTTCGGGAATATTGGGATTCCATGTTTTAATTTTTTGTCCACCGTATGTGATTCCAGGTACTGGTTCCATGGAACCCATATCATTCCAACAGGAAAAATTTGCATAGTTACCGTACGATGGAACGTTCCATTCTGGAATGGCCGCAGCAGTAGTAGAAGGAGTCGGTTCAGGCTCTTGTACCGCCTCTTCAGTCATTAGTCCACCGGTTTGTTGTTGGATTTCGGGGTTGGCATCTTCCGCTACCCCCTCTGCGTCTTCCTCGACCCCGTCGTCCTCGTGGTCTCCGGCACTATCGTCGGCGAAGTCGTCTTCCGTTTTCGGAACGCGGTCAATGTCGGATATTGGACCCAAAGAATCCATGACCGAATTATCGGTGCGAGGGGTTCGTAAGTAGGCGGTGGGGGGCATATTTGGTAATGGATTTGGCTCCGAAAAAAATGGTTCCGGAACAAAATGTGGCTCCGGTGCAAAGTGCGTTGTCGGTATTACAAAGCTATCTGCATGTCTCTGCACAGGTTTCAACAGGGCACCAACATGAATCCCTTGGAGTTTGAAATCCGTTTGGATTCACCACAAAGCTGTCTAAACCTTCTTCTCGTTAAGGTTTACAACATCGTACGCCACCATGTTGAGCGTCGGCATGAAGAATGGGACGGATCATTATTAGCCGAACATTGGCAGATGAAAGCTCGACTCGCTTTGCGGCGACATATTCTATAGCAAAGTTATGCTGAATGAAATCCTTTGTATAACTTCAAAACTTTTTTCGCTAGGCTCGGCGAAACGGGGGTAACCCCCATTTTCGTAAACTGTATTGTGGTCGAAATGTAAATACAATCTCATTGCCACTTCCTTCCTCAAATTGCAGGCTATTGTCACTTCTCACTTTTGCTTTATTGCCCGAAAATCCCAAACGGTTTCTTGCAGTTTCGTTCGCATTACTGACCAATTTTAGGAGACCTGTCCAATTCGAAATCTTAATTTTAGAATTTCATACTAAATCTATAACTAACACCTCAAAAACCTCTCCCCTTGTCCTACTAATTTTTTCCATACGTGTTCATATTATAATTATTAGTTTCAATGTTTTTTAAATATTGCTCATTTCGGAACTTTCAAAAATCAAAAAACTGACAATTCCATTAACTTCATACAAATAAATTTACATCGAACATTAAAAAATACAAAGTCCCGGTTAGTCAAACCCTAATTATTTCGAAACTTAGGCTCAATCATTTTCCAAGTCCCTCTCATTCTTTCGGGACGATGCATCCAGAGCATCGGGTATTCGAGGGGAGCCTCCACGATTACCTCTTCGGGAGATGTTGAACATTGTCGGCTTCGTCCACAAATCCTCTTCGCTACGTGCCCAAAAATATGGCGAGAGAAGGATAAATAAAAAATTCGCCACTTCTTACTGTACGCTTGGCCCTTGGATTAGCCTAAATTAGAGTTATAAAAAAAACATTTAGTTATGTAAATATACGATTAATACGAGTGTGCCTTAATTACACGCAACTTACATGCACGTATTCCGCCCAGGGCCTCGGCACCGTCGAGTCAACAATGTTCGTCGTTCAGTCGTACTTGAACCATGATTTGTGGGTGGCGCTTGAAATCCCAAAACCGCCTACGCAGTTTTGCTGAAAGCTGCGTCGATCATCATAGCTGTGAATTGTCCCTCGGTCACGGGAATTAGTTCAGTAAACAATTTCATTGTAGCAATCGGGACCAGCGTTTTTCTCGAGGGTAACCACTTTAGGCTGAAATCATAACATATTTCTATTAAAACCTCCTCGTATTCGACTGGCCATTCTCTAGTAAAATCAACATCCCTGAATTTTTTACGCATTTCTTTTTGCATAAATTCGGGAAAGTTGGCCATTACGGAGGATACGGTTTTGGTAAAATTAACAAATAATATCAAAGATAGTATTAAGGATGATAGGGTTTTTATGGGTTTGAGAATTGTGGAGAGGTTTGGAGGGGTATTTATAGATGTGGTGGGAAATTGTAAAAATTTCTCCCGAAATGGACAAGTCTCTGAAAACCGGTCACAAATGCGCACGAAATTGCAAAAACCGTTCGGAAATTATTTTTTTGGGTCAAAAAAGCAAAAGTGAGAAGTGACTACACGCTGCAAATTGGCTGGAGGTTGAGGACGGAAGTGGGAATTCCGTCCTCAAAGTCACGGACAAAAGTTAGGGTTTGCGTAGGTATTTTTTATCAGGACCATAACGGAAGTCCCACTTCCGTTCTGGCCACGTGGCAACGCGCGTGGGAAATAAAGAGGAAAAACTTAGAAATAAAGAGTTTGTTCCACAATTCTCTCTTGTTCTCTACCTTTGCTTTTCATATGATCTTCAAAGCTTCTTAGTTTGAAGATGCCGCTAGTTCTTTGATTCCTCGTGATCTTCGTTTAGTATGGTCTGAAGATGCCGCTGGTTCATTGGTTCTTCTTTTTCTCGGATGTATGCTCTGAATTATGCCGCAGTTGCCTTTATTAGGATCTTCTGCGGGTACTTTCATCAGAACCCTGAGGTCTTGAAGAATTCAAGGGATTTTGCGGGTACTTCCACCTGAACACTAAGGTCTGCGGGAAATCAAGGGATTTTGCGGGTACCTCCACCGGAACCCTAAGGTCTGCGGGAAATCAAGGGATTTTGCGGGTACTTCCACCTGAAAACTTAGAATTTAATGGAGTAACTGAACACTTCTAGAGAGTCTGCTGGTGTGGATCCCTGCTTAGAGAGTCATAGGTATGCTTGTCTGACGAGGAAGGCCCGATACAGCGATGAGTGAAATTCCGAGTGTGGGTTGTGCGTTTGTGGCGTAAAAATGATTTTCAAAAGCGTGGCGATAGATTTTCAAAAACGTGGCACATCTGAAAAAACTTGGTTCTGTCAGTCATAAGATCCCCTCACCCTCCCTCGGATTCGGTCCCCTCCCTCTTGATTTATCTTTATCATGTCTTCGTCTCCTAGTAGTTCATCTTCTAGTTTAGTTAGTCTACCCGAGTCACCTAAATCTAGTTTTTCTTCTAAAACTCGTCTTCCTAATGTTTACGAATTAGATTATGTTTCCGAAGATAGTAAGTATCCTTTGTCTTCCTATCCAGTAGTTAATCCTTACAGTATTTACCAAAAAGAAAAAACCCGAAAAATATGGTAGGTGTCAGTCTTAAACAAGTCCTAGAGTAAAAATTCCGTATCAACTTCTTCCAAAGATTTACTGCAAGCATCTCACTTTTCTACCCACAAATTACCTTCCACCAAAGAAGAAACGATCGTAACCCTCAAACTCCCGAACACTTTCCAAAAGCTTTGTTTGGATCAAGGTTACACTCACATACACTTTGGTGCCATTACGCTGTGCAGTCACACTTCATGCCAAGAAAGGTCTCCCGATGATTTCCGTGTTGCACTTCTTGATTCAAGATTCCAAAAATACGAACACTCACGTGATCGGAGCAGTCTGCAAACTACACTCAATCTTTGGGGACAATCTTTGTGACCCTTTTCCCGAATTTTACCATGCTACTAGGCGATCCAGCTCGTCAATCTGTGTTTCGTGTTCGAGATCGGATCACGGCCCCGAGATTGGAGAATACATATATGGCAACCCTTCGCGTCGGATGGCATACGAGTACAAAACCATGCCTTCGATCTCCCACTTCCTCCCCGGTTACAAAATGGTGAATCCATATTCCTTTTCGGTCGACTCTCCAAACACCCACTCACTGTACCTTTGTTCCCAGGACAAATCAAAGCGAGAGGAACTCCAAGCCACTTCTACCCACCTCTTGGATAACCCGAGTTATGAAAAAACACGAAAGCGAAGCAGCCCAAACCAATCCGGCTACACGAACCCACTTTTACCCAAAAAAGGCCGCGGATCTGTTGAAATTAAATACTCAAAGCGAGAGCGAGGTTTCCCATTGTTTTCCCCAGCTCGAATTCGGTATGATGCATTCTTACTGTTGGGATTGTTTTCTCCTTTGACCACTTTCGATAGAGAAAAAGATGAAACATGTTTGGAAAATTCCCAATCCCAGCTGCTTGTTGATGAGAACGGACAACAAAAGACAATATATGTTGCGAAGCGACCCTCAGTGGCGAGCGAGAAAATGCCGTGGCACAAAATCAAGCTCTTGAAAGAATCATTTGCAACCAGGGAATCCCTAACCTCTCGGATGACCAAACAAAGTTCGATCTCTCGTTCTTGGTTCAAAACATTTCAAATGTTCGCGGGCAGTCGAAACCATTCACCAACAATTGTGTGTCTTGATCCGAGTACACTCTTGAGTGGTCCCCCGGATGTCAAAGTCATTTGTCGGGAAAAAGAGTTTTTCTGACATCGGCTAAAATCTCTTGAAACCCAGCTAGATCAATCCCGACCAAAGCTCGAGTTTCCCATCCCCTTCATATTTTCCCACATCATCTTTCCGGCCCAAAGCTGATTCGATCCCTTAATACCTCCTCTCGTAACAACCTACTCGCTGACTTTAGCCTTATGGAAAGACTCGCCTCACCACAAAAAGACATCCTTCCATCTCGATGGCGTGAGCGATTCCGGTCTCGTATGCGTGGTTAACCACCGATATGCGGCAATATCCCCTTCAGGAAGTCCTCGAAAAGATTTGTTGCCGGGCTTGAGGAAGCCTCGAGAGATTTACGGAACTCTTTGGGAGAATACGAGGCAGGCTTGGGTTTCTTCAACTCAAATCTCTCGAAGAAGTAATCGGAGTCCTCGAGAGGACATTTTACGGGAGAAGCGAGGACACGACATCACCATTGCGAGCCGAATTCCTAAAGATGAAGTGTTGTTCAATCAAACTAAAGGATGCGGAAAAACACTTCGACCGAATGTGCAAAAGGTTTTTTATCATTAACCAAATCGATGATATAAGCCTCAAACAAGCCTTTGTCAACTCCGTTCGGAAGAAGCGGCGAGGCAAAGCGATGAGACAAATTTGCACCAAAGGCATTGGTAGCGATCCATTACTTTCGGTCGAGATATAGCGAAATGATCGCAGCGAGCACTCGAAAAAATTGTGCGTGCGAGACAAGATTACAGCAAAAATATCGAGTCCCATGCCAAAGCTCTTGGTCGGGTATGTTCGATAAACACACTGTACATCAAGTGCAAAGATCAAAAACCCTGCTCTGTTAAAGACACTGACAAAATCAAAGAAATACAAGCGAGGCGACAGGACAAAAGACACAAGAAGTCAAAAGGATTCAACAAAAAATGGAAGTTCCTAAGGAAAAGATCAGGTAAAGAAAAAAAGGGAAATCGCCACTTGCTTCTGTGTAAACAAAAAGGTCACTTTGCCGAGAATTGCAGAAAAGCTCAAAGAAAAAAGCGGTTCATGGCTCAGAATCGCTCCTTATCTGGAAGGAGAAGACTATTCAGATGTTGAATCCTGTTTGAGCTCGCTGATGATCCATCTCGAGGTTTCTTAATGGCAATATCCTACCACGAGATGATGATACTACCCAATCGATGAGGGATTACGATCACGATACTTCGATCCTTTCTTCGTAATATCGGATCCGCTTCAGCTCCTGTTCCCAGAGCGACCCGTATCCTCCCAATCTCTACACAGATCTCTCATGACAATTCTTTGCCTACTCGAGTTATAGCATTGTTGGATACCGGTGCCTCACTCCGCGTCATGAATCCCAGACATTCTTCCCGAAGATTGTTGGAATCCATACTTCAAAGTCTTCTCTACAGCGAATGGGGGATTCGGTTTGTTGTTGATAAAATCAGTAACCCTATAAACATCCACCTTTTCCCTAACCTCACGGTTACTCACCAAGTCCTTGGCTCCAAACTTCCACAAAAAGACCTTGTTATTGGTTTTGACCTGTTGAGCCAAATTCCCAACCTCTCTTTCAGTCCAGACGGAATTGTTTACAAAGGACACCTGCTTCCTTATACGAAAATTCCTGCTTTCTTCTCTATTCCCGAGTCTGAGTCTTGTGAGCCTAGTCTTCTAGAGTCAGTCAAGCCATTGGAATACTGGACAAACTCCGAGTTTCATATTGAAGGGATTCATGGGCGGAAACTCGTTCCAAACACCCATGGATCCTCCCCTGAAGGATCCGCTCATATGAAACAATTGAAAAGCAGCAAGAAAGCAGCAAGAAAAAAACTTACGGTTTTGGATTCAGAAGCTACTTCTTGAATGGAGGTTGGTGTTTCTTGGATGTATCTTGCCAGCGATTGACTTCGCTGCGGAATGTCCCCTCTGCCGGTATCCACGCGGCGAATACGAACAGCGATTGCTAGCTCTTCGTTTTTCGAGTTTTGGGAATTAGAGAGAAAAGGGGAGGCGGGAATTCGAAATACGATTTGGGTATTCTTGTTGATTGCGGGTGAAAATCAAATGTGTCTAGGGGTTTGGTCGAGATATGATTATATAGGGTGTGAGAGTTTGTTCCCATAACCAAAGCTCTCGCGTCCTCCACTTCTATCGGCGGTGGGAGTCTTAGACTCCCAGCGTCCCTCTCAACCTCTTTTGGCGGTGGGAGTCCATAGCTCCCACGTGCTCTGGACTTTCTGGCGGTAGTGGGAGTCTTTATCGGATAATGACTCCCACGTAATCCCAGCTATACCGAAAATGCCCCTTATCTCTAATTCGAATAATAACACTTTATTATTCTCGGAAAAGTGAATGTCGGATGCAATGAACCTAGACACATTCTAGATTCATTGAATGCGGACATGAAGCTCGTTAGCTTCGTCTATGCGTGTGACCACTGAGGTTCATATCACAATGGCAATGAAAAACACACTTAGTAGTAGTGTGAGTTCATAAATCACTAAAGCGGTCCACTAGCAGGACATTGTGACTACCCAAAGTGAATGAATATACAACGGAACCTAATATCAATCCACTATTTAATCCACTTTGTCTCGCGATATCCTAATTAAGCATAAGGCATGGTGGTCGTCACCACTTATTAAGCTTTAATTGTATTTATGCTCGATCTCGGGTAGACTGTTTCGACAAATAGCATTTGATAACCACTTTATCAAATACATTTGAGCTACGGCCATGCATTTAAAGCAGTCTTTTCCCTATCGAGGGGCCCATGGATATCTCTCTCTAATAATAGAGAGGGACAAATTCCTTACAATGTCTCTCACATTCAAGCTATGATAGGACACTACATCCGATCATCGGTCGTATTGATTACTCTGTTACAAGTAACGTCCGATCTGAGTCAAAGCGTGGCTTCATTCATACTAGAATCAATGAAGACATAAGGTCTAAGGATTCTAAAATAGTATTGAGGAAGTAATACTTATGACTTAAGACCATGAAGTATTACTTCTCCGACGAATCACGTCGATACAATGTATCCCATATATTGCATCTATGATGTGATTTGTATCCATTACACATGATCGGTAAAACAAGATCATCAATCAACAATCATACTAGTTTTTATTTCATAGTAATTAAGCATTACATAAAACTAGGGACTTCTAGAATAGTAATTACATAAGCTAATGAGTTTTACTATCAAATCACACATTTGATAATCAAAAGCATAATTAACTATTCAATTACATGCTCAAAAGATAACAGAACGCACAACATGTGCTAATGGTCCTAGGGCACTACTAACACATATGACACCTCCAGTTGATTATTATTTTTCACAGGTTCCATCCCATATGCAGGAAGGTGGTGCATCTCAGGCAGGTATGTTTTCTAATCCATTACAGGTTTTGCGGCTCCGGTGAAAACAACACCCGATATTTGTACATTCGACTTTTCTCGGCTTCACGAAGTGGTTGAATCCATCACGGACATAACTCTCCCTCTTGAAGTACACTCAATTACAAAGCTCGTTTCCTGATTACTTCAGAAATTATGGCCCTTACGTTTTCCGAGGTATTTGAACCACCCTGGACCACCCTTTGCTACTCGTCTTTCATATCCGTAAGTTGTGGTCACTCCCAGAAAATGGCCATTTGCTATTTACAGTACTTCTTGAAGCACACGGATATCTTTTGTCTTCAACACCCAAAAAACTATATTCTTATCTCTGGTGTTGTGACCAAGCCAAAGACGCTTCACCCTGAAAAGCTTACCATGTTTAAAATCCACGAATCGGTTCCTTCCCCCGACGAGGATGGTTTCGTTTTCTTAGCCATTCCCAAAATTATGTGGTCATATGTCTACACCGCTCCATAATGAATCTTCATATTCGAAGCTGCTCTCCCAGAGACTTTATCATTTCCCAATGGGAAAAAAATTCTAGGGTGGTACTCTTTCAACATTGCAACACCCTGAATTCGGGAAAGAGCACCCGCAGGAGTACATAGACATTATTACACGGGACAGCGATCAAAAAATGGTATAAGATTTGGCGATTTCACCTACGTTGGTTTGGATGCGACATTTGGAGTGCATCTTTGTGCGTTAAAGGGTCCAACGACTCCAGAATGGTCGAATCACCCGTATTATGCTGAAGTTTTGATACAGGCTAATTCTTCTTCTTCCTCTACAAGGATTCAATTTTCGGCAAATACTTCAGCTTCAGAAAGGATTCCTGACGAACCTTCTTCTTCAGAGGATGACAATTTCAGTGATGGCTGGATGCCCCATAATTCATCAGATTACGATTCCGAAGCAGAAGATCATGGAAGTCCTTAATTAATATTTCCATATGTAAATATTCATTTTATGTTTTTAAATTTCATCGTGTGAGATTATTTTTCATAAATAAAAAAAAATCGAAAAAACCCGAAAAACCCAAAAACCCAAAAACGTGGACAAACTCAAACTTCAGCATTTTCTCTTATTCATTGAAGAAAGATTAGTAGTGGAAGTCCTTTATTAGGCTAGTATAGGTTACTATTGAAGGAATGGGACACTTAAGCTTAAAAAGTCACAAGGGTCACTTTCGTTGCCTATTTACTACTTTTTTATGTCCGGGATTTTTGCGTCCGAACACGTGTCTTGTAATTTTCCCTGTATTTTATGTCCATTTTTAAGTCCGGATTTCAAGTTCGAGACTTGTCTTGTAAGTTTCTGTAGATTAGATTTGTTTTGAGTCCGGGATTTCAAATCCGTCACGTGTCGTTTACTATTCATATATTTGTTTTGAGTCGGATTTCAAGTCAGAGAGCGTGTCATGTAATTATTTGTTGTCTTGTAGATTAGATTAGTTTTCGAGTCAGGGTTCAGATCCGTCTTTGTAATATTTCGCCTATAAAAAGGCATGTAACCCACTCATCGATTCCTCGAGAAGTTGATGAGAGGAAAAACTTAGAAATAAAGAGTTTGTTCCACAATTCTCTCTTGTTCTCTACCTTTGCTTTTCATATGATCTTCAAAGCTTCTTAGTTTCTTCCAGTAGGATCTTCAAGATGTCTTCTTCTTAGACTTCATCTTGTTCATCTTTACTAGTTTTCAAAGTAGTAGTAGTAGTTTCTATGTTAAACTAGTATCTTTCTTTAAAGATTATTATCTCGGTTTAATGTTTTCCTTAGTCTATATGTTAATTGGTATCAGAGCCATGTCCGGCTAAATTTCCGGTGACTGAATCCCGGGGAGAGGGGGAGATTATGACACGACCAACCATGGTTTTCAAATGATTTTTTACAAAATACCAGTTTTCAATCTAGATGATTAGTAACACTTTGCTCTTGGTCTTAGATTAGTATGAGTCGTAAGATGCGCTAGTTCTTTGATTCCTCGTGATCTTTGTTCGATGCGGTCGTATGATGCCGCTAGTTCTTTGATTCCTCGTGATCTTCGTTTAGTATGAGTGCAGAAGATGCACTTTGGTTCATTGGTTCTTCTTTTTCTCGGATGTATGCTCTGAATTATGCCGCAGTTGCCTTTATTAGGATCTTCTGCGGGTACTTTCATCAGAACCCTGAGGTCTTGAAGAATTCAAGGGATTTTGCGGGTACTTCCACCTGAACACTAAGGTCTGCGGGAAATCAAGGGATTTTGCGGGTACTTCCACCTGAAAACTTAGAATTTAATGGAGTAGCCGAACACTTCTAGAGAGTCCGTTTGGTGTGGATCCACGCTAGAGAGTCATAGGTATGCTTGTCGGCGAGGAAGGCCCGATACAGCGATGAGTGAAATTCCGGTGTGGGTTGTGCGTTTGTGGCGTAAAAATGATTTTTCAAAAACGCGTGCGATAGATTTTCAAAAACGTGGCACATCTGAAAAAACTTGGTTATGTCAGTCATAAGATCCCCTCACCCTCCCTCGGATTCGGTCCCCTCCCTCTTGATTTATCTTTATCATGTCTTCGTCTCCTAGTAGTTCATCTTCTAGTTTAGTTAGTCTACCCGAGTCACCTAAATCTAGTTTTTTCTTCTAAAATCTCGTCTTCCTAATGTTTACGAATTAGATTATGTTTCAGAAGATAGTAAGTATCCTTTGTCTTCCTATCCGATGAGTTAATCCTTACGGTATTTACCAAAAAGAAAAAACCCCGAAAAATATGGTAGGTGTCGAGTCTTAGACAAGTCTAGGTAAAAATTCAGTATCAACTTCTTCCAAAGATTTACGCCAAGCATCTCACTTTTCTACCCACAAATTACCTTCCACCAAAGAAGAGCAGATCGTAACCCTCGAAACTCCCAGAACACTTTCCAAAAGCTCGTTTGGATCAAGGTTACACTCACATACACTTTGGTGCCATTCGCTTTGGCGATCACACTTCATGCCAAGAAAGGTCTCGATGATTTCCGTGTTGCACTTCTTGATTCCAGATTCCAAAAATACGAACACTCCCAGTGATCGGAGCAGTTGCAAACTACACTCAATGCTAGGGACAATCTTTGTGACCCTTTTTCCCGAATTTTACCATGCTACTAGGCGATCCGGCTCATGCCCATCTGTGTTTCGTGTTCGAGATCCGGATCACGGCCCCGGAATTGGAGAATACATATATGGCAACCCTTCGCCCATCGAGATGGCATCACGAGTACAAAACCATGCCTTCGATCTCCCACTTCCTCCCCGAGTTACAAAATGGTGAATCCATATTCCTTTCGGTCGACTCTCCAAACACCCACTCACTTGTACCTTTGTTCCCGAGACAAATCAAGCGAGAGGAACTCCAAGCCCTTCTACCCAGCTCTTGGATAACCTGGTTATGAAAAACACGAAGCGAAGCAGCTGAAACCAATCCAGCGCCACAGAACCCAGCTTTTACCAAAAAAAGGTCGACGGATACGGTTGAAATTAAATTCTCAAAGCGAGAGCGAGGTTTCCACTGTTTTCCCCACTTTGAATTCGGTATGATGCATTCTTCTGCTTTGGATTTGTTTCCTCCTTCGACCACTTTCGATAGAGAAAAGATGAAACATGTTTGGAAAATTCCCAATCCCAGCTGCTTGTTGATGAGAACGGACAACAAAAGACAATATACATTGCGAAGCGACCCTCAGTGGCGAGGCGAGAAAATGCCGTGGCACAAAATCAAGCTCTTGAAAGAATCATTTGCAACCGGGAATCCCTAACCTCTCGGATGACCAAACAAAGTTCGATCTCTCGTTCTTGGTTCAAAACATTTCAAATGTTCGCGGCGAGTCGAAACCATTCACCCGACAATTGTGTGTCTTGATCCGATGTACACTCTTGAGTGGTCCCCACAGGATGTCAAAGCTGTTGTCGGAAAAAGAGTTTTTCTGACATCGAGCTAAAATCTCTTGAAACCCAGACTAGATCAATCCCGACCAAGCCCTGAGTTTTCCCATCCCCTTCATATTTTCCCACATCATCTTTCCGGCCCAAAGCAGATTCGATCCCTTAATACCTCCTCTGTAACAACCTACTCGCTTGACTTTAGCCTTATGGAAAGACTCGCCTCACCACAAAAAGAGACCCGAGCTTCACTGCCAACCTCGCTCTTTCCCCTGTTACTACAAACCCCAGTGAATCCCTTCCGAGTAACAACTCCGAACCCCATACCGATACCCGACCCGCTTTGCTAGCTGATTTACCGGCCGAAGAACTTACCAACTCTTCCACCACTTCTACGCAGAAATGCTATCATTTGATGAGCCAAACCCGATCTATTCATTCCTCAAACAGCGACTCACTCACGGTAATTCAAACCCAGATCCCACTGAGCCGAAACCCGTCATCTCATCCGAGCTTGATTACTTTGAAGGTTTCGACAACCTTTTCATGATGGGATCGAGACCCGGTTGTTGAACCCGTGGACACTCCCATGGAAGATGAAAACCTTGCTCCACGGCTCCTAAATTCTTTTGCCGGGAATGATTGCTACTACAAGTTCACAATTAGCGACATCCACTCCATCTCGATGGCGTGAGCGATTCCGATCTCGTATGCGTGGTTAACCACCGATATGCGGCAATATCCCCTTCAGGAAGTCCTCGAAAAGATTTGTTGCCGAGGCTTGAGGAAGCCTCGGGAGATTTACGGAACTCTTTGGGAGAATACGAGACGACTTGAGTTTCTTGACTCAAATCTCTGAAGAAGTAATCGGAGTCCTCGAGAGGACATTTTACGGGAGAAGCGGGACACGACATCACCATTGCAGAACCCGAATTCCTAAAGATGAAGTGTTGTTCAATCAAACTAAAGGATGCGGAAAAACACTTGACCGAGATGTGCAAAAGGTTTTTTATCATTAACCAAATCGATGATATAAGCCTCAAACAAGCCTTTGTCAACTCCGTTCGGAAGAAGCTGGCGAGGCGAAAGCGATGAGACAAATTTGCACCAAAGGCATTGGTTGCGATCCATTACTTTCGGTCGGATATGGCGAAATGATGCAGCGAGCACTCGAAAAATTGTGCGTGCGAGACAAGATTCAGCAAAAATATCGGTCTCATGCCAAAGCTCTTGGTCAGGGTATGTTACGATAAACACACTGTACATCAAGTGCAAAGATCAAAAACCCTGCTCTGTTAAAGCACTGACAAAATCAAAGAAATACAAGCGAGCGACAGGACAAAAGACACAAGAAGTCAAAAGGATTCAACAAAAAATGGAAGTTCTGAGGGAAAAGATCCGGTAAGGGAAAAAGGGAAATCGCCACTTGCTTCTGTGTAAACAAAAAGGTCACTTTGCCGGGGAATTGCCCGAAAAGCTCAAAGAAAAAAAGCAGGTTCATGGCTCAAATCGCTCCTTATCTGGAAGGAGAAGACTATTCAGATGTTGAATCCTGTTTGAGCTCGCTGATGATCCATCTCGAGGTTTCTTAATGGCAATATCCTACCACGAGATGATGATACTACCCGATCGATGAGGGATTACGTCATGATACTTCGATCCTTTCTTCGTAATATCGAGATCCACTTCGCTCCTGTTCCAGGGCGACCCGTATCCTCTAATCTCTACGCAGATCTCTCATGACAATTCTTTGCCTACTCGAGGTTATAGCATTGTTGGATCACGGTGCCTCACTCCGCGTCATGAATCCCAGACATTCTTCCCGAAGATTGTTGGAATCCATACTTGAAAAGTCTTCTCTACGGCAAATGGGGGGTCAATTTGTTGTTGATAAAATCGATAACCCTATAAACATCCACCTTTTCCCTAACCTCACGGTTACTCACTCAAGTCCTTGGCTCCAAACTTCCACAAAAAAGACCTTGTTATTGGTTTTGACTTTGTTGAGCCAAATTCCCGACCTCTCTTTCGAGTCCAGACGGAATTGTTTACAAAGGACACCCTGCTTTCCTTATACGAAAATTCTGCTTTCTTCTCTATTCCAGTCGAGTCTTGTGAGCCTAGTCTTCTAGAGTCGGTCAAGCCATTGGAATCTTGGACAAACTCCGAGTTTCATATTGAAGGGATTCATAGGGCGGAAACTCGTTCCAAAGCACCCATGGATCCTCACTGAAGGATCCGCTCATATGAAACAATTGAAAAGCAGCAAAGCAGCAAGAAAAAAACTTACGGTTTTGGATTCGAAAGCTACTTCTTGAATGGAGGTTAGTGTTTCTTGGATGTATTCTTGCCATCGATTGACTTCCGCTGCGGAATGTCCTCTACCGAGTATCCACGCGGCGAATACGAACGGCGATTGCTAGCTCTTCGTTTTACGAGTTTTGGGAATTAGAGAGAAAGGGGAGGCGGGAATTCGAAATCGATTTCAGGTATTCTTGTTGATTGCGGTGAAAATCAAATGTGTCTAGGGGTTTTGGTGAGATATGATTATATAGGGTGTGAGAGTTTGTTCCCATAACCAACTCTCGCGTCCTCCACTTCTATCGGCGGTGGGAGTCTTGAACTCCAGCGTCCTCTCAACCTCTTTTTGGCGGTGGGAGTCCATAGCTCCCACGTGCTTTCTGGGACTTTCTGCTGGTAGTGGGAGTCTTTATCGGATAATGACTCCCACGTAATCCCAGCTATACCGAAAATGCCCACTTATCTCTAATTCGAATAATAACACTTTATTATTCTCGAGAAAAGTGAATGTCGGATGCAATGAACCTAGACACATTCTAGATTCATTGAATGCGGACATGAAGCTTCGTTAGCTCGTCTATGCGTGTGACCACAGTAGGGTTCATATCACAATGGCAATGAAAACACACTTAGTAGTAGTGTGAGTTCATAAATCACAAGCGGTCCACTAGCGGGGACATTGTGACTACCCAAAGTGAATGAATATACAACGGAACCTAATATCAATCCACTATTTAATCCACTTTGTCTCGCGATATCCTAATTAAGCATAAGGCGTGGTGGTCGTCACCACTTATTAAGCTTAATTGTATTTATCGCTCGATCTCGGGTAGATTGTTTCGACAAATAGCATTTGATAACCACTTTATCAAATACATTTGAGCACATGACCATGCATTTAAACGAGTCTTTCCCTATCGAGGGGCCCATGGATATCTCTCTCTAATAATAGAGAGGGACAAATTCCTTACAATGTCTCTCACATTCAAGCTATGATAGGGACACTACATCCGATCATCGGTCGTATTGATTACTGCTATTACAAGTAACGTCCGAGTCGAGTCAAAGCGTGGCTTCATTCATACTAGAATCAATGAAGACATAAGGTCTAAGGATTCTAAAATAGTATTGAGGAAGTAATACTTATGACTTAAGACCATGAAGTATTACTTCTCCGGCGAATCACGTCGATACAATGTATCCACATATATTGCATCTATGATGTGATTTGTATCCATTACACATGATCGGTAAAACAAGATCATCAATCAACAATCATACTAGTTTTATTTCATAGTAATTAAGCATTACATAAAACTAGGGACTTCTAGAATAGTAATTACATAAGCTAATGAGTTTTACTATCAAATCACACATTTGATAATCAAAAGCATAATTAACTATTCAATTACATGCTCAAAAGATAACGAGCGCTACAACATGTGCTAATGGTCCTAAGGGCACTACTAACACATATGACACCTCCAGTTGATTATTATTTTTTCACGGGTTCCATCCCGTATGCGGGAAGGTGAGTGCATCTCGAGCGAGTATGTTTTCTAATCCATTACAGGGTTTTGCGACTCCCAGGGTGAAAACAACACCCGATATTTGTACATTCGACTTTTCTCGGCTTACACTGAAGTGGTTGAATCCATCTGGACATAACTCTCCCTCTTGAAGTACACTCAATTACAAAGCTGTTTCTGATTACTTCGAGAAATTATGGCCCATACATTTTTCCGAGGTATTTCGAACCACCCTGGACCACCCTTTTGCTACTCGTCTTTCATATCACGTAAGTTGTGGTCACTCCAGAAAATGGCCATTTGCTATTTACAGTACCTTCTGAAGCACACGGATATCTTTTGTCTTCGACACCCAAAAACTATATTCTTATCTCTGGTGCTTGTGACCAAGCGAAGACGCTTCCCCACGAAAAAGCTTACCATGTTTAAAATCCTGAGCCGGGTTCCTTCCCCAAACGAGGATGGTTTCGTTTTCTTAGCCATTCCCAAAATTATGTGGTCATATGTCTACACGCTCCATAATGAATCTTCATATTCGAGCTGCTCTCAGAGACTTTATCATTTCCCGATGGAAAAAAATTCTAGGGTGGTACTCTTTCAACATTACGACACCCGAGATTGGGAAAGAGCACCCGCAGGAGTACATAGACATTATTACACGGGACAGCGATCAAAAAATGGTATAAGATTTGGCGATTTCACCTACGTTGGGTTTGGATGCGACATTTGGAGTGCATCTTTATGCGTTAAAGGGTCAACTGACTCGAGAATGGTCGAATCACCCGTATTATCTTTGAAGTTTTGATACGAGGCTAATTCTTGCTTCTCTACAAGGATTCAATTTTTCGGCAAATACTTCGACTTGAGAAAGGATTCTGGCGAACCTTCTCTTGAGAGGATGACAATTTCGGTGATGGGTGGATGCCCCGTAATTCATCGATTACGATTGAAAGCGAGAAGATCATGGAAGTCCTTAATTAATATTTCCATATGTAAATATTCATTTTATGTTTTTAAATTTCATCGTGTGAGATTATTTTTCATAAAAATCGAAAAAACCCGAAAAACCCAAAAACCCAAAAACGTGGACAAACTCAAACTTCAGCATTTTCTCTTATTCATTGAAGAAAGATTAGTAGTGGAAGTCCTTTATTAGGCTAGTATAGGTTACTATTGAAGGAATGGGACACTTAAGCTTAAAAAGTCACAAGGGTCACTTTCGTTGCCTATTTACTACTTTTTATGTCCGGATTTTGCGTCCGAACACGTGTCTTGTAATTTTCCTGTATTTTATGTCTGTTTTAAGTCCGGATTTCAAGTTCGAGACTTGTCTTGTAAGTTTCCTGTAGATTAGATTTGTTTCGAGTCCGGATTTCAAATCCGTCACGTGTCGTTTACTATTCATATATTTGTTTTGAGTCAGGATTTCAAGTCAGGAGCGTGTCATGTAATTATTTGTTGTCTTGTAGATTAGATTAGTTTCGAGTCCGGATTTCAGATCCGTCTTTGTAATATTTCGCCTATAAAAAGGCATGTAACCACTACTGATTCCTCAGAAGTTGATGAGAGGAAAAACTTAGAAATAAAGAGTTTGTTCCACAATTCTCTCTTGTTCTCTACCTTTGCTTTTCATATGATCTTCAAAGCTTCTTAGTTTCTTCCCGTAGGATCTTCAAGATGTCTTCTTCTTAGACTTCATCTTGTTCATCTTTACTAGTTTTCAAAGTAGTAGTAGTTTCTCTATGTTAAACTAGTATCTTTCTTTAAAGATTATTATCTCAGTTTAATGTTTTCCTTAGTCTATATGTTAATTGGTATCAGAGCCATGTCCGGCTAAATTTCCGGTGACTGAATCCCGGGGAGAGGGGGAGATTATGACACGACCAACCATGGTTTTTCAAATGATTTTTACAAAATACCGAGTTTTCAATCTAGATGATTAGTAACACTTGCTCTTGGTCTTAGATTAGTATGAGTGCGAAGATGCCGCTAGTTCTTTGATTCCTCGTGATCTTTGTTCGATGACGGTCAGTATGATGCCGCTAGTTCTTTGATTCCTCGTGATCTTCGTTTAGTATGAGTGCAGAAGATGCCGTTTGGTTCATTGGTTCTTCTTTTTCTCGGATGTATGCTCACGAATTATGCCGCGATTGCCTTTATTAGGATCTTACGCGGGTACTTTCATCAGAACCACGAGGTCTTGAAGAATTGAGGGATTTTTGCGGGTACTTCCACACTGAACACTAAGGTCTGCAGGGAAATCAAGGGATTTTGCGGGTACTTCCACTGAAAACTTAGAATTTAATGGAGTAGCTGAACACTTCTAGAAGTCCGTTTGGTGTGGATCCACTAGCAGAAGTCATAGGTATGCTTGTCGGCGAGGAAGGCCCGATACAGCGATGAGTGAAATTCCGGTGTGGGTTGTGCGTTTGTGGCGTAAAAATGATTTTCAAAAGCGGCGGGCGATTAATTTTCAAAAAGCGTGGCACATCTGAAAAAAACTTGGTTATGTCGGTCATAAGATCCCTCACCCTCCCTCGGATTCGGTCCCCTCACTCTTGATTTATCTTTATCATGTCTTCGTCTCCTAGTAGTTCATCTTCTAGTTTAGTTAGTCTACCCGAGTCACCTAAATCTAGTTTTTCTTCTAAAACTCGTCTTCCTAATGTTTACGAATTAGATTATGTTTAGAAGATAGTAAGTATCCTTTGTCTTCCTATCCGAGTAGTTAATCCTTACGGTATTTACCAAAAAGAAAAAACCCCGAAAAATATGGTAGGTGTCAGTCTTAGACAAGTCCTAGGTAAAAATTCCGTATCAACTTCTTCCAAAGATTTACGCCAAGCATCTCACTTTTCTACCCACAAATTACCTTCCACCAAAGAAGAACAGTACGTAACCCTCAAACTCCCAGAACACTTTCCAAAAGCCTGTTTGGATCAAGGTTACACTCACATACACTTTGGTGCCATTCGCTTTAGCGATCACACTTCATGCCAGAAAGGTCTCCCAGATGATTTCCGTGTTGCACTTCTTGATTCCAGATTCCAAAATCACGAACACTCAGTGATCGGAGCAGTGCAAACTACACTCAATCTGGGGACAATCTTTGTGACCCTTTTCCGAATTTTACCATGCTACTAGGCGATCCGGCTCATCGTCTGTGTGTTTCGTGTTCGAGATCCGAGATCACGGCCCCGAGTGGAGAATACATATATGGCAACCCTCACGCGTCGAGATGGCATACCGAGTACAAAACCATGCCTTCGATCTCCCAGCTTCCTCACGAGTTACAAAATGGTGAATCCATATTCCTTTCAGTCGACTCTCCAAACACCCACTCACTTTGTACCTTTGTTCCCGAGACAAATCAAGCGAGAGGAACTCCAAGCCGCTTCTACCCGCCTCTTGGATAACTCGATTATGAAAAACACGAAAGGCGAAGCAGCCCGAGACCAATCCGGCTACGAGAACCCGACTTTTACGAAAAAAGTCGGCGGATACGTTGAAATTAAATTCTCAAAGCGAGAGCGAGGTTTCCCGCTGTTTTCCCCAGCTGAATTCGGTATGATGCATTCTTATCACTGGGATTTGTTTCCTCCTTCGACCACTTTCGATAGAGAAAAGATGAAACATGTTTGGAAAATTCCCAATCCCAGCTGCTTTGTTGATGAGAACGGACAACAAAAGACAATATACATTGCGAAGCGACCCTCAGTAGCGAGGGCGAGAAAATGCCGTGGCACAAAATCAAGCTCTTGAAGAATCATTTGCAACCCGAGGGAATCCCTAACCTCTCGAGATGACCAAACAAAGTTACGATCTCTCGTTCTTGGTTCAAAACATTTCAAATGTTCGCGGCGAGTCGAAACCATTCACCGACAATTGTGTGTCTTGATCCGATTACACTCTTGAGTGGTCCCCCCAGGATGTCAAAGCTGTTTGTCGAGAAAAAGAGTTTTTACTGACATCGGCTAAAATCTCTTGAAACCAGCTAGATCAATCCCGACCAAGCACTGAGTTTCCCATCCCACTTCATATTTTCCCACGTCATCTTTCCAGCCCAAAGCAGTTCGATCCACTTAATACCTCACTCCTGTAACAACCTACTCGCTTGACTTTAGCCTTATGGAAAGACTCGCCTCACCACAAAAAAGAGACCCGAGCTTCACTGCCCGACCTCGCTCTTTCCTGTTACTACAAACCCCATGAATCCCTTCCCAGTAACAACTCTGAACCCCATACCCGATACCCCGACCCGCTTTGCTAGTCGATTTACCGGCCGAAGAACCTACCAACTCTTCCACCACCTACTGACGAAATGCTATCATTTGATGAGCCAAACCCGATCTATTCATTCCTCAAAGCAATGACTCACTCACGATGAATTCAACCCCGAGATCCCACCCCGAGCGAAACCCGTCATCTCATCCGAGCTTGATTACTTTGAAGGTTTCGACAACCTTTTCATGATGGGATCGAGACCCGGTTGTTGAACCCATGGACAGCTCCCATGGAAGATGAAAACCTTGCTCCACGGCTCCTAAATTCTTTTGCCAGGAATGATTGCTACTACAAGTTCACAATTAGCGACATCCCTTCCGTCTCGATGGCGTGAGCGATTCCGAGTCTACGTATGCGTGGTTAACCACCGATATGCGGCAATATCCCCTTCAGGAAGTCCTCAAAAGATTTGTTGCCGAGGGCTTGAGGGAAGCCTCGAGAGATTTCGGAACTCTTTGGGAGAATACTGAGCGACTTGAGTTTCTTCGACTCAAATCTCACGAAGAAGTAATCGGAGTCCTCGAGAGGACATTTTACAGGGAGAAGCGGGACACGACATCACCATTGCCGGAGCCCGAATTCCTAAAGATGAAGTGTTGTTCAATCAAACTAAAGGATACGGAAAAACACTTCGACCAGAATGTGCAAAAGGTTTTTTATCATTAACCAAATCGATGATATAAGCCTCAAACAAGCCTTTGTCAACTCCGTTCCAGAAGAACTGGCAGACGAAACGATGAGACAAATTTGCACCAAAGGCTTGACTGACTCTAGAAGACTAGGCTCACAAGACTCAGACTCGGGAATAGAGAAGAAAGCAGGAATTTTCGTATAAGGAAATTCACTTATACGAATGGCACCAAAGCTTCTTAGTTTCTTCCCGTAGGATCTTCAATGAATAAGAGAAAATGCTGAAGTATGAGTTTGTCCACGTTTTTGGTTTTTCGGGTTTTTTCGATTTTTTTTTATGAAAAATAATCTCACCATGACGAAATTTAAAAAACATAAAATGAATATTTACATATGGAAATATTAATTAAGAACTTTCCCGGTCTTCTAAAACAAAATCATATCCAGGAGTTGGAAATTTGTGTCGAAAGCAGGAATGTCTGCAGACCATTGAGGCATGGTGTTGAAATATTTTTGAGAATTATTACTACGAAGCATGGCAATGCGGGGAACTATTGTAGTTATCGCATCGGGAGGTTTTGCCTTGGGTGGTCTCTTTGAGAAAATGCTGCAAGAACATTTGATTTCTTAGGAAATATGCCTAACTTCAAAGCGTATCTTGAGAAAACCATTGTTGCCAGTATGCTATAGCTGTGCATCCGGAATTGTTTTTTGTTTAAAGTGAAGCATTCTCGGGAAGGCAGACATATCCATTTCAACAACAAACTTGTGGTGACCAGAAAGAATTCAAACTTTTCAATACCTCTTTTCACGGCCAAAATTTCTTTGAACGTGGAATGATAATGTCTTTCTGATTCTTTGAACTGACCACTTTGATAAGCGCACACTCTTCTTTTTCCGTTTACTTCCTCTAGCAAAAGCTGCTCCCCAAAATTCATCGAGATGCATCCGTCGCAAGTATTCGTACTCAGGATGAGGGAATTTGTAGCAGTGGAACCTTGGGTGCTAACTCGTCGAGTTTTACAGTTTGCCTTGGTGTGTCTAGGCATCCCGAGGGAGGAGGATTCTTTTTTAGCTCAGGGGGTAAGAACCCGATCGGAATCGGCAATCCGGTGAGCGAAATTGCTGATATAATTGGCGACACCCAGAGGCTAGCTTTGCATGCTATTGCGTAGAAAGGATTTCATCGAGGGAATTCTGCAACTTTTCGACAATATGCGTGGTATGGAATGTAGCGCCATTGTGAATTTTCATACCCAAGAAATCTATATCAGGGCGTTCCCAAAACCATTTTCTTTTACGATAGCATGATGCCAAAATCTTTTGCCAACTTATAGGCCGATTGATAAAACAAGATGCGATTCAAAATCTTTTGAAAACAAAAGGATATCATCAATGTAAATCGGTGCGTTTGGAATCGGGAGGTTGGAAAAATTTTTGTCATAGCCTTTTTGAAAATAGGAGGGGGCAACTTTTTAGTCAGAAAGGCATAAGCTGTCCATTGATAATGGTGATTTGGGATGCAAAAAGCCGTTTTATATCTATCTTCGGGGAGAAATCCCTAGTTGCCAAAATCCTGCTTTGAGATCAAATTTTGAAAATATTTTTGCCTCAGATAGATATTGAAAAAAGTGAATTTTTTCTCGGGAGAGAAACACTGTCATCCTTTAAAAAATTTATTCAAAGATTGGTAATTGATGACTAGTCTCAATTTTCCCCTCACTTGTTCCGATCTCTTGTTAACATAGAAAGCTTAGAAGCCCCGTGAAGAAGAAGTAGGCTCGATGAGCTTTTCATCCAACAGTGCTGCAATTACTGCTGTGGCTAGTTCATAGTGTTAGGAGACATTCCGCTATGACTTGCTTTACAGGGGTGTAACACGCGCGAAGTATTGAAAGGAAGTGTTATGTAAAACTCGAGTTTTTCCACAACGGATCCAGGGCATTTGGTTAAGAACTACGAATGAGAATTGGCACAAGGTCAGGTGATCATCAGTTTGGGTGACTTTAGGAGGCTTGGTGACATGACTCGGGAAAGCTGGAATAAGTTAGAGTACTTGGTCAGGGGAAGAATCATCACTTTGTAAACTAGACCCTTTTTGGAGAATGGCGAGTTTCGGATTTGGCTCAAGAGGTCGAAACCTATGGCGAGATCTTTTTGTGGGAGCTTTGATCCTAATACTTGGTGAGTAATGGTAAGGTTGGGGAAAGCGAGTTGGATCTGGATAGGTTTCTTTGATCTTATCAATGACAAAGTGGTTGCCATTAGCCCTGCTGTAAAGACACTTAGAGTATGGGGTCCATAGATCTGCTGGGGAGAATATCGGGATTCATGGCTGATGGCAGTGCTGCGCAGTATCCGAGCAAGGCTATCACGGGTGTAGCCGAGGGACCTATGGGGAATAATCATGTCTCGAACCGGAGGATACGGATCCGTGAAGGACATGATTGAAGTGCACGATGGAATGCTCTCTGTAATGGCACATAGATCACGGGAAGAGTCTGGATGAGCTTCTTGAGTCATCACTTGGGACAATTGTTCGGATAATGTTGCTTGTCAACATTCTCTTTTCCCCAAAAAAAAATATGCTTTGAGTTACGTGATAACTCTTACGGAGAATTGAGTTGAACAAAGCTGCAAACTGTGTTCCTTCACTCTAAAGACTCCCGAGAATTCTCTTAGAGTTTGCTGTCAATCACAGTCACGAATCTGCGTAGCACCTCATCTATCTGGGTGATGTTGTCTCGTTGGTATGAAGCCAATCGGATATAACTTGAAATCTGTCAACCCATTTGGATGGTGGCACATCGATCATGGTAAACCAAAGGAGTGGAGTGCAGGTGCAGTGCAGCTCAGTCGAGTTTGTATTGGAAGATGGTTACTGTTGGTTCTGTTTCCATCATGAAAAAGATTGTCTAAAGCCTCGGAGTAATCAAGGTTCGAGGTATCAGATTCTAATGAAAAGCGGGTTTGGAGGAGGTGTTGGGGGGACCAATATTTTTTTAGCAAAGAAAGGATATGGCTTAGCTCGCTCAAAGGTGAGAACTTTCGGAATGGTTGAGGCTCCAGCGGTGGGGTCGAGATGTGTACATCTGTGTTTGGGCTGAATCGGGATTGGAGGAGGCTGTTAAAGGGGGGTTTTGGTGGTGGTTGAGTCTGTTGTCTTTTGGTGATGAGGTAAATGGCTCCATAAAGCTAGGGCTGGGGAGTAGGTTGATTGTCGAGAAGTTGATGAGAGGAAAAACTTAGAAATAAAGAGTTTGTTCCACAATTCTCTCTTGTTCTCTACCTTTGCTTTTCATATGATCTTCAAAGCTTCTTAGTTTGAAGATGCCGCTAGTTCTTTGATTCCTCGTGATCTTCGTTTAGTATGAGTACAGAAGATCGCATTTGGTTCATTGGTTCTTCTTTTTTCTCGGATGTATGCTCTCGAATTATGCATGATTGCCTTTATTAGGATCTTCACGGGTACTTTCATCGAGAACCACGAGGTCTTGAAGAATTCGAGGGATTTTTACGAGTACTTCCACTGAACACTAAGGTCTGCGGGAAATCAAGGGATTTTGCGAGTACCTCACTGGGAACCACTAAGGTCTGCGGGAAATCAAGGGATTTTGCGGGTACTTCCACTTTGAAAACTTAGAATTTAATGGAGTAGCTGAACACTTCTAGAAGTCGTTGGTGTGGATCCACAGCAGAGAGTCATAGGTATGCTTGTCGGCGAGGAAGGCCCGATACAGCGATGAGTGAAATTCCGGTGTGGGTTGTGCGTTTGTGGCGTAAAAATGATTTTCAAAAAGCGTGGCGATAGATTTTCAAAAAGCGTGGCACATCTGAAAAAAACTTGGTTATGTCGGTCATAAGATCCCTCACCCTCCCTCGGATTCGGTCCACTCACTCTTGATTTATCTTTATCATGTCTTCGTCTCCTAGTAGTTCATCTTCTAGTTTAGTTAGTCTACCCAGAGTCACCTAAATCTAGTTTTTCTTCTAAAACTCGTCTTCCTAATGTTTACGAATTAGATTATGTTTAGAAGATAGTAAGTATCCTTTGTCTTCCTATCCGGTAGTTAATCCTTACAGTATTTACCAAAAGAAAAAACCCGAAAAATATGGTAGGTGTCCAGTCTTAGACAAGTCTGAGGTAAAAATTCCGTATCAACTTCTTCCAAAGATTTACGCAAGCATCTCACTTTTCTACCCACAAATTACCTTCCACCAAAGAAGAGCGATCGTAACCCTCAAACTCCCAGAACACTTTCCAAAAGCTTTGTTTGGATCAAGGTTACACTCACATACACTTTGGTGCCATTCGCTTTGGCAGTCACACTTCATGCAGAAAGGTCTCCCGATGATTTCCGTGTTGCACTTCTTGATTCCAGATTCCAAAAATACGAACACTCCAGTGATCGGAGCAGTGCAAACTACACTCAATCTCGGGACAATCTTTGTGACCCTTTTCCCGAATTTTACCATGCTACTAGGCGATCCAGCTCATGTCAGCTGTGTTTCGTGTTCGAGATCCAGATCACTGGCCCCGAGGTGGAGAATACATATATGGCAACCCTTCAGCGTCGAGATGGCATACGAGTACAAAACCATGCCTTCGATCTCCCAGCTTCCTCCCCGGTTACAAAATGGTGAATCCATATTCCCTTTCGGTCGACTCTCCAAACACCCACTCACTTTGTACCTTTGTTCCCGAGACAAATCAAGCGAGAGGAACTCAAGCCACTTCTACCCAGCTCTTGGATAACTGATTATGAAAAAACACGAAGCGAAGCAGCCCAGACCAATCCGGCCCTACAGAACCCACTTTTACGAAAAAGGCGACGGATACTGTTGAAATTAAATTCTCAAAGCGGGAGCGAGGTTTCCACTGTTTTCCCAGCTGAATTCGAGTATGATGCATTCTTACTGCTGGGTTGTTTCCTCCTTCGACCACTTTCGATAGAGAAAAGATGAAACATGTTTGGAAAATTCCCAATCCCAGCTGCTTGTTGATGAGAACGGACAACAAAAGACAATATACATTGCGAAGCTGACCCTCAGTAGCGAGCGAGAAAATGCCGTGGCACAAAATCAAGCTCTTGAAGAATCATTTGCAACCCGGGGAATCCCCTAACCTCTCGGATGACCAAACAAAGTTACGATCTCTCGTTCTTGGTTCAAAACATTTCAAATGTTCGCGGCGAGTCGAAACCATTCACCAACAATTGTGTGTCTTGATCCGAGTACACTCTTGAGTGGTCCCCCAGGATGTCAAAGTCTGTTGTCGAGAAAAAGAGTTTTTACGGCATCGGCTAAAATCTCTTGAAACCAGCTAGATCAATCCCGACCAAGCTTTCGAGTTTCCCATCCCGCTTCATATTTTCCCACATCATCTTTCCGGCCCAAAGCAGATTCGATCCCTTAATACCTCCTCCTGTAACAACCTACTGCTTGACTTTAGCCTTATGGAAAGACTCGCCTCGCCACAAAAAAGAGACCCGACTTCACCCTGCAGCCTCGCTCTTCCTGTTACTACAAACCCCATGAATCCCTTCCGGTAACAACTCTGAACCCCATACCCGATACCCCGACCCCGCTTTGCTAGCGATTTACCGGCCGAAGAACCTACCAACTCTTCCACCACTTCTACGGCAGAAATGCTATCATTTGATGAGCAAACCCGATCTATTCATTCCCTCAAACAGCGACTCACTCACGGTAATTCAACCCAGATCCCACTTTGAGCGAAACCCATCATCTCATCCGAGCTTGATTACTTTGAAGGTTTCGACAACCTTTTCATGATGGGATCGAGACCCAGGTTGTTGAACCCATGGACACTCCCATGGAAGATGAAAACCTTGCTCCACGGCTCCTAAATTCTTTTGCCGGGAATGATTGCTACTACAAGTTCACAGTGCGACATCCCTCCATCTCAATGGCGTGAGCGATTCCGAGTCTCGTATGCGTGGTTAACCACCGATATGCGGCAATATCCCCCTCAGGAAGTCCTCAAAAGATTTGTTGCCGAGGCTTGAGGAAGCCTCGAGAGATTTCGGAACTCTTTGGGAGAATACTGAGGCAGACTTGGTTTCTTGACTCAAATCTCACGAAGAAGTAATCGGAGTCCTCGAGAGGACATTTTTACAGGGAGAAGCGAGGACCACGACATCACCATTGCAGAGCCGAATTCCTAAAGATGAAGTGTTGTTCAATCAAACTAAAGGATACGGGAAAAACACTTCGACAGAATGTGCAAAAGGTTTTTTATCATTAACCAAATCGATGATATAAGCCTCAAACAAGCCTTTGTCAACTCCGTTCCAGAAGAACTGGCAGACGAAACGATGAGACAAATTTGCACCAAAGGCTTGACTGACTCTAGAAGACTAGGCTCACAAGACTCAGACTCGGGAATAGAGAAGAAAGCAGGAATTTTCGTATAAGGAAATTCACTTATACGAATGGCACCAAAGCTTCTTAGTTTCTTCCCAGTAGGATCTTCAATGAATAAGAGAAAATCTTTGAAGTATGAGTTTGTCCACGTTTTTTGGTTTTTCGGGTTTTTTTCGATTTTTTTTTATGAAAAATAATCTCACCATGACGAAATTTAAAAAACATAAAATGAATATTTACATATGGAAATATTAATTAAGAACTTTCGGTCTTCTAAAACAAAATCATATCAGGAGTTGGAAATTTGTGTCGAAGCAGGAATGTCCCAGACCATTGAGGCATGGTGTTGAAATATTTTTGAGAATTATTACTACGAAGCATGGCAATGCGGGGAACTATTGTAGTTATCGCATCGGGAGGTTTTTGCCTTGGGTGGTCTGTGAGAAAATGCTGCAAGAACATTTGATTTCTTAGGGAAATATGCCTAACTTCAAAGCGTATCTTGAGAAAACCATTGTTGCCAGTATGTAGCTTGTGCATCCGGAATTGTTTTTTGTTTAAAGTGAAGCATTCTCGGGAAGGCAGACATATCCATTTCAACAACAAACTTGTGGCTGACCAGAAAGAATTCAAACTTTTCAATACCTCTTTTCACGGCCAAAATTTCTTTGAGCGTGGAATGATAATGTCTTTCTGATTCTTTGAAGCCCGACCCACTTTGATAAGCGCACACTCTTCTTTTTCCGTTTACTTCCTCTAGCAAAAGCTGCTCCCCCAAAATTCATCGAGATGCATCCAGTCTGAAGTATTCGTACTCAGGATGAGGGAATTTGTAGCGGTGGAACCTTGGGTGCTAACTCCTCGAGTTTTCAGTTTGCCTTGGTGTGTCTAGGCTGTCCCGAGGGAGGAGGATTCTTTTTTAGCACTGGGGGTAAGAACCAGTCGGAATACGCGATCCGGTGAGCGAAATTGCTGATATAATTGGCGACACGAAAGGCTAGCTGCAAGCTATTGCGTAGAAAGGATTTCATCAGGGAATTCCTGCAACTTTTCAGCAATATGCGGCTGTGGAATGTAACTGCCATTGTGAATTTTCATACCCAAGAAATCTATATCAGGCGTTCCCAAAACCATTTTCTTTTACGATAGCATGATGCAAAATCTTTTGCCAACTTATGGCTGATTGATTAAAACAAGATGCGATTCAAAATCTTTTGAAAACAAAAGGATATCATCAATGTAAATCGGTGCGTTTGGAATCGGGAGGTTGGAAAAATTTTTGTCATAGCCTTTTTGAAAATAGGAGGGGCAACTTTTAGTCCGAAAGGCATAACTGTCCATTGATAATGGTGATTTGGGATGCAAAAAGCCGTTTTATATCTATCTTCGGGAGAAATCCCTAGTTGCCAAAATCCTGCTTTGAGATCAAATTTTGAAAATATTTTTGCCTCTGATAGATATTGAAAAAGTGAATTTTTTCTCGGGAGAGGAAACCTGTCATCCTTTAAAAATTTATTCAAAGATTGGTAATTGATGACTAGTCTCAATTTTCCCCTCACTTGTTCCGATCTCTTGTTAACATAGAAAGCTTCCGAAGCCCATGAAGAAGAAGTAGGCTCAATGAGGCTTTTCATCCAACAATTTGCTTTGCAATTCTGCTGTGGCTAGTTCATAGTGTTAGGAGACATTCCGCTATGACTTGCTTTACAGGGGTGTAACACTGCAGAAGTATTGAAAGGAAGTGTTATGTAAAACTCGAGTTTTTCCACAACGGATCCGGGCATTTGGTTAAGAACTACGAATGAGAATTGGCACAAGGTCAGGTGATTAAATCGGTTTGGGCTGACTTTAGGAGGCTTGGGCTGACATGACTCGGGGAAAGCTGGAATAAGTTAGAGTACTTGGTCAGGGGAAGAATCATCCTTTGTAAACTAGACCACTTTTTGGAGAATGACAGTTCTGGATTTGGCTCGAGAGGTCGAAACCTATGGCGAGATCTTTTTGTGGGAGCTTTGATCCTAATACTTGGTGAGTAATGGTAAGGTTGGGAAAGCAGATTGGATCTGGATAGGTTTCTTTGATCTTATCAATGACAAAGTGGTTGCCATTAGCCTACTGTAAAGACACTTAGAGTATGGGGTCCATAGATCTGCTGGGAGAATATCGGGGATTCATGACGGTGGCAGGGCTGCGCAGTATCCAGCAAGGCTATCACGGGTGTAGCCGGGGACCTATGGGGAATAATCATGTCTCGAACCGGAGGATACGGATGCTGTGAAGGACATGATTGAAGTGCACGATGGAATGCTCTCTGTAATGGCACATAGATCACCCGGGAAGAGTCTGGATGAGCTTCTCGAGTCATCACTTGGGACAATTGTTCGGATAATGTTCTTGTCAACATTCTCTTTTCCCCAAAAAAATATGCTTTGAGTTACGTGATAACTCTTACGGAGAATTGAGTTGAACAAAGCTGCAGCTGTGTTCCTTCACCTAAAGACTCCCGAGAATTCTCTTAGAGTTTGCTGTCAATACGGTCACGAATCTGCGTAGCACCTCATCTGCTCAGGGTGATGTTGTCTCGTTGGTATGAAGCCAATCGGATATAACTTGAAATCAGTCAACCCATTTGGATGGTGGCACATCGTCTATGGTAAACCAAAGGAGTGGAGTGCAGGTGCAGTGCAGCTCAGCTGAGTTTGTATTGGAAGATGGTTACTGTTGGTTCTGTTTCCATCATGAAAAGATTGTCCAAAGCCTCGGAGTAATCAAGGTTCGAGGTATCGATTCTAATGAAAAGCGGGTTTGGAGGAGGTGTTGGGGGGACCAATATTTTTTAGCAAAGAAAGGATATGGCTAGCTCCTCAAAGGTGAGAACTTCGGAATGGTTGAGGCTCCAGCGGTGGGGGTCGAGAGGTGTCCATCTCGTGTTTGGGCTGAATCGGGATTGGAGGAGGCTGTTAAAGGGGGTTTTGGTGGTGGTTGAGTCATTGTCTTTTGGTGATGAGGTAAATGGCTCCATAAAGCTAGAAAGTGGGGAGTAGGTTGATTGTCGAGAAGTT
Source organism: Vinca minor (assembly GCA_026122235.1). NCBI lineage: Eukaryota > Viridiplantae > Streptophyta > Magnoliopsida > Gentianales > Apocynaceae > Vinca > Vinca minor. The sequence goes on from JAOCZM010000226.1 coordinate 1,648,649, forward strand.
GATGAGAGGAAAAACTTAGAAATAAAGAGTTTGTTCCACAATTCTCTCTTGTTCTCTACCTTTGCTTTTCATATGATCTTCAAAGCTTCTTAGTTTGAAGATGCCGCTAGTTCTTTGATTCCTCGTGATCTTCGTTTAGTATGAGTCACGAAGATGCAGTTTGGTTCATTGGTTCTTCTTTTTCTCGGATGTATGCTCCGAATTATGCATGAGTTGCCTTTATTAGGATCTTACATGGTACTTTCATCGAGAACCACGAGGTCTTGAAGAATTCAAAGGGATTTTGCGAGTACTTCCACTCGAACACTAAGGTCTGCGGGAAATCAAAGGGATTTTGCGGGTACCTCCACGGAACCACAAGGTCGCGGGAAATCAAGGGATTTTGCGGGTACTTCCACTGAAAACTTAGAATTTAATGGAGTAGCTCGAACACTTCTAGAGAGTCTGTTGGTGTGGATCCACTGCAGAGAGTCATAGGTATGCTTGTCGGCGAGGAAGGCCCGATACAGCGATGAGTGAAATTCCGGTGTGGGTTGTGCGTTTGTGGCGTAAAAATGATTTTCAAAAAGCGTGGCGATAGATTTTCAAAAACGTGGCACATCCGAAAAAAACTTGGTTACGTCGGTCATAAGATCCCTCACCCTCCCTCGGATTCGGTCCCCTCCCTCTTGATTTATCTTTATCATGTCTTCGTCTCCTAGTAGTTCATCTTCTAGTTTAGTTAGTCTACCCAGAGTCACCTAAATCTAGTTTTTCTTCTAAAACTCGTCTTCCTAATGTTTACGAATTAGATTATGTTTCAGAAGATAGTAAGTATCCTTTGTCTTCCTATCCAGGTAGTTAATCCTTACAGTATTTACCAAAAAGAAAAAACCCGAAAAATATGGTAGGTGTCCAGTCTTAGACAAGTCCTAGGTAAAAAATTCAGTATCAACTTCTTCGAAAGATTTACGCAAGCATCTCACTTTTCTACCCACAAATTACCTTCCACGAAAGAAGAGCGATCGTAACCCTCAAACTCCCGAACACTTTCCAAAAGCTTTGTTTGGATCAAGGTTACACTCACATACACTTTGGTGCCATTCGCTTTGGCAGATCACACTTCATGCAAGAAAGGTCTCCGATGATTTCCGTGTTGCACTTCTTGATTCAGATTCCAAAAATACGAACACTCACGTGATCGGAGCAGTGCTAAAACTACACTCAATGCAGGGACAATCTTTGTGACCCTTTTCCCGAATTTTACCATGCTACTAGGCGATCCAGCTCTGTCAGCTGTGTTTCGTGTTCGAGATCCGGATCAGCGCCCGAAGTGGAGAATACATATATGGCAACCGCTTCGCGTCGAGATGGCATACCGAGTACAAAACCATGCCTTCGATCTCCCACTTCCTCCCCAGGTTACAAAATGGTGAATCCATATTCCTTTCGGTCGACTCTCCAAACACCCACTCATTTGTACCTTTGTTCCCGAGACAAATCAAAGCGAGAGGAACTCCAAGCCACTTCTACCCACCTCTTGGATAACCCGAGTTATGAAAAAACACGAAGCAGAAAGCAGCCCAAACCAATCCAGCTACAGAACCCACTTTTACAAAAAAGGCTGACGGATCTGTTGAAATTAAATTCTCAAAGCGAGGAGCGAGGTTTCCCTCTGTTTTCCCACCGAATTCGAGTATGATGCATTCTTCTGCTGGATTTGTTTCCTCCTTCGACCACTTTCGATAGAGAAAAGATGAAACATGTTTGGAAAATTCCCAATCCAGCTGCTTGTTGATGAGAACGGACAACAAAAAGACAATATACATTGCGGGAGCTGACCCTCAGTAGCGAGCGAGAAAATGCCGTGGCACAAAATCAAGCTCTTCAAAGAATCATTTGCAACCCGGGAATCCCTAACCTCTCGAGATGACCAAACAAAGTTACGATCTCTCGTTCTTGGTTCAAAACATTTCAAATGTTCGCAGCGAGTCGAAACCATTCACCAACAATTGTGTGTCTTGATCCGATACACTCTCGAGTGGTCCCCCAGGATGTCAAAGGCATTTGTCGAGAAAAAAGAGTTTTTACGACATCGGCTAAAATCTCTTGAAACCCGACTAGATCAATCCCGACCAAGCTCTGAGTTTCCCATCCCACTTCATATTTTCCCACATCATCTTTCCAGCCCAAAAGCGATTCGATCCCTTAATACCTCCTCCTGTAACAACCTACTCGCCAGCTTTAGCCTTATGGAAAGACTCGCCTCACCACAAAAAGAGACCAGCTTCACCTGCCAACCTCACTCTTCCTGTTACTACAAACCCCATGAATCCCCTTCCAGTAACAACTCTGAACCCCATACCCGATACCCCAACCCCTTTGCTAGCCGATTTACCAGCCGAAGAACCTACCAACTCTTCCACCACTTCTACAGCAGAAATGCTATCATTTGATGAGCCAAACCCGATCTATTCATTCCTCAAACAGCAGCTCACTCACAGTAATTCAACCCAGATCCCACCCAAACCGAAACCCATCATCTCATCTGAGCTTGATTACTTTGAAGGTTTCGACAACCTTTTCATGATGGGATCAGACCCAGTTGTTGAACCCATGGACACTCCCATGGAAGATGAAAACCTTGCTCCACAGCTCCTAAATTCTTTTGCCAGGAATGATTGCTACTACAAGTTCACAATGCTGACATCCCTCCATCTCGATGGCGTGAGCGATTCCGATCTCTGTATGCGTGGTTAACCACCGATATGCGGCAATATCCCCCTTAGGAAGTCCTCGAAAAGATTTGTTGCCGAGGCTTGAGGAAGCCTCGAGAGATTTTCGGAACTCTTTGGGAGAATACTGACGAGCTTCGGTTTCTTCGACTCAAATCTCACGAAGAAGTAATCGGAGTCCTCGAGAGGACATTTTACGGGAGAAGCGAGGACACGACATCACCATTGCGAGCCGAATTCCTAAAGATGAAGTGTTGTTCAATCAAACTAAAGGATCCGGAAAAACACTTCGACCAGAATGTGCAAAAGGTTTTTTATCATTAACCAAATCGATGATATAAGCCTCAAACAAGCCTTTGTCAACTCCGTTCCCGGAAAAGCGGCGAGGCGAAGCGATGAGACAAATTTGCACCAAAGGCTTGACTGACTCTAGAAGACTAGGCTCACAAGACTCAGACTCGGGAATAGAGAAGAAAGCAGGAATTTTCGTATAAGGAAATTCACTTATACGAATGGCACCAAAGCTTCTTAGTTTCTTCCCGTAGGATCTTCAATGAATAAGAGAAAATGCTGAAGTATGAGTTTGTCCACGTTTTTGGTTTTTCGGGTTTTTTCGATTTTTTTTTTTTTTTATGAAAAATAATCTCACACGACGAAATTTAAAAACATAAAATGAATATTTACATATGGAAATATTAATTAAGAACTTTCCCGGTCTTCTAAAACAAAATCATATCCGGAGTTGGAAATTTGTGTCGAAAGCAGGAATGTACAGACCATTGAGGCATGGTGTTGAAATATTTTTGAGAATTATTACTACGAAGCATGGCAATGCGGGGGAACTATTGTAGTTATCGCATCGGGAGGTTTTTGCCTTGGGTGGTCTCGTGAGAAAATCTGCAAGAACATTTGATTTCTGGGAAATATGCCTAACTTCAAAGCGTATCTTGAGAAAACCATTGTTGCAGTATAGCATGCTGTGCATCCGGAATTGTTTTTTGTTTAAAGTGAAGCATTCTCGGGAAAGGCGAGACATATCCATTTCAACAACAAACTTGTGGTGACCGAGAAAAGAATTCAAACTTTTCAATACCTCTTTTCACGGCCAAAAATTTCTTTGAGCGTGGAATGATAATGTCTTTCCGATTCTTTGAGCCCGACCACTTTGATAAGCGCACACTCTTCTTTTTTCCGTTTACTTCCTCTAGCAAAAGCTGCTCCCCCAAAATTCATCGGATGCATCCGTCACGAAGTATTCGTACTCAGGATGAGGGAATTTGTAGCGGTGGAACCTTGGGTGCTAACTCCTCGAGTTTTCATTGCCTTGGTGTGTCTAGGCGTCCCGGGGAGGAGGATTCTTTTTTAGCACGGGGGGTAAGAACCGATCGGAATCGGCAATCGGGTGAGCGAAATTACCGATATAATTGATGACACCAAGGAAGCTACTGCGCAAGCTATTGCGTAGAAAGGATTTCATCGGGGAATTCTGCAACTTTTCGACAATATCGCGGTATGGAATGTAAATCGCCATTGTGAATTTTCATACCCAAGAAATCTATATCAGGCGTTCCCAAAACCATTTTCTTTTCTGATAGCATGATGCCAAAATCTTTTGCCAACTTATGAAACTGATTCAGTAAAACAAGATGCGATTCAAAATCTTTTGAAAACAAAAGGATATCATCAATGTAAATCAGTGCGTTTGGAATCAGAGGTTGGAAAATTTTTGTCATAGCCTTTTGAAAATAGGAGGGGGCAACTTTTAGTCCGAAAGGCATAACTGTCCATTGATAATGGTGATTTGGGATGCAAAAAGCCGTTTTATATCTATCTTCGGGAGAAATCCCTAGTTGCCAAAATCCTGCTTTGAGATCAAATTTTGAAAATATTTTTGCCTCTGATAGATATTGAAAAAGTGAATTTTTTCTCGGGAGAGGAAACCTGTCATCCTTTAAAAATTTATTCAAAGATTGGTAATTGATGACTAGTCTCAATTTTCCCCTCACTTGTTCCGATCTCTTGTTAACATAGAAAGCTTCCGAAGCCCATGAAGAAGAAGTAGGCTCAATGAGCTTTTCATCCAACAGCTGCTGCAATTCTGCTGTGGCTAGTTCATAGTGTTCCGGAGACATTCCGCTATGACTTGCTTTCTGGGGTGTAACCTGCACAGAAGTATTGAAAGGAAGTGTTATGTAAAACTCAGAGTTTTTCCACAACGGATCTGGGCATTTGGTTAAGAACTCTGAATGAGAATTGTTATTATAAGCACTCTTATTGCATCCTGGAACACCTTGGATGTTTGCCGTCTTCCTCTAGTCTTAATACTATATGACTTCTCCTTTTCCTTTCGGGGCCCTATGCGATTCTCTTCGTACGTGCTTTTTTTTAAATTGCATTAACAAACTAATTGTAGTGTAGACTTTAATTTTACATCGGTAATCATATTTTTAATTAATTTAATATATTGAGTTGGAGGATAGAGCTAAAGGTATAATAGGAAAAATTAACCTAAATGAACCCTTATATTAAAAAATATCAAATAATTTGGTACCAAATAAAAAGGAAACTTGGACAGTTTATTTTGACGGAGAGTGTTGAGCATAAAGATTTTTATTAGTTGGACTTTAATTGTGTTTACATTAGTTTAAGTTCATATTTTGAAATTCTCTTTCCATTCCACTATTTCGAAGACAAAGACATACTAGAATGATGATTCATTTTCGGTGTTTAAAACAAATATTAGAATGGTATGTGATTTAATGCATTATGATTTAGATGTCTTTCTAACATATATTGACAAACAAACTAATTAATTAAAAAGTGTAGAAACGTTTACTTGAAAAAACAAATATTAATACATCAAAACACATCAAACATATATTTCAATACTGAAACATAATTCATATATAAGTTCAATCATAGTTGTAAGAACAATTATATTTTGCATTAAAACTAAATAATAAAAAAAAAACTTGCAAGAGAAACAAAAATATTATTATTAATTATGATTTTTACTAACAGAATAAAATATTTAAGCAGAAAATAAATACAATATTGTCTAATTCAAAACATTTTTTTATAACTAATCCAATCACTCTTTTAACTACACAAGGAGTATGATGACTATTTACCATTAATGGGCAATTTCAACTCCTCCTGAACAAGTCATTCTATACGTGTTAAGAGTATAATGACTTTTCCCACTTCTTTCTGGAATAAACATTCCCATTGAAAGACATTTCGCACTTCAATTTGGCAAACCAAACACTGAATGAAAAGGGAACCTGGAAAATCATTCTATTTTATTGCATTACGGCATACCAAACGTGTCATAAGAGTATTTTGTCAAGAAGAAAATAGATTAGACAAAGACATTATACGTATAGGAGAAAATAGATCACTCCATGTTCTTTGGCAAAAAGCTATTTAAGGTACGTAATGTCTTGTAGTTCAATGCACTCTTTTGGAATAATATTATTTACACTTTATGATAAATTTGAGTAAGATCCTCAAAAAATTTCCTAGTAATGCCCAAGGATATAGTTGATATAATTTATATAAACAACATACCGCTAGAGTAGCTGGCAATGTGGCGTGACATTCGACTCGCATAATGCGCGATAGAATCCCCTTCTCCCAATTTTCGAAAAAGAAAAAAGGAAAAAAAACAGACTTATCTTACCAAATGCCCCTTAAGGGAGAACTCAATCCACTGTCCCTGAAAGTTGAGGGTCAAAATATACTATACAGGCACATCAGCAGGGTAGTCCTGTGGGTATCTCTTGATAGTTTCTCTTAGTAATATCTCTTGCTCCTCAAGATTCAATGGCTTCTCATGATACACATCAGTGAACAAATCAACAATTGGAGGCTTCCCTGTTCTTTCTGCCACTTGAATTTCTTGCAATAACTGAAGAAGAATTTCAAAGTCCTCCGATTACTAATCAAATTGTAGCATTAGTATATAGGAAATAAAAATGGCAAATGTTATGTTGCAAGTTCTGAATTTTATACCTGCTTCCTGATATTTCCTCTAAGTTCAGATTCATTTTCGTCGCTCCACCAGCCATTCCTCTGAACCCATTTTCTAAATCTAGCTATAGGACTCCGAGCTGTTTTCCAATGTTCCATTTCATTCACTGGTCGGTATTTGGTTGAATCATCGGATGTAGAGTGGTGTCCAACTCGATATGTCAGGGCCTAAATTTCAAGAAAGCACATCAGACCATCATAGTTTTAGAGTTTAATCAATCCTATACTTCCAAAAACATAGTCCAAGTGTGTACCTCAATTAAGATCGGTTTTTGTTCATTGATGGCCATTTCACGTGCTGCACGAACTGAACTATAAATAGCTAGAGCATCATTTCCATCTACACGAATAGCACGGATTCCATATGCTTGTCCCTTAACGGCTACACCATCGCCTGCAATATAGATTGAAATCCAATTTAATTTCACTAAAATCTCCATGAGAAGTTCTCTGAAAACCAATTTAATTTAAATGAGTTTGCATAAGCAAAATTACTTCGGAATTGGTCAGTTACAGGGGTGCTAATCGCCCAACCGTTGTTGCGACAGAAAAAAATTACTGGGACCTCCATGACTGCAGCCATGTTTAAGCCAGCATGGAAATCACCCTGCCAAAATTCTGAAACAAGTTAGAATATCATTGACCGAAATTTCATTTTTCACAAAAACAATTACTACAAGAAGGTGTCATGTTTTATTTACTAGTGTTAGTTGTTTTGAATGATTACCTCACTGGTGCCACCATCCCCCATGTAAGTGATAACACAAGCATCCTTTTCATCCATTTTCAAGGAATAAGCAACACCTGCTGCCTGAGGAATCTGTGTACTGAGAAACAAATTGATTTTGATTTTATCAAATGATTCGAACATTCTTCTTGTGTATAAAAAATGAGATTGTTCTTATGTAACCCTTACGCTATAGGCGATGAAACAGTGAAATAATTATGTTTCATAGTTCCATAATGTATTGGCATTTGTCTTCCTCTCCCATAATCATCCTTATTCCCAAACAATTGATTAGTAAATTCTTGCAAGGTGAATCCACGCCATAACAGAACTCCAGGTTCTCGATACTGCAAAAGGGAAAACAGGACAATATTAACAAATCATCCAGGAAATGAACTCAATTCCCTCGATATCTGAACACAAGAGAATCAGATTGGTCCAGCTAATGTAATGTGAAAACAAACAAAATGTGCTTGATGGACAAATTTTTCGAGAAACTTTTCAGATGTAAACGTAATATTTGGATTGTTTTTCCTTTTCCTTTTTCCTATCAATATTTGGGACTCTATCTATGTAGAGGTATGAATCAGAATATAACCGTCACCTGGGGCAAAACAACGTCGTCCGGGGAGAGTGCAGCTGCTGATGCAATATTGATAGCCTCTTCTCCAACAGAAGTGAGATAGAAGGATATTCTACCCTGCCTCTGTGCCTCATAGAAGATAGTATCCATCACTTGAAGAGTAACCATATCACTATACATCTTCACTGCAACTTCTTTCTTGACCTGATAAATATATTTTAGGAGTCATAAATTATACTCCCTCCGATTCAAAATATAAGTCTTTTTAGGAGTTATTTTTTGCTGCAAAATATAGGTCTTTTTACAAGGATGGTGCATTTATTGTCTAATTTACTCCTACATAATTTTCTCCCTATATTCATTTTGGTAAAAATGTGTAGTTCCCATGCAACTCTCTATTAATTTATTTGTTTTTTGGAGTATTAATTAGGGGTACTTTAGACATTTTGATTAGTATCTTATTTTGTGTAAAAACTCCTAAAATGACTGATATTTTGAATTGGAGGGAGTAATTTCCTACACTAAAACTTATATCCAACTTCACGGGACATTGTTTTCTGATCTTGGGATTTAGTTATATATTATATTGAGTTATAATGTCCCTGAAGCCTAAATAGAACAAAATCAAAACGCTGTAAACGGGGATAAAAGAAGCTGTATCTACCAATTGTTGAATTTTCAATAGCATAGAGTACCTGCTCAAAATCACTTCCTGCAATTGGATAGCCATCATTATCAAGAACGCGATAACATGGTATCCTCTTATCAGGTGATTCGGGGAGAAATTTCATATCGGAAGTAAATTCAACCTTTCCGCCAGGAAAATCAAGTGCCTGTTTACATGAAAAGTATGTAGAGAATTCTTAGTCTGGTACCAGTTTCTAGTACAAATCCTATTCAACATTTGCAAAAAAATCATTAGAATAGAAAGAACATTGGACATTTACAAAGAATTTCACTGTCCATATATATATATATATATATATATATATATATATATTAACCAAACCAAACAAAACCAAAACGATACAAACCGAATGCATCGGTTTGAATTTTTGAATGGTTTGGATTTGTTTCAAAATTTTCAATCCGAATATTTCGATTTAGTTTAAAAAATGTGCAACACCGAACCAACCCGAACCATGAACACCCCCTAATTACCATCATTAATCTAAAGTGAATTCAAGTCTTGGGTCAATTACATTTGTAAAACACAGGGGGGGGGGGTGAATTGGGTTTTAATCGATCTTGCAAACTATTTCCAATCTTTTCAATGCTAGTGAGAGTTTGAACAAGATGAACAAAAACTAAAGCAAAACCCAACAACAAGACAAAGGATTTAGAGTGATTCGATTCACTCAGAATCTACATCCACTACATTGAGCCGCACCCAAGGATTTGCAACAACTTCACTAAAAAGATTTTACACTTGTGGCTAACTCACTAAGAGTTTTACAAACACAACCACAATACAAAAACTCACTAAGAGCTTGATTGCCCACACAAAGTAGGACTTAACAATTGTCCTACCATATTTTGGTAAAACTCATTGGATGAGGAAGTTCTTATCTCATAATTCATAATTGTCCTACCATATTTTGGTAAAAATAATAATGTCCCACTAATTAGGCTAAATGTGTTTGAAAAGAATGCGTGCCTACCTATTTACATTGACACATTTGTAAGTTCGGTAACAAGGATATCTCTCTTTACCAAAAAAAAAAAAAAAAAACAAGGATATCTCTATCAGAACAAAGAGAAAAGTTTACCAACGGTCTAAATCTTTTTGAAGAAAAAAAAACACAAAAATGGGGCTTTCCCCCTCTTTTCGAGGTACAAAAATATAGTATTATATGTGGCGTGGAGTTATCTCTATTGCACTGTCCACATCCCATATCCTCCCCAACTTTTATTGAAATCTTTTCCTTTCCCTAGTTTTGTCATTTTCTTCCCTTCTATTCATTCCGTAGTTCTTTCTACCTCTCCATTATTTCTCTCATCACTGTAATAACTTTTATTATAGACATTGTAAATATCTATTCGCTCCTAGTAACAATTGCATTTAATACATGAATGTTTCGTTTTCTAAAATATGAACGATAAATATGTAAGATGGGTCAAAATGATAATTTAGTTGATATTCCCTCCGATTCAAAATACAAGTATTTTTAGAGAAATTCATTATGATATTAAAAAAGAACCTTTATATTTAGAGAAGGGTTGAAGATGCAAAAGAGCTCTATTAGAAGGCGGGGGAGTGTAACGGTTTTGTTTACAGTTCCATCCCCCAGTGTATTATTTAGAAAATAGGGGAGGAGAGTAAGACAAAACCTTGTGAATGGTCCTTAGTTACCTAATTTTTATCCTTTTTGTGTTGTCTAATGCAATGTCTATCCAAAACAGCTATTTGGGTATTTGTCACAATTCGGCCATTTAAGACTTTTAGGTAAAACGTATCTACATAAAGATAAAGGATATATATCCTTTCAAAATAAAGAAAAAGGGAAATGACATCCAATTTTAAGAAAAGAGAAATTACTACAAGCAACCTAAGTGGTCCTATTAAACTGTGGCAAAGTATGAGAAGGATTGCATTAAGAGGAACATTGTGGTCGCATGTGTGTATTCTTCAAAGACTATTAATATATGTATGTAGCTCTGTCAATTGAGTCTACACTATTAGGTGCAGACTGACCTACTAAATTGAAACTTAAGTTGAATTTCTAATGAATTGAGTCTAGATATTTTCAACTAGAGCCCGGACTCGATCACATTGGGTCTTAGATCTAATTTGGATCAACTCATTAATTTTACTTATAATCTTATTGATACTCAATTTTATCGATCGAAACGTTAATATTTTTTTAAATAAAATAAATAACGATCATTAGTGAAATATTTTGTGAAAAAAAATGCATCTTTCATTGACATTACCATCATATCATTGGGTTCTTATTAAACAAAATAAAAAAAATAATTTTAATTGGATCTTTGGGTCTCTCGAAATTATACAATTATAATTTAGACTCACAACTCTCGAGTCTCATACTTGGCTTGGATCCTACCCATATGAGTTCAGACCCAAAATAAATCTGAGTATAAAAAAGTCTATCTAGACCCAAATTGAATCTCATGAGTCTGAATCTGAATCTGCACCCTTAAGTCTAATTGACGGACCTATATGTAGGACTGTCAATAAGGTAGGTAAGCCGACCTCAAGCTACTTCACGCTTATATTTCTTTAGTAATATTTGGTGAAAAAGAAAAGGAAAAAAAAAAGTAAAAGTCAGACTTCACTTTGATTGAGTTTTCTTTTAAAAAACCAGATAATAATTTTTTTTCGTTTCTGTAAGGTATTATAGTGAGAAACTAAATTGCAATCCAAGTGAAATTTGAACAAATTTCAAATGATGTTTGTTTCCTCCCGACTCTTTTAGTGGAATAAAAGACGGGTCTTTCAGAGGGATCGAAATCAAACTCAAAACATGGTAAAAGATTCGTAGCAAGTGCTTTTTATTGGTAACAACCTACCAATTAATCTGGTGAAAATTTCAGGTAGAACTGGCCCAGTAAAATAATTTAATTTCATACAATTAACTGAGGTGACGTCCTCTCCAACGTCGCACGTGTTTTCTCCACCAAAAATATTAATAAATAGGGACTTCTAGTGTTCCCAACAAAATTTGATTTTCGTTTTGGTTTACAACTTTTATAAAACTGAACTTAACCGAAATTTTGTAAAAATTAAATATTAAATGCCAAAATTATTTTAGTGTTAAATAGAAAAATCATAATTCGACCAGATAGAAAACTAGGAATAAAAATACAACTTTAAACTATACTAAGTGCAATAATATCTATAATAAAATTATTTTTTTTAAAATAATGATAATAAAAATTCGATCTATTAAGTATTTTGTTATATTAATTTTTAAAATTTCAATATTGAGTTACCGAATTGAATTTTTACTTTTTGTTTTCAAAATCAAAGTGAATAAACCAAGCAGAAAAGAAAATTCAGTTCAGTATTTTAGATTTACCAAATAGAGGGTGAAAACTAATAAAAAGGAAAACAATCTGTGAAAATAGAGTAAAACTTAAAGCAGTTATTTAAAAGGAAGATTGGTCAATTTCGTTCATAAATATAGCATGTTTGGTGATTTTGATCCTATCTCTCATTTGTTAAAAAAAAATGCTAAATTTTTCAAATAAAAATTAATTATCTCCCTAACAGTTTTGGACGGAAGTACAGTTTTCACCAAAGGCAAAATATTTGAGGTCTCAAAAAATAAAAAATTAAAGAATAGGGATCAAAATCACGTTCCGAGACTAAATTCACCAATCTACCTATCAAAAATGCAAAGTAAACAAAAGTGGCTTTGTCGTGAATAAGATTTTTGTTAGAGCATTATTAATAACTGTTCCTAGTTATACCTACGTGGCGACTGGAGCTTATCGCTACCGACACCGTGGGTCACAGGTACGAACGGTGGTAACCAATTGATATCTAATTAATCAACAAATGCACCCATTCTAATTCTGAAATTTGAAGGAAAAAAACAATCAAAGAAAATCCACAAGTCTTACCCGGATTTCATCATCAACATCTTCATCGAGATGTAAAACGGCATGTTCTTGGGCTTTTGTATTTTCGAAACGGCAAAAATCAAAGCAGGCCGTGGGGCTCCTTGGGAATGCGTACGGCCGGCTTTTAAAAGAAGTCTGACGCCCGCCGCCGTTGGACGGAAATGAACTATTGGTATAGAAGAGAAAAGATTGGGATGATTTTTCACGGACAATTCTTCTTAAAAAAATCAAATTTGTTTGTAAGGAACCAAAAATGGTTCTTGATTTTGAGAGCCAGATTGCCATAACTGTTCAGAGGGGTTGGAGGGAGAGGTTAAAGAGGATACAGATATAGTGAGAAAGCCATTATAAAAGAGAAAAGTAGAGAGAGAAAGTTAGAGAGCGGTGCTCTCAACTTTGGCCTAAAAAACTCAAGTACTTTCGTCTTTCTACTGTGAATCTGTGAGTGTTTTGTATGCATTTGAGTTGATTTTATTGTTCTACATACTGAGGAGAACCTTTATATCCATATCAAATTCGTTTTATTTGGATTTATTGGGACAAATCGGAGTCTTTTGAGGTGGGTCTTGTTCGCTGAAGACGGGGTCTTAAAGCTTCTGTGTCGGCTTTTGGGTGGACAAATTGGAAGCAATAAGGTGGTATTCTGACACGGGGCATAGTGGGGAAGAGGTTGGTCTTCCTGCTTTTAATATCGGCCACACTTTTAATTTGGAATTTATTGTTGTTCTTGCTGTCCTTCACGTATTCAAGAGCTTGAGGACAAAATAAATCCTATTTGATTTGTTTCTTTCACTGGTTGTCCGAATTGCTTGTTAGTGCGATTCCACGTGGCAGTGGGGTAAGCAGAGATATTTTGTGAGTGTTTGCTAGCTTTATTACAAAAATGCCACTTAGAGACATTTACTAAATAGGCGTGCTTTTCTCTACTTGTGGGGCTGGTTTGTTTATTACAAAATTGCCACTTAGAGATACAATTATTAAATAGCCATTTCTTCTAGTGGGGCCGGTTTTATTTAATTACAAATTTGCCACTCAGGCTTATTACTTTGTAGACGTGGTTTTTAGGACCACGGCTCCTATGCGGATTTTTTTGGTGCGGACTGATGCGGGACAAGCTGAGGGTCGTTGGATTCATCCAACGGTTGCTTTAAAGAAGTGTATTTGACGACTTTCTTTTTTTCCAAATGCAACTTTTTCTCTCATCGCAATACGTGTGTTCACGGAAAGAACATGTGTTCACGTAAGCGAGAAACATCTGCTTTCACCGAACATGAACATGTGTTCACTCATCGAAACACGTGTGTTCACTCATCGTGAAAAATGTGTTCGCAGAACACGAACATCTGTTCACCGAGCATGAACAGTGTTCACCGAACATGAACATTTGTTCACCGAATAAGAACAGGTGTTCACCGAACATGAACATCTGTTCACCGAACATGAACAAGAACAGGTGTTCACCGAACATGAACAAGTGTTCTTGTAGAAATGTACCTTCAGCCGCAATTTTTCTCTCTCCTTCTTTTTGACTTTTCAGCCGCAACTTTTCTCTCTCCTCTAATAAAATTACATATGTACCCTTTTAACTTTTCTCTCTCCTCTTTTAAATCATAGCCATTGATCCATTCAAAAAATGAAATCAATGGCTCTCATTGTGTCCCGCACGTGCGGATTTTTGAGCGTTCCGCACTGGAACTGGACTGGGTTTTTAGGTAGATTTAAATTAAAGGGTGGGGCCCGCCACTTTACACTCCACCTTTTATTTTAAAACATCTACTGCTTGATATGGGGAAAGGAAAAAATAAGAAAAAAGCTACTGACTCTCCTGTTTCTATTTCGAAGGCTTTACCTATTATTTCTACTCCAAATCCGAAAAATGTGGAGAATGAACCTTTGTTCTCTGATTGTGAAGAAAACGTCATTAAAGGGAGCTGCTCTACTGGAGCCGAAATGGTAGAAAAAAATACTGAGGGTGAAAAAAATAATGTGGAAAAAAATAATGAGAAGGGTGGATCAATTACGGAGGGAAGAATTGATGCCATGGACAAATTTATTTAGCAAAAATAGAGTTGAGGCGAGTGGGTTGAAATTAAGGAAAATTAATTCTACCGAGCCAAGAAAAGCTATTTTTGAGAACCAAGATTTGGACCGTGTTGAGGAGAAGTGGGGCTATTGCTTAGTGGGGTTCTTTGCCGGAAAATTTCCTGGAATTTATGCTATTAATGAGGTGAGGAAGAAGTGGACCCCTAGCTCAAAATTTTATGCCCACTCTAGCGGTTGGATTATTTTTCGGTTTAATTCGGAGGAGGATAGGGACAATGTGCTTAATGGGGGACCGTATGTAGTCTTTGGGAGGCAACTTATGCTTAAGGAAATGCCTAATAATTTTGACTTTTCATTAGATGCAATGGTCATTCAACCGTTATGGATCACACTCCCGGGATTACCACTTTTCCTTTGGAATGAAACGGCGTTGAGCAAAGTTGCTTCGCTCCTAGGAAATCCCTTATATACCGATGGTATGACGGCCGAGAGAAAGAAACCGGGGTATGCGAGGGTACTTGTTGAAGTGGATATTTCTAAAGATATCATCTATGAAGTTGAGTTGGCCCTTCCGGATGGGAAGATGAAGAAACAAAAAGTGTTATATGAATATATTCCAAAATTTTGTAAGGCATGTCGAGTATTTGGACATGATGATAATGCATGTAGCTTGAAAGAAAAAATGGGGCATGCTACTGTGAATGTTACTAATAATGAGGCCAATGAGAAAGTGGATAATGCTTATAAAAGAGGGAGATCAAAATCGAGAACAAAATCTCATGTGTGGACTACTGTTCAAAAAAAAGGGAGTTACAAGGGGGGGGAAATATTTGCATGTTGGTAATACTGAGGCAAGCACAAGTGGTGAAAAAAATCATGAACTTAATGTGATAAGTGGAGCACAGGGGAGTAAGGAAAAATTCCATGTTAGGCCTATGGTTACGCAAGAAGTACAAGCTAGTGAGCCACATATGATCAAGGCTCACAAAATCAGCCATGCAAGTCAACTGGCGAAAAAAACTCACCAAATTGAGCATGAAGCTGTGATGACGTCATCATGCTCACTTGTTCCCATTTTGAATCTGCAACCAATCACAACTTCTACAAAGGGAATTTTGGAGACTTTACCTATTATACCTTCTGTTGCACAACCAGAGAAGAATGTGAATAACAATATTCTGGAAAAAAATTCCAAGTCTACTGGGGAAAAAAATTCCAAGTCTACTGTGATTGTCTCAACAGTAGACAAAATTAGGAGGAGCAAGAGTCGGGGGGTGCCCTGTAGATATTATGTTACCCACTCATGGTAGAGATGGGGGAGTTACTCGGGACCTCGACCCTCGTAATTAATGAATATTGCTAGTTGGAATACGAGGGGTTTCAATGGCCTCATAAAACAAAATGGGGTTCGGGACCTCATTCGAAGAGAAAAATTGGATGTATGTGGTGTTTTGGAAACAAAACTCAATGAGGAAAAGTTGAAGAGCATCATAAAGCGGAAGTTTGTGGGATGGGATGCATGCCACAATTTTCATTTGCATGATAATGGGAGGATCTTCGTCATGTGGAATCTTGCCACCGTCAACGTTGACATTATTGCCATCCATGACCAAGTCATCCATCTTTGTGTGACTTGTAAGGTATCTAGCATATCCCTTTATGTTAGTTTTATTTATGGCTTATTTTCTAGGGCGTCTAGGAAGTCTCTTTGGAATAACTTGGTGGAGTTTGGGAGCTCTTTGAATGAGCCGTGGGTTTGGATGGGGGATTTCAACACTCCTTTGAAGAGTAATGAGAGACAAAATGGGGCTGAGATTAAAAACTATGAAATGGCGGATTTTAAAGAATGTTGTGAGTCCTTGGGCATTGAAGATCTCCCCTCACATGGATGCTTCTATACTTGGACTAATGATAAAGTGTGGTCTAAGCTAGATAGAGTAATGGGGAACTTAAAGGTGTTGGAAGATGATCATGTTATGGAAGTAAAATTTCTACCAATGGACATCTCCGACCATTCTCCTTGTCTCTTCACATGGGGGGAAAAGTTGGATATTGGTAATAAACCGTTCAAGTTCTTGAACCTTTGGATGAAGCATGAAGAGTATGAGCACACCCTAAATTTGGCTTGGAACATGGAGGTTAATGGCACGGCACAATTTTCACTTGTGAAGAAACTTAAAGCTCTCAAGAGACCATTGAAGGAGTTGAATAAGAAGCACTACTCTCATATTTCTTCTAGAGTAAATAGAGCAAGTGAAGAATTGGAAACTCTACAAATGGACCTAGCAAGTAACCCGACCGATCTTAGCTTGGTGGAAAAAGTCCGTGGGGCGAGGAAATTTGCTTGGGATCTTAAGGAAGCCGAAAGACAATTTTATGGCCAATTGGCAAAGGGGAAGTATCTAATGGAAGGTGACCGTAACTCCAAGTTCTTTCATGCTATGGTCAAAAGAAATAGCAAGAGGAACATTATTGCTACCGTTAGAGATCTTAATGGGAATTTCACTTCCTCACTTAATGAAGTGGCCGGTTCTTTTGTGTCTTACTATACCGGCCTCCTTGGTACCGAAGGAGGAAGGGCCACCTTGGATCCTAACATACTCTTGGATGGGCCTAAGGTTACTTTGGAGCATTGTGAGGCGTTAACCTTGGAAGTCTCGGCCGAAGAAGTTAAGAGGGCACTCTTTGACATTGGGGATACTAAATCACCGGGGCCCGACGGGTATAGTGCCGCTTTCTACAAGCATTCTTGGGGCGTTGTTGGGGAGGATTTCACAAATGCTTGCTTGGAGTTCTTTCGATACGGGAAATTACTTAAACAATGGAACCATACCGCGATTGCTTTGATTCCTAAAGGTGCTCATTCTCTAGATGTGGGGACTTCCGACCGATCTCATGTTGCAACGTGACCTACAAAGTCATCTCCAAGGTACTCTCTTCTCGACTTGCTCTTATTTTAGATGATAGTATTGGAAAGGAACAAGCGGGGTTTGTTAGTGGTAGACGCTTGGCCGACAATGTGTTCCTAGCTCAAGAACTACTTAAATCATATGGAAGGAAGAGGATCTCACCTAGATGCCTCATACAAGTGGCCCTTCGTAAGGCTTATGATTGTGTAGAATGGGAGTTTCTCTTGGAAGTCTTGGAAGGGCTCAATTTTCCCCCGGTTTTCATTGCATGGATAGAAGAATGTGTCACGACGGCATCTTACTCTATCTCTCTCAATGGCTCTCTTCATGGTTTTTTTAAAGGAAAAAGAGGACTGAGGCAAGGGGATCCTCTTTCGCCACTTCTTTTCGTGCTTTGCTTGGAGTACATTACTAGAAAACTCATGAAGGAAACTATTGCTACGGAGTTCAATTTCCATCCTAAATGTCAACCGATTAACCTTTCACATCTTGCTTTTGCCGATGATCTAGTCCTCTTTGCTAGGGGTGACTTGCCTTCGGTAGATATTCTTATGAATTGCTTGGAGCACTTTGAGGGGGTTTAGGGTCTTATGGCCAATAGTTTGAAGTCTCAAGTGTTTACCGCCGGTGTTGGCGAAGATGATCTTGAAGCTATTCTCTCTAGAACACGTTTTGCACTTGGTAGCTTTCCATTCCGGTACCTTGGTGTCCCACTTACCACCGGTAGACTCAAGGTAGCTTTATATGAGCCCCTCATATCTAAAGTTAAGGAATATATTGGTAAATGGTCGGCATCGACACTTTCCTTTGCGGGGCGATTACAACTCATTAGAGCGGTTCTCCAAGGAGTGGAGTGTTTTTGGCTCTCTATCTTCCCCACTCCGGCAACCGTCATTGATCAACTTAATAGAATTGCTAGAGAATTCTTATGGAATTCCAAAAGTAACAAAGTTGCATGGGTAGATGTTTGTAAGCCAAAGGAGGAATGTGGTCTCGGCCTTAGAAACTTGAATAAATGGGGTTTGGCGTTGCTTTCTAAAGTTATTTGGGATATTCACTCATGTAAAGCCTCTCTATGGATTAAATGGGTGCATCACTTTTATCTTCGGGGCACTAATATTTGGGAGAGAGGGAGGTGCAAGGAGGATTCGGCTCTATTTAAAAGACTTCTTCAAGTCCGGGACATTTTGAGAGACAAATGTACTACGGAGGCTATCGTTGGCAGTGCCGCCAGAAACCTCACTGCTACCCATCTCAGCACTTCAGCACAGCATGCAGCAGCGGGTGCAGCTTCGGCCCAGCGGACAGCGGCTTCGGCACAGCAGCCCTCAAATTCAGCACAACAGTGCACGCAACTTCAGCAAATCAGCAACAGTATGGCAGCAGCCTCAGCACAGCAGTGCAGACAGCCTCAGCAAATCAGCAACAGCATGGCAGCAGCGGGTGCAGGCGAACCTTGTGCAATTTTGATGCAACGGTGGGCAGCGGGGGGCCGTTTCAACACTTTGGTGGCCTATGATTTTTTTAGGCAGCAAGGTCAGCATGTTTTTTGGAACAAGATGGTATGGAATTCAATCTCTTTGCCTAAGCATTCCTTTATTTCTTGGTTGGCTATACGGGGACGGTTGGCAACAAAGGATCGACTACACTTTTTGGAGATGGATTTGAAGTGCGTATTGTGTGAAAGTGAAGATGAAAGTCATGACCACTTATTTTTCAAATGCTCTTTTAGCAAGGCTATTTGGGATGATATTAAGAAATGGATGGGAACTAGAAGACAAATGTCTACTTTGCTTAGCTCTCTTAAATGGCTCAAAAGAGAGGCCCGTGGGACTTCTTGGTTTAACAAAGCAAAGAAAGCGGCGTTTAATGCAACGGTGTATCACATATGGAAGGAGAGGAATCAAAGATGTTTTGATGACACCAAGGTTACGAGGGAACAATTAGTTGGTAGGATTAAAACGCTTGTGTACATTGTAGTTTATACTTTGTTTCCGTTTGTTTTGAACCTCATGGATGTGTGAATCATGGAAATTTGATTGAGCCATTAGACTAGCAACTTGTTAATGGCCAATCCACCCTTTGTAAAATTTTCTTGATCTTTTTAATATATTTACATTTTAGATCAAAAAAAAGAGGATACAGATATGAGCGAAAAATAAGAAGGAAATGCTTATAAATTGGAACAAGAAGGAAAACTATGCAGCGAATGCTCAATTGTGTTTTGCTCATTTCGTAATAAATATTTGCTGGACTTATTAATGGTTTGTGGGGCCGGGCCGTGGGGGTGTAGGACTATTAATTTTTTTTTATAACATATTGGTTTTAAAGGGAAAAAAACCACGTGTGAGTTACTTAGGAATATTTGATAGTTGGATAAGATCCATGAAATACCAATGAGGTGTATTACCATTAGGGGTGTTCATGAAAAATCCAAACCAATCAATCCAAATCGATCCAAACCAATCCAAATTGATTTTTTGATTTGAGCGGTACATTGGACTATTTCAGTTTGAACTAAATTAAAATCAAACTTTCAATTTGGTTTAATTTTTTTATAATGAAAACTGAACCAAACCGAATTTTCAGTTTGAGCGGTGCATTGGACTGGTTTCGGTTTGAGCTAAATTAAAACCGAATTTTTGGTTTGGTTGAAAAAAAAATTATAAACTAAACCGAATATATATAATATATATTAAATGACTTTTTTGCAATAAAATATATTTTTTCTTAAAATGATTTCTAGTATAATTGCTAACTTTTGTTTCTCATTGTAGAATTTTCAAGTGCAAGTTCTTCAAGTGTTAAACCAAGAGATTATAAAGTCATCATTTGGTATGCGATTTTAGATTTACCACCAAAAGATTTTATTGCATTTCACTATTTTGAACTAATAATTATCTAATTTTTGTGTTTTTCTTTTTTCTTGTAGGATGATTTTGAAGTAATTTGTTTGAAGTGCAAGGATCAAGACCAAAAATTTATGTTTTTTTATTTTGTTTTCTTTATTGTGTTTACCTTGAGAAAATAGTAGGCATTTTTTTTTAAAAAAAAATATTTTTAGCAACTAACTAATTAAATAAAGTTTTTTAAAACTTTATAATCAATATTTTTGTGTCTCGCAAAACCGAGCAACCAAACCAATCCAAACCAAACCGAATGCATCGGTTTGAGATTTTAAATGGTTTGGATTGGTTTCAAAATTTCCAAACCGAATATTTCGGTTTGGTTATATTCGGTTTGGTTTAAAAAATGTATAAAACCGAACCAAACCGAACCATAAACACCCCTAGGCAGAGGATAGAGATGGCAGAAGGGGGTGGAAATTTGCACATTATTACTATGATTATATATATATATATATATATATATATATATATATATATATATATATATATATATATATATATATATATATATATATATATCCTTATAATATAAACTTATAAATATAAAATTTCTTGATTCCGTAAAAAAATTGAAATTTAATAGTAGTACTCTCTAACACATAGTTTCACCACTAACTTTCATAAGAATACTGTTTAGGGTAAAAAGCGCCGACACCCCCCTAAACTATTCCCTTTTTTGGTTTTTGACCCTCAACTAAAAACGGTCAAGTTTTACCCCCTAAACTATTTCGATTTTTGGTTTTTGACCTTCCATCCACATTCTCCGTTACATCATAACGGAAATCCAAAAATTGGGGGCATTTTGGAAAAATTATATCATTCATAATAAATAGAATTAAATTTAAGAGAAAAAAAGGGTCTTTTAAGATTTTTTTTTAGAGGTTGGAATTCTGCAGTTGGTGGTTGGAGAAGAGGAGTGGTACCCGGCTTCCAGCTTTCTTCATCATCTGTTCTCACCGACGACTTTTTCTTTCTCGTCAGAATAATAGGTTTTTTTTTTAATAAAAACAAAAAAAAATTAGGATCTTATATAGATTGCCCAAAAATGCCCCCATTTTTTGGACTTCCGTTATGATGTAACGGAGAATATGGAGGAAGGTCAAAAACCAAAAACCAAAATAGTTTA
Source organism: Vinca minor (assembly GCA_026122235.1). Taxonomy (NCBI): domain Eukaryota; kingdom Viridiplantae; phylum Streptophyta; class Magnoliopsida; order Gentianales; family Apocynaceae; genus Vinca; species Vinca minor. The sequence goes on from JAOCZM010000226.1 coordinate 1,670,279, forward strand.
GGGGGTAAAACTTGACCGTTTTTAGTTGAGGGTCAAAAACCAAAAAAAGGAATAGTTTAGGGGGCGTGAGCGCTTTTTACCCTACTGTTTATTACTCACTCTATTCGGATTTGAATATACAACTTTCATTTGAACTTCCACTAGTAGTCACCTATAATCTAATAGAATTAAAATTCACTAGTATAGTGACAAAAAGGCTATTAACTCTTATCTAAAAATATACATACAGTTAATCAAATAATATTTTTTTATAATTTTCTCATGTTATTTTGAAGTATAATCCGTGACACAATAGCCTCTGCAAATTATTCAGGCTTTACTTCATTTTTCTTCATTTTTTTTGTTAATTTTTTTAATTTAGTTTGTCTCTTTTTTATACTTAAATTCAGTTCTTATAATAAAAATATATTATTCTACTTCAAATATATCATCTTACATCGTAACCAAATTTTAGTTCCCCCAATTCAAATCCTGACTCTACCACTAAGAAACAGAAGAGGAATTTTGAACGATCCTCTACCTACTAAAAGAAAACCCTAAACCTTCAAGAATGTCTAACCAATGTATGGACTAAATCATTGAATAACATGTGTACATAGTAAAATTTAGAGAACAATCTCCCTAATATACAACTAATTATATCCAAAATATAACCAAAAAGGTTAAAGATCAACCTTCTAATAACTAGTTAAAATGATCAACAATGACTTGATAGGAGAGTATTAACTTTTTGTTATATAATTATTTTAGGGGGAAAAGGACATACGTGAGGTAATTATAATTCTTTCTTTCTTTTTGAAGCGTGAGGTACTCTAATATTTTTAACAAACAAATAGGATTTTATTTATAAAATAAAATCAGTTACATTTTCGTGATTTATTGTTGGAGTTTACATTTGATATAGGTGCTCAATTAGATTGGGTAAGCTCAATTGGATTGGGCGTTCGATTAGATTGGGCAAAATCGGAACCGGTCGACCTAGAGCTGTCTCGAGTCGACCGAACCAGTTTTTCACTCCGTTCGACCGATAACCATTTCTTTGGTCGACAGGACCAGTTGAACCATGTCAAAACTGAAGGGATTCATGGGCGGAAACTCGTTCCAAACACCCATGAGTCCTCCCCTGAAGGATCCGCTCATACAAAACGAATCGAAAAACAGCAAGAAAAGACTTACAATTTCGGGTTCAAGAAGATACTTCTTCAATGGAGGATGACGTTTCTTGGATGCTTTGTTGCCATCAACGGAATTCCCTTTGCGGAATATCCCTCTACCGGTATCCACGCGACGAGACGGGCAGCGAGTGCTAGCTCTTCGTCTTTCTAAGTTTCGGAATTATGAGAGAAAAGGGAGACCGAAAACTGAAATCATATTTCAGAGAGTTGGTGATTTTTTTCGGCTGAAAAAATTGATAGGCTAGGGTTTCGGCCAAGAGATCATTATATAAGGTATGAGAGTTTGTTCCCATAACTAACTCTCACATCCTCAACTCCTCTCGGCAGTGGGAGTCCTCAACTCCCACGTCCTCTAGACTTCTGCTGGTAGTGGGAGTCTTTATCGGATAATAACTCCCACGTAATTCCAGCTATACCGAAAATGCCCCTTATCTCTAATTCGAATAATAACAATTTATTATTCTCAGAAAAGTGAATGTCAGATACAATGAACCTAGACACATTCTAGATTCATTGAATCTAGACATGAAGCTCGTTAGCTCGTCTATGCGTGTGACCCTGTAGGTTCATATCACAATGGCAATGAAAACACACTTAGCAGTAGTGTGAGTTCATAAATCACAAGCGGTCCCTAGCAGGACATTTTGACTACCCAAAGTGAATGAATATACAACGGAACCTAATGTCAATCTACTATTTAATCCCTTTGTCTCGCGATATCCTAATTAAGCATAAGACATGGTAGTCGTCACCCTTATTAAACTTAATTATATTTATGCTCGATCTCTAGGTAGACTGTTCCAACAAATAGTATCTGATAACCACTTTATCAAATACATTTGAGCACGACCATGCATTTAGACAGTCTTTCCCTATCGAGGGGCCCATGGATATCTCTCTCTAATAATAGAGAGGGACAAATTCCTTACAATGTCTCTCACATTCAAGCTATGATAGGACACTACATCCGATCATCGATCGTATTGATTACTCGTTACAAGTAACGTTCGACTGAGTCAAAACGTGGCTCCATTCATACTAGAATCAATGAAGACATAAGGTCTAAGGATACTAAAATAGTATTGAGGAAGTAATACTTATGACTTAAGACCATGAAGTATTACTTCTCTGACGGATCACGTCCAATACAATGTATCCCTATATATTGCATCTATGATGTGATTTGTATCCATTACACATGATCAGTAAAACAAGATCATCAATCAACAATCATACTAGTTTTATTTCATAGTAATTAAGCATTACATAAAACTAGGGACTTCTAGAATAGTAATTACATAAGCTAATGAGTTTTACTATCAAATCACACATTTGATAATCAAAAGCAAAATTAACTATTCAATTACATGCTCAAAAGATAATAAAACGCACAACATGTGCTAATGGTCCTAGGGCACTACTAACAAAAATTGACACATCTACCTGTGGGAGGGAGTGTGTGTTTGCGCAAGGTGTGAGTGCTTGTAGTGGGACAAAAATAATAATGGTGAATTAAGAATTTATGTTTCATTATTTTGTTTTTAATTATGTTTAACTTGTGAAAACAATAGTGTTATTCTATATAGTTTTAGCATCTAAGTAATTATATCAAAAAAAAATTTATATTTAATTTATAATCAATGTATTTTATATATCCCGAAAACCGAACAACCAAACCAAACAAAACTAAACTGATACAAACCGAATGCATCGGTTTGAGTTTTTTAATGGTTTGGATTTGTTTCAAAATTTTCAAACCGAATATTTCGATTTGGTTTAAAAATGTGGAAAACCGAACCAACCCGAACCATGAACACCCCCAATTACCATCATTAATCTAAAGTGAATTTAAGTCTTGGGTCAATCACATTGTTCATTGTATAAGAATTTATCATTAATGTACTAAAAATGGTATTTAAGTGTGTACTAAAAATTTGGGAGTCATTAATAAGATATATTTGATGATTGAATTAATGTTTAATAATTAATTAAGTGTGTTTTTAAATCGTAAATGTATTATATTAATTTATATCAAAGATACCTAACAGCAATGGCAGAGGATAGAGTGGGCAGAAGGGGCGGAAATTTGCACATTATTACTATATATATATATATATATATATATATATATATATATAATATAAACTTATAAATATAAAATTTCTTGATTCCGTTAAAAAAATGAAATTTAATAGTAGTACTCTAACACATAGTTTCACCACTAACTTTCATAACAATACTGTTTATTACTCACTCTATTCGGATTTGAATATACAATTTTCATTTGAACTTTCACTAGTAATCACCTATAATCTAATAGAATTAAAATTCACTAGTATAGTGACCAAAAAAGCTATTAACTCTTATCTAAAAATATACATACAGTTAATCAAATAATATTTTTTTTATAAATTTCTCATGTTATTTTGAAGTATAATCCGTGACACAATAGCCTCTGCAAATTATTCAGGCTTTTCTTCGTTTTTCTTCATTTTTTTTGTTAATTTTTTTAATTTAGTTTAAGTCTCTTTTTTATACTTAAATTCAGTTCTTATAATAAAAATATATTATTCTACTTCAAATATATCATCTTACATCATAACCAAATTTTAGTTCCCCCAATTCAAATTATGACTCCACCACTACATAACATAAGAGGAATTTTAAACGATCCTCTACCTACTAAAAGAAAACCATAAACCTTCAAGAATGTCTATCCAATGTATGAACTAAAGCATTGAATAACATGTGTACATAGTAAAATTTAGAGATCAATCTCCCTAATATACAACTAATTATATCCAAAATATAACCAAAAAGGTTAAAGGTCAACCTTCTAATAACTAGTTAAAATGATCAACAATGACTTGATAGGAGAGTATTAACTTTTTGTTATATAATTATTTTAGGGGGAAAAGGACACACGTGAGGTAATTATAATTCTTTCTTTCTTTCTTTCTTTTTGAAGCGTGAGGTACTCTAATATTTTTAACAAACAAATAGGATTTTATTTATAAAATAAAATCAGTTACATTTTCGGTATTTATTGTTAGAGTTTACATTTTATATAGGAGTTACATTTTCCGGGATTTATTGTTGGAGTTTACATTTGATATAGGTGTTCAATTAGATTGGGTAAGCTCAATTGGATTGGGCGTTCGATTAGATTGGGCAAACCCATAACCGGTCGACCTAGAGCTGTCTCGAGTCGACCGAACCAGTTTGTCACTCCGTTCGACCGATAACCATTTCTTTGGTCGACTAGACCAATTGAACCATGTCAAAACCGACACATCTACCTGTGTGTGTGTGTGTGTGTGTTTGCGCAAGGTGTGAGTGCTTGTAGTGGGGAGAGAAATAAGGGGAGAGTGGGTAATTCCACTAACACTACATTTGATGAAGAATTGTTCTTCATTCTTAACACTCTCTTAATTCATTTTTGTGATAACCGTAAACTTTGGGGGCTTTGCATTAGATTGACACTAATTTAGCAGAAAACACAAAACATGGCACTGAAAAATTTGGGGGAAACATTTTTGTCCGAGACGGAAGTTGAACTTTCGTTCCGAAATCGTACAAACCCTAACCTAAAACCAAACCGTGACTTGGGGACGGAATTTCAACTTCCGTCCCCCCATTCCTAACTTTTTGCAGTGTCCAGTCTTTTCTCACTTTGGTTTTTTGACCCACACTTATTATTGAACGTAAATATCTGAACTCTTTGGTATTTTCGTTAAAATTTTTGACCGATTTCTAGAGATTTGTCCAAAACGTACATTATATTTTTAAAACCTCACCACAATCAACAACATTCACAACTCTCAAACATAAAATTTCCTTACCCTCTACCAAATTTCCAAATTTCTTCCCCTCTACCAAATGTCCTTCCCCTCCTAAGAAATATTTGTTCAAAATGACAAACTTTTGGAGTATTTGTTCAAAAAGAAATGGTTACAAAATTCAGGGATGTTGATTTTACCAAAGAGTGGTCTTCAGATTATGAACAGGCATTGATAGAAATTCTATTTGATTTTAATACAAAAGGTTACAACAATGAAAAAAGTTGGGCCGATTTGTATAACGAAATTGTCTACGCCATGAACTATGTGACTGACAGTTTTTTCACAACAGAGATAATTGATGCAGGTATGGAGAAACTGCGAAGGCGGTTTTGGGATTTTTGATGGACTTTGGCACCAACGATGGTTCACATACGACGGTAGAACCAACAATGTTGATGTGAGTGGTGTTGAAGCATAGTGGGAGGGAATATGTTGCGGTAAGTTACCAGTCATTTCAGCAAACATTTATAATATAATTTTTTATACCTTACATTTCGTGGTATTTTAACTCTGCATTAGTCTCATCCAAGGACTAAGTGGTACAGAAAGGCGAATTCTGGTATAACCCACTTTGTTATATTTTTGGGTAAGGAAGAGAAAATGTGGACGAAGCCGGGTATCTTTCAAAATTCCATGAAGAGGTTACTCTTGAGGCTCCCCCTAACTACCCGGTGTCGGAAGCATCGTTCAGCAGCACTTCTGTTTGGGAACGGATTGCGCCAAAATTTTGAAAGAATTAGGGTTTTTATGTAAATTGGGTGTAATTTTTTTTCCAATGTAACTTTGTTTATATCATTTGAATTGGGTGTTAATTATTTCGTGCCAAATTCACATTTGTATGATGTTTGATAGTTCAAAACTGTTGAAATTTTTTTTAAAAAAAATGACAACACAACAAAAAAAATAAAAATAAAATGGACATGTAGGGAAAATTTTCAGGACCTTAGGGAAGGAAGTTGAAATTCCGTCCTCGCCTTGGGGACGGAAGTTCAACTTCCGTTTCCAAGGGCTAGAGGTTTTTCCCTTTGAGACATTTCTGGCCTGATTTTGAGGGATAGAAAATCCTATCCCTTCACCACCCAAATGTCTATATATTCCAACAACATTTCCTCCACATTTATCCTTACAACCAACACCATACCATCTTTTATTTCCCACCAAACCCATCTTACCTCAAGTTCCTATATTTTGTGTACAAAAATAATGGCTCTTGAATGTCCGATGAGATTGTATCTACATTTCGACCACAATGTAGTGTACGAAAATGGTGGTTTCCCCTGATTTCAAGAGCCAAGTAAAAAATCATGGAAGTTATACAAAAACTTTCATTCCGACAACTTTGCCACATAATTTGTCGGCGCAAAGGAGTCGATTTTTTCGTGTGTCACTGTTAGGCTGATAATGATTCGTCCTTTCTTTATGCCGACGTACAGCATGGTGATGTACGATGTTGTTCATCTTAACGACGAAGAAGATCTAGATAATTTGTGGGGAATCCAAACGGATTTCAAGCTACAAGGGATTCATGTTGGTGCTTTGTTGGAGTCATATTTTTCAGAATCATATTTTTCGGAGTCTAATCCCATTCCAACCATGCCCTCACCTTCTAGCTACGAACCTATTATAGATAATTCGGTAATGGATTCCTTGGGTCCAATATCAGATATTTACGGTGTTCCGGAAACGGAAGACGACTTCGCCGACGATAGTGATGGAGAACACGAGGACGACGGGGTCGAGGAAGATGTAGAGGCAGAAGCGGAAGATGCAAACCCTGAATGCCAACAACAAACCGATGGACCAAGTAATGAAGAGCAGTCGAAGAGCCTGAACCAACACCATCTACCTCCGCCCCAATTATTCCAGAATGGAATATGTCAACATACAGAAACAATTATAATTTTGCTTGTTGGAATGATATGGGTTCCATGGAACCTGTTCCTGAACTGACATACAGGGAAAAAATAATTAAAATATGGAATCCCGATTTCCCCGAAATGTGTTTGGGAATGCACTTCAAGGATAAACGGGAGGCAATGTTGGCAGTTAACGTGTGGCATGACAAGGTGGCCTTGAGGGAGTGGAAAAGAGACAGGAGCAACAAATAGTGGTTCAACGGGGTTTGTAGAAACTCAACAGAAAAAAGCCGATGCAGTTGGTACATTCGCGTTAACCATAGCATGGTGGATAGAATGTGGAAAGTTACCAAGCTTAACAAGTCCCACTACTGCTTGATGGACCAGAACAAATAACGAAACATGTCCTCTAGCTACATTGGGGTAAAGATTCTATACCTTGTACAGGCTGATCCTGAAATTTCTGTTAAATTAATTAGGGCTGCATGTGTGAATAATATGAGATTGAGTTGCACCTATAGACAAGCATGGTATGCCCGCAGACATGCTATTGAAACACTTTTTGGTACTTGGAAATTAACTTTCCAAGTACTGCCACAGTACATGCGGGCACTACAGGATTCTAACCCGGGTGTTATAGTCAAATTTGTTTACCACCTATGACCGGCTGTTGATAACCCTAAGGTGTTCAAGGCAATATTTTGTACATTTGAACCATTTGTTGACGATTACAAGTGGTACCGGCATATAATTTCAATTGATGGCACACATCTTAGGTGGAATTATAAAGGGGTACTTTTGGTGGCAAGTACCAAATTTTACCCCTGGCGTTTGCATTGGTCGAATCAGAGGCAACTTCAACTTGGTCTTGGTTCCTTAAAAATTTAAGGGAACAAGTTGTGAAAGAATTAGAAGTTTGCCTAATCAGCGATCGCCATGCCGTCATTTTTAGTGTCGTGGCTAGCGTCCCAGGCTGGAAACCCCCAATGGCAGTGCACTGCTATTGCCTTAGGCATTTCAGGTCCAATTTCCACACTCATTAAAAAAAAAATTGAAAGATTATGTGTGGACTGCTGCAACACAAAAGAAAAAAAAAGTGTGATTTTTTTCTTGAACGAATTAAACAAAGAGATGAGAATGCATTTAACGGGTTGATGCAGCATCCCATAGAGCTGTGGACTTTGGCATACTATTGGGGTAAGCGTTTCAGTTGCATGACAACTAACATGTCAGAGGTGGTTAACAGCGTTTTGAAACAGTCTAGAGCGCTGCCTTTGAAAGCTCTTGTTGAGATGATATTTTTCAAGCTTGTACATTATTTTGACACACACCGGGAAGACGCGAATAGTTGTCTAACACCTTTCCCTAAGAGAATATGGGATCAGTACTTCGCGTACGAACAAAAAGCAATGAGTTTGACTGTGCAACGACACCACAGAGACCAGGGTATCTATAGGGTCACGTCCCGACATAGAGGACCTGGCGAAGGTGGAAAAATATACAGGGTCAACCTATCAGCTCGTGCGTGTAACTGTGATAAGTGGTCTACTGATTCAACTCCATGCTCCCATGTCATTGCTGTGTCCAAATCGATCATGGAAGATGCTTCTAAGTATATCCACTCTGTCTATTCTCTCGATCATTATACGAATACGTATAAGTCTATTTTATTCCTTGTACTTGATCCCGTTCATTGGAGACCTCCTCCTTTTGATATGACACATCACCCTCCTAACATGAAAGGTACGCATGTGGGTCGACCTCAAAGGCGGAGATTTCAAATGCCTACGGACACGGAGAACAGGGGTATTCAAAGAGTTAAGAAGTGCGGCCACTGTAAACTAGTCGGCCACAACCGGAAGACTTGCCCCATGTTAGCATCTCTTGACCAAGCACCCCCTCCACAATAAATGTATTTAAATTTTACAATTTTGTAATAGTTTAGAATGTATATATTATCAATTTTGTAATAGCTATTTTAAATGTATATTTTTTTTTTTACATTCAATATCCAAATATTGCAAACATTACAATGACTTAATGTTAAAGTTGACGTAATAAATTGGCAAAATCATTCCCGGCCCTATAATCAAGGGTATCGTTAAGGGCTGGATGAATTTGTACATGGTTACCGGGGTGTAATCTTGAAAACACAACAAACTCATCCCAACCCAAAAAATAGTAATCGTCTCCGCCTTTGTCTCTAGCCACATTGATTGTAATTTTGTTCTCGTGACAATTGCGCATGTGTAGTACTTCGGGGATTCCAAGCCGCATTCTAACACGCATTGCATGTACTTTCTACATATCCACTGCACACGGGAAACAACATTACAAACAATACCTATTAGTAGAACGAATTTATTCCAAAAAAATTAATAATAGAAAACGTACCGGTTTAGAAAGTGCCGAATTGGTTTTGTCAATGTCTATTCAAAAGCTCTGCCGGAAAAAAGCCCCGTCAGAGGGATACGATAATTCCCCCTTCTGGTAACCGATCTCGGACCTTCCCTTAACAGAAACATCTAGTACATTCATTCCCCCTTTATCTTTGGCTCGGAGATTGTTGTCACGCAAAATTTGTTGTAATCCTCCGTCTAGGTAGTACGTATCATCTTTTTTTGTTACATATACGCACCATTTATTCCCAATTTCGTCCTTCAGATCGACAAAACTGACTAAGCCGAGACCATTTTGCTCCAACCAGTTTGTGTACTTTGATGGTAGGCGCTACAAAAATCATGTTAATTAGATAGCTACACACATTGCATCTTATAAAAATGACACATTACCAAATCAAAATATTACCATTTTTCTACCGGTTTGATATCCGACGGAAATTCTAGATTGGTGTCTGAAATACTCTTCCAAGGCGGGATCCATTTCACTATTCATTATCAAATTATATTAGGGGAGATAGGTGTTTATGGAAATAAATTAGTAGAAGGGTTTGAATGAGTTTTGCAGGGTACGTTGATGTGAGAAAATGAGGTGAAGTTGTTGGGAATTTTGGTGGAGAATGGTTAGGATTTATAAGCCCCAAATAATTGCCCAAAAATGCCTTACGTTGGTTAAAAATCTCGGCCACTTGGGGACGAAAGTTGGGTCAAAAAAGCAAAGTGAGAAAAGACTGGACACTTTGCAAAAAGGCAGGAATTGAGGGACGGAATTTCAGTCACGGGTTGGTTTAGGTTAGGGTTAGAGTTTGTACGGTTTCGGAACGGAAGTTCAACTTCCGTTTCGGCCCCGGACTTCCGTTCCGGACAAAAATGTTTCCCCCAAATTTTTTCAGTGCCATATTTTGTGCTTTCTGCTAAATCAGTGCCAGTCTAATGCAAACCCCCCCAAATTTTGTGTATATAATTTTTGACGTGTAATTAATTTTTGCTCGACTAGTGCGTATGTGAAATTTATTTCGCGTGCTTACGTGTCCATTTAATTTTGTGTGCATTTTAGTGAGGGGTATTTCGCACGCGTATCGTAATCGAGCTATTTAATTATAAGTCGCCATTATAATAAATTATAGGAATTTAATAAAATGGATTATATGATTTGGGGATTTATTAGAATAAGATAATTAAAAGAATAAAAAAATTATCTGTAGGGATCCACTGGCCCAGTGGAAAAGGCCGTGGAATGCAGGACCGAGTTCCTGAGTTCGATCCCCGCATCCCCCTTCTCCCCCCCACCCGTAAAAAAAATAATAATTAAGAAATTAGAATAATAAAATAAAAATGAAAAGGCAGTTCACTGGGACTAGGAAAAGGTAAAAAAAAATATAATAAAAGAAATAAAGGAAAAGGATTGGAAAGCAAACATGGGGTGAGGGGTCAAGGGTATCTCGGGAGACATGTACTACTGAAGGAAGAAGGACAGGCATTTCGTGGGTATAAGGGAGCAAAAAGGAGAAAAGAAAAAATAAATAAAATAGAAATCATAAGGGAGCAGCTCTCCCGCTCTCTCCCAGGCGCAAGAAAACAAGAAGAAAAAGAAAATTTAAATTAAAAAGGAGTCAATCAATTGCAACTATCAATCATGGCAGGGTCTGGCCTCGGGATCCGTGCGCTGGCACACCAATCAGAGAGTGGCGGCAGTAGCGGCCAGGAGCGTCCCGGCTCCTATGCTGGACAGAAATTGGTCCGCATGTGCGGGTCATGCCGATAGCCGTTGAATTTTATACTTTTGATCCACTCGCAAAAGCAAGAGTATTAAAGGAGGAAAAAATTTGGCTGTCTTTGACTTGAACTAAGCGGGAAAATGAAATTTTATTTCCCCCATTTTCTCTCTCTTTTACTTTTGATTCATAAGAGATTATTTTCCCCTAAAAATCCCTCATTTTTCTCTCTTTCATTCTCTCACGTTTCCTTCATCCGAAAGTTCCTCTTTTTTCATTTTTTTTCTTCTCTCAAGGCTTCATTCTCTCAAGGCTGCCTTCTCTCACTCTTTATTCAATGGAAACTAATCAAATAAAGGATGAAGAACATGCAAATAGTGATGGATGGAAAAGTTTCAGAGATTTTTTTTTTTAGAACAACGGTGTCCCTTATGACGGCCACACAAGTTCTATTTAAGATAATGGTTTGTTTAGAGAACTAGGAAAAAGGAAATACTCAAACGATGTGATTTCGTTAAGTAGTGATAATAATAATGATGATACTAGGACAGCTAAAATATCGAAGCATACAGTTGTCGATTGTGATGATTCAGATAATGGTGAGTTGTTGTGTCTATAAATTACACTGTTATTTATGTTTTTTATCATGTTATTCCTCTTATCTGCAGTATATCATGAAATAAAAGTAGGGTTGGAGGGATTGGAAGATGAACACGATTATCAGAATAGTAAGAACACATGTTCTTAAATTATGAAATCCTGTTATGTAATTATGAACACCTATTTTTCGTATATAACGCCTGTTTTTCGAAATTGAACATCTGTTTTTCAACAAGAAATTCTGAGAATCCCAACTATTTTAACACACTGGATCTGAGGACAAAGGAGTTCACAACAGTAGATGAGTTTAGAGATTTTTACCTAAATTATGCTCATAGTTTAGGATTTGGTGCAAGGAAAAATTATTGTAAGACATTAAGCAGAGATAATGAGCAGGTGGATTACTTTAAGTATGTATGTAATAAAGAGGGATACAGGAAATGCAGTATCCATGACCCCAAGAACAATGAAAAAGGACCAGAATGCCATGTCGAGGCCATGCCATTTCTCACGCGTAAACACGCTGAGGAGCGGACTGGTTGTATGGTCAAACTGGTTGTAAAATTTAACAAAATGAGGCGTGTATTTGTAATTAGTGATTGGGTAAAGGAGCATAATCACCCCCTTCACCCCAAAAACTCCGCCCACTTAATAAGATCGAATCGCTAGGTGACCTAACTTCACGGAATTGTTGCTGAGATGAATGATAGTGCTGGGGTGGCACTTAAGTTTTCATACACTATAATGTCACAGCAAGCCGGTGGCAACGACCATCTTGGCTTCATAAAAGTGGATTTAAAGAATCATCTTTCTAGGAGAAGACAAAAGTCAATAGAACTCGGGGAAGGAGCATCACTACTTGAACATTTTTGTCGTGAGGCTTATACAAATCCATCGTTTTACTATGATATTGAAATAGACATCGAGAAGAAAATAGCTAATATATTTTGGGCAGATGGTTTAATGAAGATGGACTATGGTCACTTTGGCTATGTAGTGACATTTGATACAACATACAGGACCAACAACAATTTCAGACCCATAGGTATTATGAAAAGATGTCCAGAATACCTTATATTTCTCACTGAACAGGTGTTCACTTCACAGGAACATGTGTTCAGAATATATGAACACCTATTTTCCTAGTATGATCGTATGTTTTTTCACAATGAACACCTGTTCTTTCACATGTAGTTATTAACGTAAACTTTACCCCTTTGTTTCCGCTCTATTTGTGAGTTTCAACCATCACCACGAATCATGTATATTTGGAGCTGTACTACTATACGACGAGACAATTCCTTCATTCCAATGGCTTTTCAAGACATTTCTGAAATGTATGTCGAGGATAGCCCCTCTAACAATTTTTACCAACCAGGACGCTGCAATGGCTGCTGCAATCAAGTATGAGTTCTCTAATTCATTCCATGGATTGTGCACATGGCACATTAAGGAAAATGTTGCTAAGAACTTGAGCTCCATGTGGATGGAAGAAGTCAGAGAGCATTTTTTTAATGCAATGTATAATGTTGATGATGAAAATGAGTTTGACTATGTGTGGGCAAAAGTCAAGAAGGAGTGTGTTGTTAAGGGAAAAAAAACAAAAAATATGTAGTCCATTCTCGAATCAAAATTAAGGATGGCAATGGGGCAGGTCGGGGCGGGTTTCTTAATACCCAAACCCACCCCGTGCTAGTGATCTGCTGCCCCGCCCCACCCCGTGACCCGCAACGGGGCAATACTCCTCGCCCTATGCCCCGCCCCGTGTGGATCGGATCAAACCCGCCCCGCCCCGTTATGTTTTTTCAACAAAAAAAAAGTCAAATCATTCACAAAAAATTAATCTTTCCAAAGCCTAAACAATTCCCAAATCTGCACAAAAAAAAATCATCTTTCCAAACATGTACCAAAGCCTAAACAATTCCCAAATCTGATAAAAAAAAATCATATTTCCAAGAATCTGCACAAATAATTCACAAAAGAACCCAAAACTCGCCGGAGAGCGGCCGAGAGCTCGGAGCTCCAGCAGAAGAGCAGAGAGGCAGAGGCGGAGAAGAGAGGAGGAGAAGAAAAGAAAAAAAAAAAGGGAGGCGGCGGCGATTCGCGAAGAGAATTAGAGAAGAGGAAGAATGAAGGAGAGCCGGAGAGGAGAAGAGGTGGCGGAGAGAAGTAGAGAAGAGGAAGAAAGGAGAGTCGGAGAGGAGAGGAGACTGGAGAGGAGAAGAGGCGTCTGGGGAGGGGGCCTGGGAGAGAAAAGGGGGAAATGTTTTTACTTTTTCGGGTTAGGTAGTAGGATAAGAGATTATATACCTAGGACTGAAATGGTAATTAAAATATTAGCACATAAAACCCTATAAAAATAATTATATTACGGATCAGAACGGGGCGGGGCGGGGCAGGGCAAGGCAACCACATATCCAAACCCGATCCGTGCCCCGCCCCGCCCTGCCCCGTACTGCCCCAAACATGAACGGAGCGGGGCGGGGCGGCGGGTCACGGGCTAAATTGCCATCCCTAATCAAAATGATCTATGGGTTTCTAGAACAATGGTCCTCTACATGGGTTAGGAAACATTTCACCGCTGGCATTCGATCAACACAGTTGAGCGAGTCCAACAACAGTGTTCTTAGAGGATATCTTAGGGCTGACCATAATCTTGTTTAGTCATTCACTCACTACAATAGAATGCTGAACGATAGAAGAAATGCCTAGTTTTAACATATATTTGAATCAATGAACAAGTTACCGAACAATAACACTCCACATAGCCCTTTTGCCAATAGTGCAACAAAACATTACACCCTTAATGTATTTGCTATGTGGCAGGAACAGGTACTCTAATGCTCCCAAATAGATCAAGTAAGAGGTTAAAATGATTTGTGGAGATAAAAAGGCAGAAGGCAAGGGCCAAGCATATTAGGCAGCGAGAAAAAGATTCAGAAGGCCCTTCATATTTAGATCTACCACTTTGAGAATTATACTGTACTTTGTTGGTGTTGAACAAATGTTTTGTATGTATGAACACCTATTTTGTATGTATGAATACCTATTTTCTTAGAATGAACATTTGTTTGTTAAGTATGAACACATGTTTAGTAAGTTTGAATACCTGTTTTCTAAGTATGAACACATTCTATTTAGTTGTGTTGTTCAGCTCAGTTTAAAACACATAATTATGAACACATTCTATTTAGTTGTGTGGTTCAGCTTAATTTAAAACACATAATTTCTTAGTAAGAATAACTATTGTTTTTGTATGAAAACATTGAGCATGACATTGAGCATACCATTTTACCAAACCAAACCATTTACCTAAAACTAACATTGTACATAAATGAATTACCTAAAACTAACAATGTTCCAACAAAGCACATTGTACAAAAAAAATACCAATGTATCTAAAACTGCCATGTTTCAATTACATATAAGAAAATATTCAGTCATTCAAATCCCGATGCTTGTATTCAATGGCGTTATCCCTCATCTCGGCCATAAGTTTGTTGATTGGGTGTGCCAATATATGGGCAACCAGCTTCTTCCTCAAAGCTATCATGTGTGCTGTAGTAGTCCATCTAGAAAAATACTTTTGTGGAATATGACCTACCCAATGCTCCAACACATTGCAGACACACACCCCGCAACAATTATTTTCATCTTGAGGCTGGATTGGAACCGGGCCGTGTTTAGTAGTAATCATTTTAAAGTTGTACTTCAACTTCAATTTTTTCTTCAACCAGGCAGCCACATGAACCAATACAAATGCACCCAACGGACAGTATTTAACCTTATTTTCCACATCATCCACAAACATACTGTTCAGTATGAAGAATATTTTTGCATTCATATCCAGAACGTATACCCAGAAATGGCCCCCTTCCACGATAGGGAGAAAGAACTGATTATAAAAAAAGAGGTGTCAGATAAAACATGTGTTCAATGTATAAAAACATATGTTCAATACTACAGTTCCTTACCGTTTCAACACTGTCAGGCACCCAGCCATCACTGCCCTTTGGCAAATAATCAATTCCTGCATTAACCTGTTCTTCGACAAATTTGGCCATTTCTAGAACCTTTGGTAAGGGAATATTATTATTTCCACCGTTCCAATACCCCGCCGCACAACTCTGTAAAAGATAAAGTTAATAATTTACGTTCATAATAATCTCAATTTACAGTTCTCACATTTTGTAAGGATGTACCATTATAAAAGCTGTAAAGACGAATTTCTTCATCTTCCCATTTGTAGCAGTAATTTCATCAACATTCAGCAAGTGGGCAAATGCATTGATAACGTCGTTGACAATTTGTTCCCCATGCATTCAGGTCCTTAAGTTCTCCCTCTTCAACAATCCATGTCCACCATCGAACATAACAAGATTGCTGTTATACAAAACATATTTTCAGAATACAATAGTAGGTGTTTAGTAAAAGAAAACATGTGTTCAAGTTACAAAAACAATTGTTCATTACACAAAAACAGTTGTTAAAGTCACAAAATTAATTATTCAAGTTACTTACGGATCATCATCGTTCCATGCAAAGTCTACCAATGCTGACTCTTCATCAGTAAGGGAGACATCATCTTTGGCATGTGTTATGAATATAGAATTCAATATAGCCCTGTTAGGCTTCACTAGCCTCTTTGTCTTCACATGCATTGCAGCTTTGACTCATACGGAACTGATTTCCAGGTCAGAACGGACTTGGATAGGAGTCATAGCTACACTTTCCTCATCTCCGTGAAGGGATTCATGGGCGGAAACTCGTTCCAAACACCCATGAGTCCTCCCCTGAAGGATCCGCTCATACGTAAACGAATCGAAAAACCGAGAAAAGAACTTACAATTTCGGCTCAAGAATTTGGTTCTTGAATGGAAGATTCTGTTTCTTGGATGTATTGCTGCCACCGATGGATTTCCCTTTGCGGAATGTCCCTCTACCGGTATCCACGCGACAAATACGAACAGCGATTGCTAGCTCTTCGTTTTCTGAGTTTTGGGAATTAGAGAGAAAATGGGAGGCAGAATTTCGAAATCTGATTTCGGGTATTTTTTGTTGGTTGCGGCTGAAGTCTAGAGAGGCTAGGGTTTCGGCTGAGATATGATTATATAGGGTGTGAGAGTTTGTTCTCATAACCAACTCTCACGTCCTCCACTTCTCTCAGCAGTGAGAGTCTTAAACTCCCACGTTCTCTCAACCTCTTTTGGCAGTGGGAGTCTATAACTCCCACGTGCTCTAGACTTCTGCTGGTAGTGGGAGTCTTTATCGGATAATAACTCCCACGTAATCCCAGCTATACCGAAAATGCCCCTTATCTCTAATTCGAATAATAACACTTTATTATTCTCAGAAAAGTGAATGTCAGATACAATGAACCTAGATACATTCTAGATTCATTGAATCTGGACATGAAGCTCGTTAGCTCGTCTATGTGTGTGACCCTGTAGGTTCATATCACAATGGCAATGAAAGCACATTTGATAGTAGTAGTGTGAGTTCATAAATCACAAGCGGTCCCTAGCAGGACATTGTGACTACCCAAAGTGAATGAATATACAACGGAACATAATATCAATCCACTATTTAATCCCTTTGTCTCGCGATATCCTAATTAAGCATAAGGCATGGTAGTCGTCACCCTTATTAAGCTTAATTATATTTATGCTCGATCTCCAGGTAGATTGTTTCGTCAAATAGCATTTGATAACCACTTTATCAAATACATTTGAGCAAGGCCATGCATTTAAACAGTCTTTCCCTATCGAGGGGCTCATGGATATCTCTCTCTAATAATAGAGAGGGACAAATTCTTTACAATGTCTCTCACATTCAAGCTATGATAGGACACTACATCCGATCTTCAGTCGTATTGATTACTCTGTTACAAGTAACGTCCGACTGAGTCAAAACGTGGCTCCATTCATACTAGAATCAATGAAGACATAAGGTCTAAGGATTCTAAAATAGTATTGAGGAAGTAATACCTATGACTTAAGACCATGAAGTATTACTTCTCTGACGGATCATGTCCAATACAATGTATCCCTATATATTGCATCTATGATGTGATTTGTATTCATTACACATGATCAGTAAAACAAGATCATCAATCATCAATCATACTAGTTTTATTTCATAGTAATTAAGCATTACATAAAACTAGGGGACTTCTAGAATAGTAATTACATAAGCTAATGAGTTTTACTATCAAATCACACATTTGATGATCAAAAGTAAAATTAACTATTCAATTACATGCTCAAAAGATAATAAAAAGCACAACATGTGCTAATGGTCCTAGGGCACTACTAACACTCCGTTCTTTTCCTCAAGTTGCACATGTATGTGCTGGTGTCTCTTCAATGATCTCATCTCTTTCAGGAATATTGACTTGTATTGGGGATTGGGTTTCCCCATCCTCCACAGTTTCAGATTGTTCCTCCACCTTATCATCAAGCTAATTCAATACATAAAATTTTAATTCTTCATTACAGGTTGAACATAAGTTCTCCAATACATAACACATGTTCTTGTTGGTTGAACATCTGTTCACCAATACTGAACAATTGTTCTCAATTACTGAACAACTGTTCTTGCAGGTTGAATATCTGTTATGAAATTGAGAACATATGTTTTTAAAGTAAGAATACAAGTTTAAAGCATTAATGTGTAAACTTACATTCTTATAATATCTGCAAACATCGTGAATGACATCTTCAACCTTTTCAACCCATGCAACAAACTTTTCAATTATGTCAACACCTTATTCTCTAACACTTTCAACCCCTTCTCCAACTTTTTCATTATCCCCCTCCTCAATAGCCTCAACCTCAACATTCATTGAATTAACATCCCCCTCCTCAACATTCATTTCATTTTCATTACCCTCAACCCCTTCTCCAGCATTTTGATTATCATTATCCCCAACATCATCATCATCATCATCATCAACCTCAACATTTTCATTTTCATTATCATTATGCTCAACAGCTTGAACATCAACATCTATTTCATTAGCAGCATCCCCAACATCATCACTATGATGCTCATCCTCCTCATCATGTTCATCACCGAAGTTCCTTTTCCTACTCACTCGACCCCTCTTGGTGTTCTGTGGCCACTGCCCAATAGGCGCATTCTCATCAAATTCCTCTTCAACATCAGCCTTGCACAACGCCTCGTAGCTCCTCAATTTCTTTGTTTATTTCTACAAGCATACTTTTCCTCTCTGAAATTTCCTTGTTCAAGGTTTTTCTTTCATTCAAAAGTTCGCTCAACCTTTCCCTCTTTCGTAGCTCTTCGCTCGTTGAAAGAATGATTGCTTCCCCAGCATTCTCGAATTCACCATTAGGGAATAGCGAGTTGAAAATACTTTTCATGTTGTCAACATTCCAAAGGCCACAAGTGTTCCCATCGACATAAAGGTTGTTGCCAGTAAGGTAATCCAAGCAATGCACCTGTAATACAAAAAATTAGGTGTTTACTATAACTGAACAGATGTTCACGACACACAAGCCGGTATTCACTTCACATAAACATATGTTCATCACACAAAAACACGTGCTCACCACACAAAAACTATTGTTCTGTACGGAAAACAGGTTTCCCTAAACTAAAACAAGTGTTCATCACACAAAAATATGTGTTAACTATACTTAGTGCACCTACAAAAAAAAAAAAAGTGTTCACTACACATAAACACATGTTCATCACACAAAAACATGTGTTCACCACACAAAAACTATTGTTCTGTATACAAAACAGGTTTCCCTAATCTAAAACAAGTGTTCAATACACAAAAATATGTGTTCACTATACTTAGTGTACCTACAAAAAATAAAAATAAAAAGTGTTTACTACACATAAACACATGTTTATAACACAAAAACACATATTCGCTAATCATAAACAATTGTTCATTATACAAAAACACATATTCAGTAATCATAAACAAGTGTTCACTATACAAAAACACATATTCACTACCCATAAACAATTGTTCAGTATACAAAAATACTTATTCACGACTAAAAAACAGATGTGCACTGCATAAGAATAGATGTGCACAGTACAAAAATTAATAATACCATTACAATGTGCATGTCTCAAGAAATTCGGAATGTTGTTTGCTTTCCGGTAACCTTATTTAGATGGCTTTGTTCAAGTGCTTCGTGTACCAAATCTGCCAAATAGGCTGCCTAGTTGTAAGCTTTGCCCTCTTTAAAAAATTTGGTCAATCGGACGGACGTGACGTTGCCGTGTTGTTTTTTTTTAATTATGAAATGACATTTGAACCCTTTTAACTATCAATTCAATCATAGCCGTTGATCTATTCCGAATTTGAATCAACGGTTGGATCCGCGTTTCGCACGTGCGGAATTATAGATGTTCCGTATGGGAGCCGGACTGGGCTAGGAGAGAGAAAAAAAGATTTAACAACTTTCTATCCTGATCTTCAAAAGGACGTTTGAGGGGGTTATCGACCTCCGTTTTCGACCCACAACATATCAATTCGAAGATAATCGAACGGGTTTTGAGGCAGCGCAGACGGATCGTGAATCGGAGGTCCTAACAGAAAGTTATCGCCCCGGAGTGAGCTGTCAGGACTGATTACAGATTTTATGTGTTTTATCGCGTTCGTTAGAGGCTATTAAATTATGTTCTAAATTACTGTTTAATATTGAGATACTGTTCTGACATGTTTATTGTGTTTCGGGAATAATAAACTGCATAAACTGCTAGATTAATTGATTCCTAAATTATTAGATAAATTGAGCATGCAATATAAATTGTTTTCATTAATTTATATACTCACATAAACTGTTTCTGTACCGTTCTGTAACTGTCTTGTATTTACCTCTTTGTTAATTGCATTTGGGTCGTGTTTGGAGTCGTTTAATTGGTGTCATTGGTTTTGTCCTAATTGGTTTGGTTGACTGAGTCTATTTGGTCACATATAGGTTTGGGTAATGTTTTGGTGCACTTTTGCACAAGTTTAAAACTCATTTTTCTAAAAACCACAGCTGTGCAATCCACTGTTCTGTTCTGAACCCTCTATTCTGCTCTGATATATTCTGTACTATACTGCACTTTCCTGCACTGAGTTCTGAGTCTTGCGAGACTTAGATTGAGTCATTTGCATATACTTCCATAGGGGTATTTTGGGAAACGAACATCTGCATTATATGTATCCGATTTCTGCTGTATCTGTTCTGTTCTTTCTATATATACTGCTATTGTTATTATTGTTTTTAGGTCCCCACTGAGCACCGGAGCTCAGTCCATTAGCTTTGCTGTTTCAAGTTTGGTAGATGTTGATTCGACATTTGATGGCGATGCTTGGGAAGGGGCACGAAGAGTGATCCTAACTGGATTAGTTCACACTGTTATTTCATTTATAGTTATTTAATTTGGATATTGTAGTTCATTTATTAGTTGTAATAAACTTAGAAGTTTTTTCCTTTTTCAGATAATGTTTCCGCTAGTGTTGTTATTGCTATTTATGAACTTTGAATAATGAACTTCTTTATATAGTAATTCTCTGACCGTGGCTTAGGTGCTTCATTTACCAATGGGGCACTGCCATGTCATCATTCCGTAGATGGGGTGTGACAATATTTCTCTCTAGCTCTCATATTCATAGCAGCCGAAAATAGAAGGACAAATTTGGGATTTTTCTTCTTAACTTATACACACTCTTAAGAACAATCAAAAGAGAAGAGATTACGATTTTCTTATCTCTTCGATTTTCGATTTTCTTTTATATCCTATATTTTGTGAATTCCGGGAAAGGTGTTTCCAAACTTCGGAGCTCTTTGGACTAGCATATGAGACGCGGAGTAACAAGCTTAAAGGTTAGTGTGTGGATACTGGCAGAGACGGGAGTCTGAAATCCGAACGACATCGATTAGATCGATAAAGGCATAAATCCTATCACAAGGTTTTGATTAGATCGAATCGATCCTTTAAAGGAACATAATCCCGCGCTATTTTATTCCGTTGCGTTTTGGGGATTATGAATTTTTCCTTTCAAGTGGTATCAAAGCCGATCACGAGAACCCAATTACTTTGTTATGTGTTATCGTGTTTATTAGTAGTCTAATAATGCATGTCATATGATGTCTTTACCGTTTTTACAGGATCTAGGAAGTCATTTATTAAACGAATCTTGGAACGAATTGTAAATTCGTGTTTTTGGCTATTTTCTATTTTTTGGTAAAAGTTCAGTCGACCGTATGAGGTTCACGACAGACCGAACATGCGTTAGAAAATGGGATTTTGCTACTATCTAGATATCGGCCGACCGGTGAGCAATAACGGTCTCGACCGAGGCCAGACTGGTTTTTGGCCGGTCGATCAGAAATGTTCTGGGTAGATCGAGGTGGCCTATTTTTACACTGTTTTGGTTACTTCCTTATCGCAGTCGACTGGGAGTATGGCCCGGGTCAACCGGAAAGGGGCAGGAAGTGTGTATTTGGCACTTTTAGCATGGTTGTGTTTTTTTAGTATGGTGCTTAGTAATAGCATTTGACTAGTGGTTTTTATTATAATACGGCCTGCGTGTAGTGTCTTATCTATTCATTCTTATTGTAATTTTAATCTCGAATGTAACTCAAGAATTCTTTCGATTATGTAAAAGTTTAGAATATGATTTTATGTTTTACATATGTAACAAGTGATGAAGAAAGGCGTCCATCAGATGGAGGAACCACAAGGAGGCGGAAGACAATAGATAGGTTTTATTGTTTTCACTTTTAGACTGACCTAGGATTTTCCGTTGGCTCGAAAAATCCGTATAGGGGCTATTACTATGTCACAATTTTTTTTTATCACTTTATGCACTTTGCATGAGATGCATGATGCATGTTTTACAGCTTTAAAGCATGTGTTACAAACGTATAATTAAATTATACACCGTTTGGTGAGACAATTTAAAAATCCCTCAAATTTTAAATATTAAGTTTATTGTCTTCCAAGCGGGGCCTCGTCAAGGCTAAGATCAATAGTAGTGTGAACTTCCGAGTGGAATAAACGTTTGTTTATCTTGGTGAGGCGCGAAGGATAAATTAGTGGTATCCGCCGGTCAACCTTAGGGTCATACTTAACCGGATTACCTCAATGGTTGAGAATCTGGAGGCAAAAGGGTTAAGATGTGCATTTATGTACTGAGGGTAATCGTTACATACTTAACCAACCAAGAGTCACATAATTGATGTGATTAGCAAGTGTTGCTTACCTAAAGCGTCTTCTTGAGAATAGTAGCCAAAACTGCCTTGAGAATGATGAAATATGGATCTTGGTCCTACTAGAAAATTTTGAACTTTCTGAATGAATACTTGAGGGTTATTCATTTGGAGAAAATAGTAGGAGAATCATTAAATAAAGTCCTTTTAATAATTTTAAAATATGACAACTAAAATTTGGCAAACTCTTATCTGTAGATATAATGGCTAATGCAATCGTTACATCAAACTCTTTATCATTGCGATCCGTCCTTGAGAAGGACAAACTTGAGGGAGGAAACTTTCTCTACTGGTATAGGAACTTGAGAATCGTTCTCAAGCACGTGAAAAAGTTGTATGTTCTCGAGGAACAAATTACTGATCCACCAGCCACGGGGCTCCGGCCGCTGAAAGAAATTCTTATCGTAAGAACTTAGATGACGCATTAGATGTGTCTAGTCTTATGTTAGTAACCATGATCTCTGAGCTTCAGAAGCAACATGAGGAAATGGGAGCTTTCAATATGATTAATCATCTAAGGCAACTTTTTCAGGGTCAAGCCCTCCAGGAGAGATTCGATGTGTCGAAGTCTCTATTTCAGTGAAAAATGGCAGAGGGAACACTAGTCGGAGCTCACGTTTTGAAAATGATAGGCTATATTGAGAGCCTCGAAAGACTGGATTTCCTCTTGGCCAGGAGCTATCCACTGATTTGATTTTGCAATTGTTGCTTGAATCATTCAATCATGTTGTATTAAACTACAACATGAACGAGATAGACAAACCTCTCACAGAATTGTTGAACCTGTTGAGGACTGCCGAGAAGGAAATAGGCAAGTCCAATGCAATTTACATGGTCAACAACAACAGGAGGGGCAGAGGTTTTGGTAAGCCTAAAGGCAAACCTAAATATTTTGAGAAATCACTGAAACCTAAGGGCTCTATGGCTAAGGATGCAAATTGTTTCCATTATGGATAGAAAGGACACTGGAAGAGAAACTGCCCTAGTTTTCTTGCAGAAAAAAAGCTTGGAAAGGGAGAAAATATAGCTTCTGGCTTAGGGTTTTATGTTATTGAGATCAACTTGTCTACTACTACTTCCTCATGGGTATTAGAATCCGGATGTGGTTCTCACATTTGCATGAACATGCAGGGACTACAAAGGAGTAGAGAGATGGCAAAAGGCGACGCGGACCTACGCGTTGGTAGTGGAGCATGAGTTGCTGCATTAGCTGTAGGTGAATGGATTCATGGGAAGAAACTCGTTCTAAACACCCATGAGTCCTCCCCTGAAGGATCCGCTCATGCAAAAACGAATCGAAAGCATACGAAAAGACTTACATTTTACGGCTCAAGAATCTGATTCTTGAATGAAAGATTCTGTCTTTGGGCTCTTAGCAAAGATCACCTTGAGTCCTCCCTTGCGGAATTACTCCCTACTGGTATCCACGCGCCGAAAGTTCAAGATTTGAGTGACACGACCCACAAATAGCAATTGCGACAACACCGAATAGACGATGCAAACAACGACAACAACTAGGAAAAGACATAACGACATTAACCATATAATAAGATTCGGTAAACGGCAAGAAATACAAGTATATAGCAACAACATAAAAGGCAATCCAATTATGAAATGGCAACACAACAAACCCAAGGATTAATCTCATAGAAATGCACACAATCTAACACTTCATCCATTTTTATGCAATTAACAACATGAGTATACATTTCATAAAAAATTCCACAACATTAAAATACTGATTTCCTGCTTTTAGGACTGAAAAACAAGGGGGAGATCCTTACCTCAAAATCTTAACAAGAACTCGAAGAAAAACAAAGGCTTCTAAAATCACAAAAACATCAGCCACTTTCCCGACACTATAACTTTCTGCGTAGACCTCGGAATGTAATTCCGTCCCCACTCAATCGCATCTCTTTCAGTTATCTTCGAAACATAGTAAGTAACGTCCACATCCGACATCGATTACTATCTCAAATGTCTAATCTCTCACAGTCTCACAATCTGCCAACTTTTCTTTCCTTTTACATGTAACCTCTTTCCCTTAATTTCCACCACTAACTACCCCTTTACTCCCCATTCAAACCTCTTTCAAAGCCATAACTTAACTTCCTAACAACCACACTCAAGCCCCTCAACTAACCAACACATCCAATACACCCCTCAAAATAAAAACTCAAAATGTAACACATAAAACATGTCATAACAATTAATCACACAAAATTAAATTACACGTCATGCCGACACGTGAGTAGAAGAATAAACAAGTAAATAGAAAAAGTCCGGGTATCACAGTCACCATCTCCTCTTATATCATAGTCATTCTCACTTTCTCCATCATTATCTTCCTCATCTACATTAGTGAACTTTAAATCACTTTCCTTCTTGGCATCAACATCTTCATCAAATTTCACAAAATCATTTTCATAATCTTTGCAAGGTTCTTCACCTTCAATCACAAAACTATTATTTTTTTCGAAATTTTCTTGAGTCTTTATGATGTTTCAAGAGTTGTTCCAATGTAGCCTCAATTTGGTTCACTCTAACTTCTGTGATTCATGTTAATTTTCCAAAGTTGATCAACTCATCAGACAATGAATGAGTTAGATCAAATAAAGTCTGAACATCTTTTAAACATGCTCAAAGGCTTCATCTCCTTGAAAGTGTATTTGTATTCCTGCAGGAGTTGGAGTTGCTTGAGAACTGGGCGGGTGTTTGAAAAAGCTAGTGTTTCCTAGGGGAATATTCTCCTTTTCAGTCTCATGCTTTTGAGGGGGATCTATTTCAATCTTTTGACGATTGTCTTCATTGTTGAGTGACAATGTGGTGCGGAATTCTTTAAAACTCATCAAGGATTATAATCTCCCTGTCTTTGATATTGTCCAGTTTTCTCTTGATAATGAATTGTTTCTTGAATCTTTCAATATTCAAGATAGGATATTCATGTTTCTTCCTAGAGTTTCATCAAACCTCAAGCATTTTTGGATCATACGAAATGTCCAGACTTTCACACACCATCGTTTCAGACACTAAGAACTCCATCCTACTGATGTATGATCCGTATAAAAAATCTCCTTCATTAGATGATGTATCTTCCCTTTAGTTAGCCCGCCGAAGGATACAATTCATCATCAATATTTAACAAATTTCACCATCCCATATTGTCAAGCAACATGTTAACCAAGTTTAAGCCTTTCCCCTCTATAAAGGTTTTCACATATTTGACATAGCCAGATTATATATAATTCTTACTCTCCACTGGATCATTGAGTAAGTTTTCAGACATAGGAGAGTAGAAGCTTTTACTTCTATTGGTTGTAGTTTTCTCCATCAATTGAAACTTCTGAAGACGTCAAAGAGCTTCCTCACTATGAGGAAGCAGTATGTGGAGCTTTCCATTTTCCTTCACTATCTTCCTCTTCATTGCTACATGTATGAGGTCCCCGTATGGTCAATGGATTGTCCTGAGGGCGCTTACATTTGGTTGTTGGAGTTGAAACGTTTCTGGGTACACCATCATTTTTTGGATAAAGTTTGGAAGTAAATTTCTTAGGAGGGTTTGGTTCTTTGAAGACATTACTCAAGTTTTTATGGACTTCAGACTTCTCTTTTTTAGGAAAGGTTTGACGTTTCTTCATAGTGACATGGCAAATCACCAAGGTGGAAATATACAGGAGAAACGATTATGGATTATGCATGATGGTTTATAGAGGCGTGATTTGTGATTTGATTGAGATAAAGAGATTATATGAAGTAGTGGAGAGACTGAGAGAGGTTTTACTTTTGGGAGAAAGAGAAGTTGAGAGGGTTCAGTTGTGAGAGGGAAAACAATGAGGGAATGTGTGGGTTTTGAAATAAAAACAAATTATATCAACCGGCTCCCAAAATATCCTTTGTGTACTGAGGTTGTTCTGAGCTTACCTCAGGAGTCTTTGAAGTGTAACTCGGTCTAAGGCCATATTAAATGGTTTTTCAGGTAAGTGATCGGTCTGCCAATTCCCCGTACCCTGCACACTAGAAAAACTATCAAACTTGGAAAGGTCCAAGACCATAATACATCTTCTCAGTCTCTTGGATCTTATTTCAAACAATTTAAGGAAGCATAAGCATAAAGAGTTAGGGAATAAATTTCTACACCATTTTGATGTGAAGCAGCACGGAAAGTAAGATTGAAGAGAGATGAAGATCATGAAAGTTTCTTCAACAGTCCTTATTTAGTATGGCAGGATAAATCACTTGAGCATAATAAGTTTTGCTTTCTCTGTCCTCCTTTAAATAAAATAGCAATGAGATCCATTGAAAGATCAGGATTTTCCATGAGAGAAGAGGCATGTGATATTGAGATCTTTGAGAGACAAAAGAGCCATTCACCTTGTGATAAACACGCTGAAGCTCTTTTCAATAACATGGGGAAGCATAAGTTCCATCAAGTTAATGTCACATAGAGAATGGACTTGTATAACAAAGTGACCAAGAGTGCATGATATCTACAGTCTCAGACATAAAACTGTCAAGAGGGTAAGCATGAGGTTTTGAAAACATGCAAGAGTATTGAGCTTTAAGCATACTATATCCTAGTATTCAGTCTACAAGATGAATTCTTATTTTGATCTTGACTTGAAACCTTTTATCAACCTCTTTCTTTGAGTGGTGGAGTCTTATAGCAATCTTCATGGTTGTAGTGTATTGGACTTCATCACTTCTTTAGTTAAGAGCATACCACTTGATACTTCTCTTTGGATTGAGTAGCTCTTAACTTGATCTTCCTTCTTCTTGACTTTGCACATACTTCCAAGGCTTGTGAATGTACTTCAAGCTTGTGTCATGGAGTCTTGAAAAGTGTAGCTTCTTCTATGTTGTATATGACATCTTTGAGGTTCCTAGAAGCTATCATACCAATTTCATCAATGTCGGTGTGAGTGTAAAGACCCTATCCATAAACACATGCTCACACAAACATTAGAACTAACCAATGATTTGTTATCAACAAAACTAGATTGATCACATTAGCCATTGGGGATTACAATCTCCCCATTTTTTATGATGAGAAAACATTGATGCAAATGTGAATAATATATCCAAAAGGATAAAACAATTAAGCACAAAATATCAAAGAATGAGATAAGGATGAATATGATCAAGGCAAGTAGATGTTTTGAAAAATCAATCTACTCCCCTATTTTAAATAATTCATTATCTCTCCCATTTTGCAAAGTTCTTTAACTTTCTACTTTTGTAAAACTACTTTTCATGGCACATTTGCAATCCTACCTTTTCTCCCCGTTTTTGTCAAAATAAAAAAGGTTCAACTGAGCGCCATTATGAAAAGAATTTTCTCATTCTTTTTGTTAAAATAGAGATCCAAAGGATCAAAGATAAAAATCTTTTAGGAGGGGTTAAGTTTAAAATCTTGGAGAAGCTTGTTAGTCAAATAGATTGAAAAAAAAATAAACCAAGAGAGGTATATCTATAGACCAAAATAAATCAAAGAAGAAAATCTGTAAAGCTAAATAAGCACATCATATGTAAAAGGCTGTGATTCCCAGGACCTTTTGACCTTAGAAATTGTATGATCATAATTGAATGTTATGTGACTAATTGAATTTTATATGTGTTATATATGTTGTTATATATTCCTCTTTCTAATCTCCCTTCGATTTTCTTATTAAGTGTTCAAGGTAAGAACCATTCGTCCTTGTTTTTCAGTCCCAAAACGCATGAAGTATTATTTTAACAAGTTATGAAATGTATGAATTTTTTCCATGTTTTATTGCATAAAAATATGGATGAAGAATCGTATTATATTTGCATAGTTGCATGCTTATACATGATGATTCTTGCGTATGTTGTTGCATAATTGCTGGATGCATTACATGAGAGTCAGCATGTGTATATTTTGAATCTAGAGCTCTTGTCTAAATTATGACCCTAGACTAGGATATATTTCGAATTTATGATATAAGTGCCCGAGAGCGCTTCTTGTCCCCTCATGATGCCCAGTCCTTTGTGGGTTTAAAAAGTTAGGGCTGTTAATAGTATCATTCAGTCCACGGGGATGGATAATGACATGAATATATCCTTAAATAGAAATTTTTGAGCCTTACCAGTTACGATATGATATGTTACAAGTTACAAGTAACAAGTATAATGGACTTCCTAAACGGCATCAAAGTTTGGGGCTGTTAACAGTTGGATAGTGTTATTGTTGGATAATTGAGCTCGGTTGTAGAATTACTTGTTGCATGTCATTGTGGTACTAATCATGTAAAGTTATATGTATTGGAAGGCTACGAGTATGTAAATTTATGTTAAGTACTCAGAGTACGATTTCTGATATGTATGTGATCGGTTTGGTTAAGTATTGTTATGACATGTTATGTGTATGATTTGGTATTGTTTCTAAGTGTTATAAGATTCTAAAAATATTGTTTTGGGTTGGGATTTCAGAATGTGTAGAAAATGACTTTTCTTTCACAAATTTTGCCTTGAAAATGCCCTCACTGGATCTCAGACGACTGATTCGGTCGACCAGATCACAGATCCCTCGTCCGACTAAACTACTAAGACTATCTCGGATGAGGGAAAAAGGGAAAGTGGTCGACCGTACCTTATATGCCCTCGACCGGACTGAAGCAGCCGATCGGCTTTGTCAAGTAGGTCTACCTAACTTTCTGTTAATGTTTCTTTCCTTATCTCGAACGACCCTATCGGTCTACCGACACATATTTCTATCGTCCGAAGTCTTTTTACTTTGTTTATACTCATTTCAAGTTATGTCATGTACAAGTTATTCAAGCTCTGAAGTATTGTAATATGTTTTCAAGTATTTTACAAAGGTTTTCAATATGTTTAAGGTTAAAACGTGTAAAGTTATATTTTCAAATGTTTTGGGAAACAGGGAGTGTCTTGAAGTCTCTTTGGTCCTTCATACCAAGGGCGGACGGTTCTTACTAAGCTAGTATGGCTTACCCTAATATCTTTTCATGTTTTGCAGATGAGTATGATGATGGTGCTGATTATGAGGCATGTGATGGGATGCAAGAAGATTAGTTGATGAATGAAAATTATGTAATAAGTAATGAATCTTTTTATAAGTTAATTGACAATTAGTACAATATAATAAGTTTGTAATTTCTTTTAAGTATTGATGACTTATAATAAAGTTAAAGATTATGCCGTTAAGTTATGGTTTGGAAGATTATATATTGTTAAGGGTTCTGTGTCTCATTGATAGATGAGGCATTGCCAGGTCACCTTCTGGTTACAGGGTGTGACATAAGTTGTATCAGAGCAGGTTGGACCTTAGGCTTAAATCCTTAATTTAGAAGTTACGTTTGGAATGAATATAGGATGGATTCCCTTGATAACATAAGATGCGTTTTGGGTAGAAACTGGTATAGGAAGTAAATATATATATATATATATATATATATATATATATGTTAGAGGAATAACCGGGTCGAATCACAAAGTGCAGTGGAAATAAAGTGTCCCGCCTCTACCAGGATCTTTCACGAGTAAGAACCTAAGACTATGGGATAGTATTATACCTTTTCAAGATGCTAGGAAAGCTGAAACGGTTTCACTTTGTTGTTGTCACTGAACGAACGCCACCAACGCGAGCTCGTCTTTCCCGATGATCCACTCGATCTTCCGGGGATGGTCTTCTACTGCTTGGTGCTAGCCAACGCCTTGTAGAAGCCTTGAAGACTCTCTTCAAGATGGAGTATGAAATATGACCTTTAGGAAGAACAAGAAAAACAGTTATGTTAGAGGAATAACCGGGTCGAATCACAAAGTGCAGCGGAAATAAAGTGACCCGCCTCTACCAGGATCTTTCACGAGTAAGAACCTAAGACTATGGGATAGTATTATACCTTTTCAAGATGCTAGGAAAGCTGAAACGGTTTCAGCTGTTGTTGTCACGAACGGAACGCCACCAACGCAGGCTCCGTCTCTCTCAGTATCCACTCGATCTTCCGGGGATGGTCTTCTACTGCTTGGTGCTAGCCAACGCCTTGTAGAAGCCTTGAAGACTCTCTTCAAGATGGAGTATGAAATATGACCTTTAGGAAGAACAAGAAAAACAGTTTTTTTTCTTTTCTTACAAAAGTTCTCTCTTTTTCTCTCTTCTCTAAGCTCTCAAAAGCTGGAGAAAAATCTGACTTGAATGATAGAAAAATCAGTGTTTTTCCCTTAGTCATTCAAAGGTTTGAGGGGAGAGTGAAAGGGGGAAGTGTGAGATCATAGAGGAAACCACTCCCCCACTTTCTCCACCATTTCAACCTCTAGATAAGAGATATATGAGCTGAAAATATGTGTCCAATTTTCCAGCCATAAGGTTGGTCCAAATGGGTTGGTCGGCCCAACCCGATTAAGGGCCCAATCGGTACAAATGGGTTGGTCGGCCCAACCCGAAGCCCGGTCGGTCCAAATGAGTTGGTCAGCCCAATCATATTGGTCGGCCCAAACCGATTAAGGGCCTAATCCAATCCCGGCCCGAAGCCCGGCCCGGCCCAATCGAATTGGCGCACCTTAGATTAAATGTACTCCAACAAGCCCAATCCAGTTGATCTATGAGTGCGACCCAGAAGGTATCTATGATGTTGGCCGTGACATCATATGTCACGAGTAATGAGAGGTATCTAGCAACGCATCATTACCCCCCAATTCATAAATATCTCGGTGATTTATCATAATCACAACATTTGACATTTGTAGTTAAATCCTTTTATCCTTGATATCTAGATTGAACACAAGTCATGGAAAAAGTCACACTTGTATTGTCCAATCTTTTAGTTTCTTGATTCGCGAGTAGACTAATCAAATGACAACAATATCATATATTGATTCATTTGTTCATGGCCATGAATTAGTCGACTCCATCAAGGGGCCAAAGATATCGCTCTCGCTATATAGGAGGGACAAATTCTTTCTCGCATCCCACTCATCCCGAACAAGATTCGTGATATACCCAATAAATGCCTTTATTGCTCACCCTCGTTACTGGGATAGCGTTTAACATTATCAAAGCATAACACTAGCCATGCAAGAACTCTTGTGAGACCTCAAGTCGAAGGATCTTTTTATACAACCCTAGTCAAAAATTGAGAAACACCGTTGACTATTATATAACAACCCATGGTGTGTTTCTCATGTCTGGGTCCCATGCTCAAAGTATAATGATTCTCTAATCATATATACCCATGTGACGATCCGATATCTTATATCAATCACTACACATACTAGTCTTACGCATTATTATTGTCCTCGAAGATTCCATAATAATGTTCGACTAGGGACGTTTCAGAATAGTATCTCATAACAACTATGAATACTATTCTAAGGACATATTACTTATTTATGTTGTTAAGAACGCAGAAACATAATGAATAATACTGGAATTAATGCCTTTTAATTCATCAAAATGAAAATTACATAAATACGGTACAATTACAATAATCTCCCACTTGCACTAAAGACCCAAATTACAATAAATGGTCTTTAGGGCATACTAATGACTGTCTCTAAAGATCAGTCCTCCAAATATCAGATACCCATGGAGCTAGTGTGACGATCATGCTGCTGCTGCGACAGTGGCTTCGGCAGTGGATCGGCGACATTGTCTGCCGAATCTACTCTACATATATGCACATCACCTCTCTCTATAATCTCGCGGATTAGGTGAAAACGTCGTAGTACATGTTTGGACCTCTGGTGAGATCTAGGTTCCCTAGATTGGGAAATAGCCCCATTGTTGTCACAATAGAGGTCTATCGGGTTCGCAATACTAGGAACCACATCGAGGTCGGAAATAAATTTCCTAATCTAAACTGCCTCTTTAGCTGCTTCACAAGCTGCTATGTACTCGGCCTCTGTCGTAGAATCTGCGATGGTCGATTGCTTTGAACTGCGCCAGCTCACAGCACCTCCATTCATGTTAAACACATATCCCGATTGCGATCGGAAATCATCTCTGTCGGTTTGGAAACTAGCATCGGTGTAAGTGTAACCACTTACAACGAGCTCATCCGCTCCTCCATAAATCAAGAATGTATCCTTAGTCCTTCGTAAGTACTTGAGGATATTCTTGACTGAGATCCAGTGACGTTCACCGTAATTAGACTGGTATTTGCTCGTAAGGCTTAAGGCATACGAGACATCTGGGCGAGTACATACCATGACATACATGATGGATCCTATGGCAGAAGCATAAGGGATCTCTTTCATGCGTTCTAATTCGGCAGGCGTTTTAGAACACTGTTTGTTTGACAGAACAGTATCATGTGCCATAGGACAAAGTCCCTTTTTAGACTCTTGCATGCTAAACCGCTTTAGCACCTTGTCTATATATGTACTCTGACTTAAGCCAATGAGTCTCCTGGATCTATCTCTATAGATCTTGACTCCCAGAATATAGCTGGCATCGCCTAAGTCTTTCATAGAGAAACACGTACTCAACCAAGCCTTTACAGACTTTAAGGTTGGTATGTCGTTTCCAATGAGTAATATGTCATCTACATACAAAACTAGGAATACGATTGAGCTCCCACTAACCTTTTTGTAAACACAAGGCTCATCCTCATTTCTAATGAAGCCAAACTCACGGACGGCATCATTAAAATGGATGTTCCAGCCTTCGAGAAGCTTTCGCTTGAGTCCATAAATGGATCTCTGAAGCTTACATATTTTTCCAAAGATTCTCTGGAGTGACAAAACCTTCAGCCGTGTCATATACACATCCTCTTCAATTTTTCCATTAAGGAAAGTGGTTTTGACATCCATTTGCCGATTTCGTAGTCATAGTAAGCTGCAATAGCAAGCAAAATCCAAATGGACTTGAACATAACTACAGGGGGAAAAGGTCTCGCCATAGTCAATACCATGAATTTGTTTGAAACCTTTCGCGACTGGTCGCCCTCATGACGTTTGTACATTTCCTTCCATGTCGGTTTTAATCTTAAAAACCCATTTGCACCCCTATGGGAGTTACCCCTTCAGGGTGGATCAACCAAGATCCGGACTTGGTTTATATACATGGAGTCCATTTCGGATCTCATGGCCTCAAGCCATTTCTCGAATCCGGGCTATTAATTGCCTGCTTTGTAGGTTGAAGGTTCATCATGATCCACAAACATAACATCACCATGTTACGTTATGAAAAATCCAAATTTTTTCCTGGGAGGTGGACGACGAACTCTACCGGACTCTACGCAATTCTTGTGTTTCTTGAATCTGGTGCTGGCCGCACAACTGCTTTGTGGCACTCTGCCGCACAACAACTTGTGGAGTCTGCTCAATTTCCATCTCATCATTAGTGCTAGTTTGAGAGTCCGGAACTTCGAGTAAGTTCTACGCTACTCCCACTTGTGTTTCTAGAAACAAATTCTTTTTCTAGAAAGACTCGTGCCAAAGAACAAACACTTTGTTCTCGTTAGGGATATAAAAGTAGTATCCTTTAGTTTCCTTAGGATAACCTACAAATATGCACTTTTCAGATTTTGGAGCCGCTTATCGGAAGCCGAGCGTTTTACAAAAGCTTCACAGCCCCCAAATCTTGAGGAAAGACAACCGGGACGCTTCCCTACCCATAACTCGTATGGCGTCTTTGCAACCGATTTAGATGGAACGCGGTTAAGTGTTAAAGCTCATTGCCTCTAGTGCGTGTCCCCAAAAGGAATTGGGCGTGCTCGTGTGACTCATCATAGAACGAACCATATCTAATAAGGTTCTGTTCCTCCTTTCAAATACACCATTCAATTGTGGAGTAGCTGGAGGAGAAAGTTTTGAAACGATTCCACAAGCTTTCAGATAGTCACAGAATTCTTGACTCAAGTATTCTCCTCCTCGATCAGATCGAAGAACCTTAATACTCTTGCCAAGTTGGTTTTCTACTTCAAGTTTAAACTCTTTAAACTTAGCAAATGCTTCGGATTTGTGTTTCATCAAGAACACATATCCATACCTACCGAAGTCATCAAGTAAAGGTAATGAAGTAGAGGTAACCACCCCTCGCATGTATATTAAAAGGGCCACATACATCACTATGTATTAGTCCTAATAAAGCATCGGCTCTCTCACCTAGCTTAGTGAAAGGTGATGTTGTCATCTTACCCAACAAACAAGATTCGCATCGATAATAAGACTCAAGTCAAATGATTCCAATGACCCCATCTTTACGGAGTTTGGATATGCGATCTTCGCTTTATGTGACCTAAGCGACAATGCCGAGGTATGTCGGATTAGAATCATTAGTCTTAATCCTTTTGGTATTTATATTTAAAATTGGCATATCAAGATCTAAAACATATAGACCATTAATCAAAGAGGCGCTTGCATAAAACATATTATCCAGTAAATAACGACAATCGTTGGTTTTTGATCGAAATCTCAAAACCTTTCTTGTCCAAACAAGAAACTCAAAATAATATTCTTAATTAAACTAGGTACATAGAAACAGTTTTCTAAACCCAAAACAAGCCCCGAAGGCAAAGTAAAAGTACAAGTCCCTACAGCTAGGGGTCGCAACACGTGCTCGCTGCCAACTCGTAGTTCCACTTCACCCTTTGCCAACTCTCTACTCCTTTGCAGTCCCCCGCACATTAGTACAAATGTGAGAACCACATCCGGTATCAAATACCCTAAGAAGTAGTTGTATTTAAATTGATATCAATCATATAAATACCTCAGCCCAAGCAACAATTGCTTTCTCCTTTTTCCAAACCTTTTCCCCGCAAGATAGCTTTTGCAGTTCCTTTTCCAGTGACCCTTCTCACCACAATGATGACAGATAGAGTCCTTGGCTACACCACCCTTAGGTTTCAGAGTGCATTGTTGAAAGTGGTTTGCTTGCCCTCGGGCTTACCCTTTCGGTTTGCCTTTGGATCTCACAAAACCTTTGCCTTTGCCTCTTTTGCACCATCAGCATGGTGTTGGGCTTGGACTTGCCTATTTCCTTCTCGACAGTCCCTCAAGCATGTTCAACAACTCGAGCAATGGCTTGTCGATTTCATTCATGTGATAATTCGTAATGAACCGATCAGTATGATTCGTGCAACGATTGCAAGATCAAATCAGTCGACAAACTTTTGTCCCAAAGGAAATCCCAATTTTTCAAGGTTTTGAACATAACCTATCATCTTAAGAACGTGAGTTCCCTACCGGCATTCCTTCGGATATTTTGCACTCGAAAGAGAGATTTCGATACATCGAATCTCTCCCGGCGTGCTTGCCCGTGATATAGCCGCTTAGGTGAGCCAAAGATCTCATAAGCCCCCCATGTCCTCATGTTGCTTCGAAGCTCGAGTTCATGGTGACAAGCATGAGGCTAGACACATCTAAAGCATCACTAACATGCTTCGATAAGCGATCCCTTTCAGCGGCCGTAGCACGAGCCTCTCAGTGTAGCGAGAATAGGTCGCTCCAGGGACATACAACTTTCTTTCATGCTTGAGAACGATTCTCAAGTTCTCGAACCCGATCGAGGAAGTTAACTCCCTCTAATTTGTCCTTCTCAAGGACGTAACGCAGATGATAGTGTTTGGTTTGAATTTGCCATTTTTCTACAACAAAAATACATATGCAAAGTAAGTACCGATTTAAAATCATTATTAGGTCTTTATCTTTTTAATGATTTCTCCCACTATTTTCTTCGAGTGAATAACCCTCATTATCAACTCGGAAAGTTCGTTAACTTTCTAGCGGGCCAAGATCCATATTTCACCTCGTTTCGAGTCGACTTTGGCTGATCGCCCAAAACTTGGTTATTTAGGTAGGCAACGCTTTGCCAATTACATCAAATTATGTAATTCTTGGTTAGTTGAGTGAATAACATTTATTCAAGCGTATCATTATACACTTTTCTCAACTCTTTTGCCTCTAGATCCTCGATCCATTTATTGAGATAATCCAGTTAACTAGGACCCTAAGTTTTAGCCGACGGATATCACAACTTATCCTTCGCGCCTCACCCTGGGATAGACACGTATGCACGACTTTGGCATGTCCCATACTAATGTCGATCTAGGCCTTGACGAGGGCCAAACTTAGGAAGGCACTAATTAATATTTCATTGAGGGGTTTTGTTTTTAACAATCTCACCAGAAAAGCATAAATAAAACAGTTTATGCTTATAAACACATGCATCCAATATATAAAAGTAAAATGCAATAGTAATCGCCATATCCTATTCGGTTTTTCCAAGCCAATGGAAAAACCGTGAAGTCAATCTAAGGTGTGAAAAGAAAAGCATTCTATTCTACACCGTCTTGACCTTCAGGTGGTTGCCTCCAAATCATCACAGCTGTACCTTCTCCTAATCTAGAATTACAAAATTATAAGAAAACCTCGAGTTACATTCGAGGGGATTTAATGAGAAGAAAATTACAACTTTTGAATAATAAAATAGGCACGATACGCAGATCGTATTATAAAATTAAACCAACAGGGTAAAGGCGATTACTATGCATCATGCTCAATTAACATAACAATTTATGAAAAATAATGAGCAACCAGCAAATAGAACATTTCATATTCTGGTCAGTTCGGTTGACCGACCACCAAGCTCGGTTGACCGAACAAAGTACTGAGAGTACTCGGTTGACCAAACAGGCACTTCGGTCGACCGAAGACCAACTCGGTTGATCCGAACCAAATACCAGTAGCTACTGTCTTGCCTCGGTCGACCGAAACTGAGTCCCGGTCGACCGAAGTGCTAGAAACTTAGAGTTTTTCCAGCTTTTGAATGACTTCAAAACTGGAAAATCTCTATTTTCATACATTCAAAATGATGAAAAACATGGCATACATCATATACAACATTTCTAGCAATCCTAAGGCATGCAAAACATAGATTCAAAATCTATATTCTAATACTATAGCACATTAAGTCTATAGGGTACTCGTGAGTGGCTCTGATACCACTGTTAGAGGAATAACCGGGTCGAATCACAAAGTGCAGCGGAAATAAAGTAACCCACCTCTTCCAGGATCTTTCACGAGTAAGAACCTAAGACTATGGGATAGTATTATACCTTTTCAAGATGCTAGGAAAGCTGAAACGGTTTCAGCTGTTGTTGTCACGAACGGAACGCCACCAACGCAGGCTCCATCTCTCCCAGTATCCACTCGATCTTCCGGGGATGGTCTTCTTCTGCTTGGTGCTAGCCAACGCCTTGTAGAAGCCTTGAAGACTCTCTTCAAGATGGAATATGAAATATGACCTTTAGGAAGAACAAGAAAAACAGTTTTTTTCTTTTCTTACAAAAGTTCTCTCTTCTCTAAGCTCTCAAAAGCTGGAGAAAAATCTGACTTGAATGATAGAAAAATCAGTATTTTTCCCTTAGTCATTCAAAGGTTTGAAGGGAGAGTGAAAGGGGGAAGTGGGAGATCATGGAGGAAACCACTCCCCCACTTTCTCCACCACTTCAACCTCTAGATAAGAGATATATGAGCTGAAAATATGTGTCCAATTTTCCAGCCATAAGGTCGGTCCAAATGGGTTGGTCGGCCCAATCATATTGGTCGGCCCAACCCGATTAAGGGCCCAATCCAATCCCGGCCCGGCCCGAAGCCCGGTCGATCAAAATGAGTTGGTCAGCCCAATCATATTGGTCGGCCCAAACCGATTAAGGGCCCAATCCAATCTCGGCCCGGCCCAATCGAATTGGCGCACCTTATTAAATGTACTCCAACAATATATATGTGTGTGTGTGTGTGTGTGCGCGCGCGCTAACATACATGCTACGTGAACTATGTGATTATCTGTTGTTGTTCTATAAGATGGATCACCAAGGCAACGATGTTCTCAACATCCAAATATCAAATTTGGGCCGAGAAGTAGTCGCGGAAGGGAAGATGTGCCTGAATCCTCTAGTAACGAATGTGGGAACAGCTACTGGGGCAGAGAATGTAGTACCTCCACCACCAATGAACACTGGGATACCGGCTGAGTTAACTGCGACCTTGGCCATAATGGCACAATTGCTTCAACATCAAGTGCACGGAAACCAGAATACTAGAATAGAAATAGGAACGAGGTTGACCTGGGCATCTATTATGAGAAGATGAAGAAAATGAGGATGGCCTCATTCAATGGTAAGGTTGGACCAAACGAGGCTGTAGTTTGGTTAGAAGACATGGAAAGGAACCTTGAAACCATGAGGGTTCCTGCAGAGGCTAGATCAACAATGGTGATTGCGTCATTAACTGACAACGCAGCTGAATGGTGGAAGGGCGTTTCCCCAATCTATCAACAAGGGGGACGACTTATCACTTGGGCGAAATTTAAAGCAGCTTTTTCTGGATCAATATTTTTCGGATAACTACCGAAAGGAGAAGCAAAACCAGTTCCTGGAGCTCAAGCAAACAGAAGGTATGACTATGGCTAAGTATGCAGGGAATTTTAATGCTTATGGAAAGTATGCTACCGCCATCATTCAGGATCCAGTGATGAGGACATAGAGGTTCGTGAGGGGACTTCTGACTAGGATCCGGGGAAGATTGTCAAGTATTCATCCCACCACATATCGAGAGGCCTATCAACGAAGCTTGGATATAGAGATGGAATTCAACTAGGCTTATAATAAAAGGAGTGGAAAGAGAATTTACACTACTATGTCATCAGGACAAGGTTCAAGAGCTGCAAACTTCGCATCACCATCAAGTAAGAAGAGATTCTTATCTACGCCTAGTACATTCAGGACATGAGTAAGAACTGGGGATAGGGTACATGAGCTTGTTTTAAATGTGGGAAATCAGGGAATCAAATCGTCACTGTCCCGAATGGTCTGTGGGTAATGTTCAGAATACTGTTGCACCAAAGGTTGGGGATTCAAGGCAGAAGCCAAACGCAAGGGTATTCGCTCTCACTCAGTAAGAGGCAGGGGAAGCCTCAGATGTGGTAACAAGTACGCTTCTGATAAGCCTCAGGGGAAGCCTCATGCTTATGTATTGTTTGATTGTGGTGCTACGTATTCATTTGTTTCTCGTCGTTTTGCTAAGACCCTTAGGACTACCTCCATTCGTCCTTTTAATGCATATAGTGTTAGCATATCTAATAAGAAAGGATTGGAGAATATGTTACATAAAGAGTGTCGAGTAGAGATTGATTCAAGGGTAATGAAAGTGGATTTAATAAACTGAACATGGCAGACTTCGATGTAATTCTGGGTATGGATTTGTTATCAAGACATCATGCTCTAATGGAATGTAAAGAAAGAATAATTCAGTTTATGGCAGAAGGCAAGGAAGTAATTGAATTTCAAGGGTCCGAAAAGAAGAAAGAACGGAAGATACATATAATATCTGCGATCAAGGCACAAAAATGTTTAAGGAAGGGTTGTGAAGCTTATTTGGTGTATACTTTAATGGTGTATACTTTAACAAAGGAAGATAAAAAATATTCAGATTGAAGATGTACCGGTAGTGACAGATTTCCAAGATGTATTTCCGGAAGATTTACCGGGCATACCACCTGCTCAGGAGATCGATTTTGAAATACTCTTACAACCTGGTGCAGAACCTATTTCCAAAGTCCCGTACCAAATGTGTGACGCCCCGTCCCTCTCGGGTCGGGTACGCCGAGTGCCTCTCGGCACTGGGTTCTATCTTTTACAATATAAATTACACGTGGATAAATTTTTTCTAAACTATTCTATGGCTTCTAAGTTGACTTCGGTCTTTGACTGAATCCCAATGTACAGATTTCTAATCCCCAAGCTTTCGCTGCGCACTCTGATACCAAAATCTTCTAATCTGGGTCTCTATCTAGCGTTGACTCAATTCTTTGTCTTGGTTCAACTCTACACCTCATAATGTTCTTGTTCTATCCCCTCAATCCTGCAAGAACTAAAACAGAAAACAGAGAAAGGGTGAGCTATTAATAGCCCAGTGAGTCCCCAGTGAAGTGTGTGATAGTGATTTTGAAACTCATTTTATTTCGCAAACATTTTATTTTGAAGACACGGAGAAACTTTCTTTATTTAGAAATACTTTTTCCTTTTCCAAAATCATTTTCTTTCAGAAAACATTTTCTTTATCTTTTTCAAAAACATTTGAGAAAAACTATTTTATTTTAGAAAATAGCCGCTTTATCTGGAATATTCTTTCTTTTTAATTTCAGAAATATCCACCGGAATAAAAATACCATTCCGGGTAAAGAGCAATATCCACCGGAATAAGAAGACCATTTCGGGTACCAGATTCAGAAATAAAAGAGTGCATGACCGGCCAAGTCAATAGCTCTTTAGTCAATACCAGCCTCACGCCTGTCAATTCAATACCAGCCTCACGCCAATACCAACCTCATGCCTGACACACCCCATACCAGCCTCACGCCTGACATACTAACAGTTCCTGAGTTAAACCTCCTAACCCCGGAGACATGTTAGCAGTTATGATTCCATATGTGGTAACGTATGGGATACAGTCAGCCCGTTGCTTTCCCTGCCCCTAACGCTTCCACACAGTATTGAGATCCCATGAGATGACCAGAGTTGTCGTTCATATATTTTTCAAAAATACTTTTCAAGAAATACTTTTTAAGAGATACTTTCCAGAATCATATTTTAGAAATACTGTAACTTTTAATTTGTAAATACTTTGCATAAAACATCTTTATAAAACAAGTTCTCCGATTTTGAGAGGGAACTCACCTTAGCATCTTATCGTTTGTACCTTCTTCCAGATATGTACCTATTTTGCAAATACCACATCTTTAGAAAATACTTATGAAACTAGTGAAATGCAAGCCTTATTATGCCTAAAACTCTTTAGACCAAGTTTCTAGGCTTCTGGGGTTTTTTGGTAAATTCCTAAAGTTTAGGGACTAAAACGTTATTTCTAAAAGTTATTTCGAACTCCGAACATAAGTTATTTCAGATATATTTAATTTTAATCGTTCTCTTAAATATTCCACTTTGTTTTAATGTCCAATTAAATATAGAAATCACAAAGTAAATAGTTTAGAACTTATTTGTAAAATAATTATGTTATAGGATTTTATGTGCTAATATTTTAGTTTCTTTTTAGGTCCTTACTAGATATTTCCCCTAATTCTTAAAAATGGCTAGCACACACTAGATCACTCCCCCCTTTCTTCTTCTGGGGGTGAGCAAATTTGGTAAATACCGATTTACCGACCGAATTCGATTTGAATTCGGTAAATCGAATTCGTTAATTCGGACCAATTCGGTAATTCGGATCATACCGAATTCGAAGTTTTCGAATTCAATTCGAATTCGGTATATGGTTTTGGTGAATTCGGTATTACCGAATTCGAATTCAAAAAAATATTTTAATAAATAATACTAAAATAAATACACTATAAATACTCTACTAAAATAAATACACTATAAATACTCTCCTAAATCCCTACTTCTAACAAAAAATGTCACCCACACTAGATTACTCCCCTTTTTCTTCCTCTTTTTCTAAAAATTTCTTTTTTTTTCCTTCTCTAAAAGCCGAATCGGTAATTCGGTAAACCGACCGAATTCCGAATTCGCCAATTCGGTAAATCGGAATTCGGTTCGAAAAAGGTCGGTAATACATGTGAAATTCGAATTCGAATTCGGTCAATTCGAATTCGAATTCGGTAAATCGGAATTTGATGCTCAGCCCTACTTCTTCATCGACTTCAGTCCCTTCCTAGTTTAATAATTTATTTATTTTTCTTCCTTCTTATTTCCTCTTTCTCCTCCTCTTCCACCGCGGCTCCTCCACCATCTCCGCCGTCACCTTTCTTCCTCTTCTTCTCCTTATCTTCTCCCTCTATTTTAAAACTTTTCCCCAAAATCCCCAATTTCAAAATCCCTAATTTTTATTTTTATTTTACAATTTTCTTCTTTCTCTTTTCTTTTCTCTTCTTCCTTCCTCCTTCTCCATACCGCCTCAGTGCCCCCTCCCCTTTTTCTGGCGACTGTCCGCGACCACCGCTATCTCCTCCTCTTCTCCGGCGGCTCCGGCAGCTCCAGCAAGTATGGTTTATTTTCTCTGTTTCCCTTTTTCCTATTTTTCTCTTTCTTTCTCTCTATTTTCTTTTCCCCCAATTTCCAATCTCCAACTCCCTAAATTGGATTTTCCCCCAATTCTTCCAATCTTTAAATCCCTAAATTTAATTTTCTTTTTCTTTTTTCTTCTTCTTCACAGGGAAGCTCACCTTCCCCTTCTCCATCGCTCGCTGCGCCACGCCACTGCTCCGCCTACTCTCGCCAACTCTCATACTGTGCTCCATGAAGGTATATATTTCTCTGTTTTCCTTTTCCTTTTTAATTTAACTCTTAAATTACTGTTATAATTATTATGCTTACCATTATTATTT
Source organism: Vinca minor (assembly GCA_026122235.1). NCBI lineage: Eukaryota > Viridiplantae > Streptophyta > Magnoliopsida > Gentianales > Apocynaceae > Vinca > Vinca minor. The sequence continues at coordinate 1,713,432 of JAOCZM010000226.1, forward strand.
TTATTAGAATTATATATATATATATATATATATATATATATTTTTCCTATTGTCCTCGGATTCGCCGATCTGCTCGCCATGGTGATCTTTCCGTGAGGTACGTTTTCCGCACGGTTCAGCCACAGTAATCTTTTTTACTTTCCTTTTTCTACTTTATTTTTTCCCGTTTACCTATTTCTATTCTAATTTATTTTATAACTATTATTATTATAATTATCATTATTTATTATTACTACTATTGAGATTATGTTTTTCCCCTTCTGCTTTTTCGATTCTACAAGTTCGGTTCCCTAAATCAAGTTTAGGTAGTAAAAATCCCATTTGTAGAGTAAAAGATGCCTTCGGTAAATAATAAAATAATCTAAAACGACATTGATTATGTTTCGAATTATAGCATAATATTCTTAATGTTAAAAAATAATAATTGATTCCAAGTTCTAATATTGAAATGCTATTGTTCGCTTTCCAATATTGAACTGGATATTCTATTTGATCCGTATCTATTTAATTTCTTAATGGAATTTAAAGTATAAGTTTCTCTTTTCTAGTCTAGGATCAATTAAGAATTTAGATTTATATTCTTCTCGGTTCATCCAGTCTTAACCGACAAAAATCCGATTAGTAAAGTCTCCACCAGTGGGGTGGGTTACGAATGCTCCCGGGATTGCGTTTCCACAATCCTCGGGCACAACAGTCTCTGAGAATATAATCTACTTTCTTTCATGAGCCCGATTAAACTAACTTTATTATTGCAGGATTATGACAACATATTCAAATAAGAATACCTGTCTATCGCAGCCAAATTCACCACCAGAGATTCCAGAAGTTTATTATTTGGACCAGGAGAGAAGAGAGTATTTTTAGGGAGAATTCCCCTTTAAGGAAAGGTGCAAATGAAATGGAGGCCAAAGGCCTTCTATTTATAGTAGGGATTAGGCCCTTTGGTGGCAATTTCTTGAATTTACAAGGACTTATTGTGTAAATATTATAACATGTAATTCAGGGACTTTTAATGCGAATATTTTTATTTTCTTGGTGAGCAAGTATAAAGAGATAAGTATGAACTTATTTCTTTTTCTTTTATTCCTTAATTATAAAATTACTATTATACCCTTGTCTTTTAATGAAATTACCAATTTATTGTTTTGACCATTTTACCCTTACTAATTAATTTAAATGACACTTTTAACCTTATCAAATGAAAAATAATATAATACTATCATTTAAATTGATACCGAAATTACGGGTCGAAATTATGGATCGTCACAAAATGGCTCCAGCAGAACTTAAAGAATTAAAGACACAGTTGCAAGAGTTGTTAGACAAGAAGTTCATTCGGCCTAGTGTATCACCATGGGGAGCACCGATGTTATTTGTAAAGAAGAATGATGGAAGCATGAGGATGTGCATCGATTATCGAGAATTGAACAAGATCACCATCAAGAACAGATTTTTTTTGCCCCGTATAGATGACTTATTTGATCAACTGAAGGGTACCAAGGTCTTTTCCAAGATAGATTTAAGATCTGGGTATCATCAATTGAGAATCAAGCCAGAAGATATACCAAAGAGTGCTTTCCGAACAAGATATGGACATTACGAATTCCTTGTGATGCCATTTGGTATGACGAATTTACCATCGGCGTTCATGGACATGATGAATCGAGTTTTCAAAGATTGTTTGGACAAGTTTGTAGTGGTATTTATTGATGACATCCTGATATACTCACCATCTGAAGAAACTCATGAAGAACACTTGAAGACAGCTTTGGGGATTATGAGAAAAGAGAAACTTTACGCAAAATTCAGCAAGTGCAAATTCTGGTTGAATAGTGTATCATTCTTGGGGACATGTAGTGTCAGCTGAGGGTGTGTCTGTTGATTCATCTAAGATAGAAGTAATAGTAGATTAGCCAAGACCCACAACAGTGGCTGAGATATGAAGTTCTTAAGATTAGCGGGATATTATCGGAAGTTTGTAGAAGATTTTTCAAGGGTTGCCTCACCTTTAACTTAGTTAACACAAGCGCAAGTGAAGTTTGATTGGAGTCTTGAATGTGGAGAGACTTTTATGAATGAAATAGAAGTTAACTACTGCACCTATCTTGGCATTACCAGAAGAAACCGGGGGATTCACTATATACAACGATGCTTCAGGTATTGGTTCGGGATGTGTACTTATGGAGAAAGGGAAGGTAGTCGCCTACGCTTCAAGACAGTTTAAGCCATATGAGAAGAATTATCCTACACATGATCTTGAGTTAGCAACTGTAGTCTTTGCTTTGAAGATTTGGAGGCACTATCTTTATGGTGAGCCTTGTGAAGTATTTATGGATCATCAAAGCCTAAAATACTTGTTCACTCAGAAGGAGCTTAACATGAGACAACGAAGATGGTTAGAGTTGTTAAAAGACTATGACTTGACAATTAGCTACCACCCGGGTAAGGCTAATCGGGTAGCAAATACTTTGAGCAGGAAGACAACAGGTAAGATGGAAGCCATGATCACTGAACAAGACGAGCTTATCTTTGAATTTGAAAAGCTGGATATTGAGGTTGTCAATGATACCAACAATATCCTAGCAGCCTTAGTAGCTCAGCCAAATATAGATGTTCGAATTAAAGAAGCTCAAGCAACGTATTTTAAATTGGTAAGGGAATGGGCGACAGCACAATCGGGGTGAAGAAATAGATTTTCAAGTGCATGAAGATGGCAGTTTACAATTTTGGGGCAGACTATGTGTACCAACAGATGTAGGGCTGAAAACGGAAATTTTACAAGGGGCACACAATTCAAGATTGTCAATACACTCGGGAGCTTCGAAAATGTACAAGGATTTGAAAGGAAATTTCTGGTGGAAGGGTATGAAGAGAGAAATTGCAAAATATGTGGCTAGATGTTTGGTTTGTCAACAAGTTAAAGAAGAACATCAAAGACCTGCTGGCTTGTTAAAACCTTTGGAAATTCCAGTTTGGAAATGAGAGCACATTACAATGGATTTTGCGGTTGGGTTACCAAGAGACAAGACGAGGAAAGACACAAAATGGTGGGTGATTGTGGACATATTGATGAAGTCAGCACATTTCCTACCTATGAAGATTACTGCACCAATGGATGTGTTGGTTCAAATGTACGTGAATGAGATTGTTAGACTTCATGGTGTACCTGTAAGCATAGTCTCTAACAGAGATCCAAGATTTGTGTTTCACTTTTGGAGAAGTTTCAATGAAGCCATGGGAACCAAGTTGTCCCTTAGCACCGCCTATCACCCACAAATAGATGAGCAATCAGAGAGGACTATACAAACATTGGAAGATATGCTTAGGGCATGTGTTTTAGACTTCAAGGGTAGCTGGATAGAACATTTGACTTTGGTGGAGTTTGCATACAACAACAGTCACCAAGCAAGTATCGGAATGACACCATATGAAGCACTTTATGGAAGACGATGTAGTTCACCAGTATGCTGGTATGACATTGGCGAGAAGTTGGTAATATGGCCAGAACTTATTCAAGTGACTATGGAAAAGGTACCACTCATCCGAGAAAGAATAAAGGCTGCTCAAGATCGTTAGAAAAGCTGGGCGGATAGTAAAAAAAGACCTTTAAAACTTCAAGTTGGGGATAAAGTGTATTTAAGAGTTTCTCCGACAAAGGGTGTCATGAGATTTGGGAAAAGTGGCAAATTGAGTCCAAGGTATGTAGGTCCATACGAGATATTAGAAAGAGTGGATGAGTTAGCTTATCATCTAGCTTTACCACCAACATTGTCAAGACTTCACAACGTCTTCCATGTATCACAACTAAGAAAATATGTACCCGATTCAAGTCATATTCTAGAGGAAGAACCTTTGGAACTTCAGGAGGATTTATCATACCAAGAGATACCGGTACGAATTTTAGATAGGAAGAAGCAAGTGTTGAGAAAAAGGACAACACCTTATGTGAAAGTACAATGGTCATATCACACGGAAAGAGAAGTTGTATGGGAGCTGGAAGAAGAAGCAAGGAAAAAATACCCTCACCTATTCCAAGAGCAAGGTAAGTAAGTTCCGGGGACGAAACTACCATAAGGGGGGATAATGTGATACCCAGGACCTTTTGACCTTAGAAATTGCATGATCATAATTGAATGTTATGTGACTAATTGATTTTTATATGTCGTACATAACTGTTTAGGGTTGCTATGTTGTCTTGTATTAGTTAGGGGACCTAAGTGTATAAAAAGAATTCTATGTTAGTTAGTTGGTTGTTTTGGAGGGAAGTTAGTAAGTGTGAAGGGGTATCTTTAGAGATAATTCTAAGGGGGATGAATCTTTAGGATTGGTTGGATGTTTTAGATATGTAACTTCTCATAAATCTGGAGTTTTGATAGCCTATATATAGAGGAGATAGATACAAAAGGGAAGGAAAGAATAAAAAAGAAAATAGACAAGATTGTTGAAAAATCTGGACAGTAAGTAAGAATACTTTGGCAGACATAGTAAAAGACCTTGGGTTATTCCCATATTTTAACCATACATACTAGACTCCATAAACTAAATTCTGACCGAAGTAATTTTCATTCAAAGTTCTGGAGTAGAAGGTTGTGACAATTCGAGTAAAAACAAAGTGCTGAGAATAGATCATCAAGTTGAAGTAGTAATCGAAGCCTAATCGACCCCATTCTTTTTCCTAAAGTTATAAGACATATAGAAGTGAATTATGAACAATGGAGATTAAGTTTTAACAGTTCCATTAAGAGTTACTGCTTCTGGAAGTTGCCTCTGCAAACCAGAGAATTCTGCTTTGTAATCTCCATTCGATTTTCTAATTAAGTGTTCAAGGTAAGAACCCTTCGTCCTTATTTTTCAGTCCCAAAACGTATGAAGTATTATTTTTAACAAGTTATGAAATGTATGAAGTTTTCCCATGTTTTATTGCATAAAAATCTAGATGAAGAACCAAATTATGTTTGCATCGTTGCATGCTTATACTTGATGATCCTTGCGTATGTTGTTGCATAATTGCTGGATGCCTTACATGAGAGTCAACATGTGCATTAGTGCATATTCTCAATCTAGATCTCTTGTCTAAATGATGACCCTAGACCAGGATATATTCCGAATTTATGATATAAGTGCCCGGGAGCGCTTCTTGTTCCCTCATGATGCCCGTCCCTTGCGGGTTTAAAAAGTTAGGGCTATTAATAGTGTCATTCAGTCCACGAGCACGGATAATGACATGAATATAACCTTAAATAGCAATTTCTGAGCCTTACCAATTACGATATGATATGTTACAAGTTACAAGTAACAAGTATAATGGACTTCCTTAACGACATCAAAGTTTGGGGCTGTTAACAGTTAGATAGTGTTATTGTTGGATAATTGAGCTCGGTTGTAGAATTACTTGTTGCATGTCATTGTGGTACTAATCATGTCAAGTTATATGTATTGGAAGGCTACGAGTATGTCAAGTTATGTTAAGTACTCGGAGTACGATTTTTTATATGTATATGGTCGGTTTGGTTAAGTATTGTTATGACATGTTATGTGTATGATTTGGTATTGTTTCCAAATGTTATAAGAGTCTAAAACTATTGTTTGAAGGGATTCATGGGCGGAAACTCGTTCCAAACACCCATGGATCCTCCCCTGAAGGATCCGCTCATATGAAACAAATCGAAAAACACCAAGAAAAGACTTACGTTTTGGGTTCAAGAATCGGATTCTTGAATGGAAGAAGCTGTTTCTTGGATCGAATGTTGCCACCGATTGATCTCCCTTTGCGGAAAGTCCCTCTACCGGTATCCACACGATGAAACGGGCAGCGATTGCTAGCTCTTCGTTTTTCTGGGTTTCGGGAATTAGAGAGAAAAGGGAGAGACAGAAAACTGTTTTCTAGATCTCAAGGTATTTCGGCTGAAAGCATTGGGTGTGTAGGGTTTCGGCCAAGAGATCATTATATAGGGTGTGAGAGTTTGTTCCCAGAACTAACTCTCACGTCCTCAACTTCTCTCGGCAGTGGGAGTCTAAACTCCCACGTCCTCTCAACCTCTTTTGGCAGTGGGAGTCTATAACTCCCACGTGCACTAGACTTCTGCTGGTAGTGGGAGTCTTTATCGGATAATAACTCCCACGTAATTCCAGCTATACCGAAAATGCCCCTTATCTCTAATTCGAATAATAACACTTTATTATTCTCAGAAAAGTGAATGTCAGATACAATGAACCTAGACACATTCTAGATTCATTGAATCTGGACATGAAGCTCGTTAGCTCGTCTATGAGTGTGACCCTGTAGGTTCATATCACAATGGAAATGAAAACACACTTAGTAGTAGTGTGAGTTCATAAATCACAAGCGGTCCCTAGCAGGACATTGTGACTACCCAAAGTGAATGAATATACAACGGAACCTAATATCAATCTACTATTTAATCCCTTTGTCTCGCGATATCCTAATTAAGCATAAGGCATGGTGGTCGTCACCCTTATTAAGCTTAATTGTATTTATGCTCGATCTCCATGTAGACTGTTTCGACAAATAGCATTTGATAACCACTTTATCAAATACATTTGAGCAAGGCCATGCATTTAAACAGTCTTTTCCCTATCGAGGGGCCCATGGATATCTCTCTCAATAATAGAGAGGGACAAATTCCTTACAATGTCTCTCACATTCAAGCTATGATAGGACACTACATCCGATCATCGGTCGTATTGATTACTCTGTTACAAGTAACGTCCGACCGAGTCAAAACGTGGCTCCATTCATACTAGAATCAATGAAGACATAAGGTCTAAGGATTCTAAAATAGTATTGAGGAAGTAATACTTATGACTTAAGACCATGAAGTATTACTTCTCGACGGATCACGGTCCAATACAATGTATCCCTATATATTGCATCTATGATGTGATTTGTATCCATTACACATGATCAGTAAAACAAGATCATCAATCAACAATCATACTAGTTTTATTTCATAGTAATTAAGCATTACATAAAACTAGGGACTTCTAGAATAGTAATTACATAAGCTAATGAGTTTTACTATCAAATCACACATTTGATAATCAAAAGCAAAATTAACTATTCAATTACATGCTCAAAAGATAATAAAACGCACAACATGTGCTAATGGTCCTAGGGCACTACTAACATTGTTTTGGGTTGGGATTTCAGAATGTGCAGAAAATGACTTTTCTTTCACAAATTTTGCCTTGAAAATGCCCTCACTGGATCTCGATCGACCGATCACAGATCCCTCTTCCGACTAAACTACTGAGACTATCTCGGATAAGGGAAAGACGGAAAGTGGTCGACCGTACCTGATATGCCCTCGACCGGCACTGTCAAGTAAGTCTACCGAACTTTTTGTTAATGTTTCTGTCCTGATCTCGGACGACCCTATTGGTCGACCGGCACATTTTTTTATCTTCCAAAAAGTCTTTTTACTATGTTTATACTCATTTCAAATTATGTCATGTACAAGTTATGCAAGCTCTGAAGTATTGTGATATGTTTTCAAGTATTTTACAAAGGTCGTTTCAGGCTGAGATGTGTCAAGTTATATTTTGAAATGTTTTGGGAAACAGGGAGTGTCTTGAAGTCTCTTTGGTCCTTCATCCCAAGGGCGATCAGTTCTTACTAAGCTAGTGTGGCTTAACCTATTATCTTTTCATGTTTTGTAGATGAGTACGATGAGGGTGTTGATGATGAGGCATGGGATGGGGTGCAAGATGGTTAGTTGATGAATGAAAACTATGTAATAAGTAATGAATATTTTATAAGTTAATACAATTAGTACAATATAATATGTTTGTAATTTCTTTGAAGTATTGATGACTTATTGTTAAAGTTAAAGATTATTTCGTTAAGTTATGGTTTGGAAGATTATATATGTTAAGGGTTCTTTGTCTCATTGGTAGATGAGGCATTTCCAGGTCACCTTCTGGTTACAGGGTGTGACAAAGGCCATTTAAAAATGAAATATGAGTGGCCAAGTGATGATGTTTATCTTGAAAATAATGTAAGATTTTAAATAGATCTTTTGAATAGGTTTTGAAGCCTGGTTGATATCAAAATAAAGAGAGCACATAATGAAACATAAAATCAAAGATGGTTATATGGCTCAAAAATGAATTTACAACCCAAGCTAAAATCTAAGGAGATAAATGAATAATACCTTAAAGCACAATCTCCCCGTTTACCAAAAACAATGTTAGCTATAACAAGATTGAATCAAGTTAAGATCATAGCTAACAAAAAATTGGATGTGATATACAAATATGAAAAGAATATGAATCACAAACCAAAAGACTAGAGGAAGTGTAAGATAACACTATATAACACATTCCTCTTTAAGTAAATGGTTAGTCAAAGGAAGTATAACAACTCTTAAGCATCAAGCTAACAAAAAACCTTATGAGATCAAAAGATAAAAAAATAAATCACATGATCTCAAAGGCATTAGGGAGGTAGATAGAAAAGATTCACTTATTAAGATCATACACTCCCATATAACTCACACAAGTTGGCTAACAGATATGAAAAACTCGAAACAGAGCCAACTCATGATGTGATTATGCATATGATAATGACAAATGTAAGCATACACCACATAGATTTGAAGGGTATAAGATAGAAACCATATAAAAACTTCCCCTAAGGTTGTACCCATGTGAATATAAAAGAAAAACTTACAAGATATAGAAGATGAAGCTCAAAGTTTTCTGAAATTTCACTGCTCCGATCGACCGCATGGAACCCTCAGGTAAACCGAACTGCTTCTAGTCGATTGAGGTACCGAATCCGGTCGACCGGACCTATGGCGGAAAACATCAAAACCTACAATTTGTAGTTTAAACCAGTTCCATACAGCCATAGGCACATACCAAAGACATATACAATGCCACAACCACAATTTATACTTCAACTTAAGCTTCTAGACGATCAACCACACAAGGAACATGCTTAAAATTTGAAGATAACCATAAAATTACTTCATGCTATACATATCAAGTTAAAATTAAACTATAGCATCTAAAACTCCCCCTAAGGCATATAACACTAAGAGTATAGATGAGGGGGAGGGGGAGGGTTCAAAGATGAGCTTTCATCACTTGGATAAAATCATTAAGCTCTCTAAAATACATGCTCATAAGGTCATCAAAATAAACCACAAGCATGTCATAAAATATAACCCTTACAACAATTGATACAAAGTATGAAAGTTGTAAAGACAACAATTTCTAATCTAATGGCACATATGGGATAAAAAATAAGGGACAAAGCTATTAAAAGAGATAAGTTTAGAAAAATCTCATTGGTTTGTGGAATTGCATCTTGCACTTTCAGTTTCTCATGAGACAATCTTGATATCTTCAACTTTATTGATCATCTTGATTTGTTGAAGCTTCCTCAATATCTTCCTTTTTTTCCTCTTCATCTTGCCATCTTCCTCATCATCTCCAATATCCATATCATTATCTTTTTGTTCATTTTCTCCATTTCCACCAAGATCACTCTCTTCATCATCAATCTCAACAACATCTTTAGCCTCCTCTACATTTTATTCGTCTTTATCTTCTTTTTCTTCCTCATTTTCATCTTCATCCCAACTATCATTGCTAGATTCATCATCACTAGCCTCTTCTTCTTCTTTCTTTTCATCTTCTTCCCTCTTCACTACAGTGGTTGATTTCTTGGTTTTGTATAGCTAACAACATTATCAACCTTGTACTCTATTTCTTCCAACTTAGTTTCAACATCACCAACCTTGTTTTTCAAGTTTATCATCCTAACATCGAAGTTTTCTTGGAGAGTACTGAAATTTCCTTAGAATTAGATGAAGTATTCTTGGAGTGTGTTCAATTTTCAAATAATTTGAAGAATTCATTGCTTGCATAATTCCTCGGTGGAGGGACCCCTCTTTCAACATTTGCACTTGGAATTTCTTCACTTGTCCCAACATTTGCTTCAATACCACGCTCTTCATTAACCTCAATGTGAATATCCTCAAAGCCTTGATTTTTCACCTTCTTGCTCTTGTACTCCATCCTCCTCTCTTGCTTGATGCTCATTAAGCTTTTGAGCCTTTCTTGATGCAATGGGCATCCTAATTGTTTCACTTACTTTTGGGCTTTTATTTTGTGCAATTGCCGCCGCCAAAAGTTCTTCATCGGTGCATCTTGTGTGAATTTTTCATTTCCCACCGATTAATAACATATGCATTTCATGGAAGAGGCCTTCAGTATATATGATGTGCCTATTGCTCCTTTGAACATGATTGGTAAGTTTGAGCTTGTATTTCTTGAACAACAAAGTTAGCATGCTCCCATAACGAAGGAACTTCCTAGTTCCTTTGACACTTCATGAAATACTTTAAAGCCAAATACCCAAAGTTGGCTTTCTTCCTTTCCACTGGCCATTGCATCACCGTCGTTTGTAAGTATGAGATTGAACTCTTGTGACCACTAACGAGGATAACCACATTTGACACTATGTGGTGGAGAATACGACCATATTTATCTAATTTGTTGGTCTCTCTCTCTCTCTGCTGGAGTACATTTAATCTAAGGTGCGCCAATTCGATTGGGCCGGGCCGGGCCGGGATTGGATTGGGCCCTTAATCGGGTTGGGCCGACCAACCCATTTGGACCGACCTTATGGCTGGACAATTGGATATATTTTCCAGCCCTTTATCTCTTAGAAAGGAGGTTGAAATGGTAGAGAAAGTGGAGGAGTGGTTTCCTCCATGATCTCCCACTTCTCCCTTTCACTCTCCCCACTCTCCCTTGAATGACTAGGAAGAATACTGATTTTTCCTAGCATTCTAAGTCAGTTTTCTCCAGCTTTTGGAAGCTTAGAGAAGAGAGAGAAAAGAGAGAACATTTAGTAAGAAAAGAAAAGACAGCTTTTCATATACTTCATTTCTAGCTTTGGCTAATAGAAATAGAAGTAAGAAAACTATTTCTTGTTCTTCTAAAAGGTCATACATACATACTCCATCTTGAAGAGTGTCTTCAAGACTTCTACGAAGCGTTGGCTAGCACCAAGCGGTAGAAGACCATCCCCGGAAGATCGAGTGGATATTGGGAGAGACGGAGCCTGCGTTGGTGGCGTTCCGTTCGTGACAACAAACTGCAGCTGAAACCGTTTCAGCTATCCTAGCACTTCTAAAGGTATAATACTATCCCATAGTCTTAGGTTCTTACTCGTGAAAGATCCTGATAGAGGCGGGTCATTTTATTTCCGCTGCATAACTGATGTTGACCCGGTTATTCCTTTAACAGTGGTATCAGAGCTACTCACGATTACCCTATAGACTTAATGTGCTATAGTATTTGAATATGGATTATGAATCTATGTTTTGCATGCCTTAGGATTGCTAGAAATGTTGTATATAATGTATGACATGTTTTTCATCATTTTGAATGTATGAGAATCGAGAGTTTCCAGTTTTGAAGTCATTCAAAAGCTGGAAAAAAAAACTCTTAGTTTCTGGCCCTTCGGTCGACCGGGACTCAATTCCAGTCGACCGAGGTAAAGACAGAAACTACAGAAATTGGGTTCGGATCAACCGAGTTGGTCTTCGGTCGACCGAAGTGCCTGTTTGGTCAACCGAGTACTTTCAGTACTTTGTTCGGTCGACCGCAATGTCTGTTCGGTCAACCGTACTCTCAGTACTTTGCAATAGTATGCATTTTGCTGGTTGCTCTTTTTCATAAATTGTTATGTTAGTTGAGCATGATGCATAGTAATCGCCTTTACCCTGTTGGTTTATTTTATAATACGATCTGCGTATCGTGCCTATTTTTATTATCAAAAGTTGTAATTCTCTTCTCATCAAATCCCCTCGAATGTAACTCGAGGTTTCCTTAGAATTATGTAATTCTAGATTAGGAGAAGGTACAGCTGTGATGAAGATTTGGAGACAACCACCTGAAGGTCAAGACGGTGTAGAATAGAACGTTTTCTTTTCACACCTTTATATTGACTTCACGGTTTTTCCATTGGCTTGGAAAAATCGAATAGGATATGGCGATTACTATTGCATTTTATTTGTATGTATTGGATGCATATGTATATAAGCATAAACTGTTTTATTTATGCTTTTCTGGTGAGATTGTTAAAAACAAAACCCCTCAATTAAATATTAACTAGTGCCTTCCTAAGTTTAGCCCTCGTCAAGGCCTAGATCGACATTAGTATGGGACATGCCAAAGCTGTACATACGTGTCTATCCGGGTGAGGCGCGAAGGATAATTGTGATATCCGCCGGCAAAAACTTAGGGTCCTAGTTAACTAGATTATCTCAATAAATGGATTGAGGATCTAGAGGCAAAAGAGTTGAGAAAAGTGTATAATGATACACTTGAATAAATGTTATTCACTCAACTAACCAAGAATTACATAATTTGATGTAATTGGCAAACGTTGCCTACCAAAATAACTAAGTTTTGGGCGATCAGCCAAAGCTGACTCAGAACGAGGTGAAATATGGATCTTGGCCCGCTAGAAAGTTAACGAACTTTCCGAGTTGATAATGAGGGTTATTCACTCGAAGAAAATAGTGGGAGAAATCATTAAAAAGATAAAGACCTAATAATGATTTTAATCGGTGCTTACTTTGCATATGTATTTTGTTGTAGAAAATGGCAAATTCAAACCAAACACTATCACTGCGTTCTGTCCTTGAGAAGGACAAATTAGAGGGAGTTAACTTCCTCGACTGGTTCGAGAACTTGAGAATCGTTCTCAAGCATGAAAGAAAGTCCGTATGCTCTAGAACTGACCTATTCTCGACACACCCTGTGAGGCGCGTGCTACTGGCCGCTGAAAGGATCGCTTATCGAAGCATTGTAGTGATGCTTTAGATGTGTCTAGCCTCATGCTTGTCACCATGAACTCGAGATTCGAAGCAACATGAGGACATGGGGGCTTATGAGATGCTGGCTCACTTGAAACAACTATATCAGGGGCAAGCACGCCAGGAGAGATTCGATGTATCGAAATCTCTTTTTCAGTGCAAAATGTATGAAGGAATGCCAGTAGGAACTCACTTTCTTAAGATGATAGGTTATGTTCGTAACCTTGAAAAACCGGGATTTCCTTTGGGACAAGAGCCGCCGATCGATTTGATCTTGCAATCGCTGCTCGAATCATACAAATCGACTCATTCCCAATTATCACATGAATGAAATTGACAAGCCATTGCTCGAGTTGTTGAAGATGCTCGAGGACTGCCGAGAAGCAAATAGGCAAGTCCAAGCCCAACACCATACCGATGGTGCAAAAGGGCAAAGGCAAAGGTTTTGTGAAACCCAAAGGCAAACCGAAAGGTAAGCCCAAGGGCAAGCAAACCACTTTCAACAATGCACTCGAAACCTAAGGGTGGTGTAGCCAAGGACTCTATCTGTCATCATTGTGGTGAGAAGGGGTCACTGAAAAGGAACCGCAAAAGCTATCTTGCAGTGGAAAAAGGCTGGAAAAAGGAGAAAGCAAATGTTGTTTCTGGGCTCAGTATTTATGTTGTAGATATTAATATGATTGATATCAATTTAAATACAACTACTGGGTATTTGATACCGGATGTGGTTCTCACATTTGTACTAATGTGCAGTGGACCGCAAAGCGAGTAGAGAGTTGGCAAAGGGTGAAGTGGAACTACGAGTTGGCAACGGGAGCACGTGTCTGCAACCCCTAGCCGTAGGGACTTGTACTTTTACTTTGCCTTCGTGGGCTTGTTTTGGGTTTAGAAAACTGCTTTCTATGTACCTAGTTTAATTAAGAATATTATTTCAGCTTTCTTGTTTGGACAAGAAAGGTTTTGAGATTTCGATCAAAAACCAACGATTGTCGTTATTTCTGGATAATATGTTTTATGCAAGCGCTTTCTTTGATTAATGGTCTATATGTTTTAGACCTTGATATGCCAATTTTAAATATAAATACCAAAAGGTTTAAGACTAATGATTCTAATCCGACATACCTCCGGCATTGTCGCTTAGGCCATATAAACGAAGACCGCATATCCAAACTCCATAAAGACGGGTTGTTGGAATCATTTGACTTAATGTCTTATGATCGATGTGAATCTTGTTTGTTGGATAAGATGACAAAGATCACCTTTCACTAAGCTAGGTGAGATAGCCGATGCTTTATTAGGACTAATACATAGTGATGTATGTGGCCCCTTTTAATATACATGCAAGGGGTGGTTACCTCTACTTCATTACCTTTACCGATGACTTCAGTGAGGTATGGATATGTGTTCTTGATGAAACACAAATCCAAGCATTTGCTAAGTTTAAAGAGTTTAAACTAGTAGTAGAAAACCAACTTGGCAAGAGTATTAAGGTTCTTCGATCCGATCGATGAGGAGAGTACTTGAGTCAAGAATTCTCGTGACTATCTAAAAGATTGTGGAATCGCTTTCACAACTTTCTCCTCCAGCCTACTCAACAATGGAATGGTGTGTCCGAAAGGAGGAACGTAACCTTATTAGATATGGTTCGCTCTATGATGAGTCACACGAGCCTCGCCCAATTCCTTTTGGGGACACGCACTAGAGACAAAGCAGCTTTAACACTTAACCGCTGCCCATCTAAATCGCTTGCAAAGACGCCATACGAGTTATGGACTCGGGAAGCGTCCCCGCTTTGTCTTTCCTCAAGATTTGGGGCCGTGAAGCTTTTGTAAAACGCCGCCTTCCGATAAGCCGGCTCCAAAATCTGAAAAGTGCATATTTGTAGGTTATCCTAAGGAAACTAAAGGATACTACTTTTTATATCCCTAACGAGAACAAAGTGTTTGTTGCTCGCACGGAGTCTTTCTAGAAAAAGAATTTGTTTCTAGAAACACGAGCGGGAGTAGCGTAGAACTTACCGAAGTTCCGCACTCTCAAACTAGCACTAATGATGAGATGGAAATTGAACAGACTCCACAAGTTGTTGTGCAAAGAAATGCCACAAACAAGCTAGGCAAACAAAGACTAGCTCAAGAAACACAAGAATTGCGTAGGTCCGGTAGAGTTCGTCGTCCACCTCCTAAAAATTTGGATTTTTTCATAACGTAATATGGTGATGTTATGTTTGTGGATCATCATGAACCTTCAACCTACAAACAGCAATTAATAGCCCTGAGATTCTCGAGAAATGGCTTGAGGCCACGAGATTCGAAATGGACTCCAAGTATACAAACCAAGTCCTGGATCTTGGTTGATCCACCCGAAGCGGGTAACTCCCATAGGGTGCAAATGGGTTTTTAAGATTAAAACCGACATGGAAGGGAATGTACAAACGCATGCGGGCGACCGGTCGCGAAAGGTTTCAAACAAATTCATGGTATTGACTATGACGAGACCTTTTCCCTCGTAGTTATGTTCAAGTCCATTCGGATTTTGCTTGCTATCGCAGCTTACTATGACTATGAAATCCGCAAATGGATGTCAAACCCGCTTTCCTTAATGGAAAACTTGAAGAGGATGTGTATATGACACGACTCGAAGGTTTTGTCACCCGGAGAATGCTCGAAAAGTATGTAAGCTTTAGAGATCCATTTATGGACTCAAGCAAAGCTTCTAAGCCGGAACATCCGCTTTTAATGATGCCGTCCCGTGAGTTTGGCTTCATTAGAAATGAGGATGAGCCTTGTGTTTACAAGAAGGTTAGTGGGAGCTCAATCGTATTCCCCGGTTTTGTATGTAGATGACATACTACTCATTGGAAACGACATACCAACCTTAAAGTCCCGCCAAGGCTTGGTTGAGTACGTGTTTCTCTATGAAAGACTTAGGCGATGCCGCCTATATTCTCGGGAGTCAAGATCTATAGAGATAGATCCAGGAGACTCATCGCCTAAGTCAGAGTACATATATAGACAAGGTGCTAAAGCGGTTTAGCATGCAAGAGTCTAAGAAGGGCCTTTGTCCTATGGCACATGGTACTGTTCTATCGAACAAACAATGTTCTAAAACGCCTGCCGAATTAGAACGCATGAAAGAGATCCCTTATGTTTCTGCCATAGGATCCATCATGTACGCCATGGTATGTACTCGCCCAGATGTCTCGTATGCCTTAAGCCTTACGAACAGATACCAGTCTAATTACGGTGAACGTCACTGGATCTCAGTCAAGAATATCCTCAAGTACTTGCGAAGGACTAAGGATACATTCTTGATTTATGGAGGGGCGGATGAGCTCGTTTAGGTGGTTACACCGATGCTAGTTTCCAAACCGACAGAGATGATTTCCGATTGCAATCGGGATATGTGTTTAACTTGAATGGAGGTGCTGTGAGCTGGCGCAGTCCATGGGTATCCGATATCTGGAGGGCTGATCTTTAGAGATAGTCATTAGTATGCCCTAAAGACCATTTATTGTAATTTGGGTCTTTAGTGCAAGTGGGAGATTATTGTAATTGTACCGTATTTATGTAATTTTCATTTTGATGAATAAAAAGGCATTAATTCCCAAAGATTATTCATTATGTTTCTCGCGTTCTAACAACATAAATAAATAATATGTCCTTAGAATAGTATTCATAATTGTTATGAGATACTATTCTGAAACGTCCATAGTCGAACATTATTATGGAATCTTCGAGGACAATAATAGTGCGTAAGACTAGTATGTGTAGTGATTGATATAAGATATCGGATCGTCACATGGGTATATATGATTAGAGAATCATTATATCGACTGTACTCGACACGAGAAACACACCACGGGTTGTTATATAATAGTCAACTCGTGTTTCTCAATTTTTTGACTGGGTTGTATATAAGATCCTTTGACTTGAGGTCTCACAAGAGTTCTTGCATGGCTAGTGTTATGCTTTGATAATGTTAAACGCTATCCGTAACAGGGTGAGCAATAAAGGCATTTATTGGGTATATCACGAATCTTGTTTAGGATGAATGAGATGCAGAAATGATTTGTCCCTCCTATATAGTAGGAGCGATATCTTGGGCCCCTTGATGGAGTCTGACTAATTCATGGCCATGAACAAATGAATCAGTATATGATATTGATGTCATTTGATTAGTCTACTCGCGAATCAAGAAACTAAAAGATTGGACAATACAAGTGTGACTTTTTCTATGACTTGTGTTCAATCTAGATATCAAGGACAAAAGGATTTAACTACAAGTGTCAAATATTGTGATTATGATAAATCACCAGATATTTATGAATTGGGGGTAATGATGCGTTGCTAGATACCTCTCATTACCCAGGGTGACATATGATGTCACTGCCAACATCATAGATACCTCCCGGGTCGCACTCATAGATCAACCGGATTGGGCTTGTTGGAGTACATTTAATCTAAGGTGTGCCAATTCGATTGGGCCGGGCCGGGATTGATTGGGCCCTTTAATCGGGTCGAGTCGACCAATATGATTGGGCCGACCAACCCATTTGGACCGACCTTATGGCTGGACAATTGGATATATTTTTCAGCCCTTTATCTCTTAGAAAGGAGGTTGAAATGGTAGAGAAAGTGGTGGAGTGGTTTCCTCCATGATCTCCCACTTCCCCCTTTCACTCTCCCCACTCTCCCTTGAATGACTAGGAAGAATACTGATTTTTCCTAGCATTCTAAGTCAGTTTTCTCCAACTTTTGGAAGCTTAGAGAAGAGAGGAAAGAGAGAACATTTAGTAAGAAAAGAAAAGACAGCTTTTCATATACTTCATTTCTAGTTTTGGGTAATCGAAAACTGTTTCTTGTTCTTCTAAAAGGTCATACATATATACTCCATCTTGAAGAGTGTCTTCAAGACTTCTACGAAGCTGCCGCTAGCACCAAGCGGTAGAAGACCATCCCCTAAGATCGAGTGGATATCGGGAGAGACGGAGCTCGCTGGTGGCGCTCCGCTCGTGACAACAAACCGCACTGAAACCGCTTTCAGCTATCCTAGCACTTCTAAAGGTATAATACTATCCCATAGTCTTAGGTTCTTACTCGTGAAAGATCCCGATAGAGGCGGGGTCGCTTTTATTTCCGCCGCATAACCGATGTTGACCCTGCTATTCCTCTAACACTCTCTTCTCTCTTCTCTCTCTCTCTCTCTCTCTCTCTCTATATATATATATATATATATATATATATATATATATATATATATATATATATATATATATATATTGAAAGCTCCATTGATGGTAAAGTAGGTTTTGAAACTTCCAATGTCTAAGTCCTCTTCCCGGGGCACACATCCGGAGTTATCAAACTACCTGATTGCTTCTTCCTCGAGCTTAACTCAAAAAATGTTGCACAACATAACTTCTAAGAGGCTAAAATCTAACCTCCTACCCTAGAAGTCATTAATGTTTCCCATCATCATTTAACCCTTCATTTCCGAGGTTTGCCCCGAATTCATATATGCTAAGGGGATAAATCTCACAATTATGCACACGTAAGTTTAACCACCCCATATCAATGAAGTATTCCACAATCTCTTTTAAGCCCCATTAAACATGTCATTATCTATCACATAGCCCTAGGAATTCCTCTCTTTTCTCTCACTAGAGTTTCATATAACATTTTAGCTTCATCGGAGTAAAAGAGAGGAGATACATTTTTCATTGAATAGCTTGACTCCATGAAATCGAGGGGATGGTGGCGAAATACGAAGATCATTATCAGATTCTGTTTCATCGTCGGTTTGATTTGACACTTTCGTTTTCCCTTCGCCTTTTCCACAATATTCTTAGTTTTCAATCTCTTGGGAGCCGGATCAATTGATTCTCGAATTGTTAGAGCCTTTTCTAGGGGTCTTTGTGTTTGAATTTTCATTTTGGGAGGATTTTCTTTGGATTGAACTTTGGAGGTATTTAAAGTAGGATTGGTGTTAAGATTTGTCTTCATGATTTGGTGAGTTGAAGTTTAATGGAAGGAATTTGTATATGGGTAAGTTTGGGCTTTGATCTTTGAGGGAGGATATGGAGGGTTTTGAGAGTTTGGAAGAGGGACTTTGAATAGATTTAAAAAATGAACTTGAAAATCCATTTAAAATTGTCATTTTGCGACGCTTCTGTTGACCGGATGTCATTGTCGGTCGTCTGACCCTCGTTCGAGATAACTTGATTTTCTTTCTGTCTCGATTTCAGTCGGCATAGGTAGGGGTTCAATCGACCGGGATATCCTGATTCTTGCTAAGGCTTTTTGACCATAACTTCGGTCAACTGGTGCCTGGTACGGTCGACTGGAATTCCCCTGATTCTTGCAATAACATACAATTTTGGTACCCATTTTCTTTTGGGTTCTTGGGGGTTAGTTCTAGGGCTCTTTGCAACAAAAATTTATTTAGCACCACTTTCAATTCTCTTCTTAATGATGCAATTATTAGCATTATGATCACATTTTCCATAATATGTGCAAATAACATTAAGCTTAGTGGAATATGAAGTTCTAGCATCAAAAGAATTGAAGTGTGCATACTTGTGCTTGTGTTTATGCTATAAACAAGTATTATCATGTGAAATACATTGAGCATCAAGTACAAATGCTCCAATATCCAAATTATCCAAAATGTTACATTCGATCCAAATTTTGCAGACTTCCCACTTGCTAAAGCCAAGAAATGGCTGGTTAAGATAATTTTATTATTATCACCACAACAATGGATTACTTAAAGGTCTTTGGTGTTCACTATAATGTTTCCTTCAACAAGATAAAATTGGATCTCCAATGGAGCAAGACAAGCTATAAAGTAAGCAAATCTGAAATCACATTTTTGAATTATTTAATGTTGTAAGGACCTCCAATGGTTAACAGTTTATTTCATTCTTCTTCAACTTATCTTTTATTTTTGTGTTTAAATAGACCAAGTAAGAATCTATATCCAACACGAAAATGCAACTTATTGTTTCTTAATGGATGTCCCTGGAGGAAAATGCAGCTAAACAAATTTTAGAAAATGGATCCCAACCAATTCAACTTTTGGTGCAATTTTATTAAAAAAAATCCCCAAGCTTTCATTTTCCAAATACCCAAAATACAAATGCTCCAATATCCTAAATTATTCAAAAGGTTCCATTTGATCCAAATTTTGCAAACTCGTCACTTGTTAAAACCAAGATTGGGGGGGGTCATAATTAGTATGTCTAATAATCATATTCTTGCAATTAGGGTTCTCTAATAAGTCTTTGATTTTTGCTCTCACAACATTACATTTCTAGTGTTTATATCTCTCAATTTTGTGGGAAAATGGAGATGGTGATGGATTTGGTGGAAAAAAAGGACTAAATAATGGAATATGGAAGGTATCACCATTTTTTGGAATTGAAATTCATGAAATTTCTTTTATCCACCATTGTTATGGTTGGAATAAAGAAGAACATATTAGGGAGAAGATGATGTTTGAGGGGAAGAAGAAGAAGATGTTTTTTCCCGTTTTTCCCTTTGAGAGAGAGAAACCAAAGGCCATGTTATGACACGTCATCAATCTTCACGTTTTTAGTCATTTTTTTACGGAATGATAATTTTGGCTGTTAATAAATATATTGGGGATGTCAAAAGTTAAAAAAAGTTAATTAAAAATGATGAAAGTGACCGAGCGTAAAAATGTTGATGACCAAAATGGCAATTAATTCACCAGCCCTTTATCTTGTCTCTCATGCATGTATATTGTGTATTCTAACAAGAATAAAAATATGATTTTATTAGGGGACTTTTGTCATTTGTATTCTAGATCTAGGATTTTAGTTAGAGAATTATTGGAGACTCTCTTCAACCAAGTGTTTCAAGAGGAAAATCACTACCATGTCAGTTTAAAGACAAAGTCAAGAATTGAAGATTGAAATTTCATGAGAGTGAGTTTTATTCTTCTTTCTTTATCGCTTTCAATAAATTCTTTGGTTATTTTCTTTATCATAGATAGTTAAATTTCTAAAACTTGAATGGGATAAACCCTAGATTATTGTCTATGTTTTGAATTCGGTATTTATTTATTATTTTTTTTTGGTATAAAGGGATGTATATTAATAATCAGAAAATGTAGAAGTTTACACAGACAGAGCCAAAACCCCCTTAATAGTGTCAGGGACCCTCATCAGTTCATTAACCGTATTTCGAATAATCCTCACTCGATCATATATAGGGGGAAGTTGAAATCCCTCCTTAAATAGTAGGGAATTTCGCCACCACCATGATATATGTACTACTATGCGAAATGCCATTGACCATGACTTCTGATCTTCGCTCATATTCCGGCTCCCTGTAGCCACATTCATATCTACCCATTCCGACTCCAATCGAGTCATGAAGAACTGCCCCGGCGTCCCTATGCCCACCAACTCTCTCCACGTGTCATATATCCATTAGCAGTCTCGTATTGCATGCAGTGTATCCTCGTTGTGTAGACGACAGATATTGCAAACAGAATCCTCCAATAACTGCCTTTCAAACAACATCACATTTGTCTTCAAACGACCCAACCTCACCATCCATAACAACAGTGAATGTCGGAATCGACCCGTACTGCTCCACAGCTACTCCCATGCACCAGCCTGTGCTGTATCAGGCACTCCCCTTAATACCTTATATCCCGACGCTGCTGTGAATTTGTCAGATGGACTATGGCGCCATCTTGGTTCATCCTCTGCTTCAGCCCGCTCATCCACTACCGCCAAGGAGAGCACCTGCAACACCCCCTCTGACAGCCACTGTTGTAAGATGGACAAGTCCCAGCCCAGATGTTGCGGCCAAAAATCACAAACCCGGGCCTCCCATACCTCCATCGGCATGTCCCCTGAACACACCTCTGAGAGTTTACCTATTGGTAACCAACAATCATTCCAGAAGGAAACTCGTTTCCCGTTCCCAAAGCGCCACTCAATCCCATCCATCAACAATTGAAACCCCATAGTATGCTCCTCCAAGTATGTGACATTACCTTTTTCTTACCGCTATCGACCAAAGTTCCATACTTAGCGGATAATATCCGACACCAAAAAGCCTTGGGTTCCGTTAAAAAATGCCATGCCAACTTCGCCAATGTCACCCAGTTATCCTCCTTAATCAGCCGTAATCCCAGTCCACCATTTTCCTTCATTCTGCACACATTATGCCAAGCTACCGGATGCATCCGTACTCTGTCCTCCGACTCACCCCAAAAGAATTGTCGGTTGACCTTCTCCAATTGCTCCATGATGCTCACCGGTAATTTAACGGTCTGCATCACATACCGTGGGATGGCCGTTACTACTGCCTTCAGTAATATTGTTCGGGCTGCCTACGAAAAATGCCTCTTTTTCCATCCCCCCCACCTTCTTACGAAACCTTAGCTACCAAGAAGCCATATGTAGCCGCATTGACCCGTCGATGCAATAAGGGCACCCCCAAATAGCTGCCAAGATCTGTCGTCCAAGGAACCCCAAAGGCATCCGAAAGCTCCTGTACCACCCCACTTTCCACAGACGGCGAACAAAATCAAACAGACTTCTCCAACCTAACCCTCTCTCCCGACCATGAACAGAAATTACGCAGGGTCTCTTCCATGATTTTCTCCTGTGCCATACTTGCCTCCCCAAATAATAGGAGATCATCTGCAAAGAATATATGAGTAATCGACGGACCATGTCTAGCAAATTTCACCGCCTTTCATTGTCCTTGTTCAGCCAATCGACCAATCGCATGAGCTAAAGTTTCCATACACAAAACGATTAAGTACGGTGAGAGTGAATCACCTTGCTGTACCCCCCGTGTTGGTTGAAACTCTGCAGTTTTGTCTCCATTACATAAAACCGAATGATTTGCTGAGGTGACACATTGCATTATCAGACCCACCATCTTCTCATCAAACCCCACCTTACTCACCACTTGCCGAAGGAAATCCCAGTCAATTCAGTCATAGGCCTTCTCCAAATCAACCTTTACTGCCATATAACCTTTTCGCCCCCGTTTAGCTCTCATACTATGGAGAATCTCCTGTACAACCACAATATTATCAGTCGCTTGCCGCCCTTGTATGAAACTACTCTGATTTATTCCTGTCAACTCCCCCATTAGCGGCTTGAGTCTGTTGGCAATAATCTTCGTTACAATCTTCATGAGTACATTGCATAAAGAAATTGATCAGAACTGTGTAATGAACTCCGTCTGGTCCTTTTTTGGTATCAAGGCGATCAAAGTAGAGTTCAACTTCTCAGGAAACATACCTGTTGCAAAAATTGTCAGAACAAAGGAAGTTACCGTCCCGCCGACGATAGGCCAGAATTTCTGGTAAAATAGAGGCAGAAAGCCATCTGGGCCCGGCGCCTTATAAGCCCCCATCTCAAAAACCGCTGCCTTCACCTCTAAAGATGTCACGGGCTGATTCAAACCAGCCACAGCTGCTTACGCGAGCCTAGGAAATTGCAATACGTCCTCCGGGCATGGGATACACGACTCTTGAGAATATAGCTTAACATAAAAGTCCCGCACCATCTCACGCACCCTTTCCTGGTCCTCTCACCACACACCGCTCTCATCCCGCATACCTATAACTTTCATTTTTGCCCTCCGTATAAGTGTCTTAGTATGGAAAAATCGAGAGTTATGTTCACCTTTCAATAGCCATTGTGCCCTCGACTTTTGAAACCAGAAAGTCTCCTCCTGTCGCAAGATTTCATTATATTCCTCTACTAGTTCCTGCCGGAGAATTTCCATTCCGTCAAACCTCCGATTCCCCATACACCGTTCAATCCCTGCCAGTCGAGCCACACATCGCTTTTTTCTATGAAAGATGTTCCCAAAAATATTTCGGTTCCAATCTTGGACTTTTACCGAGAAGCTCTCAATGTCATCCAATAATGA
This sequence comes from Vinca minor, assembly GCA_026122235.1. NCBI lineage: Eukaryota > Viridiplantae > Streptophyta > Magnoliopsida > Gentianales > Apocynaceae > Vinca > Vinca minor. Next base: position 1,737,223 of record JAOCZM010000226.1, read on the forward strand.
TTTCGAAGTTTGACTCCAACTCCCCCTTACAAACTGTTCAAAATCCGGATGGAGGAACCACGCGCCTCCATCCGAAAGGGACGCGAGCATGGCCGACCCATACGCCCACCCACCAAATCAATCAGGACCGGATTATGATCAGAATGAGTACGCGGTAGATGTCTCACGATAGCCTCTGGGAAAAGATGTCGCCACGCTTCGGTGGCCCATGCACGATCCAACCTCTCCCGCACCATGGATCCCGCCCTTGTCCCCTGCCAGGTAAAGAGGCTCCCCATAAAGCCCAAATCGAGGAACCCACATGTATACACCATGTTCTGCAACGGTCCTGCAATTCTAAAGTTAAACAGACTCCCTCCCTGTTTATCCTCCGGTTGCATTACCTGATTAAAATCACCTACAATCATCCACGAGCCAGAAATAACCTCCCCGAGCCTCTCCAAGTATGACCATAACTGATTCCGATAGTACCCTATGAGAGGCATATACCGCAGATAACACCCACTCAACTCGTACACCCTTCTTAACCGCTACTGTCACAACTTGCTCATTTACAGAAAGTAAATCCAAATCAATTATGGAGCTATCCCACAATATCCAGATCCTCCCAGAAAATCCCCTTGCTTCAGATACATAAAGTTTATCGAATTTGCATCGACTCATAATCTTGGTAGCCCGACTACTTTGGACCTTAGTTTCAATCAAGATAATCACACTGGGATTATGCACGCGTTGGATTTCACCCAAATTACGAAGAAACCTATTCGAACCCGCCCCCTGCAATTCCATGACACTATCGACATAAAAATTATTGATTATCAGACTCTATAGGGGTAACCCCTAGCAAATTACCTGTCTCAGGAGGCCGCAGGGCCTCCGTCAAATTTTCTGAATTGGGATGGACATCCCGGCTGTCTTCCGGCATGCTGTTCTTGGGGGCCCGGATCTTTCCCCCGGCTCCATCCTCACCGTCTCCATCTGAGCCACTTCCATAACACAATCGCCAGCTACCCACGGAGTCGGTGGAGCTGTACCCCCCACACTCCAGCTCGCCCCAAGCATGGCATCTCGATGTGGCCCCAACTGTCCCATTCCTTTACCAAGACCCGAACTAGACCCCTCGACCTCTTTATCCCCAAGGCTCAGCCTCGGTTGCCAAGTCCCTTTCTCCCCTTGTGACCCAGGCCCTCGTCCCTTCACGAGCCCACCACCCCCACCAATCTTGACTCCCTGTCCAACTTTTACTCCAGGCTCCTCTCCTTTTTTTATGGACTGCCCCTTTAGTTTTTTCGTGGACCTTTTCCCTGAGCACTTGTACCTCCTGCCCCAACTCATCACTCTCCTCCCCCAGGCCCCCTAAGACTTGAAATCTAGAGCCCACGACCCGTGATGTCCTAACGCCCGAGTCCATCAAACACGGATCATGATTTTCTTTCCCCGTATCGACTCGCGCCTTCCGACCCACCAATGGACCCACAGCCCTGTCAGCTCCCTGATTTCCCGGCCTAGGGTTGTTGTTCAATCCGGTCCCCCCTCGACCCCGCCCCCCTGCACCTTCACCTCAGGACGACGTGGTGCCGCCGCCACCCCCCGCCCGCCGTCTCGCAAACACATTTGGGACCATCCATGGGCCAAATGTGCCCCCTTCCAGGTCTCCCCCAGGCCCACCATCCACCTTCGCCGCCGCTTGTCCCCCACCGGGAACAAGTAAACCATCATCCCGACCCCCTGCTTTGTAACCCTCCCCGAGCATGCCTCATCCCTGTGACCATATTGGCCACATTGAAAACATATGAGGTACAAACCTTCATACTCAACCCTCTGAATCCTATTACCAATTGCTACGTGCGGAATCAGTGGCCTTATCAAATCAACCTCCACACAGACTCGGGCATATTTTCCCCGCATCGCCAACATAGTTGTTTTATCCACCTTAATAGCTCGGCCAATATGATTCCCAAGTTCCATAAAATATATCTCATCGAAGAAATTAATCGGAAGAAGGGGAAACCGCACCTATACCTGTGTCATCATCTCAGGATCAGCCAGGTTAAAATCCGGCCGCCACTTCATAACTGTGACATAGTGCCCTAACACCACCCAGGGCCCACCGCCCAACATATGCAGTAATCTCCTTTGGAGTAGAACCGCACGGCGTAACACCCTCCTTCCAAGTCAATAATGTCTGGTGTCCATTCCAGTTTCCAAAGCTCCTTCAACCGTTGAACCAGTACTCGATACGAGATCGACCGACTGAGGACCCGAATAATCAGCTCTCGCTGCCACGGTCGGCATAACCGCTGCATCTCCTCCAACGGTAAGCGCATCCGGGGGCACATCTCCACCGTCCGCTCTTCTTCTAGGGTATCGCTCCAAATTGAGCCCCACTGAAAATCCCCCTCCCCGTCATCCTCCTCTCCCGTATATACCTCGGGCTTGGCAATCGGGGTCTGCACCACTCCTGTCCAGGATGTTTCCGGTGTTCCCGAGGTAAACTGCGGCGTTGTTTGTTGAATTGCGGGGCCCCTAGATGTGAATCAGAAGTTCGAGTATTGGATCGGTTCCCCCGTCGCCGACCACTTAAACTTCTTCACGCTACGTGCTAATTGATCCGCTTCTTCCACCGATTGGCTGCTGTCCCCCAACACGCCGTTCTCCGACGGTGCCCTTTGAGACATAGTGGCCAATTTTTTTTTATAAAATCCTGGGCAAATGAGTATAAACTCATGAATTCGGTATTTATTAATTCATGTGAATCATAACTTTTGATGATTACTTATAATTATTAGTTTACTTAGGTTTATCTTTCCGGAAGATTTTGTTCATGTATGATTTCATATTTGGAATTGAAAAAATGACGAATAGACCACATATAAGTAATAAGAGTTGCATGGTTTTCTATAAATAGAATTTACATAAATATTTGGAATTACAGTCAAACATGGGGATTCACATAGCTCAATGCATCTTACAAAAGAAATTTTAATTAATCAACTAAAAGGTAGGAACTTTAACCTTTTGAGAAACATTAAAGCTTCATTCTTGGAATCTTTACCACTTCAAAACTAGATAAATTGAATTAATATATCTGGTTCATGCATAGATAAGCCTAGGAGGAGTCTTGTTCAAGTATATATTCTCATATTGATTCTTCATCTTATTTTATTTGTTTTCTCGCGATTTCCATTAATTTAGTTTATCTTAATTCATCCAACATGAGTTAGGGCAACGGTTCCTCCATAATAGCTATGAAAAAGGGAAGTGGAATTTCAGCACGAAAGGTAAGGAAGAACCGTGGTTCAACTCCACAACGTGGTTAAAGTAACACCATAAGCCAATCAACCAAAAAATAAATACGCTTCACAGCAGAAGGAATCTAGCCTTTTGTTATTAGGAGTGCAAGTTCCCAACATCACACCGGTTGGAATTAGAGAAACTAAGTTCGTTTCAGTATGATAAAATAACAAATTATTCATAAGAGATAAGCCAGGCGTGTACATACGATGGCATCGTTAAGCGCTTTTCTTTTCGGTTTGAAATGTCTTGTTTTAAAGTAGCTAAGGGTGGTAGCCTTTGGGGAAATCTATGGATGGATTGAATCAATTTATCATTCCAATCTGGGATACTACTTTTTGCAATAGAATGTCTCGACACCTCTATTTTCTCATTTTCGGATGACTATTAACCCGATGGAATTAGCAGTCTTTTGGATTCTCCTACTCGTCCCACCTCATTTGTTTTCCTATGTTTGGGAAGCTCGATCAACCCTTGCTCTAGCTAATGAATCCCTAACTTTTTTTTCTTGAAATAGATCTTATTACTTATAACACGATGGAATGACACACGGGCCCTTTCTGGTTCACTTCATATATCCTGCTCGTTGTTTTCTGATTTAGAAAGGAAAAGAAGAAAAGAAAGATAAATAAAATGGTACAAAGACACCTCATCTGGTGGGGGATTTTGCGCTTTAGAAGTTGTCTTTGGTGTAGCTAGGTTAAGACTTTAGCCAGTAGGACCTGTTGGATCTCACTCTTTATAGGAATAGCCAATTGTCGAAGTAATCAGGAGAAGTCCATGTGGGTATGGGACTTTCATTCTTCATCGTTGAGTTAGTCTGAGGAAGAGACGTTGTTGTTTTCAAAGGTGGTAGGTGTGGGTGGCCAACCTCTTTCAAGTTAATCTCTTTGTGAAGGGTTCAAGCCACTTAAAATGTTCTTGTATGGTTCATCATATATGGTTAAATGATACAATTCTGGAAGGATGATTGGCTTGTAGGAGTAGTGCTTAAAGATGTTGTCTACTCTCCTATTTCGATGAGGAACATAATGATCTAGTTCTAATTATTGGCACCTGGCATTAGGTTGGGATTTGGACCTACTATCTCTTTATCTACCTCCGATTAGTCTAGGATTTCTCCATTTGGTTGTTATGAATGTAGAGGAATCAGAATCGGTTCGGTGGAAGCATCGACCTTCTGAACAGATTGACATTAGCTTAGCATATGATCATAACATACCATTTGTCATAGATGAGAAGCCGATTTGGGACACTCTTTGGCGATACAATGGTATGCGAGAAATTCTTTGTTCTTTTGGTAGGTCCAATGACGTCGCCTTAAGCGAAATTTGTGGACCGGCGATTGAATTTTTTCTCCATGTCCTTCGATATTGTCCGAGGCTTGTCTTTGACATGCTCTGTTAAGACCCGATCAATGCCCTCAATTCTTCGGTTGAGATGGATGTGGTTCGATGGATAGATAAGGTTTTGTCTGGGGTTTGGCGTGTCAAATAACCATTTGGATTGATCTCTCATCTTCCGTGAAGCTTGTAGTATCTTATGTCAGTGGCTTAACCAAATCCTTTATGAACAATGGTGCATTCAACTCCCTTTGCATAAGCATCTCAGTCTTGTATTATCTAGAGTTAGAGATCTCTTGAATGCACAATCTACTGCCAAATTGACACCAATGTTATCCTTGTAATATTTGGATTGTGATTATTAATACCAAGATCCCTCTTTAAACTATAAAAAAAAAAACCAATTCTAGTTTTCATGGGTAAACAAATTCATGGTCAAATTAGTTTATCTTAAGAGTTCACCAGGTTAATATTTATTAGCAGTAGGTTATATGATCTACTCCCTCCGTCCCAAATTGTTTGTAACGTCTCAAATTTTTAGACATCCCAAATTGTTTACCACGTTTCAGTCATACCCTAGTTTATTATTCAACTAACCACTAATAATAATTTTTTAATCAGTAATTGAGAGGTATTTAAAAAAAAAAAATCTTATTAATTGCTTTCCAATTATTTTTTGGATCGTAGTGAAAACTCTAAATATGACAAAAAAAATGGGACCGAGATAGTATTAGATTTTAAATTGGGATTTCACTTTCCTAGTCATTTTGTATTGGAAAGTGGATATTTAATTTGCAATTGAGGGGATAAATAAATAAAACTCCATCCCTTGGTTTGGTTAAAGAAGCCAATTCGGGAATGGTAGTTGATAGGAATACAATTTGGTACGAATTCACACTTTCTGTTAGTGGCAGGTTATGGACAAGAAATTTTGATAGATATGCCTAATTATAATAATTTTGTGCCCTACTCTACGGGATAAGGAGTGCTTGCGTGCTTTATATATATATTTATCGCCTTTTTTTACCAAAAAAAAATTTGGTACGAATTCACACTTTCTCCATAGCATCTGAGAAGAAAAATTCTGATATAGACCTGGCCTACAAGTGGGGACATAGACCACTTGTTCCACAATCACCCACATCTCCTCTTTTGATTAAAAAACAATAAAAACGCCTCAAACAATGCACCAAGTGGGGGAATATTTTTATTATTTTAATCAAAACTGTGATGTGGCTAAATGTGGACCAAGTGGTCTATGTCCCACTTGTAGGCCTGTTCCATGACAGAATTGATCATCTGAGAAAGGTCTCCCTCTCTCTCTCTCTCTCTCGTGTAAGTTTCGGAGCTCTATCCCCAAAAATGGAGGCATTTCCTTGTCTTCAAGTGCCTATTCAGTCTTGTCTAGTCTCTTTGTCACTCTTACAAGGACGGCAGCTGTTTGGCTTCCCGCCACATATCCCAGTTCGAATATTCCCAGCATAAACCCTTTCAACATTGGGGGAACCAATTTTGATGAATGATAATCTGATCGAGACTTGTCCGAACATGTTGTTGAAACAATTTTGTGATGGAGCCCTTTATATTCTAATCATTGAGTGCAGAATATTTGGGAAATTAAATTACTTATGTGAAATTTCTGATCTTCAAAGAAATGTCATCATCAAATTCTTCTGGGACAGTTGATAATAATATGAGGGATCATCATCCCCTTATGCCGGGGCGGGTTCTTATAGCATATGACGCAACAAAAGATCGAACCGAATTAGAGTTAAGGCATACTATTAATAACATTAGATCTCGAGGTGACATTCTTCATGCAGGGGATACACTTACGGTTCTTGGAGTTCTGCATAAAGTCCCCCACCCCTGTAAGTATCTCTCACATTATTTTCTTCTTCTTTCTTTTTTGGTAAAAATGATTTTGTTTGTCTTTATAATGTGGAAGGTTCAAATTGTTTTTTATTTGCATTTTGATTAGAGGACATGTTTTGATTTTTTCCCTTTAATTTTGTGAATATCTGCAAGATTCAGTGCAGTAATTTCCTGCAAATGAATTTTCTCCAGTAAAATATTCGGCTTTTTTAAGCATAAGAACTTGAAGTTTTGTTGGAATTGCTTTGTTAAGAAGCTTCATGACCTCATATACAATAAATTTCCTATGTTATCATTGCTTTTGGACATTTTTATGCTCATACTTGTTATTTTGGATTATTGAAGCTTCATTTTTGCAAGGAATGGATATTCATAGAGCAAAGTTAGGAACCTTAAGACATATGTTGTTTAAGAAGATATCTATGGATTAACCAAAATAGAAATCCCTTATTTCTAACCTTTATCTATTTACGGATTTTGATAAATAGCACTATTTTTTTGTATGCTAAAAACAGCACCAACAATTTACGTGCCACTATAAATGTCCGATTACTGAGTCCGGTCACTATTCAGACAAAAAAAAATCACACGTGATTGGCACATGTGATCTGAGTTAAGGGTATAATTGTCCAAAATGAAACGTACCCTCTGGGGCAACCCGATATGAAAACCAAAATACCAAAACCTAGCCGAATACTAAAAGACAACTTCAACATTTACCCGTTTCGACCCGTTTTTCTAATCCCTAACTTCCGTATTTTACGGCCGGAAACTCACATTCGATCCCCTTTCCGATTTCTAGTTAGTTATCAACATTTTACTTATTACCCAGTCATGATTGTGGCAAGATTTAATCTCTATCTCCAGTCGTTTTTATTACTTTTTTCTCCGCGGAGAGTACTCGATAGAGCATTGAATATCTTGGGCATTGTATTCAGGTAGGTTTTGGTATTCGGGATCACATTTCGGGTTGTCCCAGAGGTTAGGTTTCACTTTGTACAATTATATCCTTAACGCAGATCACATGTGCCAGACACATGTGATTTTGTTTTGCCTGAATAGTGACCGGATGCACTAATTGGACATTTATAGTGACCCTTAAATTGTTGGTGCTGCTTTTAGCATAAAAACAGATAGTGATATTTATCGAAATTCGTAAATAGATAAATGTTAGAAATAGGGAATTTCTCTTAACCAAAATATAAGTTCAATTATTGATTGTGACAAATATGTGGTTCATGGTTTCTGGTCCAAAGCTATTCTGCTATTTACTGATGTACGACGGACTCACCAGAGATTCATCTTATTAGTTTAGATGGAAAACTGGAAGGAAAATAGTGGTTAAGTTGCAGGACAATCTGTATTGTAGAGCAAAAAGAATCAAATATGATTTAAAATGCGGAAACTAGGTTATATGTATGATTATTAAAAAAATGAAAATAAGTTGACAAAAGAAAGAGCACTCTTAGTGTCACGTCAAGAAGAGAAGACCAAGGAGTAACACATAAAGTAGGCTATTGAAAGTACGTAGTCCTCTAAACCAATCTAGACAAGACTCCAAGGGAAAAAACAAGAGTTCCTGTAAAAAATAGCTTTTAAGACTTCGAAATTACCGCAACCACCAAGCTGTTCATGATCTCTAAAAGGTTTCCATTAAAGACTCTTGAAACAGAAGCTGTAAGACGAGCTAGAAATCATTCGTTGTGGTAGAATTATCCAATTCTTGGAGATGTGTTCTAGGGATATGTACATAATGTTTTCCCTTTTAATTGCATTTCTCATGGTGGAACTAAGTATAACAATAGCTTTATCCTGAAGAAGTGCAACACTTAAACTCAATAGGATGCATTTCAGTAAATCATATCAGGAATCCAGAAAGAATTTTCTAACACAACTATATGACTGCTGTTTCTGTATCTTCCTATTTATGCATAGTTTTCATTTGATAAATTGATGGCCTTGAAATATACGATGTATAAATGGAGAATCATGAAGCTGAAGCACCAGAAAAGCAACATAGGAAATCATCCTCTTTTCAATATATATATATATATATATATATATAGAGAGAGAGAGAGAGAGAGAGAGGAAATGATCTAGTTCATGAAAATAAGTCTGCACCCAAATTCAGTTTGATTTACTGAATGCTGCACATCAGTTGCACCCCCTCCTCATCCACCTTCCTCTCCACCACTCCCTTATTAAAATGTTAGTCAAACGGCTGTAAGACAATATCTTTAAAGAAAAGCTGAAATCCCTAACATTCCAAAATCCAAATTTAGATTAAAATTTTGTGCTGGTAATATTAATGATGACTACATACAGAAAATGTTACACTGGACAATTTCACTTAATATTAATTATGAAAAAGTTTTCCCTCAACATTTTTACTTTAATTAATATTCTTGTCACTTATGTTTCACTATATATTTTAGACTGTTTCACTCAGTACTCAATACTTAGTTCGTTTTCAATCTCAATACAGTGGGATATCAAATGCAAACATCCTTTGAGTCCTTTCTTGGAACGACACAAGTTCGCCTAGTGGAAGAAGAGGTCTCCAAGAAAGTTGATGCTTTCATAAAAGTGCTCCAGCAAAGTGCTGAAGATTGTGAAGCTGATGGGGTAATAAGCTCCTAATTTATTGTAGTTATTGCATGCTCATTACATGGCTCAATTCCTGCTGTATTCATATGAATTGATCTATGGTCGCACTTGATAGTAAAAAAATTTGAGTTTTCTCGACCTTTTAACATATTAAAAATTAATATTCAGAGATTCATCAAGTATTTGAAGGGATGAAAGGTCCGCGTAATTTATTAGAAGATTTGATAAGTTCTGTTTGATTTTCAGGTCCGAGAAAGGGAAAAGAAAAAGGCTATTTAAGACTATCCAAGAACAAATTTTATAACTGTCTTGGAATAGAATATTAGATGAAAAATGAATTATAGATCTGAAATGTTGCGGAGAAAATGTAAGCAAATTAGAATCAGATTATTTGGTCATGTGTCTATGACTGCTCCTGCTGCTGTAGTCTGGTTTGAGTATGTTAGAAAAAACTAAGGTTTCCTGGAAGGAGATTATCAAACATCTACAAGAGTCGACTCTTGGTACACAGTTTACGAATAATCATCATATTTTTTTAATTACGATTCCTGGTAAAGTGTTTATCAGTGTGTGGTTTAGAATGTTTATTTTGCTGAGAGTTGCTGACCGCTTGTACGTTGTTATGTTAGCTTTGGTTTTTGCATTTGCCATACTGTCTTCTCTGATATAATTTGCATTTTCACCAAAGTTAAATGGATAAAAGATATTCAAAATTTCAAATTCTTTCGTTCACATACTTTATTTTTCATAACATAATTAACTTTCTGAGATGGGATTTTATGTAACAATGTTATTGTTTTAGGTACTAGACTTCACTTGATAGCTTTTGAGATTTAATGGTTCAAATATACATCATGCTATGCATCAGCAGTTCACTTGATACCTAAATTGCATTGTGTTCCTTGACTAAGGTTGACATTGAAGTCAAGATCACTGCTGGATCTCCACCAAAGAGGGTTGTTTTACAAGAGATCATAACATCCGGTGCAAGTTGGGTGGTACTTGATAGGTAGCCTTATTTATTTTACTTAAGAAAGTCTTTTGTTAATTTCTTCTATACTGTTCTGTAATTGTGATGAATGAAACGAGAATGATATTTTTAGCTGTCCCTTATGTCTCCAGCCTGGTTGATTGAGAAATATAAAGACTGAGAGAGAGAGAGATTTTAAATTTCACTTTACCCTATTTATATTCCTGCTCATCCCCTATTTGTCTAGTTACTATAACATCACCACAGACCATAACTTGAAGAACTTTAAAGCGCGTCACTTTTACGTACGGAATTCAGATGGCCTTCTCACAAATGTTGGATTTGTCTATAGGTACTTGATTGGTAAAGTCAGTTTCCCTTTCCATATCATATTACAAATTTCCATGGCATTTATAAACCTAGGAAAAGAGTAGCATAATCATCAAAGGGTATCTGTTCAAATGCATAAAAGAGATTCTCAGCGAACTATGCTTTCAGGATACCATGAAAATAAATTCTACCCCAATGGTATTTTGACTCCATTTCGTGGATGTGAAAAATCTGAAAATTTTCTGATTTGCAATTCTGCCTTTACTAGATCTTGTTAAGCTTGTCACTTCTGTTGAAATATAAAGTCCCACATCGATTGCCTAAGGAAGATCCATCTCACTTATAGTTATAAGCTCATGGGTTAACACCTCTCATGTCCAATTGGTTTTGAGAGGACATGGAGGCTCATGAGCTATTTTCTACATAGATGCCCATGTGCAATATTTAAGGATTGAGCAATCCTCCCCCTCTTGAGTCTTGAGTTTCCTTTGGGGTTAGAGTTAAGTCCAAGTCCATTTTTAACATGTTATCAGAGCTGGCACTTATGTGGTAGGTGTGTGGACTCATAATGCCTATGTGGGCTCTGAAAGTTCCCGTGCGACCCATGTAGCGCAGACCTTAACCTATCCCCGTGTGACCCAAATTGACTCCCATCTCGAGGTGAGGGGGAGTGTTGAATTTATCCCACCTCGATGTGTGGGGGAGTGTTGAAATATTAAGTCCACATCGATTGCGTAAGGAAGATCCATCTCACTTATAAGCTCATGGGTTAACACCTCATTGTCAATTGGTTTTGAGAGGACATGTAGGCCCACAAGCTATTTTCTAGAACTTCTTTTGTTGATTGCCTTCTGTTGTTGTTGAAAACAATTATGTTTGTTTCCTTTAGGCATCTGCCGCTATCTGCTTGGTTCTCTCTTGTACTATGCAGAATCAACATGTTAATACTTACTTTTCCCTCCTTTCCAGTTGAGTGGATAGAGAGAGGGGAAAGATTGTCTTTTGTTTCTCTAAATTCTAATTAGTTCAATTGTCAAAAGTACAAGCTTAAGGGTGTATTTGGATTTGTTTTTGGTTTGAGAATTTCTGTCTCGGAATTGAAAAGTGAATTGTTTGTGAGATAAGATGTGCGACTCGAGTGAAAATTTGTGTTGGAAAATGTGGTGGCTAAATACACCCTAACTTGATTGAAACAATCATTGCATCATGATGGATGAAGTGTTGAATTAGCATAATCTGTAATGCATGTGGCATATTGATATAATTTTTTCTGTTAGAATGAAAAGTGTAAATCCCAAAGAACTTCACCAATACTAAGTCAAGTAAATAAAAGGAATAACCTCATACAAATCCTAATAGTTGCTTACCATATTATCGATCATATCTAAACGATAATTTGCATATCAGATATGCTCTCTATTTCTGTCTTCATTTTACAAGATTGATTACAATCTTGACAGGCACTTGAGACGAGATTTGAGGTTTTATCTTAAGCAAATACCTTGCAAGATTGCACTAATCCTTGATGACTCGTCCTTGGATTGTGTGAGACCATATCCTGTTACTGATACTGATGCAATAGAGCATAAATTGTTCCTTTCCATGTCGAAAAACGTTCCGCTGGCTGCAGCCTCTTTAGATGAGAACGGCGAGCAATGTGTTGTTTCTTGGAAAAGTTACTCTGCATCCATGGGATCCTTGGAAGGATCTGATGTGCTAAAAAGCAAGTTACCCGCATTGAAATACGGTTCCCAGGATCAGATGTTTTCCCCACGTGATAAGCATGGCTCAATTCCAAAGCAAGATAAATCAGGTAGATTATATCTTATCTCCAAGTACAAACACGTTGGGCAGTCTTGTTCTTCTTTAACTTGCAATTGACTTTGGTAAACAAATTTCTATCTTTTGGTTCTTGAACCTATTTTGTTATTACAATAACCTTGTCATGAGTTCACTAATTCATCATGTAGTAGACATTATTTTTTTTTGTTTTTGCTTTTGTTTTTGGGTGTTGAACAATCATTTGTTTCCGGAAATATTTATTTGACTGAACCAGGCCTCTGGTTTTTAATCCCTGGATCATAGTCATTTACGAGGAGCGGGTGATAAGACCACTTTTTCGTAAATGATTCCATATTTTGCAAAAGATAATTGAATGAGTAACCTCACACATCATATTATGCATCAATGGGATTTTTTTTCTTTTCAGCCATATTCTTCTTTTGTGTCTTCCGGCAACGTTTTGTATTTATTTGTTAGTAATTGGTTTATGATGTCAGCAGGAAAGCTATTCGAAGGAGGGAGTAACTATACAACTTCTCCACCAATCATTGAGAAATTAAGAAGAAAACCTATTCGGCAGAGATCCTCTGATGCACCTGTTCTCTGCACCGGTTGTGGGATGAAAACTGAGCCAGATATCAGGGGTTCAATGAAGTTTAGTTTCTCTGAGATACAGCTCGCAACAAATGACTTTTCAAAGGATAATCTAATAGGAGAAGGTGGATATGGACATGTATATAAAGGTTGGCTCAAGGACGGACAGCTCATTGCTGCAAAAGTTAGGAAAGAAGCTAGCACCCAAGGATTTGCTGAATTTCATTCTGAAATATATGTTCTAAGCTTCGCACGTCACAAGAACATTGTCATGCTTCTGGGTTACTGTTGCAAGGAGGATATTAACATCCTAGTGTACGAGTATATTTGCAACAGCTCTCTTGAATGGCATTTATTTGGTGAGTGAATTTAGAAAACTTGGAGATAGTTTTTTTTTCCCTTCCTCTGGGTAAATAAGGCTTTTTTATGGGTGGTAAAGTTTTCTCAATGCGGTATCTGTTAATAGTGCTTTGAGATAGTTTACTTTGGCTCTGTTTTGTCCAAGTCCTTCTCCAAAGAGGCAAACCTCTGTTCGGAGAGATCTGTCTCTTTCTCTCGAGCTTAATTCCCTGCCTCTCTTTATTCTGTGCTTTATATGCAGATAACACCGAGAATGTTCTCGAATGGCATAGAAGACGTGCAATTGCAATTGGAACCGCAAAAGGGTTGCGTTTTCTTCACGAGGAATGCCGTGGCAGCCCCATCATTCACCGTGACGTGAGGCCAAGCAACATACTACTTACCCATGACTATGTTCCTATGGTAAGCCTTCTTCATTTATTCACTAAATATCTTTGCTGCCTTCTACTTACCCATGACCAGAAGATCACGTTTTTTCCATAGCCACCATAAGAAGTCATATTGCCTTGATTGATAAGCTCTTGGAAAAGTATGATTGTCTAGAAAAATTCCAATTTTTCCATGAAACGTGGTACATTAATTGTTAACAAATCAAGATCTTTCTTATTTCATCTCAGTTATGTTTTGTTTGTTAGATGTGGGAGAGTTGGTGTTTGGCTTTTTAAGTGCAAACAGTTAATCGACATTGAGTCACGAACCAACAATCTCCTTTCAGTGAGTTATACAAGACTCTAACTGGATTGTTTGACATAGCATCCAAAACAAACTATCATGTGTCTTTCACTAGCTATAATCCAAAATATTGGCCGTGATTGGTTATCAATCCTAAGTAAATTTTTGTTAGCAGTGAATTGTGAGGAAAATTTAATTATCACCTTTTATTTTCTATTCATGAAATTGAAAAATGGAAACCTCCCCCCTCCCAAATAAAAAAATAAAAAAATAAAAAAATCTCAAATATTTGTTACTAAAGCAATCAAGACAACAATCTTGTTTAACAAATATTTTGAAACATAAAAGGATAACAATCTCTTTATTCTATTACCCATTTTCCCCAAATTGAATGTCCAGATTCCTATTCATTTGAATAAGTGGACATTCAAATTGGGAGGGAAGGAGTATTCTTCTTTCTTTCTTTCTTCTCCATCCGTGAGGTGCTTGCCTGAATCTCTCTTCTCATTATCATTTCTCTTTTATCTGTTGGATACTTCTTTTTCCCTTTGAGCCTATGTTTGGATTGAGGAATAGGAGAAGGGATGGAGGAAGGAGAGCAATGTGTGAGAAAGGTATGGAGAGGAAAGGGAAGGACAGGATTGAATCAATTTAGTATTTGGATAGTTAGGTAGAGGAAAAGGAGCCAAACAGCATTTCAGGGTTACCAAACAGACATGCTCTGTATATTCTAAAGTATGGGAAATGATGAAGATCCCATCCTCCTAATTATCTTCAGGAATGTTCTGATCTGCACGTATGCATCTTTTTTAGGTGTATTTTTGTTTTCTTTTGGGTTTTTTTGTGTGCGCGCATTCTATAGCTTTCATCATCCACTTTACCTAAGTCTGTCTATGCCTCTGCCATGACAATAATATTTTTAGAACCAGATTGTCCTTATCTATCAATTTTAGAAAACATTTGACACCTTAACACCCACCCAAAAAGATCACGAGAAAAAAGTGGAAGAAATGAAAATAACCAAAAAAAAAAACGGAGCTACGGGAAGGTTCAATTTATTTACTTATTTATTTTTATTAGTACCGCCCACGTGTGCACATGGTAGAAGGTTTCTTCATGTCTGGGATTTTTATACTAACATATAAAACAGTAGAAAAAGAACACCTAATGAATTACGAAAAAGTACTTACTTTTATATCTTCTTGACTTGACTTATAAACATGTAGTCACAAGTTCCATTTCCAGATTTTCTAATGTTGAGTAGTCTGGAGCAGTTGTTACAAGACTTGCTCTTTGATCTCTCTCTCTCTCTCTCTGTGCCTTGAGATGTGAGTTGTTCATCACTATATGTTATGATATTCTTTATATAGGCTTCTATGTAACTCTCAAATGATTACTATTAAATTCTCAAATAAAACTTCTGCTATTAATTGTGTTTATTGTATTAGAAATGTCAATGAAAAAAAATAAATATACTCATGGCAAACGGAAATACTAGTTGGAATTTGTGAATTGCAACCCAAATAATAGACCTTTACACTTAAATACTCAAATCGGTTTATTATTCTAAAATAATTACCCTATTATTACATTCTTATAAAAAAAAACCTATTGTTACATTAAACTTTATTTATTTTCTATCTTGGACCTAATCTTCACAATTACTATATTGTACTTGATTTATTGAATATTCTAGTCTTACATAAGGGCTTTTTGGGCAAATAAAAAAAGTAAGAAACCAAATAGTGTATATATATATATATATATATATAGAATCATAGATAGATAATTGATACAATGAGATACATAATAATGGAGGATTTGTAACTCAAATGCTGCATCAATAATAAATGTAAATTTCATATTTCCTTTTCGTTCCTTTGACAAACAGCTAGGAGATTTTGGCCTTGCTAAATGGATAATAACCGAGGAAAATGCAGAAACTAGAATACTCGGCACATTAGGGTGAGTATACTTAATAACGCGGGTCGTTTTGGCTATTACTTCTCCTTTTCATCTGGGACTAATATTATGGCCCTTGTCTTTGAACAGATATCTCGCACCAGAGTATGCTGAGAATGGTATTGTTTCAGTACGAACAGATGTGTATGCATATGGGATTGTCTTGATACAACTAATGTCAGGACGGAGGGCAGTGGATTCAAGTAGAGAAGACCAAAAACAGTCCTTGAGACATTGGGTATGTGCAAATGCCTAAAATAGAAAGAAAAAAAGTGCCTTTGTTAACTAAAAAGAATGAAGTTTTCTCTCTCTGTTTCTATTTGATCGCTACTTAAATATGCGTATCTTGTTGGGACTATAGGCAATACCACTCATTCAGAGGCTTGCATTACATGAGCTCATTGATCCTCGTATTCGTGATTCATATGACACGTATGAACTATACCACATGGCTAGAGCAGCATATTTATGTGTACAAACTGACCCCGAGATGCGCCCATCAATGGCCGAGGTAAGTTATTGTGGATAATTAAAATTTTACTTTGACTTGTACAACAGATATTTTATTTTATTTTGAAAAAAGAAAGATGTGTTTGTAAACATTTGATCTTTGATAGGCTTTATTTAAACCAAATTAGATTTAAGATATGTATTGTGTTCCCTATGCTTAGAAGGGGAAGAGATGAAATATTTGAAGTTAACGCTGTTGAATAAATGTTAAACTGGGTAATGCTATCCTCTCTCACACCTGACATCCATGATTCGTAATGCAGGTTTTGCGCCTTCTTGAAGGAGACAACGATCATTTCAATCATTTAGCAGAGCAGTTCGTACCTCATTTTAGTAAATAAAAGAAGGGAAGGATATAATTTCCAATCTGATCAATCTATGTTAATTTAAGGATTCTATTTGCTTCAACTGTGTTGGGAGTTTTGCAGATTTTGCTTTACACCTACAATCAAAAGCATGTTACAAAGTTCAGTGCCTGCCTATAACTTTTCATTGAACTGAATTTAGTGTTGAAGCCTTTATAGCAGTGATCACGCGAGGTTTATGCCCTCCTTATTCTTAACCTTTTGGCTAATGATATCGCCAAAGGCAATTTAACTCCTGCCAAGGCAATTCCAATACAAATTACAAGCTTACCCCTCATAGTCAACTAATAGATCCTATCAAATCTCTCTATAATCTTTCTTGCCCCTAATCCTCTCTCCAATTTGGGATTCCTTTTCGGAAAACTCTCCCCAAACCCCTCCCTCCCCTATTCATCTTTATCTTTTCCTCCGTTCTGCAAGTTTGTGTCATATTGTTAGAGCTCATAGTTCTAAGATAGTTTGATAAAATGCAAAATTGGGAATAATTTTTCCAATATTTTCTTAGTATATCATTCCTTCTTAGCAAATCATTTTGGTAAATTTGAGACAAAATCCGATTCGTATCATGGCGACATGGCGTGGTGAACTCGGATGGTATGCGGGTAAATGGGTTGTCCTTCATTTTCGCATGCAACTAATGGTTTGCAGTCATTTCGAGGTGGTTGTGTTCTCTTTGTCTAGTTTATTTCATTGTCCTTGTATTTCCTGCAATTCATTTATTGAATTCCCAATTTCGCTATTAAGTTCATCTTTTCTTCATGAAGATATGCGCCTTAAAGAAAACTTTTGTATATAAAATTGTTTTACATTATACAAAAACCAATGTTTATACTAAAAATTGAGAAATTGTAATAGTAATTAAAAATCATACATATTTGGTATCAATAATAGAAAAAAAACAGATCGCAGAACATCTAAAAAAGAATGGAGGAAAAGAGAGACGAACAAAGGAGATTTTTTTGGAAAGAAATCCCAAATTGGAGAGAGAATGAAGGGATTAGGGGCAGGAAATATTAGAAAGAGATTTGATATGATTTATTAATTGATTGTGAAGGGCATGCTTGTAATTTGCATTAGAATTGCCTTGGCAATATCACCAGCCTAACCTTTTGTTATTAATAAAAACGGTAAAGAGTCGTTACAAATTCAACCGCTAACAGGTGGCTTTTTTAAAAAGGAAAAAAAATGTTCTTCTGCTGTGGCTTTGGTGGAAATTTTTGAGCTTTAAGAGCCCATTGTGGAAGCAAATATGCATTTGTGCTTTTGAACTATTGTTACTTATGCCATTATTCCCTCTTCATAAGATAAGGTCTTTTGGCCAGTGACAGAGGTGTGATAACGTTATGAATTTTCTCTGATTTCGTTAGGCTACAATTCGATTATGTTTCTGATTACGGTTAATATGATAAGTAATGGTAAGACCTAGATTAACAATTAGGTTTAGATGATATATATATACACACACTAGCGTAAGATCCGTGTTATGCACGGGAACAAATTTAATTGTTAAGAAAATATTAAATAGTATAGAAGTGAAAAATGATGTTTGTTTTTTCAAACCTAGCTATATATAAGAAAAATATATATATAAGAATTTTATATTTATATGCAAAATATTAAAAAAAAATCTGGTAAGAGAGGAACATTCTTTCAATGATTTCTCAAGGTCGGCGTTGTAAGTTTTCTTGAAATAATTAACGGTTTGAATGAACCATCCAAAACAAATAAACTACTTATCTCCAATTTATTGGGGCAAATTACAACTCATTTAATACACGATAAGAATTCAATGACTCGATCAGCTAAATTTTTTTTTTTTTTGATTTTTTTACCCTTCTAATGAAAAAGGTTTGGTGAGAAGTTCCCATGCGGATTCAACGGAAAACTAAATGGTTCGGTAAACTAATTTCCTTTGAAAAAAACTTTGACGGTGGAGATAAAAAAATTAAAAACCAAAATTAGATTTTTCACTCAATTTAATAGACTAAAAAGTAAATCAACAGTCAATGATTACAAATTTTATCCACTACCTTTATTTATAATGTTGTCAAATTTCAAAAACTTTATACAATTTCGATGTGGGGTTTTGAATAATATTGAAAAAAATTAAAAGAAAATATTTGAATAAGAAAAATATTGAAATATATAATTTAATTTGAATTAGTCGAATATAAAATATCTGAAAAGCAAATAAAGTCCGCCTCTCAAATTCATTAAGGAAATTCCAATTCAGTTAATAATGTGATAAGAATTAATGACTCGATTAACTAAAGTTTATTTTTTTTACTTTTGACCCTTTAAATGAAAAAGTTTAGTGAGTAGGCTTGCTTGCGGGTTCAACGCAAAACTAAATGGTTAGGTGAACCAATTTTTTTTTAAAACAAAAACTTTTACTATTGGGATGAAAAAATATAAAAGCAAGTTAGGTTTGTCACCAAACTTTATGGACTGAAAAAACAACTCAACCAATTAATTCAATTAAAAATCATGCACAAACCCTTTATTTATAATGTTGTCAAATTTTAAAAAAAAACTTCATACACTTTTGATGTGCGATTTTGAATAATAATTAAAAAATACAATTAGAAAATTAGAATAGAAAAATAAAATTAAAAAAACCATTAAAAATACTAAAATATATAATCTAATTTGAATAAGTCTAATATGAACACTCTAAAAATCAAATAAAGTCCGTATTTCCAATTCATTAGGCAAATTTCAACTAAGTTGATGATACGATAAGAATTAAATGTTCGATCAACTAAATTTTGGTTTTTTTAAATTTTGACTCTTTTAATGAAAAAATTATCAGTGAGGAGACTCGCATGCAGGTTTAACTGAAAACTAAATGGTTCGTTACATTAATTTAATTCTTATCGTATTTGAAATTGAACAACATATAAGAATTAGAATTTAACTGAAACTACTAATCAATAAACCAATGTAAGATTAATAAAAATAAAAATTAAAAGTGAGGGCTGATTATGAATTTGCAAGGAACATGATAAGAGGGCTAGAAATACAGGAGTCCGTGCTAGTGTAGTAATTAATATTTTCTTGTTTATTTCAAACATTTAAAATTTTCTTAACCAATCACAACATTTTAAATTAATTAGAAAACTTTGAGTCTAGAAAATTTAGTTTAGATTGGGAGTTTAAACCTAAAAAGTGTGTTCAAGATTATGAGAAAAAATTTAGGATTGTAGAGATATTTGGGTAAGTAATTTGATATTTAAATTTGTTTTAAGATAATAATCACTTTTTAATTAATTTAATTAATCGAAATTCATCTCAACCAATCAATTTTTGTATAATAAGTAAGAGTTAAAAAATTCGAGAAATTTGGGTTAGAGTTTTGAAGATTTCTGATTGGTTAAAACTTGTAAACATGTTCTGTAATATAAATATAGATTGATTATGGAAAACTATTTTAAACCAATGAATTTTTTTATAAAAGAATTTAAAGTGTTAAAAATTTATAAACTTCTAAAATATAATGATAAAAGAAGAGGTTAAGAGTATGAGATGAGTTTTGAATTTTTGAAATTAAATAAGATAATACATTAATGTAGATTATTATATCATACCAAAAATACTGTTAGTTTAGATTTGTTAGAGATCGTGGAAAAGTTTACTTAAATTAGCATTCCAATGAAAAATTAAAGAAAATAGTTGTCAAATACTTGTTGATGAAGGACCTTAATTTTTAAGGTAAAGATTTGACACAAAAAGGTTTCGGATCTTTCTCTTTCTCGAAAATCAGTTTACGGGGAATATAATCAACGCAACTCTAAGAAGGTTGATTATCAATGGAGGCTGAAACACCACAATAAATGTAAACTAAACTTATTGATACAGTAATTGAAGGATGAATGAAGTTCTACATAGAAAATCAATTCATTAAGCAACTAAGGAATAACCTAAAAATATCACAAATACAGTCTAAATAATAATCTTGCTGAATTCCCTCTTAAATAGAGTAGGAATTTTGGCTACAATGAACCCACAAAGGAAGAGTTCTATTCTAATTAGGGCTCTTCAATATCTAGCATAACAAACTAAATATAAACGAAACACTATCTAAGATAATGGACAACATGTCCTATACTCTAGCACCACTAATATTATGAGCCTAAATCTCCTTTTGGACATTATTCAAACCCCATTATTCCTTGAAGTATCGATATATGATTCCTCATCAATTGTCAGAGTAGCTGACAATGTGGTGTAGCATTCGACCTTCATGTTGGTGATTGAGTCCCCCTCTCCCAATTTAAATAAAATAGTTCAACTTTTTTTCACCAATCAAAAGTTTTATAACTAATTAAAAACATAAAATCCTAGAAAAATGACATGTGGCATTATATAAGTAAAAATCTGAAAAAGGTCGTCTGTAATATATATACACACACACACACACACACACACACACACGCACGCACGCACTAGCGTAATGACCCGTGCTATGCACGGGAACAAATTTAATTGTTAAAAAAATATTAAGTAGTATAAAAGTGAAAAATGATACTCTACATTGATATTCTTGTTTGGTTTTTCAAACCTACCTATATAGAAGAAGAAAAAATAAATATAAGAATTCTGTATTTATATGCAAAATATCAAAAAAAATATCTGGTAAGAGAAGAATATTTTTTCAATGATTTCTCAAGTTCGGCGTTCTAAGTTTTCTTGAAAAAATTAACGGTTTAAATGAACCATCCAAAAACAAATAAACTACTTCTCTTCAATTTATTGGGCAAATTACAACCCATTTAATGATACGATAAGAATTAAATGACTTGATCAACTAAAATTTATTTTTAAAATTTTTACCCTTTTATTGTAAAGAGTTTGGTGAGAAGTTCGCATGCGGATTCAACAGAAAACTAAATGGTTCGGTAAACTATTTTTCTTTGAAAAAACTTTGACCGTTCGATAAAAAAGTTAAAAAGAAAATTATATTTTTCACTCAATTTAATAGACAAAAAAGTAATTCAACAAAGTCATTTATTTATAATGTTGTCAAATTTTAAAAACTTTATACACTTTTGATGTGGGACCTTGAATAATATTGAAAAAAAGTAAAAGAAAAGATTTGAATAGGAAAAATATTAAAATATTAAAATATATAATTTAATTTGAATTAGTCGAATATGAACTATCCGAAAAATAAATAAATCCCGCATCTCAAATTCATTAGGAAAATTTCAATTCAGTTAATGATGCGTTAAGAATTAAATGACTTGATTAACTAAAGTTTATTTTTTAAAATTCTAACCCTTTTAATGAAAAAGTTTAGTGAGCAGGCTAACTTGCCGATTCAACAGAAAACTAAATGGTTAGATGAACCAATTTTCTTTGAAAACAAAAACTTTTACCGTTGGAATGAAAAAATATAAAAGCAATATAGGTTTGTCACCAAACTTTATGGACTAAACAACAACTCTCAACCAATCAATTCAATTAAAAATCATGCTCAAACCCTTTATTTATAATGTTTTCAAATAAAAAAAATTCATTCAGTTTCGATGTGCAATTTTGAATAATATTGAAAAAATAAAATTAGAAGATTAGAATAGAAAAAAAATAGTTTAAAATACTAAAATATATAATCTAATTTGAATAAGTCTAATATGAACCTTCTAAAAAGAAAATAAAGTACGTCTTTCCAATTCATTGGGCAAATTCCAACTCAGTTAATGATACGATAAGAATTAAATGTCCGATCAACTAAATTTATTTTTTAAAATTTTGACTCTTTTAATGAAAAAAGTTTAGTGAGGAGGCTCGCCTGCGGGTTTAACAGAAAAATAAATGGTTTGTTACACTAATTTAATTCGTATCGTATTTGAATTTGAATATAAGATGGAAAACAAAATTTAACTGAAACCACTAATTAATAAATCAATGTGAGATTAATAAAAATAAAAATTAAAAGTGATGGGTTGGTTATGGATTTGCAAATAACGTGATAAGAGTGCTAGAAATACGGGAGTCCGTGTTAGAGGAGTAATTAATATTTTCTCGATTTATTTTTAACATTTAAAATCTTCTTAACCAATCACATCATTTAAAATTAATTAGAAAAATATTTAATCTAGAAAATTTAGATTAGTGTGAGAGTTAAAAAATGGAAAGTCTGTTCAAGATTGTTAGGAAAAATTTAGGCATGTAGAGATATTTGGGTAAGCAATTTGATATTTAAATTTGGGTTAGAAAATTAAGAGTTAGAAAATTCGAGAAATTTGGGTTAGAGTTTTGAAGATTTATGTTTTGTTAAAACTTGAAAACATGTTAGGTAATATAAATATAGATTGATTATGGAAAAATATTTTAAACCAATAATTTTTTTTATAAATTTCTAAAATATCCTGTAGTGATGTGGCCAGATTCTGGAACACATTGTCTAGTACATATCAGAACTATCCAATAGATAGATTACACAAACATGAATTAGGCCCGAAATTTCCTCGTTTGCCATACTAAAATAGAATTTTATTTTTATTTTTACTTCGAGAACGCACAAACACATCGAGCCCTTCCTTCCCCTTTTCAAAGTTGAACAGATAGGTACTTTACGTATATGTATCAAAGATAAATCGGAATTTTCCGTGTTCCATATCGAAATTGTGATAAATTTAATTAAAACAAAGGGAATCTATACTTACCATAAAATATTCTTAGACCTCAGGAACTTGTAGGATTCTCCACCAAAAGTCCTAATAAAATCCATAAAATATTATTACCATCCTCTTATCCTAAACAATTTATCAACCAAAGATATTATCAACTCTAAGTCCAAATGTTAAAATATTCAATCACTCTAGTCCCAAAGGTTATTGACTTAATCAATATAGTTCCTAGAAAAGGTCCGGGTTTCACATCCCGCACTTGAAACATGCTCCCGATGCCCAACGACATATTCCCGAGTGCTCTTGTCCACATCTATTACATTTCTTCACTTAGGATGTCCTCTCGCCTGAACTTCTTCAGGAGTTGGCTCCAAACACTGGTTAATGTGGTGGTTCATTCTCCCGCGCCTAAAGCAGACTCATGTGTCTCATTGACACTTTCCCGGATGTCTCTACCCACACTTGGCACATATCCTCACTACTAAGCATCCACCTGACACAGCTATTGGTCACATCCTCTTGCGAGTTGCTAAAGGTCTTGAATGGGGCCTGTTAGTAGTGCCCTAGGACCATTAGCACATGTTGTGCGTTTTATTATCTTTTGAGCATGTAATTGAATAGTTAATTTTGCTTTTGATTATCAAATGTGTGATTTGATAGTAAAACTCATTAGCTTATGTAATTACTATTCTAGAAGTCCCTAGTTTTATGTAATGCTTAATTACTATGAAATAAAACTAGTATGATTGTTGATTGATTATCTTGTTTTACTGATCATGTGTAATGGATACAAATCACATCATAGATGCAATATATATGGATACATTGTATTGGACGTGATCCGTCAGAGAAGTAATACTTCATGGTCTTAAGTCATAAGTATTACTTCCTCAATACTATTTTAGTATCCTTAGACCTTATGTCTTCATTGATTCTAGTATGAATGGAGCCACGTTTTGACTCAGTCGAACGTTACTTGTAATAGAGTAATCAATACGACTGATGATCGGATGTAGTGTCCTATCATAGCTTGAATGTGAGAGACATTGTAAGGAATTTGTCCCTCGCTATTATTAGAGAGAGATATCCATGGGCCCCTCGATAGGGAAAGACTGTTTAAATGCATGGCCGTGCTCAAATGTATTTGATAAAGTGGTTATCAAATGCTATTTGTCGAAACAGTCTACCTGGAGATCGAGCATAAATACAATTAAGCTTAATAAGGGTGACGACCACCATGCCTTATGCTTAATTAGGATATCGCGAGACAAAGGGATGAAATAGAAGATTGATATTAGGTTCCGTTGTATATTCATTCACTTTGGGTAGTCACAATGTCCTGCTAGGGACCGCTTGTGATTTATGAACTCACACTACTACTAAGTGTGTTTTCATTGCCATAGTGATATGAACCTACAGGGTCACACGCATAGACGAGCTAACGAGCTTCATGTCCAGATTCAATGAATCTAGAATGTGTCTAGGTTCATTGTATCTGACATTCACTTTTCTGAGAATAATAAAGCGTTATTATTCGAATTAGAGATAAGGGGCATTTTCGGTATAGTTGGGATTACGTGGGAGTTATTATCCGATAAAGACTCCCACTACCAGCAGAAGTCTAAGGGACGTGGGAGTCAAGGACTCCCATTGCCGAGAGAAGTTGAGGACGTGAGAGTTAGTTCTGGGAACAAACTCTCACACCCTATATAATGAACTCTTGGCCGAAACCCTAGGGAACTAATGCTTTTTCCCAAAATACCTTGATATCCAGAAAACAGTTTTCTGCCTCTCCCTTTTCTCTCTAATTCCCGAAACTCAGAAAAACGTAGAGCTAGCAATCGCTGCCCGTTTCGTCGCGTGGATACCGGTAGAGGGACTTTCCGCAAAGGGAGATCAATCGGTGGCAGCATCCGATCCAAGAAACAGCTTCTTCCATTCAAGAATCCGATTCTTGAACCCAAAACGTAAGTCTTTTCTTGCTGTTTTTCGATTCGTTTTGTATGAGCGGATCCTTCAGGGGAGGACTCATGGGTGTTTGGAACGAGTTTCCGCCCATGAATCCCTTCAGGGCCTCCTCGTTTCCCTTCTCACATTGTTATTTCTCCCTTGTCATCCCATCTTAATCTAAGTGACAACCAGGAATAACACATAAAGCAACAACTAACTAGCATGCTATTACAATCTTATATACACTTAAGATATAGCACAAGAGGTTGATACATGAATACATAAAGCAATTAAAGATCATGCCTAAAATACCCTTTGAGGTTATAGAACCCAAGGGCAGCGGGGAGGGGGGGTGAATTAGGTTCTTAAATATTTTTTAAGCTTTTCTAAAACTTCTTTGTCTAAGTGTTCACAGAATAGCTTAATTTTTTAAAGCTTTTCTAAAACAATAAGTATGTTGTTTAAGCACATAAGGTGATTCAATTAAGTTTAAGGCAACTTAGATGACTATGTGAAGCAATTGTATAAAGCAAGGAAGCATGTGATAGTTTCTATCCTAAGCACATATGTTCATACAATCAAATAGACAAGTTATAGCAAGTATATGATCAATGAATTAAAGGAGTAGGGATATAGAAGACTAACACAAGGATTTATAGTGGTTTGATTCACAAAGAATCTACAGCCACTACCTTAGGGCAATCCTCAAGGATTTCAACATCCACTAATGGATACTCTTCACAACAAATGCACAGTGGGTTCTACCTTTTACAATTGCCTCAACAAATAAGGACTTTTGCTTCACAAAGAAGACTCCACTCACTAAGAGTGTTTAGCCTCACAAAGAGGCTTGTGCCTACTCTTAGGACTTTTGCTTCACTAAGAAGTCTCCACTCACAAAGAGTGTTTGCCTCACTAAGAGGTCTTTTGCCTACACATAGGAAATTCAAACACTCACTAGGAGTGAAGCTCTCTAAGAGATTTTTGCTAGTTCACCAAGAACAAGTTCTCACAAATGAGAAGTTTGGGTAACCAATCTCTTTTAAGGAGAATTTACAATTTAGCTCACTTTCTCATAAATCCCTCTTGGATTGAATATTACAAATAAAATCTCTAATCACTCTTTAGAATCGAAAGATAGATGAAGTTTAAGCTCAACACAAATGCTTTTGAATGATTTGGAAATTAAGCACAAAAGTGTTTGCTTGTGTGTTTAAAAAGTGTCTATCTCTATGCCCTCTTATGGCTTGATTAGTTATGAAACATTCAGCTTTGAAATCTATTTATAGGGCTAGAATATACCAGCAAAGTTGGTCACAACGACTATAATTTTGGCCTTGAATTGACATATTTGGTCGACCGCTACTAGACAGTAGGTCGATCGGAGTACCTTAAATCAAAGGTTAAAAGCCCTCTGTTCATATCTTGGTCGACCGCAATTCAGTGGTCAGGTCTTTCGAAACAAAGATCGGTCGACCTACCTAATATCTCGGTCGTACGCATAAAATAAAGTCGTTGGAGCATTGGAACATTCAAAACTTAGATAAGGACAAAAACTCACTGGTCGACTGAATCAACACTGGCCGGTCGACCGGACATCTCTGGTCTACCGAGGCAAAGTGATATTTTCTCTTAAAGCAATATTTTAACTTGTATAATGTGTTTCATAATTTCATATTTGCATGGTAAGATGCTACTTATATTTCATTTTCTCTTATTTTTGGTTTAGGTGGAAGATATTAAAACTTGGAAGATACTTGGATGAAAGAAGATGAAAGTCAACCAACTTTGTGGACCAAAATGTAGAAGACCGAAAGTACATGGATTGGACAGTAAAAGAGATAAAACTTCGGAGGTCTTTTCTGCAAATAGAAGAAAGTGCTAAAAAAATCTACACCTTCCATTTTGTCTTGTGTCCCATCTCATCACTTATGGGGAGCCTCCATATAAAAGGCTTTTTATGATGAGTTTTGGAGACACGCGTTATTATCCTAGGGTTTCAAGAGAGTTTTGAGAGAGAAAACAATTCCTAAATTCTAGAGATAGATTTAGAGGTAGATTTAAAAGAAAGGCTTGAAGCTTCGTTGAAGGTTCTTGGCAAGAAATTGAGGTGTGGCTCAAGACTTGGTTTTTCTTGAAGGAAGAAAGAGGATTTCGAAGAAGAAGAGAAACTTGGAGAAGATTATTTAGCAATGAGAATTTCTTCGTCTCTCTTTTAATTTATTATTTTCCTTCATGAATATGGATAGCTAAATTTGTATACTACTTGAATGGGTTGAACCCTGGCATGTTATTTATGTGTTGACAATTGGGGGTTTTTGTGAATTGAAGTTAATTAGAGAAATTATTTGTGAATTAAATTTTATTAGGGAATTGATATGTGCCAGCTTATCTTTTTCTATCTTGTTGGTCATTTAATTAATTGAGAAATTGATTTACTTGACTAGAACACTCACATTTAATGGGAATTGATTTTGACCTAGAGATGGGCTTAAACAAATTCCTCCTAATCTGAGTTTGGAAAATTAGAGGTTTTGGGTTTAATGCACTCTTGGGGTAAAATTGAGTAAGTACAGATACTAACTTGATTAATCCTAGAGTAGGAACTTCACAAATTGAGAGATGAGTGAAGTTTATTTGGAAATTCCTTAGGTTCACCTAAGGCTTCTATTTCATAATACCCCTTCCTAAACACATAAGTACATCTAGGGGGATACCCGTTCAAGTATTCACTCTCCTAATTGAATTTTCTCTCTAAACACTCCAAATCTTAGTTTTAGCTTATTAGTAGATTAATTTAGTTAAGTAACAAACCTTCTTAAATTTTTAGTCATCTAAACAATAAAATAAAAGTCACTACTAGTACTTACCCTTCTTCGTGAATACGATACCTTGGTTGCTCACTCTAATTTACATTAACGATAGGTGCTCTTTAATTGAGTTTCTTGTGTCCAATTTGAGTAGAATATTGTGGGCTTGCAAGAAAACAACACAAAGCCTAGGTCTACCAGAAAGCAGTCATAAAGTGGTTTTTGCACTTAGTTAAGTTTCCAATATTCTCATGCACATGCCTAAGTATTTTGTAAAGATATAAAGCACATTTTAAGGAACTTAGGCATTGACCAACTACATTTCAAAAACCTTTTCAAATAATGAACAATGTAAAACATGAGTGTTTAAAAACATGCATTGTTGAGCTTTAAACATTCTTAAATCCTAGTATTCTCAAAGGAAAGATTAGTCACAAAGGATTACCTATAAAAGTTTAGATTAATCTTCCTAAGGTCTTCAAGTTGTTTATCTTCTTGGAACTTGGACTTTGAAGCCTTTGATATGAAGGAAAGATTCATAATCCCCAAAACGCAGCGAAAATAAACGCGTAGGATTACGTTCATTTAGAGGATCTACTAACGAGAAAGAACAAGAATCCTGTGTTTAGGAGTTATACCTTTCTGTCGATCTAATCGACGATGCTTGGATTCTTACTTCTTGAATTCACCAACAGCAGCCAACTGACTCCTGTCTCTAATGGTATCCACACACCAACCTTTGAGTTTGTCACTCCAAGTTTCAGATGCTAGTCCAAGAA
The DNA here is from genome assembly GCA_026122235.1 of Vinca minor. Classification (NCBI taxonomy): domain Eukaryota; kingdom Viridiplantae; phylum Streptophyta; class Magnoliopsida; order Gentianales; family Apocynaceae; genus Vinca; species Vinca minor. The sequence goes on from JAOCZM010000226.1 coordinate 1,766,058, forward strand.
CTATGAAGGTGGAAAACACTTTTCCCGGAATCCAAAAAGTATAGACTACTTAGGAAAAATCGGAAATCTAAGAACTAGAAAAATAAGATTTTTCTTGTCTCTTGAAGTGTTCTTGAAAGTGTGTAAAAATGAAGAAGGAAAAATCAGATTTTTCTTTATTTTGGTTAGGCTAGAGTAGAAAAAAAAAGAGTGAGAGAGAGAGAGGGAGAGAGAGAGATTTTTAAGACTTATGTAATGCTAGAATGAAAACTATTTTCATTTACTGTGGGGTAAGTGGAATTACACACTCACCCCGCTCTCCCCTTATTTCTCTTCCACTCCACAAACTCCCTCACACATGTAGATGTGCCGATTTTGACCAAATCCAACTGGTCCGGTCCACCGCAGAAATGGTTCTCGACCGACCGGAGTGACCAAAAGTCCGGTCGACCCGAGACGGCTCTCGGTCGACCGGGTCTTTTGCCCAATCCAATTGAGCACCTATATCAAATGTAAACTCCAACAAGCCCAATCCAATTGATTATAGTGTGCGACCCTTTAGATATTTGCTATGTTGATCGTGACAACAATTGTCAACAGTAATGAGAGGTATCTAGCAACATATCATTACTCCTAATTCACAAATAGTCCCGGTGATTCAAGTAACCACGAATATGATCTTTTGCACTAATCCCTTTTTCCTCGATATCTAGATTGAATACAAGTCACGGAGTATGTCGAACTTGTATCGTTTAATCAGTTAGTTTCTTGATTCCCGAGTAGACTAATCAAATGACATTAATATCTCATATTAATTCACTTGTTCATGGTCATTAATTAGTCTCATTCAATAACTATCTAAGGACGTTATTATATGCATTAATAAAAAAAAAGCACAGCCGTATTCAAAACAATAATAATGGAATTCATGTCTTAAACTTTCATCACATGAAAAGAAATACAACAACCTCCCGCTTACACTAAAGACAACAACATTGCCTTTTAGTTTATATTGTACATAAGAACTATCTCTAAGATTAGTTCTCTTGGTATCTAATACCCATGCTACAAGTATGTCGATCATACTGCTGTTGTGTCAGCGGCTTCGTTAGTGGGTCGGTCGTGTTACCGTTCGTATAAAATTTGCAAATCTTCACATCTCCTCTATCAATGATCTCGCAAATCAGGTGATACCGCCGCAGTATATGTTTGAATATTTGGTGAGACCGTGGTTCCTTGATATATGGCGCTCCATTCACAATGGAGATCAATCACATTCGACATTCGAAATGTTAGGTGTACCACACCAAGTTCATCAAATGAACTTTCGGATCTAAATTTTCTAAGCAACACTTAATGCAGCTATATACTCGGCTTTGGTTGTAGTTTTAGGCAAAAGACACATATCATGATTGCAATCTAAAGTCGTCTCTATTGGTTTGGAAACTAACATCATTGTAACCACTTACAATGAGCTCGTCTTCCCCACCATAGATTAAGAATGTGACCTTAGTCCTTCGTAAGTACTTAAGGATGTTCTTGACGGCTATCCAGTGACCATCATCCGTATGTTGACTTGTATATGCTCGTTATACTCAAAGCATACGAGACATTTAGGAGTACACAACATGTCATACATTATAGATCCAATTGCCGAAGCATATGAAATCTCACTCATGCGTTCTTTCTCATCCAGTGTCTTAGCACACTGTTGTGTTGAAAGAACTGTATCAAGTGTTATAGGACAAAGGCCCTTTTTGGACTCTTGCATGCTAAAACGATTTAGCACTTTGTCTTTATATGTACTCTGACTTAGGCCAAGAAGTCTGTGTGATTTATCTCTATAGATCTTGACTCCTAAGATGAAGTTTGCTTCACCTAAGTCCTTCATAGAAAAACATTGCCCCAACAAGACCTTTACAGATTCCAAGGTTGGAATGTCATTGCCTATGAGTAGTATGTCATCTACATACAAACCCAGAAATACCACGGAGTTTCCACTAAACTTCTTATAAAAGCAAGGTTCATCAATGTTTTTGATAAAACCGAACTCGCGTACGGCTTCGTCAAAACGTCATTCCACCTTTTAGAAGCTTGCTTTAGTCCATAAATTGACTTTAATAGCTTACATACTTTATTGGCATTCTTTGGATCGACAAAACCTTTGGGTTGTATCATATACACGTCCTCATCTAGTTTTTCGTTAAGGAAAGCTGTTATGACATCCATTTGCCAGATTTCATAATCATAGTATGCAGCTATAGCAAGCAAGATACGAATGTATTTGAACGTAACTACAGTGGAAAAGGTCTCATCATAGTCAATACCATAAAGTTGTTTAAAACCTTTCGCAACAAGTCGCCCCTTGTACGTTTGAACATTCCCTTCCATGTCAATTTTAAATTTGAAAACCTACTTGCACCCTATTGTGGTTACCCCCTCAGGTGCATCTACCAAGATCCATACTTGGTTAGTGTACTTGGAATCCATTTCGGATCTCATGGTCTCAAGCCATTTCTAAGAATCTGGACTAGTAATTGCTTGATTGTAGGTTGCAAGTTCATCGTGATCAATAGACATAACATCTCCATGTTCTGTTTCGTAAAATCTAAATTTTTCGGGTGATCTATGAACTCTATTAGACCTACGCAATTCTTGTGTTTCTGGAATTGGCTCCACAACAGTTTGTGTAGCTTGTTCCAATTCCACATGGTCACTTATGCCTGGAACTTCACCAAGATCCAGAACTTCCTTAAGTTCCATGTGGCTCCCACTTGTTTTCCCAGAAAAAAAATGTTTCTCCAGAAAACCTCCATTTTGAGCAATAAACACTTTATTCTCATCAGGAATGTAGAAGTAGTAGTATCCTTTAGTTTCCGTAGGATACCCCACAAAAATGCGCATGACCGACTTTGGACTGAGCTTGTCCAAAGCTAGACGTTTCACAAACACCTCACAACCCCAAATCTTCAAGAAAGACATACTAGGACGCCTCCCAGTCCATATATGATATGGTGTCGTTTCAACAGGTTTAGATGGAACTCTGTTTAGTGTTAAAGTTGATGCTTCTAAAGAAAATCCCCAAAAAGAGTTTGGATGGCTCGCGTGACTATCATAGATCGAACCATATATAATAGAGTTCGATTTTTCCATTCGGATACACCATTCCATTGAGGAGTGATCAGAGGAGAAAGTTGTGAAACAATTCCACAACTCTTTAGATAATCACGAAATTCTTGACTTAAGTATTCCCTGCCTCGTTCCGATCGAAGCATCTTAATACTTTTACCAAGCTAGTTCTCTACTTCATTCTTGTACTCTTTGAACTTTTCAAAGGCTTCAGACTTGTACGTCATGAGAAATACGTATCCAAAATGACTGAAATCGTCAGTAAAAGTAATGAAATATAGATAACCACCTCTTGCATGGATATTGAAGGGACCACTTACATCATTATGTACTAGTTCCAACAATTCTTTTGCTCATTTTCCAGTTCTAGTAAAAGGAGAAGAAATCATCTTACCCATTAAACAAGGTTCACATTTATCATATGATTCAAAATCAAATGATTCCAACAATCCATCTTATGGAGTTTGGAAATGCGGTTTTCGTTTATATGGCCTAAGCGACAATGTCAGAGGTATGTAGGATTAGATTCTTTAGTATTTATCCTCTTTGTATTTATGTTATAAACCGGTGACTCTAGGTCTAGCAAAATTAAACCATTCACCAACGTAGCATTACAATAAAAGACATTATTAACAATAACGACATTCGTTGATTTTTAATATGAATATCAAACCCCCATCTTGTCCAAACAAGAGATCGAAATAATATTCTTTATTAAAGCAGGTATATAAAGACAACTGTATAAATCTAGAACAATTCCAAAAGGCAAACTAAGACTATATGTTCCTATAACTATTGCAGCAACTCTTTCTCCATCCAACGCGTAGGTCCACATCGCCTTTTGCCAGCTCCCTACTCCTTTGTAGTCCCTGCACATTCATGCAAATGTGAGAACCACATCCGGTATCTAATACCCATGAGGAAGTAGTAGTACACAAGTTAATCTCAATAACATAAATACTTGAGCCATAAGCAACGTTTGCTCATTTTCTAAGCTTTTTACCAGCAAGATAACTGGTGCAGTTTCTCTTCCAGTGTCCTTTCTGTCCACAATCGAATGGAATTCTATCATTAGACACATCTCCCTTGAGCTTCAGTGCTTTCTCAGAATGGTTAGGCTTACTAAAACCATTGCCCCTGTTGTTGTTGACCATGTAAATGGCCTTGGACTTGCCTATTTCCTTCTCGGCAGTCCTCAATAGGTTCAACAATTATGGGAGAGGTTTATCTATCTTATTCATGTTGTAGTTTAGTAAAATCTAACTGAATGATTCAGGCAACTATTGTAGAATCAAATCAATGGATAACTCCTAGACCAAAGGAAATCCCAGCCTTTCAAGGCTCTCAATATAGCCTATCATCTTCAGAACGTGAGTTCCGACTGGTGTTCCCTCTATCATTTTGCACTGAAAGAGAGACTTCGACACATTGAATCTCTACTGGCGAGCTTGACCTTGAAAGAGTTACCTTAGATGATTAATCATATCGAAAGCTCTAATTTTCTCATGTTGCTTCTAAAGCTCAGAGGTCATGTTCACTAACATAAGACTAGACACATCTAATACGTCATCTAAGTGCTTACGATAAACATTTCTTTCAGCGGCCGGAGCCCATGTGATTGGTGGATCAGGTATTTGTTCCTTGAGAACATACAGCTTTTTCTCGTGCTTGAGAACGATTCTCAAGTTCCGATACCAGAGTAGGAAGTTTCCTCCCTCAAGTTTGTCCTTCTCAAGGATGGATCGCAATGAAAGTGAGTTTTATGCAACGATTGCATTTGCCATTTTATCTACAAAGAAGAATTTTCAGAGTTTTAGTTGTTAAAATCATTAAAAGGACTTTATTTAATGATTCTCCCAATATTTTCTTCAAATGAATAACCCCCAAGTATTCATTTGGAAAGTTCAAAACTTTCTAGTAGGACCAAGATCCATATTTTGTCATTCTCAAGGCAGCGTTGGCTACTATACCCAAGAAGACACTTTTAGGTAAGCAATGTTTGTTAATCACATCAATTATGTGACTCTTGGTTGGTTAAGCAGGTAACGATTACCCTCAGTACATAAATGCACATCTTAACCCTTTTGCCTCCAGATTCTCAACGATTGAGGTAATGCTGTTAAGTATAACCCAAGCTTGGCCGGCGGCACTAACTTATCATTCACGCCTCACCAAGATGGACAGGAGCTTATTCCACTCAGAAGTTCACACTACTATCGATCCTGGCCTTTACGAGGGCCCCGCTTGAAGTCAATAAACTTAATATTTAAAATTTAGGGATTTCTCACCAAACGGTGTATAATTTGATTATACGTTTGAATGTGCATCACATCTTAAAATAATACTATAAACATGCATCAAGAATCTCATGCAAAATACATAAAACAGTAAATAAAAGTGACATAGTAATAGCCCCTATGCGGATTTTCTGAGACAACAGAAAATCTCATGTCAATCTAAAGGTGGAAAGTAATAAATTTTATCTATTGTCTTCCGCCTCGTGGTTTCCTCCATCTGATGGACGCCTTTCTTCATCACTTGTTACATATGTAAAATTAAAATCATATTCAAAACTTTTACATAGTGGAAAGAATTCTCGAGTTAAATTCGAGATTAAAAATTACAACAAGAGATAATAGATAAGGCACAACATGTAGGCCGTATTATAATTAAAAACCACTAGTCAAAGGCTATTACTATGCATCATGCTAAAAACAAACACAAAATCATACTAAGAACACAAATATACACTGCCTACCCTTTTACGGTCGACCCAGGCCATACTCCCGGCCGACCGCGATAAGGCAGTAACCAAAACAGTGTAAAAATTAGGCCTCCTCGGTCAACCCAGAACATTTCTGATCGACCAGCCTGTAAAGAGACTAGCCTCGGTCGACCGTGACTGCTCATCGATCGCCCGTAATCTAGGCAGTAGCAAAATCCTATTTTCTAACTCATGTTCGATCTGCCGCGAACCTCTTCCAGTAGACCGAATATTTGCTAGAAAACAAAAAATAGCCAAAAACACGAATTTACTATTCATTTAGGGATTCGTTTAACACTTAAACGACTTCCCTGAGGCTGTAAAAAGTAAAACATCTTATGACATGCATTATCAACTACTAAAACAGCAAGATAACACATAACAAGATTATTGGGTTCTCGTGATAGGCTCTGATACCACTTGAAAAAAAAATTGTAATCACCAAAATGCAGCGGAAATAAACGTGGGGGATTACGTTCCTTTAGAGGATCTACTAGCGAGAAAGAACCTGAATCATGTGTTTAGGAGTTATACCTTTATGCCGATCTAATCGACGATGCTCGAATTCTTGCTACTTGAATTCACCGACAGCAGCCAACTGCCTCCTGTCTCTACTGGTATCCACACAACAACCTTTAAGCTTTTCACTCCAAGTTTCAGATGCTAGTCCAAGAACTATAAAGGTGGAAAACACTTTTCCCGGAATTCACAAAGTATAGACTACTTAGGAAAAACCAAAAATCTAAGAACTAGAAAAATCAGATTTTTCTTTTCTCTTGAAGTGTTTCTTGAGAGTGTGTAAAAATGAAGAAGGAAAAATCAGATTTTTCTTTCTTTTGGTTCGGCTGGAGTAGAGAGAAAATAGAGAGAGATTTTCAAGACTTGTGTAATGTTAGAATGAAAACTATTTTCATCTAGTGTGGGGTAAGGGGAATTACCCACTCTCCCCTTATTTATCTCCCACTCTAGACACTCCCTCACACATGTAGATGTGCCGGTTTTGACCAAGTCCAACTGGTGCGGTCGACCGTATAAATGGTTCTCGACCGACTGGAGTGACCAAAACTCCGGTTAACCCCGAGACAGCTCTCGGTCGACCGGGTCTTTTGCCCAATTCAATTGTATGTCCAATCCAATTGAGCACCTATATCAAATGTAAACTCCAACATTAGCAACATCTTCTTGAGTGATGAAGTCTCTTTGCTTTCTTGTTGTAGTGTAGTGGACTTGTCAAACCCTGTAACCAGAATGGTGACATGGCAGTGCCTCGTGGGAGAATGAAGCACCAAAGACCACAATCAGAGTTACTAAAAAAGGAATTCATTTAGGATATAATCCAAAAAAGAGAGTTCAGCAGCGGAATTAAATTACTATGTGTGAAATACTAAGTATTACAAGGGAAATTGTTCAACAATGCTATAACAAAAATACTCTAAGTGTAAATAAAATAAAAAGAACTAAAACTCTCTAAGCCAAACTGGTTATGAATCACTCTTCATACTCCCCTTCCCAAGCATCGCCATCAAAGCTAGAATCAACATATACGTAACATGCACAGTAAAAGCGGATGGACTGATCTCCGATGCTCAGTAAGGACCCAATAAAATAAGTATAAATAACATATGACACTATAGCACATTCCCGTTTCCCAAAATACCCGTTTGAAATAAATACTCCGGACAAGACACTACACAAGTCCCACAAGACTCAGAACCAGAAATAGAACATAACGAAATCAGATCGGATCAGAACCATAACAGAAATGGCCTCACTGTGACTAGCCGGTCGACCTAACCCGTAGTTCGGTCGACCGGTGGTCGTTCAAAAACAACCCGACAGAAAATAGAGGCTCCGGTCAACCACACAACCAAACCGGTCGACCGAAGGTACCCGAAGACGAAGGGCTTTGCCCACAGGTGCGTCCGCGATAAGGCAATAGCTTCTGTTCAACTACGGACGAACCCTAGGACGATACATAGGACGATTGCTTCATCCGGAACCTACGAAAATCAGAAAACAAGTGCAAAACTTTTACACACAAGTGTACTATCTTGCACCAAAATCGATCCCAACCCAAAATACAAGTTAAAAGACTCAAAATCAGGTATTAATAAGGACCAAAACAAGTAAAGAACAACAAATTAAAATAAAAAATAAGCTAAATAACCATACTCTTCATGTCAAAGCACTTACATAACCAAATGTACGAAGGGCACCGTACTCTGTCCAAACGGTACGCACGATTGTACACTTACTTAGACACTATGAGTATAGCTATCGCTGTGACACGACTTCCCACAATTTGACCTTAAGTATCTAGTCACGACTCTACGACAATAACTGTAATGGTCCTAGTTATTGTCCAAACTAGGAGGGCTCAAATAGTTCATACACATTGGGTTCAGTTTCACCCCCTAGACGAACGGGTTCACTCTTTAAGGACTCATCGTACATTGTATCATCATCCAACACCTTATACTCCACAAAACCGTCACAGTCCCAATGATACACCATCATCAAGTGAAGGTCGCAAAACCCTCGGGAATCCGCATAAGGACATCCACAGGATCCATTGGAATTCGCACTTCCACATCGCAGGACCCTCAGAATCCTCATAAGAACACCCACATTGTAAAACACAAGAGGGGGGGTGAATTGGGTTTTAACTAATCTTTGCAACTTTTTCGATTCTTTGCAATGCTAGTGCAAGTTTAACAAAAGCTAAAGCAAAACCCAATGCAAATCACAAGACAAGAGATTTAGAGTGGTTCGATTCACTAAGAATCTACATCCACTACCTTGAGCCGCACTCAAGGATTTCACCAACTTCACTAAGAAGAATGTGCCCACACAAAGTAGGACTTTACACTAGTGGCTAACTCACCAAGAGTTTTACAAACAACCACTATAAACAATTGCCCACACTAAGTAGGACTTATACAACAATAACCCTATCACTAAGAAAGGGGATAAGATGAAAGGTTTATAGTACAAAGTTGTTCACTCTTCTAAGTGAAAGATACATACATTTGAAGCTCATCAATTGTTGGCTCTTTGAACATAGGAAGCACACTCTTTGTCTTGCTATTATGAAATGCACTTTTGAATCATTTAGATTTTGCAATGAAGTGCATTTTACTTTGAAAGTGTTTAGACTTGATAAGAAATCAATCTCTATTGTATGTACAAGTCTATGTGAGTGTTAGAGTCATTCTAAAGCTTTGGAGTATATATACATTTCAAAATCTCACTGAAAAACGACTCGCAACTGGTCAAATAACTGCTAGAACTCGCAGAGTTCGGTTGACCGAAGTTTAATCTCGGATGACCGAAGCACATCTCGGTCGACCGACTTGGGACCCTAGGTCGACCGACCTTGGGAATATCGGTCGACCGACCTAGCCAAAGGTCGATCGAATCCTCGCGACTCAACTCTCGTTAAATCTTCGGTTGATCCGAGAAAATCTCGGTTGACCGACTTTCCAGAGCATGAGAGAAGATGTTTAAACACTTGTTTTCAAATCAATTGAAGTCTAAAAGGTTTTCCCAAAAGGTAACACATAAGAACACTTGGAAAACTTTTCTAAAAGACTTAACTATGAAATCAAAGACTTTTTGTATAAGAACACATGTAAAGATCATTTCGAAACTTAAGCCTTTTGAAAACGTGTTTATGAAAACATGTATGCAAGACTAGAGTGAAGAGCTTATGTTCATTTGAGCATTGGTTAGAGCTTAATGATAAAGACCAATAAAGACAAAGCTAATCTAACCAACCTAAGTCTTCAATCTTCAATCTTGAAAGATAAGCCTTGAATAGTATGTCTTTGAATCTTGAACATGGCTTGATTGAAGTACTTAGAGCTTCCATATTGAGTTCCAATATTCTATCACATAGATGAAAACATTAGACACAAACATCAAGTGTTTGTCCATTATCAAAAACCGAGTTCGATCGCCCTTAGGGCTAACACACATGACTCCTTGGTATCCACACACATCCACATCGCAGGACCCTCAAAATCTGCATAAGAACACCCGCAGGATCCTTCGGCATCCGTACATCCACATCAAATGAGTCATGTCATTTAGTATATCCTAGACACGTGCTCAAAATTAGGGCGACGACTCGGTTACCAAAACCATATAGGACTAAAGACGACAGGACCAATTAGGACGACTCCAAGTATTAATCAATTAAGACGACCAAAGCGATAAAACAATTAGGCAAGTTCATCAATTAACCAATTAACCAATTAACAATTCATGAATATCTCAATAATAACAATTCACGTAATAGCAAGTGTACTAAATAGTAAAACAATTCAGATTATATTATCACGTACAATTAGTCAAGTTCAAGGTAGAAATCTAATTAACAAGACGATAAACACAATACGTGCAATTAATTTGTAAACCCAACAGTTTATGCAATAAATCACGTATAATCAGTCTTTTAAAGAATTACGAAAAATACCCAAAGATATATATATATATATATATATATATATATATATATATATATATATATATATATATATATATGAAGGAAACAACGTAAGGATGGAGTCCTTACCTCGATAAAAAGCAATTAAACAAGAAATCCCGTAACAGAACTACCCAGTTCCGCCCTCGGTGTGATAACATTCTACTCCGAACTCCGAATCACGATCCGTCTGTGCTCACTCAAAGGCCTTTTAATTCTCTTCAAAATCGATAAATAATGCGTTGAAAATGGGCGAGTAACGCTCCTTCGATAATCTCTAAATATTCTGCCCAGAATTACTAACTCACAAAATCTGGTTCTTGGCACCCTACTTACATTCTTCTCTAATTATTCTTTTTTTTGTTTTGTACTGAATGGTGATTCCCTGCCCATGTTCACTATATATATATATATATATATATTCCTTTCCTAATTCTTTTTAGTTTTGTATATGTGGTACTCTCCCAATCTTATAAGGATTCCTAATTCCAATACCAAATCTAATTAAATTATTTCTCTGAGTGAATTACAACTAGATCCCTCAAATACGATACACGTACGAAACATCCCTTACAAAACATACCCAAAAAGTAACACTTAGCATATTATAAAAATAAATGGACACGTAATCACGTAATGACACGAAATAAATTACGCTACGACTTAATCACACAAAAATTAATTACATGCAAAATAACATGTAAGCAAAAAAATTACGGGTATCACAAGACTTCAAACTTCTTCTTGTCAAGAAGTCTACCACTTGATTGTACTCTTGTTGGATTGAGTAGCTCTTGACATGTTAATCTTCATCTTTCTTGACTTTGCAAATATTTTCATATCATGTGGATTGACTTCATGTTTGTGCTATGGAGTCTTGCAAAGTGTAGCTTCCTTGTGTGTATGATCATACATTTGGTTTACACAAGAAGCTAACTTACCATTTTCATCAATGTTGATGTGAGTGTTAAAGATCCTATCATTAAAACATGCTCACACAAACATTAGAACTATCAATGGTTTGTTATCATCAAAACAAGATTGATCACTTTGTCCTTCGGGCTAACAATCTCCCCCTTTTTTGATGATGACAAAACATTGATGCAAATGAGAAATAATATGAAAATATCTATTGGTTGGGACACAGAATGGGGACAGACAATTTTTTGCCGAAGGAAAGGGGCAAAAAATCATTTGTACCCGTTCTGTGTCCCTTTCTGTTTCCCCACAAATAAATATTTGTCAGGTGTATATTTTTTCCCTGTGGGTTCCACTATTTCTTTTAGATTATAATTTTTTAATTAAAAATTTAATACATGACATTTTTTTATTGATGGGACAGAGAAGGAGATACTGAATAGGGATAGAGGATTCTTAGCCGAGGAAAGGGTTTACCGCACGAAGAAAGTGGGACTTCTTTAGGAGAGATGTGGTTTAGGTGCACTTTTAGGGTGTATTAATGTAGATGCAGTTTTTTTTCATCAAAAAAAAAAAATGTAGATACAGTTTTGTTTGCAACCAAATTTTTTTAGTTGTGTAAAAGTATAATCCTAGAGAAAATTAAATAAAAGTATAATTCTCTCAATTGCCTATCTTAAGAAATATGGTTTTACAAGTAGAAATTTTGAGCTTAATTTATAGTTAAACGCAATCCAAATATATATTTTTTTCTTATGATACTTAAGAAATAAATTACATTAACTTTATGAACTTGAAACTAGGGATATATGGGTCTAAATGGATTCGGAACAAGTAATTTTGGTTCCCTTCTTTTTAATCATATAATAGACAGGTTCGAGGTAAGATTTGGATAGTCGAATACATGACATGTACTAAATCTATACCAATTGTTGTGGACTGCGATAAGATTTCAATATATACATGTCACACACAGTAACCTTGAGCTGACATGGTACTATCTCATCCGCCGATAAGACACCAAAATCAATACAAAAATACTAGAAATTCGAAAATTTTCATACTTAAAAAGGAAGTGTCGTTCGATTGTCATTAACTTAAATATGAAAATTAAAATAATCCATGAATTTATTACATCATTAATTGAAAAGTACTAATACTCAAATTAAACTAAATGACTAAAAATGCTCCCACTACTCAAGCTATTATTACATCAAAGATCACACTAATTCCTCGTCATAAATCTCATCAACAGTACCATCAACGAACTCATCTGCAAAAAGGGGAAAAATAAGGGGTGGGCTCAACTTAACCCAGTAAGCATCGATCACCCTTGGTATGAATCATCAATTAAGACTCAAAATCAGTTTCCCAAAACTCAAAACATTTGTAACAGAGGTTAGCAGAAATAACCTTTTAATGTAGTTAAAACCACAGGCAAAAGATGCAGTTAAAACCATAGGCGAAAGACATAAAGCGGAAAAGAAAAGAAAATAAGGACAGAAAACAAAACCGAGACTGAGTAGAGTCCGAGCGACCGAACAAGGACATAAACTTTGACAAAACGATTCGGACGACCGGAAGGCAAAGGCAATCGACAGCAATAGTTTTGGTCGGCCGAAATCCACTGTCCATCATCCGCAATAGTCCTAGTAGTTTGCCCGGGACATTTGGAAAGGGGGTCCGTTCGGTCGACCGCGATTCAGAGCAGACAGTTTTATGTGTAGATTAACAAAGGAAAAAATGATTTCTGCAGCTTTCAAAAAATCAGCAAAAAATACCCATATCTGACCTCCAAAAGAATACCAAAACATATACAAAACTCTCACATAACATGCTCATACATACGTAACAAATCTGGCACTAACGAAACGGAAATCGTGCTATGAGCACCATGAACTACTCATGCCTTACAAACGGATGCTAACGTCAGATTATCATGTATACTTCTAGCAATGGCTAACACATATAATTACACAATTGAGCTCACTAGTCTGGCCATAACCACAAACCCTATTAACAGCCCCTAACATTAACCCGTAAATGAGGGACTAAGTACTTAACATGGATTTAGATATTAACTCTTCAAATGACGATGCCTGAATTTAAGGACACGTCAGTTATGTCATTGCCCACACATATGAGCTCCACAATACTGTTAACAATCCCACTTTTTATCCTCGTTAGGAACCTAGACATAACAGAACAGAGACAACAACTAATACAGAGAGTACTTCTGGGCACTTTAAACAAATATAATTTGATGATATCCTGTCATAGGATCATCGGCAGACAAGAGCTCGAATTGGGAAAAACACATAGACTCCAAACTAGACGATTAAACATATAACAATTACCAAGCGCAGATTATATAATTATCCATGATGAGAACTCATATACAGATGCTTTAAGGAATGATGATGCTTTGATAATGTCTCAAAGGAGATATAGGAATCAATCTCTTACATCACATCACTCATTTTGGAGACCCAAAGACCCTACGTAATAAGAACTCTCATCCACTTTGATCAACATTAATTTCAGCTTTGAGACAGTTTGGAGTAATAGTCATAACTTTCGATCTAGGGATCCAATGGAGCTCATTCAAACTGCATTGGAAATCTAAGAGGCATATCTACAACTTTCATGAAAACCACAAGATTAGATTATGTCGTTTTAGAATCCTAAATCGTCGTTCAAGTTGCTACATCATGTTGTCCAAATTTTAAGCGAAAATTATATCTTGTTTTTCCAAGTTTAGTTAGTATTTAATTTTCAGCCTAGAAAGAATGATTTTAAGCCATTTAATTAGTCAAACTCATTAGTTCATAAAAGAGTGTCCTAGTATAGTTTTAAGATGTCATTTATATTTCCTAAATATATTAAATTCAGTCAAAGAGGCCTTTGAATTTCCCTAGGTAGGCTGAATTTCGTGATTCACTTGAAAATTTCTTCATGTTTGCCTATAAATGGTCATCTAATGCTATGTAAAATAGAGATTTTGATAAATAGAAATAGACATTTGTCTTGTGAGATTAAATTCTCTTTGTTGATCTTTTATAGTTCAAGAACTTATCAAGATCCGTGAGCAAGATCTTGTGGCGTTCATCATACCTCTGGTTCTTGGTTCTTTTTTAACCAATGGGTCAAGGTTTCTTTTGCTCTTGGTAATATCAAACTAGATTCTCGATCTAGGGAAACCGCTGCCAATCATTATACTTAGGGTTCTTGGATCATTATATCCAACGGGTCCTTCATCATATCCGCATCATTTGCTATCAGAGCAATCTGGTATTGATCTTAATATCTTTTCTTTTCACCTTTCCTTATTTTTTTTATTTGAGCGTTGATGGAAGAATTATATCAACTACAAAAGATTATTGAAGGATTAGACAAGATATTCGAAAAGATAGATAAGAGATTAACCTATCTTGAACGCTCTTATAGACCGTAAGTTTCCCTGAGACAACCTATTGGTCATTGAAGAAGACGTGTGTTCGATGATGAGGGATATGAATCCCAACTTTCAGTCCATTCTAGGAGGGACCGAGAGGGTTCCCGAGGTGATTTTAGAAGAATTGGGTAGGCTAGAGAAAAGGTGCATCAAATTCGAGTTGACAATCATCTTAGTCCTTTACAACAAATACTCTCTTTCGAAGAAACTATTCAACAATTGATAGAGACACGGGAGAAAAAATTGAATAATGAGGAAAAAGTTGTGAGTGATGAGTTGCAAAATTTGAGTGAACCAAAATTGATTGATGAGGAAAAAATGATGAGTGATGAGTTACAAAATTTGAGTGAACCAAAATTGATTGATGAGGGAAAACATGAGAGAAAATAGAATTTTAATATTGGTGAGGGAGATATAACTATTCAAACCAAAGAACCTCTTGTTGCAATGATTTTAGAAAAGTCGAAGCATCATCTTTTTCGTTCACTACTCCTGATCTAACAACTCCTACTCTTCCTAGTACTGTTTCTAATTTTAAACAGGAATACAAGGCTGTGTTTTCAATTGAGCTACCAAAAGAATTGCCACAAAATCGAAACAATAGTCCTTTCATTAATTTTCAAGATTTGAGGACGAATCTTTTTGGAGAAGGAGGGAATGATGAGATCTCATATACGGATGCTTCAAGGAATGATAATACTTGGATACTGTCTCAAAGGAGATCTATGAATCAAGCTCTTACATCACATCACTCATTTTGGAGACTTAAAGACTCTACGTAATAAGAACTCTCGTCAATTTAGATCAACATTAATTTTAGCTTTGAGACAGTTTGGTGTAATGGTCATACCTTTCGATCCAGGAATCCAATGGAGCTCATTCAGAATGCATTGATAATCTAAGAGGCAGATCTACAACTTTCATCAAGACCACAAGATATGATTATGTCGTTTTGGAATCCTAAATCGTCGTTCAAGTTGCAACATCATTATGTCCAAATTTTAGGCGAGAACTATGTCTTGTTTTTCAAGTTTAGTTAGTATTTAATTTTCAGTCTAGAAAGAGTGATTTTAAACCATTTAATTAGTCAAACTCTTTATTTAATCAAGGAGTCTCTTAGTATAGTTTCAAGAAGTCATTTCTATTTCCTAAATGTATTAAATTCAGTCAAAGAAGCCTTTGAATTTCCCTAGGTAGGCTGAATTTCGGGATTCACTTGAAAAGCCTTCATGTTTGCCTATAAAAGGCCATCTAATGCTATGCAAAATAGAGATTTTGATAAATACAAATAGACATTTATGTTGTGAGATTAAATTCTCTTTGTTGAACTTTTATAGTTCAAGAACTTATCAAGATCCGTGAGCAAGATCTTGTGACGTTCATCATACATCTGGTTCTTGGTTCTCTTATAACCAATGGGTCAAGGTTTTCTTTACTCTTGGTAAGATCAAACTAGATTCTCGATCTAGGGAGACCGCTGTCAATCATTATACTTACAGTTCTTGGATCATTATATCTGTACGGGTCCTTCGTCCTACCCGCACCAATCCACACAATTCAATGCAACAATTATCAATACTTCATCCAATTTTGATGCAAGAAAACATGAATTTAAAACCTGAATCGAAGCAAATCAGTAAGTACGTTAAAATCACAGTTTATGCATCTTTTAGGACTGAAAAATAAGGTTGAAGGATCCTTACTTGATCAACTTATGCAAGGTTTTTCTCAAAATCCCGAAATCACCAAACAACTCTAAAACCAAAACTTCAAACAGTAATTACTCTCTGTAGGAACCGCGTAATTTGAATTCGTCAATGCTCACGCGAAGCTTTTTCAATTACCTTTCCAACGCACTAAACATCGCTCAATTCCGATATCTTTAGATAGGTCAAACACCTGAAATGCCTCTCAGCCCTTCGTTTTCTTGCACTCTCTTTTCTCTTCTTTTTCTTTCCTTGCGGGTCACTCTTTCTATTTTCCAGCAATAAACCCTATAAGAAACCCTTTTAAAGATATACAAAAAGGCCCAACATTCCCTAAAGCCCATACATATATTTCCCAACTTACCAAGTCATTAAATGTGCCCCCTTTTTATAACCTTTTCTCCTTAAGTCCACTAGTAAGTCTAATATAACTCTCAACCAATTCCCTCCATCCCCAACTCTCGCACCTAAGTCTCTCAATAAACGTACATCAATACAACACATAAACATGTTATAGCAATTAGTAAGCACTCAACCACATAATTATACAAAATAAATTAATGCTATATTAATTAATCACGCAAAATTAATTACAAGCCACGCAACACGTAAACAAAAAGTCTTGAGGATCATAATACCTGATCTATTTACATTACTAACTTGAATCGTGTATAAATCTTTAGTAATTATTTACTTCTCTTAGTTATTTCTTATATCAATTTTTTTTTATTAAAAAAACCAGAGAGAGTGGACCATGAACTGAGTCAAATCCTTATTTGGTACTCTCTCCGTCCCAAATTATCTGTCCACTTTGTATTTTGCACGGAAATTAAGGTTTCATCAAATTTTATAATGGAATATGGTACAATATCAAACATGACCCTATTTAATATTACTCCAATTTAATTCTACCTCCTCTTCTCTTTATAGCCTTCTCTCTCCAACATTTAATGTAATGGTTAAAATTGAAAAAACTGTAATTAATGAACCCTTTATTTAAAAAGTGGAAAAATAATTTGGGATAAATTAAAAAGGAAATGTGGACAGTAAGTATGTTAACCCCTTTAGCCTAAATCCATTTTGATAAATTTTTATTTAGGATCCATTTCATTATAACTGAATATAAACATTTAATCTCCTGTGCATTCCACGTGTTTTGTAGTAAGACGACGAAGAAGGGAGGCGGACGGAAAAATAAAGGGGTAAGGTGGGGTGGCTGGGTCGCGGGTTGGATTTTTTTAGATTTGGGGTGATTTTCTTGGGTATGTATGTTGTATGTGATTCATTTCGTCGAAACCGTCTTCAAATGTACAAAAAGAAGCATAAGATGAGCATTGATGGACCTAGGGTGGGGCTAGTCTTTCCTTATTTTTTTCAATATAATTTTAACTTTATTTTTGTAACATCTCATACCACGAACATTTTTTAGTGTACCTATTTTGAGTCAATTTTTTTATTTAAATTTAGATTTTGTGGTTCATGAATTATAGAAATAACACCACTTATATCTTAATAAGTTTGGTTAAAATTTTAACAAGCTTTAAGTAAGTAAATGGACTATAATGTTTATTAAAAAAAATTTAACAAATTTAAGTGTAGAAATTTGAAATTTTGTGAAAAATTTGCTATATGGTGATTATCAAAGATATTGGTAATGACTTGTTTTCTATTCTTGTTGATGAATCTCGTGACTTATCAATGGAGGAACAAATGTCGGTAGTATTTCGTTATGTAAAGAATGGCGGGTATTGGAGAATTTTGTTGGTGTCTACCATGTATCAAGTACTAACGCGAATGAGTTAATTATAGAATATTATCAAAGTATGAAAACGTGAGAACAATTGTAATCAAATATTCTATATGCTTTTATCATGTTTGTTTTATCAATATTGATTGTGCCATCCAATCTTTAAAGTCTGCGTACGCCACTGAAGATAAGTGTACAAACTACAAACTGCAAAACATAAATAGTTGAATGTTAATTATAACTATTAATTCTTGAACAAAATATCATAACCATCACTTTTCTCTAACTAAAGCAAAGCATTTTCGTGCGTAGTACGAGTTTTTATACTAGTACATATAGTTCAACAATATTAATTTAATTTCTAAATGCAAATATCTATTTAATTTGAATATCATGTATTGGTTTTTAGTTCGACTAAATTAAATATTGATCAACTATTTTATTACTAGTTCATAATAAAGTTTGAGCACATACATTAACATCTAAAGCTTCTTCTTTAGAATGATTACATAGAGAAATGATTTGGATGACCTACTATAGATTTCTAATGACACATTAATTAGTTAAAGGTAATCGACCATTTGTGACCTAGTCCATGATCAAACATGTATCTAGACATGAAGTAGCAAAAGATTCATAAAGCAATTGGATAAAACTCGACATTGCTAGGGGTTGTTGCTTTTCTGACTGGAAAGAAATTGTGTCCATCATGGTAAGATGATATAGACATGAAGATATTATAGAAAATGATAGCTAAGAGAATTGGATTGTTGTTCACTAGTACCCATCATTGTCTAAAGGGTCGTCTCAATCATTTTAGAGGCTATGTGCTAAATTTCTAAAATGAGGCCCCTACATAATCGGAAAAAGTGACTTTCATATAAATATAACAAAAAAAATCACTGTATCATAATTTTTGTTCTCTAAATGTACTAAAAAAATTTAAACGTAATTTTAAAAGTACAAATACTGACAATTTTTTTTTACTTGAAAAGCGATCCTTCTAACTTTCTTCGAAGCAAAATCATCAACTAAATCTTCATATTTTATTTGCTCCAAAAGATTATTTTCAATTGACATCATCGGTAATCCATTGAGTTTTTTCTGAGACATTGCAGAACGCATGTATTACTTCAACAACTTCAATTTTGAAAAACTCTTTTCTGTAGATGCAATACTAACTGGGATAGTCAACAAAATTATGTATGCAATTATTGCGTTATGAAAACAATCTACACGCATCAAGAACATCAAAATATAAATAGGTCTCATCTTTTCATTAGGCAAGAATTCCCTAAGCAACTTAGGCTCCAAATTCAAATAATTTCCATCGATATCAAGAAGAAAGATAACATTTTTCAAGTTTTTAGACTTTTACCTATAAATAGAGTGGGGTAGTTTGTCAAAAAGACTAACAATATTTAATGTTAGTTGTTGACATAAAAAAGCCCAAATAATTACAATTTTTATTATTCTTTAACCAAACACACGCGCGCGCACACACACATACATATATAAAACATAAAATTGAGGCCCCAAATTTTGGAGGCCCTGTGCGGTCGATCACATCGAACACCTTATTAGCCGCCCATGATTGCCTACATACATAAGATAACAAGATAGTATTGGACCCACCACTCTTCTGCTTAATTTCATGGTTTAACATCAATCGTTACACAAATGTTTCCTCAAAATGAAAGATGATGCATAGAAAGCAACGACTCTTTTTAAGGAAATAGATAGAAATGGATCATTTTGGCCGTTTTGTTGAGTTAAAAGTTGAAGAGAGCTGTCCACTTTGTAGAAAATATTTCTTTACAATCGAGTTTTTGTTAGATAATTGTAAATTAGGTAAAAAAAAACAAATTAATTACAAAACGTGAAATGCAATCCAAATATGTGTTCTTCTTCCATCATGATAAAAAAAACAAAAAACAAAAAATGCTAAATAGCTAACCAAACTAGACAAAATTGGATTTGCACGGTATTAAAAATTGTCTATACATAAATAAAATACTCTTTACATTTTTTTATACTAATATTTTCTGCATTAATTTAAAGTTTTGTCTATTTATTAATCTAATTGGCTAAGTTGGAACCACCAGGCAATGCCTTAAAAAGATTCGGTTATGTTATTGTTTGCTAAATCATTTTTGCACAATTTTGATTCGGTTATGTTATTGTTAGTAAAAACGTTCGGGTAATAATGTGACTCATAATTTAACTAGCCTGGGTCATAGTTATTCCTCCATACTTTAGAATCACTATTTTTCTGCCTCTGTTATGTCTGCGATCTCAAATGATTAATATTTTATTCCTTAATAGAAACACCCATATGGGTTTTAAAAAAAAAGGCACTGCCTTAAAAAGATTTCTCTTTATTTTTCCTTTCAATAGATGCTCCACGTTTTTTCAAAAAAGAGGATGCAAAAGAAAAAGAACATTGCAACCAATGAAGATGAGAGTTCGAGATGTTCTCGTCTAATAAGTAATTGTCTTGACTATCTATTTTCTTACGTAAAAGAAAACCTTTTATGTATGGAAATGGACCACTACATCACATTTAATAACTTGATATAAAAATCTTGAAGCCTCTTTGTGATTTTTCTAGTCCAGATAATTCTTTTTCTATAAGTGCTAAAGATCAATTTCCAATAAGTGGAAATATATATTAACGCATCAGAAATTATCTCACCCAGTCAAAAGCAATTCTAGCTAACTTTATAATTTAACATGATGGAATATATATTACAGTTACCCTAAAAGTTTTCATTTTATCACAATAAAAAAAAATATATATATATATATATATATATATATATATATATATATATATATATATATATATATATATATATATAGTAAACAAATTCTATAACTACCCGGGAAAATGATTCACGCCATCCTCAAAGTATTTATCAAGATACGATAAGATCTTTCATGTTCTTTTACTTTTTGGTTGGTCCAAAACAAATTTTGTGTCTGTTAAATCGTCCCTCCACCATTGTCCGTGGCGGTTTTCAACCAAAAGTAGCCACACTCCGGCTAATTTTGACCAGAAATCACTTAAAATAATTAATGAAAAATACATAGATTTGCACCACTTTGCCGGTTTCATAGGTCGGTTTCTTATGAAAGGCCAATTACTTTGCGTAAGCAAATTCTGAATTTTAATTATTAGATAATGGAAAAAGAAAATCATTTCCATATTGCTTGAAGCATGGATTCCTAAGAATTTGACTCCGAATACTTTAATGTAAAATTCATACGTAAACAGAAGACTTTTCAGTTTCCAACTTGAGAAGAAATCAAACTTTCTGAGAATTTGAACAGATAATCAAAGTCTGAATTTTCTAGAATTTTTCATATGACATATTGCAGGAGTTTTGCTTCTTGATTTGGTCTTTTCCATACTGGTTAGTACTTAGTGTGTGTATATATATATATATATATATATTTGGTTACTTAAAATAAGCTTATTTCCATATTTATTTTTAAAATTAAAATCTATTTTGAATTGTTTTCTTGTTTACTTTTGATTTTTGTTTTAAAAGGTTGGAGTAATTAGTAAATTGTATATGTAGTTCAGAATATTTTATCAAATTTCTCTCTAATATATATATATATATATATATATATATATATATATATATATTTTGGAGTTCGACATATCATTGCAGTTTTCAGCTCCCTAACGCTGGATTCCCCGACTTCGTCCCTGCTTTCAAAAGTAGTTTTCCCCTTAAAATAGTTTAAAATAAGTTTCAGCAATTTAAATAGGCAATACTTATTTTCTTGTCAACTTCTAGTGTTTCTTGCGACCTTCCCAGAGATTAGTGCTTTTGGCATCTTCATTTCTCAGCCACAAACTTTTATGATTCCAAGCTCCCTTCTCAAAAGCTGCATGACAATAGAATCATGAGATTATTGAATCTCTTTTCCCATTATAGAAATTTAATTGGTAAAATATCTTTTATTAGATAGTAAAATTTTAAGTCTCTGGTTAAGTCTTTGGCTTTGGACCGAAAGGTCCCAAGTTCGACACCCTCTCCCCACAAAATGGGGCAATAATATTTCTCCTCCTCTGGTGAGGCAATACTCTCCCCAGGCACGGGGCATGCTACAATAGACCGATCTAGGGTACTATCCGCTGTAATTCGCCCATTAGTGGCTTCAAAAAAAAAAGATAGTAAAATTTTAAACATTTATTTGGCGCATCTCCATCCTCCCTCATCCCCCCCCCTCTCCAAAAAGAAAATCATTTTCCTTGCGTTTTAGAATAGGATCAATCCAAGAAAGTCGGTACAATTAATTATATTTTATATTTTATATTTTAATGTTAAATAAACAGAAAGCAAGCTACTTTCATTTGCTTCAACCAAAAACACCCTTATCAACAAGCAATAGAAATGTAGGAGTTTCATAGTCCAAGGTCTTTGTCATTTGGACCGGATGGGGGTGCCTTATATCAGATGTGTCAAATTGTAATTTTTTGGCCTAAGGTATTTTTTTTTACATACTAACTCATTTAGGCATACATATTGTAACCCCTGGTTTCATATTTATAAATGAACTAGTTATTTCTGCATTGTCTTACTTTATATGGAGTGAATTTATTTTCACCTATTTAGAGGTTTTGGCTTCACTCTCCCTCTATGTACTTTTATTTGCCTATTCTGGGATCAATTAATAAATAGGTAGGGGTCCACGCTAAACCCCACACCACAACAGGTGGCATTTCCAAAAAAACAAAAAATGTAGGAGTTTCTATGATTAATGAAAAATATATAGAAATTAGAGAATGTTTTTTACTTACTGTTATTTAGAATATTAATAAGGATCAAAGCATGATCTACGACAGCAACAAAAAAGGAACATTCTTTAAACACAAAAATGCTAAGATATACTACTATGAAAATATATTTAAAAAACCAAAAAAGAAGTAATATGGTGAAGTTATTTGTAAAAGTAAAAACATTTTCGATTAATTTGAGTTATTATGCCATATATATATATATATGTGTGTGTGTGTGTGTGTGTGTGTGATCTTCAAGTTATTATTTTGGAAATTTCATTATAAAATTATGATATATTTAATAAATTCAATATCTTTTATCAAATTACAGTATCAGTATTTCTCATTCAAGTAATCAGAATAAAATAGACGATTATAACTTGTGTATAAATTATTTTAAGTGTATAATACTACATAAATAACAAAAACATGACAATCTCACCTTACATGTACCAACAAGAGTTGACTTAAATGAAACTAGTTTGGTCTCATGTATAAGATTTCAAATTTGAATGTATTTTGTATGGAATAACATATATTTGGAGCTCTACTCCAAGGCGGATACACCTTTATATTGAGATGAACTTTCTGAAAATATATGAGAAACTTCAATATTTTTGGAGTGTGAGAATTAATATTCTAGTGGATTTCTTGAATTCTTTTACTTTCTAAATATACAATATATAATATTTTAAAATTTGAGGGGTGGGTGGAAAGGAGGGGCTTAAGATCCGACTATACCTCTGCCTTTATAAGGGAGTCATTTAGAAGAGTCACATGAATTAACATTGATTGTAAAATAAATATCGATATTGATTCCCAAAACTTATACAACATCGGAGTCTTTATCTTAAGTAATTCGAAATCTTATTCAAATACGTACTATAAACATTTCTTATCGATAGATCAAATCATATATGTAATTACTGGAATAATCGTTGAGGACTCAAATGATGGATATGCAAACATGATAATTTAGATGTTGTTCTATATCTCCATGATTTTAGAAACTTTTGCTTGCATAGTATTATTTAGTCTACGTATCATGAGCGGATAACTTTCGAAATTATATAGGATTACACACAAAGAATTATTTCTTGACTATCTCTCTTTAGTCCTATGTCTCTTATCCATAGGGGTCTTCAATAGCAGGGGGTTTCGAAAGACTCTATTTAGTCTGGTGTATTTTTTGGTTTTAATATGACTCATTACAATAGTTGTTTCTATCTACTTTTATCTAAAAATAATCAAGTTTTAACGGTTGGATGAAACCAAGAAATAACCCCTCATGTGAAAATTATAAAGATATTCTTTAAAATCAAACAATTCCATCAAATTGAATATGATTGTATGTGTAACAATATTTAATATACCAGGAATATTAATGAACCCAATTATTACAATTTCTCAGGATACACTTTTTTTTAGTTTTTAGGATCTATTTCTTAATTCAAGATCCCTCTTAGTAACTGGAATCAAAGAATTAGTAGACCCGTTCCACCCAAAATACGAATGTGCTAAGTTTATGAACTTATAATTTAATGATTGAGTCGATTCCATAATTATAAGTTAATTCCATGCCAAATTATATCGGAATATGGTTCTATAAATTCTCATTATAAGAAGTGGTCATTCAAAAGTATTTAAATAGATAATATATTTAAATATAAATATCTAAGTCGTTTAGAAATAGGCGTAATCCGATCAAAACTTGTAAAGAAAATGTCAAAAAAAGTAATAAATCAAGAAGATAGTGATCAAAGGTGTCCTTGCCCAGTGGGGGAGGCGGCTGCCCACGACCTTTCGTGGGTTCGATATCTTTCGTTTGTGTGCGACAAACTTTAATCTCCCTTTCTAAGGCTATCTTCTCATCGTCTGAGGCAGTTCTCTTTCCCTTATATAGGACAACCGCTCAATCGGACTTAAAAAAAAAAAAAAAAATAGTGAAAGTACTTAGAAAAGAGAGAGAAAGAAAAAGTGGAAGTCATTAGTCAATTCACATCATAAGCAAAGAGCCTATAAAGCGTGTAGTGAGTGCCCCATCTATCTTAGCTTTAACAAACCCACTTTTGTTTGTGCGGTTTCGTTTTTGAACAAAACATGGAACTTTCTATATTATCTTTGGCATTTTGCTCTTTGGCTCCAACTAGTTTTTTCAATAATTGCATATTATGTTCCTCTTTTCTTTTTCTTTTTTCTTCTTTTTTTTTGGTGGGTGCGTGGGTGATTTTGTTTTTTTACACTGGCATTTCAGTATTTGAGTGGATCTAAATGACACTTTAATTAATTATTTTAAAGAAATGTGTTTAGTTTCCTTTTATATTGGCATCTCACAATTTGAATAAACTAATACAATTGATATATGAATGACACTTTAATTAATTTACAAAAATTCTTTCAAGTAGTCAACATATAGCCAGCCCACTCATTTGTACTTGATAGATCCGAACACTTAATTTTTAATTGAGAAAATCTCAGCGGTTGCCAGTTTAATAAGTCAATTTTATATAATTATTTAATGAAAACTAATTATAATTAACAATCATTAACCTACAACATGGGATTGTTCATAATTCCACCTCCCTTATATATTTCTAAAACCGATTAATAATATTACTACTTTACCTTCCTTGTGTATTTTTTTTTAATATTAATTAATGATATTACTGCTTTTTTTTAAAAAAAATTCATTAATCAACCATGTTAAACTTGTTAGAAATATTATATAAATAAATATTTAAATCGTTCTAATAATAAAAAAAATTACAATATAAAATAAGAGAGTTGGGATAAAGAAAATAAGCGCGGGAGTCGTGACAAAGTCACTGTCCTAAAGACGTGAAAACCTCCTTACGTGCGGGTGATAGCGGTCAGTCACGGCTCCAAGATTAAACCCATTTCCTTATTGTCTTTACAATGAGCACGTTCAATGGAAGACTTCTCATGAACTAATTCAATCTAATTGCCCAAGTATAAAATTGACGAAACAATAATGTTGACATAGAGGTAAGAACTGTAAGGAAGGGAGCAAAGAATCCGAGGCATTGGACATAAATAAGTAATATGAAATTTGGGGATCTTGAAATCAGAAAGTTGAAAGGCTTAATTCGGCCTCATATCAGATTATGAGATAATTTCTCATTTTATAGTAGTAACATAGTCTTTAATCATTCATTATGCTATTAAGATTTTAGGAGTTACAAATCTTTAACATCAATGAGAAATTTACTACAATTAAAATGGGAGTTACAAATGATTTAAATGAATGTTTGAATATTCAGAGTTATAAAATATATGAAATAATAATTTGATATTTGAAGATTTAAAGCTTATTTCATAACAAAACTATTACTTCATTTATTTGTTAAAAAAATATTTGTAAACATACTAATATTTTTCGGACCTTACATTACTAATTATTTTCTTAAAAAGAAAAAAAGAAAACTTTTATTATAGACATTAATATAATACCAAATTCTGAGCTTTTAGGATTGTGATGACCGCCCTTTTTGGTCTAAAAAATAGCCCCTCTATCCATCAAAAAGAAGACCGCCCTTTTTGGTCTAAAAATAGCTACAGCGGGTAAAGCAGGACAATTTTCATTGTCACGTCACACTTGGTGCTGTACGCGTCGACCAATTCGTATTCTCTACGGCTCTCCATCTCTCTCCACACGAGACATTATCGGCTACAAACCCAATTTTTACTCCAGCTTCTGCCGGCCCCACCCATTATACTTATAGAGTACGTATATACTATAACATGTATATGTATATATATGCAGTGACGGATCTAATTAACTTGTGATTGGGGTCAAATGGAGTGATTTTTTTTTAATTATATATGATATATTTTATTTCATTTAGATAATAAATGTATAAATAACACTAATGAATTAGTATGCATATCAAATGACCTTAATAAATTATATTTTTGATGCATCACTGTACATGTGATCTCTTAAGTGGAAAAAAAAAGTTACCAATTTTGCTGTTAATTTCTTGTGATTGTGAATTCGTGATCACCCTTTTGGAGGTTCTCTGAATTGAAAAAAGAAAAAGGAACCAATTTCTGAACCTGTCATTTTTTATTATGTGGCTCTATTTGGATTGAGTTTGGGCATGAGATTGAGATTGAGATTGAGATTGGGTTTGGGTTTTGGCGGGAGAGGCTAAAAAGTGGGCGGAAAATATTCAAATTCAAATAATCGTAAAAATTTAAATTTTGGCCTCTAAAATTGGCGGGAGATGTTCAAATTCCAAATTTTTGAGAAAACAATTTGGAATTAAAAGATTATTTGAAAAAAAAATATGATTTTTAATATTTTCCGCTCACTTTTTAGCCTTTCCCGCCAAAACCCAAACTCAAACCCAATCTCAATCTCAATCTCAAACCCAAACCCAAACCCAAACTCAAACTCAAACTCAATCCCAATCCAAATAGATATCTTCTCTGAATAAAAACCCAGAATTTTGGGAATTTAAAGTTCCAGAATTTTCCAGTGATGAATCACCCCAATACCTTCTATACAATTGACACATGTAAAGTCTTTTCTGCGACCTTTTTGCTTTGGAAACTGATATATATATATATATATATATATATATATATATATATATATATATATATATATATATATATATATATATTTTACTAAATAGGATATTACCCATTAATCATAAAATAACCAAGATCATTACAATCAAAGGATAAGACGGAAATATAAAAAAAATAAAAGTTATACAATAGTGAAGACACTATGATAACAAATAAAAGTTCACACCCCACATTATTAGGTAAACAACACAAAAAGCAGTAAAAAAATAAATACATGAAAAAATTCTTCGCAACAGTTTTTTCGAGATCCTGGAACACCGAGATCTTGGAACAATATTAGCAATCTCAGTTTCAATACCTTTCTTAGAAATCAACAAATAACGAGACCATGAGCGTATTAGCCGTCCCCATAGATTGTATCGGAAAGATGAAGAAAATTGAGAAAGAGCCCACAACAACTTCGGAGAATCCCTGAATTTGGAAGGATTTGAATAGGTTTTGCATTTGAGTTTTGAATCTTGAAGAGTAATGCCTTGAAAAAAATAGCATCACAATTTACGGTAAAAAAGGGGATGAACACACCAAAAGTGGAAGAAGGATAAATAGATCCAATCAAAATCCGACTTTCAGTCGGATCTAGTCATGAAAGTTAAAAAATAAAAAAAATTTAAGAGGAGAAAGAAGAGAGAAAAAGAGAAAAAGAGAGAGATAAGATCACAACTTTAAAGTTTTAAAATTTTATTAGTTTAAAATTTATATACGTATTTCACTTAGGAACTTGTTAAGCTACTAGAATTATTGGCTAAAAGATTGATTAAAATAATTTTTTGGACCTTTTTGCCCTTATAGTTGGGTGAATTCTTTATACCAATAGGGGGTAAGATAGTCATTTAACACCCTCAATTTGGGAGTTTAGGATTTCTATCCCCAAAATTCTAGGAGTAAATCATTTTCCTTTCACTTATTAGTAACATATTTTAAAAGGATCTTCTTAAGCTACTAGAATTATTGGATAAAAATTGGCTAAAATTCAAATTGGGATTGAATTTCTTATACCAATAGGGATGAATAGTGTTAATATAATTTTATCCAATTCCTATCGAAAAATTCTAGTAACAAATTATTTTCTATTTTAAAAAACTTACAAATACTGAAATAGTAGGGTCTATTCTGTCATGGACCAGATCCATTGGACCATGCGATCCAGATTTGGTCACATCACTGCATTTCCTTCTCTATCCTCATTCTGCAAGGATGTGATCAAATCTGGAGCACATGGTCCACATGGATCAGGTCCATATCAGATATTTCCAAATAGTAGAGGTAGTAGACTTTTATTAGACCTCCAAAGCCTATCCTTTTTTTAACTTTTTTTTTGTTGCTAATATCCTCTTTTTAACTTTGCTTTTTTCCTTTTTCTCTCTGTTTGGAAAGAAATTTTGTACTGAGCTGTGTTTGTATATCATTAAATAAAGATTTTTATTTTTTTATTTTTTAACTTTATTTATAAGGAAAGGAGGTGGGGAAGATGATAGCCATAGGTGAGGAGACCCTGAACTCTTGCTTTGAGAAACTGATGGTTTTTGGGGGTGGAAATTGCAATCAAGAGAAAATGGAGGGACCTGGTGGAAGAGTAATCACTGAATGGAAAGACATACCTATGGAGTTGTTATTGAGAATTGTTTCACTTGTTGATGATGATCGGATTATGATTGTGGCTTCTGGGGTCTGCACTGGTTGGAGGGATGCCATTTCTTGGGGTCTTACTCGTCTCAATCTTTCTTGGTACTATTTTTCTCTTCCATTTCAATTCTGTTCTTTGCCAAGAAATTTTGAATTTTTTCTGACATCTATCTGGTTCTTGTTTTTTCCTTTGATTTCTAGTTGTATGCTATATCCCATCTATTGAGTATATGTCTTCTGAAGTGAATCGGCGTTGTTGAGCTGATGAAAGAACCTAATTGTTGAGAGACATGATTCAGTTGAAACAGGTTCTTGTATATGAGCAGTCTCAGGTTTATATGGGAATCAGAGTCTAGGAGATATAAAGTGTAACCTAAAAAAGATTTAACTAGGCAATTACACTCGGTTAAGCAAAACAAAACGCAATTACTGAGGAAATAGCCAAAATGAGAAACGGGATTCAAGTGATGGATTCAGAATAATCGGAAAAGCTCTTGTTTTGGTCAAGAGTTCTCTTTTTGTTTTGGTGATAAATTCTGCCTTGTCATCCTTGCTTTTGTGTATTCAAGGTTACCCGTATCACTTAATCACCAGTAATAAGCTTTTCTTGTCTCATGATTCTACCAGAGGAATACTCAAGCCCTATCAAGTCTACCTTATACATTTATCATGGTGATTGATAAACAGATAAAACATTTTCATTTAATAGAAATATGGGTATTAAAGTTAATGCATTTACGCAAATCAAATGTGGAATAGTTCTCACGTAGATGTTCCCAGGTATTCCATAATATAAGTCGTGGTACTGGTAATATGGGTTTCTCATGTTATCAATGACTTATATTATGGATTGGAAGGGAGGGAGTAATGTTTAACTTTCAGATATGTTCTATTTTTTTTGCTTGTTAGTTTAATCTAAGTTATAGACAGTCTTAATGGCTGTCCTACAGATGTACTGAGACCTATTGAGGTTTTTAGACACAGAAATTTAATGTTAACAGTGATCAAATTCTACACTAGTGAATGACAATAAGATAAATTTCCAGAAGGTAGATGCTACATTTCTTCAATTGTAGTTCTCTTGTTTGCAGTTGGTTTTGCTGAATTTTTTGTTAGTCAGACAATATATCTCCAGGATTTTGCTGTCATGGTTGAATTTCAATGTAGGGCTGTCTAGTTCTTTCGTTTGCAAGGTTATTTATACCCTGCATCCTCTGTTACACTCCCTGCGAGAGTCTTAATTATATTAGTTTTAAGGTTAGTGTTTATCTTGTTTAGTATAGGATATATCAATAAAAAATTCATATTTAGATTGTTACAGTACTGGGAATGTTACAAAGGAGCGAACCAGGTTGTTTAGGATGATTTATTTTTTCCCAATAATCCATAAACCTTGTGAAATTAGTAGAGGCTTTGACTTCTATCCTTCTTCTGAGATGATCTTCTATATCAGGGTATTATATTTGTGTTTCCTTGTTCTTTTCTATGGTGTGAGAGAGGAAAGAAACAAATCTTACTTTTGCCATGTTTTTATCCCATGAATAACCCGGTTTTGGTCGAATGTGGTATGTTTTTGTTCTTAGTTTCCTCTTTTGATGTTCTTTGGCAAGTGTTAATGACTTCCTTGGAATTAGGTGCAAGAGGAACATGAACAGTTTGGTTCTCTCGCTTGCGCCTAAGTTTACAAAACTTCAAGTTTTGAATCTCCGACAAGACACACCGCAACTTCAAGATGCTGCAGTCGAAATAATTTCCAAAAACTGCCATGACCTGCAAGACCTGGACCTGAGTAAGAGTTTCAAGCTTACAGATTTCTCTCTGTATGCCCTGGCACATGGCTGTCCAAATCTTACAAGGCTGAATATCAGCGGATGTTCTGCCTTCAGTGACAACGCAGTTGCTTATCTGGCTAGGCATTGCAGAAAACTAAAGTACTTTAATCTCTGTGGATGCGTAAGGGCTGCAACTGATGTGGCGCTGAAGGTGCGTGAAAGCCTTGTTTTATGTTTGATTGTGAATCCTTGGATATTACTTGGTCTTCCAACTTTGTTGACTTTGTTTGGCAGGCTTTTGGGCTTTATTGCAATCAATTGCAGTCTGTAAATCTGGGATGGTGCGAGAAGGTTGGTGATGTAGGTGTAACGAGTTTAGCAAATGGCTGCCCTAATTTAAGAGCTCTGGACTTGTGTGGCTGTGTTCTCATAACAGGTAATTTCCCTGTTTGCATACATTTGATGAGCCCTCTATGGCACTTACCCCTATTTTTTAAGAGGCTGATTCTCGCTCCTTCTTCTTGGAAACTAATGTATTTGAAGTTGTGACTTTAAATCCAAATGAAGAAGGAAATTAAGTACGTTTTGTCCTGTTTCTGGATGATAAAATAGAATCACCAGGTTAGATGTACTTTTCTAGATTAAAGACTTCTTGCATGTGGTATTGCCAAGGGGAAGAATGGTTTAGCATGCTTTCTGAAGGACATTAAGGAAAAATGAATGAGGAAGTATGATCCCCCTTGGTGGCTGTCTTAGTCGTAAATTTTGTGATGTGAGCAGAATTTCAGATCTGTTAATAGTTGCCCACATGTTTGCATGCAAATCGGGAAATGGGATCATCTGTATTTTTCTTTTTTCAAGTTCAAGTAAGATAATTAGCTAGGATGAAGTTCATTCCATTAGCCTTTCTCTGTTTCGGATTGTGAAAAAGTTTCTTCACAGCTTAGAGAATCGAGTTTGCTTCTCCAACTTCGATGCCAATCTCATATACTGTGTGTGTGAACGCTTGTATGCATTTAGGATCTGGATGTGGACACCGATATTTACTGGTCTCATCCTAGGCGGAGTTGTAGCCGAAATTATGCAGAAAACGGTGTGTTGCAAAAGTGTTGAGATAAATGGTTTTAATTAGATGTCGTGCCTGCATAATTGTGCAAGACGTAGCTAGATTATTTTATTTTGATGTTTAATCTTCATGAATGTCCACTATAACTGATTTTCTTCATTTTGATATCATTGCAGATGAGAGTGTTGTGGCATTAGCAAATAACTGCCCTCACTTGCGATCCCTCGGTCTATACTACTGCCAAAACATCACAGACAGAGCAATGTACTCATTGGCTCAGAGTCAAGTGAATAACAAGCCGAACATGTGGGGGTCGGTGAAGAACAGATGCGGAGAAGGGTTGGTGAATCTGAATATAAGCCAGTGCACAGCCCTCACTCCTCCAGCAGTTCAGGCGGTATGTGACTCATTTCCCGCTCTTCATACATGTCCAGGGCGGCATTCCTTGATCATAAGTGGCTGTCTTAACCTGACGTCGGTGCATTGTGCCTGTTGCCTTCAAGCTCACCGTGCATTTGGCGCCATTCCTCATCTGGCTCACTGAAGAGTGTTGAGTAAAACAAAACTCTTGAGCTTCATTTCTCAAGAATCGAAATAATCTTTGTACATAGAACATGTGTTCGAAGTGTTGTTGTACTCTTTGGACTTTGTTGGTTATGTTGTTTACATTTAGTTAAACGTTATTTCCAAGTTTGTGGCTTCAATATGAGAACACAGGCGTTTCAGATTGAGCTGCTTTTAGGCAAGATATATCACGGAATGTTTCATTGGTGTCTTTGGAGGTTGGTTTCAAAAGATGACTAACGTAAAATTTCTTCTTCGAATCTTTTTTTATTTTGGCAAGTGCTTGCCCACGATCGTGAGGTCTCCCCTTATGGGGTTCCGCCCTCTGGGCGTTCAAAAAAAAGAAAATTCTATAGTTATGGAGATTTTTTTAAAGTAATGTTTTCCCTATTTACCGATTTAACACTGAAATCAAATTAAGGTGAGTGATTTAGGTTCATAAATTTTCGTTCTTCTGCATAATGATTGTTGGATCAAGTTTCAGGATATATCAAAATCAATAATGATTGTTGGATCTTTTTTTTGTGTGGATCAAATAAGGATAAAAAAGTATAAAATGAAAATGATCGTTAGAATTTGATATGATATTATGCCTTCTTGATTCATGTTTGATCCAAAAAAATTGATCCAATAATCACTACCCTATCCAAATAAGTGAGCTCATGACATATATAAACAAGCGTAGCATAAATATAAGACAATATAACTCAAGGACTTCAAGAGATGGGATAATAAAGCACTTGAAACAAATCTCAACAAGTCAAAGAATCATATAAAGTCATTAAGACAAATTAAACTAAAGTCAATAGAATTAATATGATGGAGAATCATGAACAAAGTTCTATTGAACATCTAACTCAATCAAACATCAGTCAAGTTTATAAACAAGGCCATATCAACATAGACAATTGAAAGTAAGAAATTGAAATGTAAAGAGATAGAGTTAGAGAACAAACTCATCGACTTATAATGGTTCGTTCACTCTATATACATCAACTACCTACCTGGAGCCTCACCCAAGAATTTCCCAAACACTCCACAAAATGCATCCCTTTTCAACCCGTTACGGTGGGATAAACCGAATATAAAGGTGGATCGCCTAAGGTCTCACTTATGGGTTTTGCACATTAACCACTACAACTCAACTAAATCTCTTCCAATGTACCACTTATGGAGAAATCTAGCACACATAAGGTGGATCACCCAATGTCTCACTTATGAGTTTTCATTTTAACCCTCCACTTTGGGGATCACCACCTCACTCCAGCTCTACTAATCTCGTAAGATTTTACTCTACAAGAAACTCATTTACACCACACTCTCAACACTCAAATAAATCTCCTTCAAGGTCCCTCTTATGGAGAGATCTAGCAAACATAGCCTCGCTTGAAGCAATTATAAGAACAATACCAAACGATCACACTTCTATGTGATGGATTTTACAAGAAAAACTAAAATTCTAATGATATGTACCAATACAAGGAAGCTCAATATGCTCATGAAATTCTTGGTAGAAAGATGAAATTGGATGTTTAAAACACTCCCAAGGGAGGTCTCTAAGTGTAAAAGCAAACTTGCCAAATCCCCGATTTTGTTAGAGAAATAAACCCATTTTACATAGATTAAAAAATGGTGTCCAACGACTATAAAACGGTCATATTTTTGCCAAAATGCGTCAGTCCGGTTAACCTTGATTCATGTACGCGTGGCCAAGGCTTTATGTAGCACTATGATTAACCGGACAACACAGTCCAAAATATGGTTTTAGCCCCCTCCCAAAACATTTCCTGACACCCATTTTGAACTCATGAGTCTTTAAACATGAAAATATAATATTCAAAGATATATTTAAAGACTCAAAAACTTGTTTAAGATTTTTTCAAAACATTTTCAAATCGAAACTTCAAAGTTTCAATCTTTTTTAATCCAAAAATATTTTTATCAAAACCTTCTGAAAAGTTTTTGGTCTTTTGAAAATATACAATGCAAGTATGAGTTTTCAAAAAGGGTTTTCATGAGTAAGATGGTTTTCATGAGCTTCTATGTGTAGACACATATAAAATGAACTAGTTACGAGAGATAGAAAGAACTATACCCAAAACTAGTTCTTCTTTAGACTTTGGCTTCCAAGTTCTTCAATGCTATGAGCTCCAATCAAAGTCTTCTTCTTCAAGATTGTTGTGATCTTGAAGTACATTCCTCAAGCTTGATCTTAGGTCTTCAAGTTTTCAAGAATCATCAACTTATCTTAGCACCACTTGAGATCTTTCTTCTTCATCCTCTTCAAGATTCTTCTTTCTTGATCAACTTCAATGTAGCATCAAGAACCTTTCTTTGTTGAACATCCTTCTTTGAATGACTTCTTGTTAGGCAACAACAGTCTTCTATTACTTCAAGAGTCTATTCCATTCTCATCTTCATCAATGTAAGTGTGAGATATAGATTTGGCTACAAAACACAAACTCACACAAACATTAGAACTTCTCAATGTTCTTTATCATCAAAACTAGAATAAGACCTCCGGGCTAACAAACACTGTTCAATTTTGCTTCTAATTTTGTTGTGAAATTAAAATAGTTCATTTTATAGTTTAATATGTAGAGAGGTTGGTGCACAAAAGAGAAGTTCTTTTGCAATATTGGACTCGATATTGTTTAATATGTACACTACTGGGATGGGGATTTGCAGTCTAAAATACTGAATTGGATAAAAATGGAGGATATTTTCAACAAACAATATATACTGGTGCCTATTGCAAAGTGGTATGTTTTTTCTTGTGAATAATCTTGGATTATTACTTTTATTTGGCATTATGAATATCTAATTTGATTCTGTTATGATTACTTAGGGGTGTGTTTGTTTCTTGGAATTGGAATTCTAATTCTATGAAATTCCATGGAATTTTTAGAAATTGGAATTCTATGGTTTTCCAATTCCATGGAATTCCAAGAATGGGAATCCTAAGAAATTTCAATTCCAAATAATTGAATTTCTTTGTTTGGTAAATCTACGGAATTGATGTGGAATTCAATTCTAATTTTAATTTATTTGTTTGAAACACCAAAAAATCATATAATTAAAAATAAAATGAAAAAAATGCATCTAGTGTAAAAAGGCTAATATTCTCATAATACAAATAGCCAAAGTACATTTGAAGTAAAATGACAAAAATACCATTGTTAAAAGAATTATCGGTGAAAATAATGGAAATATTTTTTGTTGCAAAATTAAAAGAACATTCATAGTGCTAAATAAAATCTTAATAATATGAATTGAATAAAATACCGTTGAAAAACGAAAATATTTTTTGATGAAAAATGACGAAAATACCCCTAGTAGAAAATAACGAAATTTTTCGAATATAAAAAATGATGAAAATTCATACTAAAGTTAAAAATATATCAATTTGCGTAATATGAAGAAAAATTTTATGTTTTAATTTTATAAAAAATGCATTCGTTGCAAAATGACAAAAATGCATTTGTTAAAGGGGAATTAGCTCATTGTGCATAATAACGAATATGTACTTGATAAAAGATTAATAAATCACAAAATGATGAAAATACTCTGATGAAAATGAAGAAAATAACCTTTGCCCATTGGTTTAGAATGGAGAAAATGCCCATTTTTCCAAAATGACAAAAATACCCTTATTGTAAAATTTTCATTTATTAAAAAGCGAATGGTAATTTTTTCATTTTCATCATGGTTATTCTTTTTTTATTTGGTGTAAATGACATTTCTATTATTTTGCAACAAGTGTATTTTCGTCATTTTACATCTATAATATTTTAGGCATTTCACGTAAACGAATTTTTATAATTTTTTATAAGGCTAATTTTGTCATGTATTTTTTTCATTTTATTCAATGTTAATTTTGTCATTTTGCACAAGAGGCATTTTCCCATTTTTTTATAGGAGCGTTGTTTTTGCATTAAGGGCATTTTCCTCATTTTACGCCAAAGTATTTTCGTCATTTTTAATCATATGAATTTTAAGCTATTTGAACCAAATGATTTTTTTTTCATTTTGCGCGATAGTATTTTCATCATTTTGAGACGAGGGTATTTTCGTCATTTTGCGTCAAGAGTATTTTCGTAATTTTTTATCATGGATGTCTTGGTGATTTTATGGCATGTATGTTGTTTTGTGCCAAGGGTATTAATGTAATTTTGCACTAACGGTATTTTTCGACATTGTACAAAGGGTATTTTGTCATTTAAATGAATAACATTAGCTATTTTAAATTAAGGGTACTTTAGTCATTTTGTACTAGGGGTGTTTTATCGTTTTACAATGACGGTAATTTGGCAATTTTATATATATTTATTTATGAGAGAGTATGCATGATATATTTATAACCTACAACAAATCTTGTGGAATAGGAATTCAAATTCTTTGATTATAAAATGGAATTGACGGTCCAATTCCAAAATTTTGTAGATAGCCAAACAAGAAAATTGGAATTGAAAAACCAATTTCAATTCCAAATCTCCAATTCCATGGAAACAAACACACCCTCAAGTGTCATTGGTTTCTATTGATCCTTTGTAATTTCAATGAGAACTGGGAAAGAGTTGTCAATGCATGTTATTGTTAGATTCCCTCCAGGTTCCTGCTAATCCAATTGAGCCATTAATAAGGGAGTAAGTTAAAATGTTTTAATTATATGACTTAGTTAAATTTAAGCGAATTATTATTTTTAAGGCGTGACTCTTCTGAAATACCTAAGGTGTGTTTGTTTCTTATAATTGGTTTTGGAATTGGAAATTCATGGAATTACAAGAAATTGGAACTCTAAGGTTTTCCAATTCTATGAAATTCCAAGAACTGGAATCCTAAGAAATTCCAATTCTAAATAATTGAATTCATTTGTTTGGTAAAACTACGGAATTGATGTGGAATTCAATTCTAATTCTAATTTATTTGTTTGAAACACCAAAAAATCATATAATTAAAAATAAAATGAAAAAAATGCATCTAGTATGAAAATGCTAATATTCTTCCAATACAAATAGCTAAAGTACATTTGAAGTAAAATGACAAAAATACCCTTGATAAAAGAATTATCGGTGTAAAATAATGGAAACATATTTTGTTGCAAAATTAAAAGAATATTCATTGTTTTTAATAAAATATTTATAGTATGAATTGGATAAAATACTATTGAAAGACAAAAATATTTTTTATGGAAAATGACAAAAATACCCCTAGTAGAAAATGACGAAATTTTTCGGGTATAAAAATGATGAAAATTCCTACTAAAGTTAAAAATATATCAATTTGCGTAATATGAAGAAAAATTTTATGTTCTAATTTTATAAAAAATGCATTCGTTGCAAAATGACAAAAATGCATTTGTTAAAGGGGAATTAGCTCATTGTGCATAATAACGAATATGTATTTGATAAAAGATGAATAAATAAAAAATTGATGAAAATGAAGAAAATAACCTTTGCCCATTGGTTTAGAATGGAGAAAGTGCCCATTTTTTGAAATGACAAAAATACCCTTATTGTAAATTTTTTATTTTATTTTAAAATGAGTTGTAATTTTTTCATTTTTATCATGGTTATTCTTTTTCATTTGGTATGAATGACATTTCTATTATTTCTCAACAAGTG
The DNA here is from genome assembly GCA_026122235.1 of Vinca minor. NCBI lineage: Eukaryota > Viridiplantae > Streptophyta > Magnoliopsida > Gentianales > Apocynaceae > Vinca > Vinca minor. The sequence continues at coordinate 1,804,302 of JAOCZM010000226.1, forward strand.
TATTTTCGCCATTTTACACCGATAATATTTTAGGAATTTCAAGTAAACGAATTTTTTATAAAGGCTAATTTTGTCATTTTTTGTTAAAAGAAAATTTTAATTTTATTCAAAGTTAATTTTGTCATTTTTAACAAGAGGCATTTTCCCATTTTTTATGGGAGCGTTTTTTTTTGCATTAAGGGCATTTTCGTCATTTTTCATCAAAAAAATTGAGTAATTTTTAATCATATGAATTTTAAGCTATTTGAGCCAAAGGTAATTTTTTTCCATTTTGCGCGAAAGTATTTTTCATCATTTTGCGTCAGGGTATTTTCGTCATCTTGCGTCAAGAGTATTTTCGTAATTTTTACCATGGATGTTTTGTTGATTTTATGTTATGTATGTTTGTGATTTTTATAAAAAAAATCATTGTTTTGTGTCGAGTGTATTATTTTAATTTTACACTAATGGTATTTTTCGACATCGTACAAATGATATTTTTGTTATTTTATATTAATGACACTTTAGTCATTTTGTACTATGGGTGTTTTGTCATTTTACAATAAGGGTAATTTGGTCATTTTATATATATTTATTTATGAGAGAGAAAATAACTTGTATGTATGATATATTTATAACCTACAATAAATATTGTGGAATTGGAATTCAAATTCTTTGATTATAAAATGGAATTGATTTTGTGGAATTGAGGGTTGGAATTCCAATTCCAAAATTTTGTTGAGAGCCAGCCAAACAAGAGAATTGGAATTTCAATTCCATTTCCATGATTTTGTTGATAGCAAAACCAAAAAAATTGGAATTGGAAAACCAATTCCAAAGCTCCAATTCCATGGAAACAAACACACCTTAAGGGTGAACCTAAGATGTGGTGAATTAGGTTCTAAAACCGTTTTCGCTCTTCTAAACAAATCTTCACCTATGTGATCAATAAGATAACAATTATGTTGATTAAGCACAATGAGGTGAGATAATGGAGGGAGAGCTTAGGTCACTAGTATGTTTGATATAAGGTTGGAATACCTCAAGAGGATGATGATGAGCAAAGTATGATAAGCAAAGATGCCACAAGAAATACTATAACCAATGATGCCATATGTAAAGCTTGTAAGATCAAATAATACAAGTCATATGGCAATGACCAAGAAGATACACTATACAAGAATGCTAACTCAAGTAGAACAATTATAACTCATACAAACAAGTTCATGTAACACATAGACAAGGTTAATACAAGACAAGAACTTGAATGTAAGGAATAAGAGTTAGAGAGAGCAAACACAATGATTTATAGTTGTTCGATCCTCAATGATATACATCCACTAGCTTGATTTGTGAGTACATATACGAAAGGATAAAACCAACTAATGGTACTCTTTTATGTACCAATCAACCTTCAACACCATTGGGATCACCTTCTCTAATCTAGTATACGAAGTGAGGAGGTTTTACGAACATATCAACCGTACTTACCTTTCGGATTAACCACTCACTATAGTTCCTACAATTACAAGAAAGATATTTTCCTCAACAAAGAAGAATATACAATTTAGCTTAATACACAAATTCATTAAAGAATTGGATAATACAATTGAAAACTCTAACCAATTTTGAGAATAGAAGACTATGAATATGAAGCTCTAGCTCAAAATGAAGTATTTTGAGAAAGATTTAAAGAATTAAACTCTTTAAAGTGCTTGAATGCTTGTTTAAAGTATCTAACTTAAAGGCCCTCTTATGTCTTGGTTAGTTCTAAAAAATCATCTTTTGAGGCTTTTATAGAACCCAAAACGCCAAGTATTAAATGCTGCAACGACTAGTTTATGCATGTGACAAGACAACTTCGGTTGACCAACCTGGCTATCAAGTCGTCTGAGGTTCGTCCGGGCAGAATACAAAAGCCTGATGGAATCATGCGGTCGACCGGAGCAAAGGCCTACTAGCTTAGAGCATAGGTCGGTCGTTCCAGCTAGCCGTTGGAGTTTAAGAACATTCAAAAGAGACTGGGCACAAATTTTCACTTCCGCCGACCTTCCACACAGGTCGGTCGACTGACCTTCATCAGGTCATCCGAGCTTTGAGTCTCAATCGACCTAGGTGAAGGTCCAAAGTGGATTTTCCACTAAGTCACATTTCTAATGTTCTCCAACTCATGCCAAAATTGTTTTAAAAAGTCTTTTAAACATGTTTACGATCAAAGGTAGGTCAAACACTATAATATACATTTTCCAAAAAAATTTCAAGATCAAATCAATTTAATAAGGAAGGTTTTGAAATCATGCAAGAGCTTCATACGCTTAAACGATATTCTCAAAATAGATTAATCACAAGACTAATCTTCAAAGGTCTCAAGTCTTCAAAATGTTTATCACCTTCTTTAAGCTTCACTTGAGACCATGTTCATTAACCTCTTCGTGTGATGAAATCCTTTTGAATCCTTCTAAGATGTAAAATCATTGACTTCATCACTTCATGGTTAGGCTCCTACATCAAGATCATCTTCATTTGAGATTGAGTAGTTCTTAACTTCTTGAATTTCCTTCTTTGAAACTTCATTGTAACAACCTCCAAGGTATTGATGTGTATATATGAAAGCATGTACCAAGGGGTTTTACTTTTCATAGATTCTTCAAAAGAGAAGCAGAGCTTGAACCTTTCAATGTCCAAAATATCATCACTTGGAACATTCCCGGAATTATCAAAGTGCCTAATTGAGTCCAACTCAAATCTAATCCCAAGCATTTCGCTAAACATAGCCTCTGAGAAGCTAAATTCCAAATTCCCAGCCCGAGAAGTCCACCAATACATACCATATTCCCTTAAATTTGCTCCGAATTCATAAATGGCTAAAGGATAAATTTCACAAGTGTGCGAGAAAAGGGGTAACCAACCCATGTCTATGAAGTACTCAACAACTTCTTGCAAAGGGCCATTGTACATATCACTAGACATGGTATACCCATGAATAATACCTCTCCTATTTTCAACTAATGATTCAAACTTAGGTCTAACTTCCTCATCATAGAATTTATCATTAAATTTTCTAGTTGAATAGGGGGGAAATTCACCTTGATATTGTGAAGGAGGAGATGGCATTTGAAAATCATCATCAGACTTCGTTTCTTCATTGGAGTTGATCACCTTATTTGATTTCTCTCTCTCTCTCTCTCTCTCTCTCTCTCTCTCTCTCTCTCTCTCTCTCTCAGTTAACCATTCTTTTTATATTGACCTTCTTTGGAGCGGGTTGAACCGGTTCTCTAATGGTTAGAGGTTGTTCAAGAGGTCTTTTGGTGGGGGTTTTCTTCTTTGAGGGAGTTTTCTTGGGTTGATTTTTGGAAGATTTTAATGGTGGTTTGGAGGTTTGATTTGTCTTCATTTTGTTATGAATAGAAGAAATATGGAGGGAATTGGAGTTTAGAATGATATAGACTTTGAATATGAGGATTATAGGTGAAAGGGTTTGAGAGAGTTTGAAGTAGGGAAATATTAATTTTGAAATTTTGAACAGAAAACCCTTGATTTCTACTAAATCACGACACTTCGGTCGACCGGAGGTCTTATCCGGTCGCCCACCCTCATCCAATTAAAATTGAATTTCTTTATGTTCAAATTTCGGACGACCGATGAGGGATGTCGGTTGACCGAGGTACCTTGTTACTGATAGCCATTCTGCTTAGGTCGACCAGTAGTTTGTTGCGGTCGACCGGGATACCTTTCTTTTGGCGGAGGCATTTAACCATTTCTACGGTCGACCGATGCCTTGTCCGGTCAGTCGGTGTTCCCCAGTTTCCTGCAAAACAATTCAATTTTTAGGTCTTTTTTCAACCCAAATTGACTTTGCACCTCTTTCTATTCTTTTCTTATTAATGCAACAAGTAGCACGATGACCACATTTACCACAATAAGAGCAATTAGCAATTAGCATAGTGGCATGTGATGTTCTAGCATTAAAAAAAGTCGAGTGTGCAATAATATGTGTGTGCTTGTGCTCTATACAATTTCTAGCAATATGAGCATGAGAAGCAATAAGCACATTACCAAGGATATCTTTAGCACATGTACACTTATCAACATAAGTGGTTAACACATCAAAATTGTGCTTTAAGATATTATGCTCAACAAGTTTAGATTCTACATTTTGCACCTTGTCAAGCAACTCTTGGTTTTCAAGAGACATAGCATTTAAAGATAAAAGCGCATTCTCTTTTTCATTTGATATGATGTGAAAGGAGGTAAGAAGACTATCATACTCTACTTGCATTTTAAAATTTTCATTTAGTGAGAAAGCAAGTTCATATTTAGCGATCTTGTTCTTCTTAGCTAATCTTTTCATTTCATCATATAAATCATTAAAGAGCACATAAAGATCCTCCTCATTCACATAGTCAAGATCAAGGGAAGGATTAGATTGTACCTCATTGCCTATAGATTTATGACTTTTATTTTCACGTTGATCTTCATCAAAGAGACCAATGAGGCATAAATTTTGGCTTTGATCTTGAACTTTTCCTTCTTGGGAGGAGGTTGTCCTTTGATTTCTTCTTCATTCCATTTTAGCATTTGATGCATTGGAAGCAATTTTCTTTTGGTTTGTGAAGTCATCGTTGACATTTTCCTTGTTGTCCTTTGATGATATCTTTTCAAACTTGTTGTCCTTGGCACATGACTCTTTGCTTGGAGTCTTAGCTTTACTTTGCCATTCCTTGGGGTTCATTTCTTTGATTAGAGATCTATCTCTCTTGGAACCTACAAGGGAAACTTGAGAACCACATGGTACGTACATTTTGCAAAGGTCCTACATTGTTAGAGCATTTTCTCAAGTGGCAAGTGTGTACAATATGATAAACATTAATAATATTACAAGTACAAGGATTATTCTCATTAGATGAGAAGTAAGAGCAAGAATCATCCAATCTTGTGATGTTGCATATTTTAGATACCCTAGCAAGAGGAACATCAAACGAATGAAGCTCTTGCAATAAGTTATCTCCATGTGAAGGATCACTAAAATAACATGATGCAACATCAGCAAGAGTACAAGTAATAGCATCAATCTTACTTCTCATACTATTTATAACATCAATAACAAAGTTATGAGAAAGTGAAGTTGATACCTTTGTACCCTTACCAAGCGATGATGATTGTAGTTTACCATTGAAGTTTTGATCATCACTTGTAGTAGAGGATCTTGGTACCTTGAGTATATTTGCCATTGAAGGTTGAGGATACCAATTGCTATGGAGTGTTTGTGATTTCTTTCCCTCTGAACATCTCCATTTCAAGTCTTCATGCTTCAAGCCACTTCTCTTTGAATTTATTTCTTAGAAGCTTAGTGGCAATCTTTTTCTCTTCCTTTTGCAAGATGATTGATCTTCATTATCTCCATCATAATTGGGTTCCATTTGAAGATCATCATCTTGTGCTTCCATCTTCTTTTCTTTCTCATCTTGTGAAGGCTCAATTTGAATAACTTTTGAGCTCAATGAGGATTGACCATTGTTTTCTACTTGATCACACTTCATGATTGTATCAAGATTTTAAAATGTGATTGATATGTCCTACATATCTTCACAAGATTGAGTCCCCAACTCTAGAATCCTACATTTGGCTTTCCACTTCAACTTCCCTTTTGTATGATGCTCCAAGCATATTCATCACCTGCTAAATACTCTTAGAGCCATTGGATGAAGATCATTTAGATCTAATGGCTGTAAAGCAACGCATGTCATATGAGCTATCCACACTAAGGTGTTCATGGTTCGGGTTGGTTCGGTTTTACAGATTTTTTAAACCAAATTGAAATATTCGGTTTGAAAATTTTGAAATCAATCCAATCCATTTAAAATCTCAAACCGATGCATTCGGTTTGTATCGGTTTGGTTTGGTTTGGTTGTTCGGTTTCTGAGAGATACAAAATATATTGATTAAAAATTTAAAATACAAATATTTTTTTTATATAATTACTTAACTTCTAAAAATATAAAGAAATAAGACTATTCTTCTCACAAGTTAAACACAATAAAAAATAAAATAATGAAACATAAATTCTTAATTCTTGAACTTCAATATAAAGTAAAAATAAAATAATTTTTTTATATATAATTACCTAGCTACTAAAAATATAAAGAAATATGTCTATTATTTTTCACAAGTTAAACACAACCAAAAAAAAAAAAAAGCAAATTAATGAAATATAAATTCTTGAACTTCAAACAAATTACTGAAAAATTATCCTACGAGGAAAAAACAAAAATTTCAAAAATTACACCATTATTAGTTTCAAAGTAAAATAAAAACTTCAGGTGAATCTAAAACCACATACAACATATAGCTCTTCAATTTATTACTTTAGCACTTGAAGAGTTTGTTTGTCATGGTATAAATAAAAAGTTCAATATGTTTTGTTACAAAATAATTCTTTTCAATTGATTACTTTACCACTTTAAGAGTTTGTTTGTCAAGGTATAAATAAGAATTTTTTTTTTTTTTTTTACGCCCGTTGGGCGATGCTCCATGAGCGGGGAGATAGAACTGCCTAACCAGAGGAGGAGAGAGTAACCCTAGAAAGGGAGTCAAATTAAAGCATGCTCCATGCGCGGGGAGGGTATCAAACCCACGACCGTGAGGCCCTTGTTCCACTGGGCTAAGGGACCTTTTGATTATAAATAAGAAGTTCAATATGTTTTATTAACAAATAATTCTTTATATATATATATTCGGTTTGGATTATAAAAAAAATTAATCCAAATCTAAAGTTCGGTTTTAATTTAGTCCAAACCGAAACCAATCCCATGCACCTCTCAAACCGAAAATTCGGTTTGAATTGGTTTGGTTTGGTCGATTTCTGTTTTTCATGAACACCCCTAGTCCACACCCAATTCGAGAGCCTTCACTTCTTTCAATGGAGAATTCCATTATAGACAGTTGAAAATCACAATTTTTTTGGTCCAAGTTTTATGGTTTTCAACTATGGATAAATCCATAAAATAGAGATGGAGTACACTATTTTCTCCCCTATCTCCATTTTTTTAGATATAATGTATCTCCATATTCCGATTTAATTTCTCTCCAAGGAGCTTTTTTTTAACATAAATTTTCTTGTCCAAGTTTTATGGTTTGCAGCCATGGATAAATCCCTAAAAGAGAGATGGAATACTTAATGTTCATTTACAGTCGTTAATTATGTTTCTTACCATTGTTTGTTGTGTATCTTACAACTATTAGAGAATATGTGTCTTACATGTATTAGACACACATCTTACATCTAGTTGTAAGATGTGTGTCCAATAGTTGTAAGCTCCACTCTTACAGCTGTTAGAAAAACATCTAACATCTTTTAGACACATAATATTTAAATTTTAAAAAACAAATTACAACTTTAAAAAAACTTACCAGCACAAAATGCATAATAAACAAAAATGGTCGTTAGATATGTGGGGTTTTTTAATGTGGCTTTATTTTCTATAATATTTTTATTCATATCAACCCAATGTTTATAACCGGAATAGATCTGCACTATTTGATTCTTGGCTGTCATTTTTGAAAGATTTATTTTTCACAATTTTTTTGTTGATGTCTCCTACATGTTTATAACCTGTAGAAACTTGAACTATTTGATTTTTGGGGGTAATTTGGTATGAAATTGTGAAAAAATCAAATAGAACAATAGCTATTAGATCTGTGAGATTTTTTAATTTTTGGAAGGTTATAGATTGATGAATGTTATGGATGAAGGTTAAAATAGACACTAATAGAGGTCGGTTATGAATTAATGGTGAGTTATGGTTTAAATCGTGGGTTTACAGTAATGGAAGAAGGTGGTAAACGTGGTACCTGTTTTGAAAAGTTATCAAAATAATTTGAGCGGCTAACTGATAAGATAAAGGAAGAAAATGTACAATTATCCAGTGTGACAGCCCTAAATGTGGCTAGTAAATGATCTGCGTGTTTTTGGCCCTTAGACGTAATCCGTCTTCATCCAATTCCTTTTGTTGTGTTCAGAAGGTGCTGAACAATAGAGTGTTCAACACCCTAGCCGAGTCTATTAATTGCAAAACGGCTGGGCGGTTGCCCCATGAAGGGGAGAGAGAACTGCCTCACAAGAGGAGGAAATAGCCCTAGAAAGGGAGACATTTTTAAGCTTGCCCCATGTATGGGGCAAAAAATCCTTTGTCCCCATTCGTGTATGTCCCCGTGTCCCCAACCAATCACAATTCACCATGTGTATATATAATTGAAACAAATATTTATATAATAAATTCTGATTGGTTAGGGACACGGGGACATACACGGACGAGGACAGAGGATTTTCACCCCATGTATGGGGAGGGTGTCGAACTCGGGACCTTTCGGTCACGAGTCGAGGCTTGCCCTGTTGGAGAAATTGGTTTTCTCTATAAATTAAAGTATAATTAATGTGTCGTGAGGACATATTTGAGCTAATATATTTATATGTTACACCTCTCGGTTTTGAATGTTATTGAGTTTATCACGAAGTGGGTTGCGCAAGCTTCGTGATGATATATAACATGTGAGAAAACCAATTCTTGGTGTGAATGATAAATTGGTATAAAGTGGGGTGGATGAAATGTGGTAAATGGATTTTTAAACACACATCCCACATGGGAAACCTTTGGAAGAGCTTTTCACTTTATAAGGAAAAATGGTTCAAATGGGTTTAAATTGTATTACCACTATTATGCCTCAAGTGATAACTTCGTGTGCGCCCGCGCAGGGGGGTGCAGACGGAAGGTTTGTTGATACCAAATTAGCTTGAACTTGTGTGCAGGCGCGACCCGCGTACACGAATGCCGGACAAAAACCCCGCGGGACTGATCAGCCAAGTTTTTGCTACTTGTTTGAATTCGTTTTTGGAATTCAAAAATTTTATGTAATGAGAATTCATCTCACAATGAATTTCGAGACCGTAATATGACCGAGGGCTTAATGGTGGTGTAATTTTAAAATCCGAAACTGCTATTGTAAATGACTGAGTAATGCCATTACAGTTACATTTCAGATTTGGGAGCCTATATAAGGCAGCTTTGCACTGCCAGAGAACTTACCCCGAAATATATATTTTTCCTTCTCCTCTCTGCTGTTTTTCCCCCTGCATTTGCATCCTATTTCAGAGTTCATTCTGTTACCAAAAACGATTCGAAGGTTCTGCTACTCTTGCTTCACAGAAGCAGAAAGTGTTTGGGCGTTGTACCTTGGGAGTTCAGTGTTCAAGACATCCAGAAGCTGATAAAAGGCCGAACATATTGAACTTAAGTGGAAGCGATTAACTGCTATATCGTCCAGGATTCTAATCCAAACTGGTTAAGGTTTCAGTATTGTTTTTATTTTTTCTGTCCAGAAAATTAGTTTAAAACCAGTGCAGATTTTATTTTATTTTTTTCTGTCCAGAAAATTATTTTTCCAGTGCAGAATTTCTGTCTAGAAATTATTCTTCGATGCGTGAAATTTATGTCCGTAAATTAATATATTATTTATGTGTTTAATTTTTATGTTGCTGTTTCTGCTGATTAATTACTAACTAGTGTTCTGTTTTTTTTATTATAGAAATGGCAAACACTGAAAATCAAACTGCTGCAACTGATATTGGCACTGGTTCCGGAAACGTTCCGGTTGGAGTTCCGACTAATGTGGTTCCTCCTTTCGGTAATGAGACCGTATTTCCTCCTTTTGTGGCTGCCATGCCATGCCAAACCGACCAATTCATTTTGGTCAGTTTGACAAACCCAAGAAGTTTAAGGGTGGCAACAACTTTAAGTTGTGGAAAGAAAAAATTATGTTTTTTCTGACCACTCAACATCAGATTCGGTTTATCATTGAGGATAAACCGGTGGAGGACAGTAATGATCCTCAATCTGAAACCACGGTACGAGCGTGGCTAAGTGTTGACTACCTTTGTCGGCACAGTATATTAATGAATTTAGATGATTCCCTTTATCAGTCGTACTATGAAAAAAATACAGCAAAAGATTTATGGGAATCTCTATTGAAAAAATATACTGTGGATGATGCGGGGTCCAAAAAGTTTATAGCCGCTCGGTTACATGATTTCAGAATGGTGGATGGAAAATCTGTTCTTGAACAGAGTGGAGAGCTTCAAAAGATATATCATGATCTTGCCGCTAAGGGCATGGGAATCAACGACTCTTTACAAGTCGCGTTGTTGATTGAGAAGCTCCCTCATTCTTAGGATTATTTCAAGCATTACCTGAAACACAAGAAGAAGGAAATGACTTTGGAAGATCTGATGTTGAAACTGAGAATTGAACAGGACTCTAGAAAGATGAGTAAGAAGCCTAGTAGCTCTGTTGCTAAGGCAAATGTAGTTGAGACAGAAAACTCAAGGACTAATGCTAAGAGAAAGCGTCCAAATGAGTCAAAGGTTTCAAACTCAAAGTTTACTGGAACCTTCTATGTGTGTGGTAAACCTAACCACAAAGCTAAGGATTGCCGTAGTCGAGTTGCGGTAAATAACAAGAACAAGAGAAATCCTGGTGCTGGGAATAAGAACCAGAATCAGAAGGTTGCCCAAGTTAATGTTGCAGAAGATGGTAGACTGGGCTCTGGAATAGAAGACATGCATCTGGTTGCTGTCATTTCAGAGGTAAATTTTGTTGGAGGCAACCAAAAAGAGTGGTTTGTTGATACGGGGGCCACTCGTCACACCTGTACTAATAAGTGGATGTTCAAGACATACCAAGCTGTAGAAGATGAAGTCTGATGTATGGGGAACTCCGCGACCTCCAAAGTGGAGGGAAAGGGCACTGTTGTCCTAAAAATGACATCGGGAAAGGAGGTGATTCTGATTGATGTGTGCCATGTGCCAGAGATCCGAAGAACCTCATTTCGGGAATAGTGCTAAACAACAAAGGTTTTAGACTTGTTTTTGAAGCAAACAAGTTTATTCTTACCAAGAGTGGTGCCTTTGTGGGGAAAGGGTATTTAGCTGGTAGTTTATTTAAAATGAATGTAATGACTGTACTACCATGTACTGAGCCAATTGGCGTTAATGTAACTGAGGCTTCCACTAGCTCAGCTGGGAAAATTTCCCAAGAGGCTAATAAAGATGTTAAATTTGCTTATTTTGTTGAGTCTTTTAATTTATGGCATGATAGACTAGGTCACGTAAATATTAAAAGTATACAAAAGTTAGTTTCATTAAACTTACTTCCAAAATTTAACATTGATAAAAATTACAAGTGTGAGACTTGTATTGAGTCAAAGCTAGCTAAATCCTCTTTCCATTCAATTGAAAGAAGTTCAGAACCGTTAGACTTAATTCGCGCTGATGTTTGTGATTTAAAATATGTGCAATCAAGAGGCGGTAAAAGTTACTTCATCACTTTTATTGACGATTGCACAAGATTTTTATATGTTTACTTAATGAGAAGTAAAGACGAAGCAATAACTATGTTTAGCCATTATAAAGATGAAGTTGAAAATCAACTTGGCAAGAAAATTAAAAGGCTAAGAAGTGATAGGGGTGGAGAATATGAATCTCCATTTGCACAGTTGTGCGCTGAAAGTGGCATAATTCATCAAACAAATGCGCCCTATACTCCAGAACAAAATGGAATAGCATAGCGCAAAACAGAACTCTTAAAGAGATGATGAATGCAATGCTAATAAGTTCTGGCTCACCCCAGATTTTGTGGGGGAAGCTTTGCTTTCCGCAAATCACATCCTAAACAGACTACCACATAAGAGACTAGATAAAACTCCTTATGAATTATGGAAAGGTCACGCACCTTCTTATAAGTTTATAAAAGTTTGGGGATGTCTAGCAAAGGTTCCAATTCCACCCCCTAAGAGGACGAGAATAGGACCTAAAACGGTAGATTGTGTGTTTATAGGATATGCACAGGATAGTAGTGCTTATAGATTTTTAGTGCACAAATCAGATAACTCTGAAGTGCATGTAAATACAATTATTGAGGCTAGGGATGCTTCCTTCTTTGAGGGGATTTTTCCTTACATTAAGCATTCGAGCTTAGACCCTAAAAACAATCATGTTGAGAAGATTGTAGGGGAAAAAGAACTTCAAGAAGAAGTTGAAGAACCCAAACATAGCAAAAGAGCTAGAAGGGAAAAGTCATTTGGTCCAGATTTCCTAACTTATTTGTTAGAAAATGATCCTTTGACTTTTAGATAAGCAATTACTTCTCCAGATTCAGACTTATAGAAAGAAGCAATTGATAGTGAAATAAATTCAATTCTTCAAAACCATACATGGGAACTTGTGGAACTTCCACCAGGTTGTAAAGCATTAGGTCACAAGTGGATCTTTAAAAGAAAGATGAGACCTGATGGTACAATTGACAAGTACAAGGCAAGACTTGTAATTAAAGGATACAGACAAACTGAGGGTGTTGATTATTTTGACACTTATGCCCCTGTATCTAGAAAAACATCAATCAGGCAAATTATTGTTTTTGCAGCCTTGTTTGATTTGGAGATCCATCAAATGGATGTGAAAACAGCTTTTCTTAACGGAGAACTGGAAGAAGAAATATATATGGAACAACCTGAAGGTTATGTTGTTCCAGGCCAAGAAAAATAAGGTGTGTAGACTTGTCAAATCAATGTATGGATTAAAACAAGCACCTAAACAATGGCATGAGAAATTTGATAGTGTAATGCTATCAATTGGTTTTCAAATAAACCAGAGTGATAAATGTGTATACGTGAAAGGAAGAAAAGACGATTATGTAATAGTTTGTCTCTACGTAGATGACATGATTATTATTGGTAACAAAGAAAATATTAAAGTTACCAAGAAATTGTTGTCGCAAAACTTCGATATGAAGGATATGGGACATGCTGATGTAATACTTGGAATGAAAATTACCAAAACATCATATGGATATTCACTTTCTCAAAGTCATTATATTGGAAAAATATTAGACAAATTTGATAAAGGAAGTGATTTAATTGTGATAACACCTATGGAAGTAGGTTCTAATCTTCACAAGAATCGTGGAGAAGGTGTGCGATAGCTTGAATATTCTAGGATCATAGGCAGTCTAATGTATCTCATGGACTGCACTAGAGACTAGATATTACAAACTCAGTCAATAGACTGGCGAGATATACAAGTAATCCCAGTTATGAGCACAGGAAATCGTTAGTTAGAGTACTTAGATATATAAGATACACTAAAGATACACTCCTAACTATGGATTATTTTATACAAGATATCTAGTTGTACTTGAAGGATACACTGATGCAAATTGGATAGCAGATTCCAAAAATATAAAAAATCCACAAGCGGATGCATTTTTGTATTTGGAGGTGCGGCGGTTTCATGGAAATCATGCAAACAAACTTGTATTGCGAGATCAACTATGGAATCAGAATTCATAGCTATGGATCTAGTAGGCGAAGAGGCCGAATAGTTACGTGGATTTTTGGGAGATGTTCCAATGTTTTCAAAACCAATGCCACCAGTTAGCTTACATTGTGATAGCATGTCAGCTATTGGTAGGGCAACGAATAATGTGTATAATGAGAAATCTAGACATATACGTCGTAGACATAAATCCGTAAAGAAACTTTTGAAAACCGGTGTTATAGTTTTGGATTTTGTGAGATCCAAAGAAAATATAGCGGACCCATTAACAAAAGGTCTAACGAGAGATCTTGTTGAGATTTCATCGAGGGGAATGGGGCTGAAGCCCGTAAAATTGAATACCACTCATGATGGCAACTCTACCTGAATTGTAAAGCCCAATTGCAGGTTGAAATGGACAACCGAATTGTGGGGGGAGTCGAACAAAGTGAAGGGATTCATGGGCGGAAACTCGTTCCAAACACCCATGGATCCTCCCCTGATGGATCCGCTTATATGAAACAATTCGAAAACAGCGGTAAAAACTTACAATTTTTCGGATTCAAGAAGCTACTTCTTGAATAGAGGATGACGATTCTTGGAAGTTTTCTTTTCACCAACGGAATTCCCTTTATGGAATTTCCCTCTACCCAGTATCCACGCGACGAAACAATCGGTGATTGCTAGCTCTTCGTCTTTACGAAGTTCGGGAATTTAGAGAGAAAAGGGAAAAGCAGAAGAAAACGTTTTTTTTCCTTTTAGTATTGGTATTTCGGCTGAATGATTTAATCTGCTAGGTTTTAGGCTAAGAGATGTTATATAGAGTGTGGGAGTTTGTTCCCAGAACAACTCCCACGTCTATTCAACTTCTCTCGGCTGTGGGAGACTCTGACTCCCACGTCCCCTAGACTCTGCTGGTAGTGGGAGTCTTTATCGGGAAAAACAACTCCCACTTAATCCCAACTATAGTTAAATACCAAAATTGCCCCTATCTCTAATTCGAATAATAAACACTTTATTGTTTTCAGAAAAAACAAAAGTCAGATACAATGAACCTAGACACATTCTAGATTCATTGAATCTGGACATGAAGCTTGTTAGCTCGTCTATGCATGTGACCCTGTAGGTTCATATCACAATGGCAATGAAAACACACTTAGTAGTAGTGTGAGTTCATAAGTCACAAGCGGCCCCCTAGCAGGGACATTGTGACTACCCAAGGTGAATGAATTTACAACGGAACCTATTGTCAATCCACTATTTAATCCCTTTGTCTCGCGATATCCCTAATTAAGCATAAGGCATGGTGGTCGTCACCCTTATTAAGCTTAATTGTATTTATGCTCGATCTCCGGGTAGATCTGTTTCGACAAATAGGATTTGATAACCACTTTATCAAATACATTTGAGCACGGCCATGCATTTAAACAGTCTTTCCCTATCGAGGGCCCATGGATATCTCTCTCTAATAATAGAGAGGGACAAATTCCTTACAATGTCTCTCACATTCAAGCTATGATAGGACACTACATCCGATCATCGATCGTATTGATTACTCTGTTACAAGTAACGTCCGATCGAGTCAAAATGTGGCTCCATTCATACTAGAATCAATGAAGACATAAGGTCTAAGGATTCAAAAAATAGTATTGAGGAATTAATACTTATGACTTAAGACCATGAAGTATTACTTCTCGACGGATCACGTCCAATACAATGTATCCCTAATATATTGCATCTATGATGTGATTTGTATCCATTACACTGATCAGTAAAACAAGATCATCAATCAACAATCATACTAGTTTTATTTCATAGTAATTAAGCATTACATAAAACTAGGGACTTCTAGAATAGTAATTACATAAGCTAATGAGTTTTACTATCAAATCACACATTTGATAATCAAAAGCAAAAATTAACTATTCAATTACATGCTCAAAAGATAATAAAACGCACAACATGTGCTAATGGTCCTAGGGCACTACTAACACAAAGCACTCGGGAAAAGAGTTCCCAGCTCATTCCTAAGGTGAAAGAGTGATAGACTTGTCCATTGGAGGATAAAGCGAAAGTTTTAAATGATCCTTATACGTATGACGTGAAGTATGACGAGGATACTACTAAATAAAAGATCACCTATATCGAATGTGAAGGGGGGTCACTTCTATGAGATAACTTCGGGGCTAAATCTCTAGAGCATTCGATGAACATTTGAAGGCGATCCAGGGGTCGAAATGGACAACAACGAAAGAATCGATTAACGAGTATAGAGAAATCGTTGTGTGAGTATCGTTGTCTAGGTACACACAAAACGCTCGAACAATTCAAGGCATCGCGTCCCACTCGGTTGGTAAGTGTATCCGATGGTATTTCACTAGTGGGAAGGTTCAAAGCTAACAACTACCTATCCCGATGCAACGAATTATCGCCGAACTCTTGCATTGCATTTCATGTGCATTTTTAAAAGATTTTTCATTCATGTGGGGATTGTTGGAGAAATTGGTTTTCTCTATAAATTAAAGTGTAATTAATGTGTCGTGAGGAAATATTTGAGCTAATATATTTATATGTTACACAGCTCGATTTTGAATGTTATTGAGTTTATCACGAAGTGGGTTGCGCAAGCTTCGTGATGATATATAACATGTGAGAAAACCAATTCTTGGTGTGAATGATAAATTGGTATAAAGTGGGGTGGATGAAATGTGGTAAATGGGGTTTTAAACACACATCCCACATGGGAAACCTTTGGAAGAGTTTTTCATTTTATAAGGAAAAATGGTTCAAATGGGTTTAAATTGTATTACCACTATTATGCCTCAAGCGATAACCTCGTGTGCGCCCGAGCAGGGGGTGCAAACGGAAGGTCTGTTGATACCAGATTAGCTTGAACTTGTGTGCAGGCGCGACCTGCGTACACGAATGCCGGACAAAAAAACTCGAGGGACTAATCAGCCAAGTTTTTGCTACTAGTTTGAATTCGATTCTGGAATTCAAAATTTTATATGCTAGTAATTCATCTCACAATGAATTCAGAGACTAGTAATGACTAGAGCTTAATGGTGGTGTAATTTTAAAATCCGAAACTGCTATTGTAAATGATTGAGTAATGCCATTACAGTTACATTTCAAATTTGGGAGCCTATATAAGGCAGCCTTGCACTGCCAGAGAACTTACCCCAAAAAATATATTTTTCCTTCTCCTCTCTGCTGTTTTTTTTTCCTACATTTGCATCCTATTTCAGAGTTCATTCTGTTACCAAAAGCGATTCGAAGGTTTTGCTACTCTTGCTTCACATACGCAGAAAGTGTTTGGGCGTTGTACTTTGGGAGTTCAGTGTCCAAGACATCCAGAGGCTGATAAAAGGCCGGACATATTGAACTTAAGGGGAAGCGGTTAACTGCTATCTCGTCCAGAATTCTAATCCAAACTGGTTAAGGTTTCATTATTGTTTTTATTTTTTCTGTCCAAAAAATTAGTTTAAAACCAGTGCAGATTTTATTTTATTTTTTCTTTCCAGAAAATTATATTTCCAGTGCAGAATTTTATTTTTCAGTGCAGAATTTCTGTCTAGAAATTATTTTTCAGTGCATAATTTATTTAATTTTCATTGCAGAATTTCTGTTCAGAAAGTATTAAAGCAGTGCAGTTTAATTATTAAAAACTTCTCAGTTCTTGTGGAGTAAAATCCAACATGCCCCACTGGGTTGCGGCCACTTTAACAAAAGCTTCAGCTATAATACACCGTTTTTGCGCACAACACTATTTGATTAGAATTTTTTTGTTTTCTTCAGCATTCTTCAAATCTTGCCGTTTTATAAAGAAAACTCAATGCTTTTACAATTAAAATAAAAACATGACCTCTTAATTTTAGTTCGCGCTAAATGGCTTTGAGATTATGGAAACCTGAAAAGCTTTCCCACTATCTATGACCAAAAAAGATATTTGCGTGAAAAATTTGAAAATCCCTCTATTTTGTTGTACCCTATCCATATTCCTCTACACATCTTCTCTTCCTTTCAGAAAAGAAGAGTAAAGGGAGCAATCAGAAGCCTTTTTCTAGCATTTTGTTTAATACTTAGTAAAAAAATAGTCTCAAAAAGTTGCGTATCAGATATTTTTTCTTTTCTTTGGTCTCAGTCTAATTCTGATTTTCGTGTTACTTTCCAATAAGTTTTTGCTTGCAATTTTGTTGTCTAATGCATATTTTTAGTTTTCTTGAAGTGGGTTATTTCTAATTTTCATTTCGTTGACATTGTATATTATCTCGAGCTTTCATTTATTTTATTTGACATTGTATATTTTTATTTATTTATTTCTTGAAGTGGGTTTTTTTAGAATTTCTTAAGCTGTTTGATTGAAAAAAGAGCAGAAAAATAAGCTTTCGATTTGGAAATGGGGATTTTTCAAAGTCAAATTGATACAGATTCAACAATTTGAAAAGGTGCTTCCATTTTCTCGAAGTATTATCGATAGATTGTTTTTTGAATTTTGTTTCCTGACACTTTTCTATTAAGATTTTGGGGTGTAGATGGTTGCGTGTGTATTTCAAGTGTCATAGACAAAAGAAAAAGAAAAAGGAAATCTATGCTCAAAGATTGTTTCTTTTCAAATGGATCTTCATTATGTTTTTTTTTTTTGTTTCCCATCCAGTGTCTAAACCTAACTAATCTGGATCGGGTACTGCAGAGGCCTAAGAAGGGGGCGACCCTCCCAACATCAATAACTCTCATACAAATGTCATGGTCGCGGTTCGAACATTGGTCATTCTTAAGGGAGGAGGAGCCCTCATCCACTCTATCACAACTGATGTTGGTATCTTCATTATGTTGTTATCTTCTTGAAATTTTAATGATTTTAGTAATAGCTCAACCGTATTAATGAAGAGAAATTGTATGATATGTGTCATATGTTATCTAAACCCTTCGTTTATGCATGTTGTACTCGTGTCGACATGACATGGGTATGGGTATGTGTCACACCCCGTAACTTAGAGGTGACATGACAGCACATCATTCGTTGATAAGGCACCAAACCCAATACAGAAATACTAAAAATCCAAATAAATTTCAAATTTAAAAAGGGAAACCTCGTTCAATATCATTAGCTTTAAAATGAAAGTTACAAAAACTATAAGTTCTTACATAATAATTAAAGGAAAGCACTAAATGTTCAACAATAAAGAAAATCCTATCCATGCTATTACATATGACTTCACACTAAGTCCTCATTCCAGTCCCGACCACCTCTACCATCAACCTCGCTCATCCGCAAAAGAGAAATAAAGGATCGAGTTACTAAATTAGCCTAGTAAGGTCCCAACATCATTGGGATGAAGCATCGAATACGGACCCCAAACATTTTACCCAACCCAAATCAATTGTAACAAAACTGTAACAGAAGTAACTTGAAAATGCATTTAAAATAGTAAATACACAGGCTTAAACGGATACGGAACAGAAGACAGAACTAAGGACTTAACAAAAGATGGAAAGGAAACAAAACAGAGAATCTGGGCGACCGGACCAAAGACCAGTCGACCGAAATCGAGACAGAAACTTAATCAGGAAAGTTGGAAGATCGAAGACTATATTCGGTCGTCCGAACTAGCCCCGAACGATGGCAAAAGGGTGCCGGTCGACTGTGCTGACCAAGAGCAGTCATTCGATAGCTCCCAGTAGTTTGGTCGACCGACCGGAAGGAGACTGCGGTCGACCGGACTAATGGCCCAGACTGCAGAACATACCAATTACTGCACAAAATAACAAAGGAAAAACAACTTTCCGCACTTTCAAATATACCAGCCCAAAAACCCCATTTATGACTCTCAGATGCGTACCAAAACATATACAAAACAGATAGTTAACATTCTCAGACTATAACCATCAAATCCGACCTAATCCGAAATCATGATATGAGCATCCCATAATACTCATGCACTACAGACATATAATCATGTCAGACAATCGGGTATACTACGAATAATGACACAACACAATTATATCACACAGTCGAGCTCATTGTCTGTCTACAACCCTAAACCTAATGACAGTCTATAACTAAGGTCAACTTTTTATCCTCCTTAAGTAACGAGTCTAACAGAGCCTACTTTTTATCCTCGTTAGGTACCGAGTCTGATATAACCGCACAATAAACATACAGAGCCTACTTTTTATCCTCATTAGGTACCGAGTCTGACGGAGCAGAATGATCATACTCCCGAGCTCAATAAACATACATAATTTCGACCATCTCATGGATTAGGTTTATCGACAGACAAAGATCTACTACGGATCAAACATAACGACAAGAAATCAATTAACAATTAACAAACGCAGATTTCCAATTATAACATACATCAATGCAAATAACATCACCCCATCCAACTTTAATGTAATAAAACATGATCTAAATTCCAATTTAAAACAATTTAATACTTTTTGAAAAAAGACAGTTCATGTATACTTTTAGGAATGAAAAATAAAGGTGAAGGGTCCTTACTTGATCGACTTAGAAAAGGTTCTTCCCAAAATCCTGAAATCACCAAAAGTCCTAAAACTGAAACTTCAGATTGCAATTACTCTCTGTAGGGAACTCAGAATTCGAATCCTTCATCGCTCACACGAAGATCTTTAAATCAATGTTTTGAAACCCGGACCGGACCGACCGGTCGGACCGTCGATCGGAGCTCCGAGCGGTCCGGTTAGATGCCAAAACCTGTACACGCTAAAAACCGCTCTAATTTCACTGACCCGTTTTACCCGGCCTGTCGGACCGGTCGACCCAGAAACCGGAACGGTTTTGGAAAAATCGGCCGGGCTGAAAATTTAAGCTCTAACGGAGCATGATGCGAAGGGCGGAGGAGGGGCTGCTACTGCTGTGTCGCCGGAGAAGGGAAGTAACGGCGGCGATGGAAGAGCCGCGGCGGAAGAAGGGAGGAAGAGAAGGAGAAGAGAGGAAGAGGAAGAGAGCGGCGGAGAGAAGAGAATAAGAGAGCGGCAGAGAAAAGAGCGAAAGAGAAGGAGAAGAAAGGAAGAGGAAGAAAGGGCGGCGGTGGTGGTTAGCTGCGGCGGAAGAAGAGAGGAAGAGAAGGAGAAGAAAGGAAGAGGAAGAGAGCGGCGGTGGTGGTGAGCCGCGGCGGAAGAAGAGGAGGAGGGGAGAGGCGCCGATCTTAGGGGAAGAAGAGAGGAAGAAGGAATTTTAGGGTTTCTTCACTTAGGGTTGGGCTTGAGAGGATATATATACTTAGGACTAAGAGTGCAATTAAAATATTAGCATATAAAGTCCTATAAGACAATTATATTACAAATAAGTCCTAAACTATTTACTTTGGAATTATATCACTTTTGTATTTGTAATATTTTTAAATTTTACATTAATATTAATATCCAGGCTTATATCAACGACATGTTTATTTGAAAAAATTTACATTAATTTTATTTTTTATTAATAAGTATATATTATATAATTTTTAATATTTATGATGTCACCGGGTTGATGAACGGGTCGATGACGGTCCGACCAGTGACCCGTGACCCAGTAACTTTTCGGGTCGATGTCCGTTCCGGGTTTCAAAACATTGCTTTAAATTACCTTTCGAACGCACAAAAAATCGCTCAATTCCGATGTCGTTAACTATGTCAAACACCCGAAATACCTACCAGTCCTCCATTTTTCTGCACCTTTCTTTTCTCTCTCTCTTTTTTGTTTTTGCGGCTAATTTTCCTTCTTTTTTTGTTCTTTTCCAGCCGCCTATTTCTTTTTTTTTTCTTCTCACTTTTCTTTTTCTTTTTCCTTTTCTAGACTCCTTAACCTCTTCTACTACCCAGATGCGGATCCAGGATTGAAATTTAGGGTGGTCCCTCAACAATTTAAAATATAGAAGTAAACGATTATTGGCAAAAGCGATAAAAACGGCAAAAAAAATTTATTGGGGGGAAATAAAAAGGGCAAAAAAAAAATTATTGGGGGCGAAACTGATAAAATTTTCCAAAATGCACATAAAATTTCGATAAATAGTAGTATTTTTAAAAATCTTGGGTGGTCCTGGCCATACTTTGACCACCATGTGTCTCCGCCTCTACTACTACCCACAATTACTCTAGTACTAATTACCTTATTAGGAGTCTTTCCAACAAACTCTCAAAAGTCTCCTAACTCTCCTAAACTATCACACTTAAACCCCAAGTTTCCTAACGCATACAAAACGCTCCTTAACCAAATGTACTCAAATATAACACATAACATGTTATGAAATTAACTAGGCACATAATCACGTAATTACACAAAATAAATTCATGCTTGAAAAAAAATCTCGGGTATCACATTATGTGGTACTTATCGGATTTGGTCAACACCGATCAGACACTTTGACCGTCGCCGCTTGAACGATGTCCTCCACCGTTGCTTTAATAAGTGAAAGGGAAGATGGCATATAAGAGGGATATAAGAGTTAACAGACATGAAACATTGTTGGTGACAGTGCCACGGTGGGTTGTTTATGGCTGCTGCAGAGTTTTTAGGGAGAGGAACGGCGAAATTATGGTTACATAAGGAGAAGAGAAGTCGAGAGAGAACAAAAAAAATCTCTTTTGGGGGAGGACAACATGTCCCCGCATCTCGTGTCCGAATTTGAATAGGTGTCCCTGTATCCTTTATTTTAGATGTTTTAAGTACTTGACGCGTAAATACATACCCGCACTCAACACCCATACTCGAGTCCGGTAACATAGACGATGCCTCTTTTCTTTCATTCTTCTTCTATATATGGTAAAGAGTAAGGACCATAACGGATGAGTATAATAAACTTTCGATTTGAAGATACTAGAAATTTGGTTTTAAAAATTGGTATGTAGCAAAGCCAGTTTCATTTTTTTATAGTACTCTTTTCCTCTTGAAATGAACAAAGTTTAACTAAAGAAGAATGGAAAAATTGAAGATAAAGTACTTCCCCTGATAACCTAGAAACTTCTTCTTAAGAGTTTTAGACATATTAAGGCTTGCATATCATTAAGAATATATTTCTAGAAGTATTTTTTAAAGATTTGATATGTGCAAAATAGGTACAGACCCAGAAGAAAGTACAGACAATAAGAGACTAAGGTGAGTTCCCTCTAAAAACCGAAGAGCTTTTTATAAATGTGTTTTATATAAATTGTTTACAAATGAAAAGTTACATTATATCTGAAAAATAATTATTGAAAGTATCTCTGGAAAATGAATGTATGAAAACTCTGAAATGTTGTTGGAATTCTGATATTAATGAAAGGGAAAATAAATATTATCACATAAACTCTATAAAATATTTATATTACAAACAAATCCTAAATTGTCTAGCTACTTTGTATTTTCAAAATTTAGTCAGAGATAAAAATAAAAGTAAACATTTACGGTAATGGTAAAAAATAAAATATAGCAGATATAACTCAGATTCGAAGTTACTAAATTTTGTTTTAGAAATTTAGTTTTAGTCCCGCCTGTGACACCCCAACCCCCCCGCTAGGGTCCACTGCGGCTGAGTAGGGTGTCTGCTTGCCTCTCGGCACTAATATATACAAAATCTCAAATGCTCGGAGGCAAAATAACAAAACAAGAAATACATAATATAGAAGAGTTATCTCTTACAAGGTAAACAACTAAAACATGTAATTCTCATAGGTGGATCTGATAATAAAGGTTTCCAAAAGCATGACAGAATATGGCAAATGGCTTCCTCAAACTCCAAGTAGAGATTGCCACGAGGTTCATGGATCCATTTCCTAAACCAGCTTTATTTGAAAACATGTCATAAAACACGTGTGAGCCAGAAAGCTCAGTGAGTTCACGTGTGTGCCAGTGTATTTTCAAGGATATTTTAGTGAATGCATGCATATGTTTTTCAAATATATTCTTAGTGCGAACAAATCCATTTTCCATTGAGTTTCAAAATCATATGCAAAAACACATGAAGGATTGAGACGCAGTCGAAAAGTCTGAACAAATCAAGACATATCAACGCAGCCTCTAAACCCGAGTTTCCAAAATAGTTCTCAAATCAAAGTAGGGCTCACGAAGACAAGTCCGGATCCCGAAGTCATTACCGATCTCACACCCGATGCATGAGCTTGAATTTCATACCTTATGCCTCCCCAAACACAAAACCGGACTACTAGCTCAGGGGCACCTACCAGTCCCGCACTGGGTGACTAACTCCAACGTCGAGCCCCTCCCGACTCGTCGCAGAGCAGCCGAACACCACAAAACGATGTTCCACACAAATAAACGCACATCCAGGTTGGGCAGAACCCTCCCCGAATACTACGCCCTCCCTCCCTTCACGTGGTACCACAATCCAGAGTCTATGGGTTCCACGCCGCGAGAAAGAGGCCCTAGCACGGTGACTAGCCATGTACGAGTGCAATCCACTAACGCTTCGAGCTATCAAATCATTTTCGAATCGTATCCAAATCAAAGTCGAGTCGAACGAGATTTTAATGCAAATTTCACAATCAAAAGGGCCAATGCAAAGACCATCCCAAAAAGATCGAATTCAAACTCATTTCAAAATAATCGCCCGTCCGCCAGTCCAAATATACAAATACATATGATTTGTCAAATATTCCATGACAATGCACATGTTTTACAAAACCAATGCAATTTTCATATATCAAAGTATTTTCGAAACTTACTTTCTTTAAGCGAACCTGTGAAAAAGCGTTATTCAAAATCTTATATTCATAACCGGAGCACCGCTCCTATGCAAATTTAATGCACATTTTATACAAACATTGGATAACCTCTCCAATTTAAAACAGTTGATAAATAACCAAATTCTTAAGAATAAGTAATTTCTATTTTCCAAAAGAATCATTTGTCAAAATGAATAACTTTATAAATAAAATAAATAACTTTTAAATCCAGTAAGTTTCGATTTGCGAAACTCACCTGAACGCGATAGTCAACTAAAATCTTCACGTAAACCGATGATTTTCTACAAACCAAAATGACTCATCTCGATCAAACTTTGTTAACGGTACAAGGTTGTAGTTTGTGAAACTATCTTATATCCATCTTAATCGGATCGTCTAGGAAAATTTCTAGCTAAAACTTATTTACTTACATATATAATAATAATTCTAGTATTAATAATTTTGAGTGATTTCTTGAAAGAAAGACGTTTATCAAATGTATACATAAATAATTTCTATACATTCGTTTACATATTTAGCACAAAAATTAATAGATGTTATATATATGCTTAAATTAGTCTTACATCCATCAAGAATCTGAAGAAGAAAAAAACCACTTAACAATCAAAGATTTCCATGTCTTTCTTTTAAAATCCATAAGGAAAATACCAGTAAATAAATAAAATATATATTTTCCAACACTTTTTCCTACACTTAATATCCAGCCTGTTGGTCATATCATTGAGCCTTAACTTTAAGCTCCAAAATCCATAGAAGAACCAACAAAAAAAATAATATAATGAATTAGGAAAAAGATTAACATACCTCGAGGAAGCTGACATAGAAGACGACTAGGGAAGCCGAAGAGAAAGACGGTAATTGTGCCTTAAATATTATGGAATATTATTGGTGATCATTGCAAGTGGCAAGAAATTTTTGCCAAGTGGCATTAAGAATTAGACAAGTGTCTTTCTTACAAAACACATTTTGCTCTATTATTTTATATTATTATTTTTATTATTTTTATTTATTTATAAAATCACATCTCACTTGCACATTTAATCTTGTTAAAATTTTATTCAATTTATTAAGATAAAGGTGGTGTCATTTTTATAATTCTCAAATCAAAATTGAATATCAAATCGGAAGCTGACTCAAAATGCGTACACACAAAAATGCTCATGGAGTGGGGTGTTACACCGCCAATTCATAATATACTACTTTGGAGTAAATATTTTTTTAAATAATTATTTTAAGGGATGCGACGAGAAAATCTACCACCAAAACTAATAATAAAATTTTGATCGTTTGCCTGAACTTTCTATGTGACGGGAGAATTCCATCGCAATTTTTGGTTATTTGGGGTGAAACCTTTTGCATCGAACGAAGATCGTCGCAAATAAGGTCATTTGTATCAACTTCATATGTGACGGGAGAATCTTGTCGCAAATTTTGATTATTTGTGGCGAAACTTCTTGCGTCGACTGAAGCCCATCGCATATAATCCCTTTTTCATGATGAGTTAATTTGCTGACACAAATAGTAATTAGCGGTCGTAAATGCATATCAATAAACGACGTCGTACCGTTATTTGCGTTGGTGTGTCATTCTTGACACAAATGATAGTTATTTGTAACGGTAAACGCCCGACGCAAAAAGTCTCGTCACAACAACCTATATTTCTAGTAGTTTCAAGGTCAACAAAGGAATTTGGTGGATTCTCATTGATGACCTCTGAGTTCGAGGGTGGGAGGGTGTATTTACGTGTTTCGCCTACAAGAGGAGTGATGAGATTTAGTAAGAATTGAAACTGGAGTTCGAGGTACGTTGGAGCATTTGAGATTTTGGAAGAAGATGGCACTCTAGCGTATTGTTTGGTGTTACCACCAGCTCTGTCGAGAGTCCACAATATTTTCCATGTATCTAGTTGTGGCGGTACGTTTCAGACCCATGTTACATTATAAAACAAGAGTCACTGCAAGTATGAGAGGATTTGATCTACAAGGAACACCGGATACTGATTTTTGATCGCATAGAACAATTGTGGAGCAGAATAACTATATCATACGTTAATGTTCATTGGTCGAATCACAAACCAAGAGAGACAACAAGGGAACACGAGGAAGAGATGAAAGACAATACCCACACCTTTTCGAAATATTAAAGTGTAAGTTTCGAGGCCGAAACTTTTCTTTAGGGGGTAGGATGTGAAACCCGTACCCTCTTTTGAGACTAAATTAATTAAGTTGATAACTTTTGGTGTTAGAGTGAATAAATCCTTTAACATTTGGATAAGGTGATATTAGTTACTAGTTGGGGACTAATCTTGCAATTTCTTTTACTATATAATATCTTTTAGTATAGACCTATAATTTAATATACGATATTTTCTCTCTCTATGGCTGCAGATATTCTTGCGGAGACAGAACCAAGACAACTCTGGTACCCGTTCCACTGACCGAAGGTAAGGTCTTTCACCGTATCGTTAGTACGATTATTAGAATTATGAGAGTATTGATGATTAGTCTCTGCGTTTTTGCTAGGTCTTGTTGGTGAATAGGTTTCGTCTCCTACAGTTTAAGAACGAATCAAAGGTAAGTATAGAACCCTCTGTTTTATGAAAAGATTAATATTTTTGTATGAAATTCGGGATGATTCGGGTTAATTTACGATACAAACGACCGATTCGCATGAATGATGATTGATGCAAGATTTTTTTTAAACCTACACTAATATTTTATACGGACTTAATGTTAAACTATTCCACCATGTTCGACGACTTGTTTCTCTATTTCACACGCACTGTTCATATCATAGTGTGGAACTTCCTTTTAATTACTGTGTTGTATGACCATTGGTTTGCTAGTATCTTTGATCCACTCAATTTCTATGACTAGAGCTCTCAGGCTATATGAAAATTCAAAAGAATTATCTTGCTTTGTTCTGCCTTTTAATTTCTGGGAACAATTTGAAAAATACAAGAACAACCAAGCCTTAGTCCCAATATATTGGGGTCGGCTACATGAACCAAAGTAAGAATCACGTAAGGTCATCCACATGGATGCATTCTCTCCATTTCTTTCGATCCCAAACACAACTTTCATCTAGTTCTAGCGATTCATATCCCCTTTTATCATCTCCGTCCCACGTCTTCCTCGGTCTCCCCTACCTCTTACGCCCTCAATATTACATAATCCTTCAATTCTCCTAACCGGAGCATCACTTGGCCTTCTTCTAATGTGCCCAAACCGTGGTACGGTGGGCTCGTTCCCCTTTGGTTTGTTACCGGAAACTCACGAGTGTGAGATGAATATAAGGCTATTGTCATTTTCATTGTCCAAATTACACTTCATTCTCGAAACTATAGTATTCATAAATCATGAAGTAATGATTTCCGTTTTATTCTTGTGCCTCCCTGAAAGTTCAATCTCTTAATTCTAGAATAAATAGAGGCTTTAAACTAATTTATCATGTCTTCTGTTCCACTTTCCTACTGCATGTTTCTATTTCCACGTATTATATGGCGGTGAAGTAAAGCAGTTTGGAGAACATTTGTTCTTTCGAAGTGAATTTAGTGTTGTTACGTGCAGGTTGCATTGCAATATTTGTATCAGAAAAAGGGGGAAATAAGATAGGAGCTCAATTGCAATATTTGTAATCTACTAATCTGTAAATCTGGCATGGGATATTGTTGACCATTATATTAAAATATATCACTCCTTACATTCCTAGCCTCGTTACCTCGTCATCCACCACCCCATCTCTTCTTCTTCCACATTGCAACCCACAATCCTTCCACTAGAAAGGGAGATGATTATCAAAGTTCTTCTCTCATTTCATCAAGAAATGAAATATAGAGATCCAATCCATCAACCCCAAAAAGAAAATGAGTTAATTACTCCATTGATGGAGATCAAACTTCTTCTCGCATTTTAAGAAATGAGATCCAGATATCAAATCCATCAACTCAACAAAGAAAATGGTGCCATTACTCCGTGAATGAAGATAAAAAAAAAATGTCTTTATGATTTTCAACAACAACAATAGGTTGATTTACTTGTTTTTTTTATCCATAGCTCTTACCCAATTTTTTAAAAAATGGTTATAGATGGAATCTTTTTTTTTTTTTTTGTGACTTTTAATTTGTTAATTTGATTAATTAAATTTTGGTTCAGGAAAGCAAAAATAATTTATGGTAGTGAATATGTGATTTTGGTAGTGAAAGAGATGAAGAATGGATGAGAACCCAAGCTCTCTCTCTCTCTCTCTCTCTCTCTCTCTCATGGTTTTTGTTGTTTAATAAAATCCCAAAGATATATATGTGTTTGGGTGTAAATTCTTGCAAGTGGAATTCTGGACGTTTCTTTTGCTTGAGCATATATGTGGTTTTTTTGTTTAATCAAATCAGACTCAAGGTTTGTAGTGGATTCAATCAATGCTAAACAGGTCACGGCATGGTCTTTTGATTCGATTTTCCACGCAACTCTGTCTCGGATGCAAGGGGCACGCATTATTCATATATTTAGGGAAGTAAACAAGGTCGCAGACTCCTTAACAAATTTTGCATATGACAAAAGGGAAACAACCTTTTTTTCTCAACTTCATAGCCTTCCAATTGAGGTGCGCGGGCTTTGCAACTAGGATAAAGAAGGGGTAGCCTATTACATTTTAAATAGCATTCATTTACACTTATTTTTATTCTGGATGAGGTATTATCCGCTCAGCCTCGCAAAATGTATTCAACCAGCTTTTCTGGTCATTATCAATAATATGATGGATTTAATAAAAAAAATCATTTCCTCTGATTTTAACTTTACTATATTTTATTTATTGTAGAAACAATAAGAGCAAAACAATTTCAATCTTATGGGTTGGGAAGGAGAATGCGTGTTAGAGAAGAGGTTACTAAAGAGTTTTTTTTTTTTTTTAAATATTAATCTTTTTAAAAAAAATCCCCAAAAACTTGAAGATGGTGGAGCGGGGGAAAAGGAAAAAGGGTGGGGGTGGAATGGGGGGTTGAAGAAGAAGAAGAGGTGGGGGTTGGGTGTAAAGTACCATAATTACCCCTTGAAGTTTTTTCTTTGACTCATTTTTTTCCCAAATTCATGTTGACCGTAACTTTTTGGACGAAAGGACTTGTATGTTAATGGTAAACTATAAAGGGATTTTATTGTTCATAATTAATGTTTTGTGACTTTACGCATGACCATAAATTGTTTAGGGAAAAAATGACCAATTTGCCTTATATTTAGGAGGATAGAAATAGGAATTTGTTTGGTCAAATATGTTCAGCAAGTCATGAGCTCAAGCAGTTTAGTGTAGAGGTTCGGGAAAGCAATTAGCAAATGCAAATGCAAATGCACAACACTACATTGCATACGAAATGCTGTATTCACCATCTTGTTTTCTCCTCCATCTTTTTTATAGTCGTGTCCCGAATGCTATGTGCCATCTTTTACATAATAAATAAATTTTTACTTGTAATTTTTTTATTAAAAAAATCTCGTTTTTTCTATTGTCATTACTGTGTACCCCCTTCGCACAGAGGTGCTGATGATCTCCCCTAGTATTTGTGTGTACTAGGTTTCATACCCGCGCGTTGCGCGGTTGTATTTCTAATTTTGGTAATCTAGATTCGCAAATACTCTATAAGAATGAATAATCACGATTACTACAACAAAATAAATTTGAATGAATCTTACCTTTTCTTCCAAAAACAAAAAATCAACACTCATTAAATCGACAGGTTTCTGGGCATTGAAAGTGTTCCATAATCTGATCACTCAAAATAATATTCTCTTTTCTTGTTTTTCTTTTTCAAGTTCATTGAGATGCACATATTGAAGTCTTGATTTCCCCATAATGTTTGTTTTGATGGTATATTTTGTTTTTTTTTTGTGGGAGAATTCATGGCTGATTTTGGATTATATGGTTGGTGATCTTGTGTTATGAGTTTTCACTTACATTTCATATGGCTGAATGAATGATAGTAAATGAACTATTAAATTAGAATGTCAAAAACTGGAAAAACCGCAATAATATGTAATTTATGTTTGATTCATATTCTTAAAATTAATATAGATGTCTTTTCAAATCTCCGCCTAGAATAATGATTAATCATAAGCATGAATAAGAATTCGGTTATTTTCTTGAAATATTAAATCTACTTTATGATGCAAGACTTTTAAAATTCTTATATACATGAATAAGAATTCAGTTTTTTCTTGGAACATTAAATCTACTTCATGATGCAAGCCTTTTAGAATTCCTATATACTTGAGTAAGAATTCGGTTATTTTCTTAGAAAATTAAATCTAATTCATGATGCAATCCTTTTAGCATGAATAAGAATTCGGTTATTTTCTTAGAACATTAAATCTACTTCATGATGCAAGCCTTTTAGAATTCCTATATACATGAATAAGAATTCAGTTTTTTCTTGAAACATTAAATCTACTTCATAATGCAAACTTTTAGAATTCCTATATACATTAATAAGAATTCCAAAAATTCATTATGCATATTTTTTTATGCAAGTCTTTTAGAATTCCTATATACATGAATAAGAATTTGATTATTCTTTTGGAATATTAAATCTACTTCATGATACAAGACTTTTATAATTCTTATATACATGTATAAGAATTCATTTTTTTCTTGGAACATTAAATCTACTTCATGATGCAAGCCTTTTAGAATTCCTATATACATGAATTAGAATTCGGTTTTTTTCTTAGAATATTAAATCTACTTCATGATGCAATACTTTTAGAATTCATATATACATGAATAAGAATTCGGTTATTTTCTTAGAACATTAAATCTACTTCATGATGCAAGCATTTTACAATTACTATATACATGAATAAGAATTCAGTTTTTTCTTGGAAATAATATTAAATACTTAATCATATTTATAACATCATAGGATCTTAAAAGGTGATGAAAATTATAAGAGTTAAGAATAATAACAAATAGTTAAAGATATTTATAACATCATAGAATCTTAAAAGGTGATAAAATTAATGAGTTAAAAAGGTTATGAAGTCTAAGAGTTTCATAATGAAATCCATTAAGTATATACTACATAACCATAGTCTATTCCAATTCTCTAAAATTAATAACATTAACTAAATTTATTTACTTGATCTCTTAGAATAGTTATATATATATATATATATATATATATATATATATATATATATATATATATATATATATATATATATATATATATATATATAGCTTATGAGAAATAGCTAAACTACTACTATGACTAAATATTGAGTTTCATAGCTATCTAAAGCCTCAATTTATGTTATTAGCTAAAGAGGTATTGTATTTTGGGTAGTGGTTATTGGATAAAAAATTTGGGATCAAATTTGGATCAAGAAGGCATAATTTCACATTAAATTCTAACAATCATTTTCATTTTATACCCTTTGATCCTTATTTGATCCAATTTTTTTGATCCAACAATCATTATTGTTGCATTTTAATCATAGTAGTTTAGCTATTGCTCATGAGCTATAAATATATAGCTAATAAATATAGCTATTCTAAGAGATCAAGTAAATAACTTTAGTTAATGCTATTAATTTTAGAGAATTAGAATAGATTATGGTTATGTAGTATATACTTAATGGATCTCATTATGAAACTCTTAGACTTTATAACCTTTTTAACTCATTAATTTTTATCCCCTTTTAAGATCATATAATGTTATAAATGTCTTTAAGTATTTAATACTCCCTCCATATCTATATAGCTTTAGCATTTGGACTTTTCATTTTTGTTCAAAATACTTCTAACATTTAGAATATCAATATATAGTAAATGCTTTTTTTCCAAGATTGCCCTTTTACAACCACAACTCCCTTATTCAATTTATCCAAATTTCAAATCTGAAATGATGACCATGAATTTTTGGTGAACTTTTTCTTTATTGTAATATTAAATAAATCTTAGTAATCAAAAGAATTTGTATATTTCTAATAGAGTATGATAACTAAGAGGAAAAGTGAATAATAAATTGAAGAGTTGTGAAAATTGATAAGTACCCTTTAATATGATAAATAAAGGGTACAAGAGTCATTTTGTTTCAATTTTTGTTGACTTTGTCAAATTCTTAATCTTTGTGAAAAACTCAAATGTTAAAACTATTTAGATATGAAGGGAGTATTATTCTAAACTCTTAAGCTTCATCTTCTCTTATTCGTCACCATTTGTTTTTCTTTTTCATATTTTTATAATTGTGTTCGAATGCTGTGTGCCATCTTTTACATAATAAATAATTTTTTACTTGTAATTTTTTTATGAAAAAAAAATCGCGTTTTTCTATTGTCATTACTGGGTACCCCCTCCGCACAGAGGTGCTTATGATTTCCCCTCCACACAATTCTTCCACTAGAAAGGGAGATGATTATCAAAGTTCTTCTCTCATTTCATCAAGAAATTAAATGTGCCAATTACTCCATTGATGGAGATCAAACTTCTTCTCGCATTTTAAGAAATGAGATCTAAATATCAAATCTATCAACCCCACAAGGAAAATGGTACCATTACTCCGTGAATGAAGATAAAAAAAAAGTGTCTTTATGCTTTTCAACAACAACAACAGGTTGGTTTTCTTATTTTTTTTTATCCATAACTCTTTCCTGATTTTCTTTTAAAAATGGTTATAGATGGGATCTTTTTTTTGTGTGTGGCTTTTAATTTGTTAATTTGATTAATTAAATTTTGGTTCAGGAAAGCAAAAAATAGTTTCAGTAGTGAAGATGTGATTTTGGTAGTGAAAGAGATGAAGAATGGATGGGAACCCAAGCTCTCTCTCTCTCTCTCTCATGGTTTTTGTTGTTTAATAAAATCCCAAAGATATATGTGTTTGGGTATAAATTCTTGCAAGTGGAATTCTTGATGTATCTTTTGGTTGAGCATATATGTGGTTTTTTTTTGTTTAATCAAATAAAACTCAAGGTTTGTACTGGATTCAATCAATGCGAAATGGGGGAATCAAGCTGCCCGATGGAAAAGGTAGCCATAATCCCCGGCTTCGGCCCGAGTTCGATTCCCACACCCCCACGGTAAAAAAAATAAAAAATAAAAAAATAAAATCAATGCGAAACGGATCTCAGCATGGTTTTTTGATTCGGTTTTCCACGCTGCTCTGTCTCAGATGCAAGGGACACACATTATTAATATATACAGGGAAGTAAACAAGGTCGCAGACTCTTTAGTGAACTTTGCGTGTGACACGAGGGAAACAACATTTTTTCCCTCAACTTTATAGCCTTCCAATTGAGGTGCGCGGGCTTTGCAACTTGGATAAATAAGGGGTAGCCTATTACGTTTTAAATAGAATTCCTTTACACTTATTTTCTTCTGACTGAGGTATTATCCGCTCAGCCTCGCAAAATGTATTCAACCAACTTTTCTGGTCATTATCAATAATATGATGGATTTATTAAAAAAAAATTCATTTCCTCTGATTTTAACTTTACTAGATTTAGTTTATTGCAGAAACAATAAGGTGAAAACAATTTCAATCTTATGGTTGGGAAGGAGAATGTGTAACACCCCCACTCTGTAAGCATTTTCAACTATACCCATTTTGAGCTAGTAGAAAGTAAGAAGGTTATAATAATAAAAATATACTTGGAGAATACTTATACTTGGGCATCAAGAATAATTTTGTATAAAATAAACTACTAAAATGCCATTCAATTCCTCTATATATAGAAGGCATGGCTAGTAGACTTTGTCTTCATTTCTTGCTTTTGTTTTCTTTTTGTCCGAGAGCTTTAAGCTCACAATCATCAATTTTGTGAATATAAAGAATCTTTCTTCATAATTAATTCTTGGCATTGAATTTCTTCTTTCTCCTTGGCAGAGAGTTTGAGAAGCTTCCATTGCTCCAACTTGTATTCATTTCTCTATTCGTTTTGTTTTACTACTTAAATTCATCTTTCTTGGTGAACATCTTGACTAGTATCACTTTATACTATTTTTCATATCATGCTATATATTTTCTTTATTAGCGAGAGCACTCGAAGCTCTAATAGTCAGTTGGAATTTTTATGTTCGGTTTGGGTCTCCTTGGAGCTAAGGATATTGATTATTTGAGAATTGAATGAAGTAGATAGTTGATCATGGTGAGTGGTGAGTGGTCCTAGCCCCTTACAGTAAAATTATATATTTGTATCGTGTGTTCATTTGTTCATTGCACTCATGATCCGGATCCACTCATGACATGCATCGTGGCACCATCAAATATATTTCGAATTGGGGCAATGTTTTGAGATATTATTTTATTGCATTGAAAATGTTATGCTTGACTAAATCTTATACGGACTTGCCTGGTGAACATTGACACAACATGATAAGACTATGAGTCTATTGAGTCGAGCCCAATGATTTGACTTGAAGGAACTAAGTGCTACACCAAAGGGTGTGAGCCACCTCTAGAGTCCTAACTTGATATGCGCATTGGGGCCCGTATGAAATGTGATCCGCTGATATTGTGATGCCTTTATCAATTTCACATTGATAGTCGCGTACAACTAGTTTTCGAATCAGGCCCCTTATTATACGAGTATAAATATGGTTTTCTCATTGTGCGAACTATTTTCCGGATATAAAGTACTTTGGAAGGAAAGTGATTTTAAAGACAGAGGCACCACTTGCACGGCCCTCACTGAGCTTCGGCTCATGTTTTACAAATGTTTTCCCCCCTCCACAGGTATCTGAAGGTGGTGCGACATTGTGGTATCAGAGTGCGTAGCGGGAGCTTTTGACAAGCAATTTGTATTTATGGATTCTAGTCTTGTATCATATTAGATTATTTGTAAAGAACTTGTGGATATTTTAACCGTGTGATTTTGGGGGTTAATAGAATGTTTGTTTAGAGCCTTGCTCTATCGAGAGGTAGGGTGGCGGGCGGCTCGGCTCGTTCCCCCTCCGGACAGGGAGCGGGTTGGGGCGTTATAGAATGCGTGTTAGAGAAGAGGTTATTAAAGAGTTTTTTAAAAATATTAATCTTTTTTAAAATAAAATCCCAAAAACTAGAAGGTGGTGGTGCGGGGAAGAAGGAAGAATGGTGGGGTAGAATGGGAGTTGAAAAAGAAGAAGAGGTGGGGATTGGGTGCAAAAGTACCATAATTACCCCTTTAAAGTTTTTTACTTTGACTCATTTTTTCTCAAATTCATGTTGACCATAACTTTTTGGACGGAAGGACTTGTATAGTAATGGTAAATTATAAAGGGATTTTATTGTCCATAATTAATGTTTTGAGACTTTACGCCTGACTATAAATTGTTTAGGGACAAAAAATGACCAATTTGTCTTATATTTAGGAGGACAAAAATAGGAATTTGTTTGGTCAAATATGTTATGCAAGTCACGTGCTCAACCAGTTCGGTGTAGAGGTTCGGGAAAGCAATTAGCTAATGCAAATGACAACACTACATTGCATATGAAATGTTGTATTCACCATTTTGTTTTCTCCTTCATCTTTTTATAGCTGTGTTTGAATTCTATGTGCCATCTTTTACATAATAAATAAATTTTTTACTTGTAATTTTTTTATTAAAAAAATCTCTTTTTCTATTGTCATTACAGGGGTACCCCCTCCGCACGTGAGGTGTCGATGATCTCCCCTAGTATTTGTGTGTGTGTGTGTGTCTATATATATATATATATATATATATATATATATATATATATATATATATATATATATACACCTTACTGTGATCATTCATGACAATAACATATATATGCTATAAATCTATAATATATCAAGTTAAGCCAAGTTGGGGAAGAAGGTTGTGGTGATGACATTTGGCATTTTATAGATTCATGGTCCAATGAAAAGCTTACATGTGGCAATGTAAACATTGTTTACTCTCTAAAATGCAATGCCCCATTAGCTAATAACATAAATTGAGGCTTTAGATAGCTATGTAACTCAATATTTAGTCATAGTAGTTTAGCTATTGCTCATGAGCTATATATATATATATATATATATATATATATATATATATATATATATATATAGCTAAGAAATATGGCTATTCTAAGAGATCAAGTAAATAACTTTAGTTAATGCTATTAATTTTAGAGAATTGGAAACTCATTATTTTTTTCCCCTTTTAAGATCCTATGATGTTATAAATATCTTTAACAATTTAATATTATTCTAAACTCTTAAGCTTCATCTTCTCTTATTTGTATTAATGACTAATTTAGAAGGAATATTTTTTATGCGGTGTTAACGATTTCATAACTATCTTTGTAGCTCCATAATGTTTCGACTTATCTTCCAACCTATTATCTGGATATACCAAGAAAGATGTACTGTCTAATTAGGCTACTATGAAATATTTAGAAAAGAATAGAATCTAGAATTTCAAATAAATAAACTCCACTAACCTTAGGTATCTCTTAACATCATTATATATATATATATAACTACAAAAAAAAAAAAACATT
The DNA here is from genome assembly GCA_026122235.1 of Vinca minor. Lineage (NCBI taxonomy): Eukaryota > Viridiplantae > Streptophyta > Magnoliopsida > Gentianales > Apocynaceae > Vinca > Vinca minor. Next base: position 1,840,808 of record JAOCZM010000226.1, read on the forward strand.
GGTGATGGAATCCAAGGGTTTGTAAAATATTAGCATAAATTGGGTGTTTTAATAATGAGGCACCAACTCAAAAGTCAATAGAAGCTTAATAGCCAGTTGTTTTAATAAGAGATACATAAGAGTTAACAGTTTCACAACTAAATCTTATAATTTAAGAGTAATTGATTTTTTTAATAAGAGGAAACCAAGAGTTAACAGTTTCACAACTAAATATTCTAACTTACAAGTCATTAACTTTTTAATAAGTGGAACCGAAAAGTTAACAGTTTCACAATTAAATCTATATAAGCTGATGAGAGATTGAACAGCTTTGTGACAGTTTGGTATAATAGTCATAACTATCAATACAGTCATCCAATGGAGCTGATTCAAGTTGCATTTGAAAACTAAGAGGCAGATCTACAGCTTTCATGAGATCACAAAATCAGATTCTGCCATCTTGGTGTCCGAAATCGTCGTGAAAGTTGGTACAACAAGCTGTCCAGATTTTGGACGAATTTATCTTGCTTTCCAAGTTTAGTCAGTAATTAATTCTTGGAATATTCAGCTTTATTAATTGTTATTTTAATTAGTTAGCTTAGTGGTGCTAGAATAAAGGACATGTTGTCCATGTGTTTAATTAGTAGTTCAATTATAATAGTTTACTATTCTTAGGATAGAAGAATTCTAACTTAATTAGGATTCTTGCATTATGGGTTCTTTTGGACGAATTCCACAAGGGAATTCAGCCAACTTATTAATTAGATTAGTTATTTTTATACAATATATTTTTGGAATATGATGTGAGGTTTTTACCTTTTCACTCCTTCTTGAGTTACTGTATCAATAAGTTTAGTTTACGCTTATTGTGGTGTTTCAGCCCCCATTGATAATCAACCTTATTGGAGTTGCGTTGATTATATTCCCCCGTAAACCGATTTTAAGAAAGAGAAAGATTCGTTTCAACCTTTTGTGTCGAATCTTGACCTTAAAAATCAAGATTCCTCATCATAAGCTCTATCCAACACATCGATGAGGCATTTACAAATTCTTAGCACAATCAAAAAGTTAAGATCAATTGATACAAACAACGAATTTGGTTTACTCAATGAGAGGCTGAGAGCAACCAATCCAATTAAAATAAGGTATATTGTTACTATACATATTCGTAGCAATAATAGCTGCAATTTTATTTTATTTTACTTTTTGGTTCGGGGCACTTCTACGGTTGCAAAGAGGGAGAAAAAAGGGGATGAGACGAAAGTTTTGGAGCGTTTGTGTTTTCTTTTTTTTCCTTAATGTAAGATTTTTTTATACAAAATATGATCAATGCATGTTTAATACTCCGGAAAAAAGTACTCAATTAACTTAAAGTATTGGATTTATTTATATTATTATTGTATGCTCCATGAGTTATGTATTGTTTTTCTTTTCTTTTTGGTTAGAATTTTTTATTAGTATATATCATTCAATAAAATCCATAATCTTACAAAAATAGAATTATTATGTATGTATGAAAAATTTAGGAGAATCATAGAATGTATATTGATTCTCTCTAAGATATAACTTTAAATATTTTAATTTTTTTAATATATTAAAATAATCCGTGCGTCTATAAGCTAGTTAATATATTTCTAGAATTTACGTATAATATAAAACAATTGTGAATAATGAATATTATTCTTATACTTTTATTTATTTATTCCAAAACTTTTTTCAAAACGTCGTTTTGGACACACACCCTAACACAAACAAGCATTTTGTATCAATAGCTTGATCTCAACTAATGCGAATGTCGCAGAACTTTTTCAAAACCTCTAAAGTTATGCATAAAGAAGAGATGAGAAGAACAATATCATATTTCTCTCTTGTACCATAGCATGACTAAAGTTCCATATTATCCCAATATTTCTTTGCTAGGTCTATGATGTAGGATAAAGAGTATCAAAATGATATTTAACCTTGTCGTATTTTAAAGCAAATGTGAGTGACTCTTCCGTAACAAACCACTCTCATTATTTTTCCATAGGTTGGTGCATCATCAGTAAAAAGCACCATCGAGATGTTAAGGTGAGATCAACACAAAATCTGAACTTTTTATCTCATTTTTTTTTGTTTTTCTTAATTTTGAAACAAAAATAATTTATTAAAGTTTTTGAACGTTTAACTTCAATTATTTGGTGACGTATTCTCCTACAAATCAAAGACATAAAACTAAAAAAGCTATGTATGAAGACTGCATAACCCACATGGACAACCAAACCTTGAATCCAATGCTTAAGGACAATTAATTGGTTCTCAAAGTCCACTTATGGTTAGTGGTCTTCTTAACAAGAAATTTTTTTAAATATATATATATATATATATATATATATATATATATATATATTTAGTGTAGCGGCTCACCTCATACCTTGTTTGCGTTGTTTCTTTAAGCCAATATTATTTTTTCACACCATCATGATATGCACTAGTGGATTCCAACTAATATATTTCAGTAGTTGACATGGAATTGTAGATATTTTTCTCAAAAAAAACCCATCATCTTCTTCCCTTTTCCCACTTTCGCCACCGCAGTTAGGGTTACCTAATCCATTGGATGATTTGTGTATTTACAAAGAGTGAGTTATATTCTCATATAGCTTAGTCATTCATCTATATAATCAATTTAATTGTGTATTATTTTGTCAAATCCCAAAATTCAGATGAAAGGAATCAAAAGTCTTGAAAAATGCCCCCGATTGTATTTGTATATGTTCAAGAATTTCTACAAACTTGTGAAAACTTTTACTTTACAGACATTTTCAAAGAAAATAGATGAAGGGACGAATTGAAATCCATGTGAACTACAAAAAAAAATAGAGGAAGAAGATGAATTGGTTTTCAATACACAAATACATAATCCGTCTTACGAATAGGGTAGCCCTAATTGTAGTGGCAAGAACTAGAAAAAGGAAGATGACGATGAGATTTTTTTTTTTGAAAAAAGAAAATTGATGAAATTTCATATTGGCTGCACAAAAATTTGAGTTGGAATCCTAGTGGGTATATAATGATGATGTGGAAAAAATAACTTGACTTGATGCACCGCATAAACACTATTGTGTGGTGCAGTAATTGTACTGAAGATTTTCTCCTTAATTCGTTGTTGAGAAAATAAAACTGAGAAATGTTACATTAAACTTTCATGATTCGCATGCCAAGATATTTCCAAAATTTTGCAAAAAAAAGCCTACAATTCTTAGTTGGGTTGCCTTTAGAGAAATTAACTTGATAAACCTGGACTATTGACATGTAGAGAAACTAAATTTGATCTTCGTTAACAATTACTTTTGTTGATATTTTTCGACGCCACGGAAAAATATTTCAATTCATATATGATATATTAGGAAACCTTTAGATTGAGGAAAACAGAAAGAAAGGAGAGGAAAGGATGCACGAGGAATAAGTATTTTGTTTGTACTAATTTTTTATAAGGGAAAGAAAATGAGTGACAGGGGAGAGATTAGTTATAGATTTAAAATATCAGTCTCGTTTCCGTCCAAAAGTGGACTAAAATGGAGAGAAAGTTAAGCAACGTTAATGAATCTTTTTGCACTAAATGAATTGCCTTATTTTAAGATTTTATATTCACCAAAAAAAGAACAAATATGTAAATTAATATTTCATATTTCTTTTAACAATAACTTTCTATTTGTGCTTTTTCTTGAGGGGTTCTTGATAAATAACTAATATAACTAATAAGAGATTTGTTAAGGAAACTCCTCAATAAAAAATCAAGAGCATCTTATCATAAGATAGGGAAATATTATCATTTTGTAGATGTGATATAATATTTTTGGTTATACTGCTGTGCAATCTAATGTATCGAGATAAACATGTGTGTCTCAAAGATGATAGACATGTGTGTCTCAAAGATACAATGAATACTACGTGTATCATAGTTATCTCTCCCCCTCAAATTTAAATGATTTTTCTACAATCTAATTTGGAATGATTTCTTTTGAGGTATTTTTACTAACCCTAAAAAGTAATTATGCACAAAAAAATCTACCGTATAAACCTTTTTTTAAATCAAACTTGATTTCTTCTTTTTCTCTTTGACCATAATATTTTTCCTGACATTTTCTCAAGAGAAATATAAGATTAGAACTTAGTGTTTTTTTTAAAATTTTTTTTTTGCTGATTATTAGAACTTATTTACAAACTTAGAATAATAACTAGCCACCTTATAAGTAAGATTTAATTCCTAATTTAACATTAACTTTGTGTGATTACATACATTTTTAATAATGATCTTTTTTCCTTTCAAGAGAATTAATCTATTCAATTTCCTTTTTTCACTTATGTATCAGATTCTGAGATAAAACTATTTTTTTTTATCTAAAATGTAAATATATAAAAAGATCAATTTTTTTTTACAAAGGGTAGATTGACCACATTAACAAGATGTTAGTCTAATGGCTCAATCGAGTTTCCATGATTCACATATTCATGAGGTTCAAAACAAAAGGATACAAAGCATAAACTATAATGTATACAAGCGTTTTAATCATAGCAACTAGTTGCTCCCTTGTTACCTTGGTACCATCAAAATATCTTTGGTTCCTCTCTCTCCATATGTGATACACCGTTGCATTAAACGCCGATTTCTTTGCTTTATTAAACCAAGAAGTCCCACAGGCTTCTCTCTTGAGCCATTTAAGAGAGGTAAGCAAAGTAGACATTTGTCTTCTAATTCCCGACCATTGTTTAATATCATCCTAAATAGCCTTGCTAAAGGAGCATTTGAAAAATAAATGATCATGAGTTTCATCTTCACTTCCACACAAAAGGCACTTCAAGTCCGTCTCCAAGAAGTGTAGTCGATCCTTTGTTGCCAATCGTCACCGTATAGCCAACCAAGAAATAAAATAATGCTTAGGCAAAGTGGTTGAATTCCATACTGTCTTGTTCCAAATAGCATGTTCGCCGTGTTGCCTAAAAAAATCATAAGCCAATGAAGTGTTGAATTGCTCCCTCCCCCCACCCGTTGCCCACCGTTGCATCGAATTGCACAAGGTTCACCATGTCGCTCGCCGCTGTGGTCGCATTGTCATTGGGGACGACCCTGTTGCTGGGGTGACCGTGCCAATGTGTCTCCCAAGCTGCTATTCGCTCGTGTGCTGAAACTGTGTTGTTGAGCCTTGATGAAGTGTGGGAAGGGCATAAACATGGTTTCTGGCAGCGCTTCCAAGGATACCCGCCGTGGTACATTGTTCTCTCAAAATGTCCCGAACTTGAAGAAGTCTTTTAAACAAAGCTGAATCCTCTTTACACTTCCTCCTCTCCTAAATAGTAGTGCCCCGAAGATAAAAGTGATGCACCCATCTAATCCATAGGGAGGCTTTACATGAGTGAATATCCCAAATAACCTTTGATAGCAACGCCAAACTCCATTTATTCAAGTTTCTAAGGGCGAGACCACCTTCCTCCTTTTGCTTGCATACATCTACCCATGCAACTTTGTTCCATTTGAAGTCCCACAAGAATTCTCTAGCAATTCTATTAAGTTGATCAATGACGGTTTCCGGTGTGGGGAAGATAGAGAGTAAAAAACACTCCACTCCTTGGATAACCGCTCTATTTTGCTTTTGTTTAGGTTGCACATGTAAAGTTTATGTTTATTCTACTCAACTTGAAACTTTTTTTTTATTAGCACTTGAAACTTTTTTAACAAAAAAAAATTAAAGGCGGTTGAAAAACAAAGCATAAAGAAGCGTATATAAATACAATAGATTTTCTGGACTCTGACCTCTCTGCAATTATACAGTAAAGTCCTAGTCGCTGTCTCTCTTATTCAGATACGGATTTATATATATACAAACACAGGCATATATATACTTTTCTGAACGCCGTGATCATGTACCTTGGTAAGGAAGGAGAAGATTCAGAGAGAAGGAAAAATCTACATTCTCTCTCCTCTGCGGCGGCGGCGGCACCACCTCCCGCCGCTACACCAACTCGGCATGTGGAGGTAGACAACTCACCATCTCAGACACCACCGCTACCAGCGGCGGTAGCGGTAGCTCCGGAGCAACCTGCTCGACTGTTGCCTACTGTCACGATTCCGTCTAGGAATCCGGACGCTCTGTTTAGCGGTGGGGGTATCAGGTATTCTGTTTCGCCCTTTTTTTTTTTTGGGTTAGTTTAAATTTGTGATTTTTGTTCAAGGTATAATTTCGGTAGAGGTGATGTGATTTCTGTATGTAGATTGAGTTTATGTTTGGTAGTTGGTAATGTTGGAAATTTCATTGATTTGATTAATAATGTGATGCTGTTAGTTGTAACTTGTAATAAATTTTTGATTACTTCAACTGCTGCTGAAATTAAAGTTTTTGGATTGTGTCTACTTGTGTCTTCTGATAATCTTCACAGTTTGGTGTTTTGTGGCCTTCCATAGATAGGGTAAAATTTTCAACTTTCAACTTTGAATGGAATCATTGCTCAATTATTACATTTTTTTTAAAAGGTTTTGTATTTAAATTTATCCTTTCAGTATATAATTTATATTTGAATCTTCCTAGGATATGACCATTTCAGGGCTTAAATTTTTTTCAGCTCAGCAATCGTTGGGTTCGTTATGTATTTGTCGTCCTGCTAGTATATCTCTAGAATCCTCCTGGGTACTTCCATTTCTAGGGTACAGTTGTCAGTTGTTCATCTTCCTAGACTTTTCTCTATGTTTTTTTGTCATAACGTCTTGTAAATTGCTAAAGCATCTATATTTAGACATTTGGTAATTGTTCAGTGCTTGATGATGGTAGCTGAGTTTAGGACCAAATGGAGACCTAGAGCATGAAGGGAATGTGGCACAAAGTTGATATTCATTTTTGTATACAGTATTTTGAAAGTAGTATCAATATACACGCTAATAGATAGAAATATATTTGCTTTGTTTCACAGCTTTCTTTCGGGAAACCGAAATGCAAGGTTCAGCTATGGGTATTCAAGCTTCAAGGGAAAACGAGCATCCATGGAGGATTTCTATGAGACAAGGATATCTGAAGTTGACGGGCAGATGGTTGCCTTTTTTGGTGTTTTTGATGGTATGTCACATATCTTTTAAGAACTATATTGGAGTACTGTTAACCATTGAAACATAGTTAACTAGTTATTCCACTATCATTTGCCGATGTTGCATAAATAAATATTATTCTTTCGGTGGTATTCTTGTTCTGTTTGCTGCATGTCAGCTTAGTATCTGTCCTGAACATAGTCGGATAAGAAAATAAAATAGTTAATGTCTTTAATTCTATGTCTTCTCCTTTGCCTAAATAGGTCATGGCGGTTCCCGAACTGCTGAATACCTTAAGAACAACCTCTTTAAGAATTTAAGTAGCCATCCAGAGTTTATTAAAGACACAAAGTCAGCTATAGGTAAGATATTGGCAGAAAATACTGATATTTCTGTGGTCTATTTTATTTTGGCTATAATTTGATCTGCAAAGAATTTGAATGCAGTTGAAGCATTTAGACAGACTGATGCTAATTTCCTGAATGAAGAAACAGGGCAGCAGAAAGATGCTGGTTCAACTGCATCAACTGCTGTTCTTATAGGGGATAGACTGCTTGTTGCAAATGTGGGTGATTCCAGAGTTGTTGCTTGTCGAGCTGGATCAGGTTCATTGCTTTCTTCACCTCTCCTAGGAATGGAAGCTCTCAAGTTTTTTGGGTCTATTTCATTTGATATTTCTATATAATGCTAAGAAAACTTCCATTATGTCTTTGCAAATAATGTTAAGTATCTTTAATACGAAATCTATGTTTGGTGTCTTACTATGCTAATAATATTGAATTCAATGTTTGTGAGCGTAACAGATGGAAGCACTTATCTTTATTCAAGCTTGGACTTAATATGTTATAACACAAGGTTAAATTGCGTTGAGAATTTGATCGATTTGCAAATGTCCGTGTAATTCTTAGAATCTGGTCCTATTTTTTAATTTTTTTTTAAAATTTTTATTTCTTATTTGAACCTCCTCTCCTCTTTCTCTAAGAGGATGATTCCTCACTTATGCCCATGGTAAGTTAGACCTGCAGCCAATAGATCGTTGGTAAGCTGCTGAGACTGCTCGAGCTGCACCTCTTTTTTCCGAAGTCCACCTCTCTCCAGAAATAGAAAATGACTTTTCACTTGTAAAAGAAACTTAAAAATTATCATGCAAATTAAGAGTAGTTTATTGCATCCTTACATCAGGCTCGGCTGAGTGTATATGCAATGGCCAAGGGTGTTTTCTCCTAGAATATTGATCCTGTCTTTTCTGGCCCCTGATTGCCGGACCGAGCATCTTCTGCTCCCACAGATTAGAAGCTATAGATAAAATGAGAAAACTGCAAAACCAACTTCCAGTTGGAAAGAAAAAAGGAAAATAATTTAATTATGAAGTCAAGTGAAGAAACCAATGAGCTGACGGCACTAGGATGTCATAGGTCAACTTTGGGCACTAAGTTTCCTGAAGAAAAGCGAAAAATAGGAAATTAAAAGTTCACAATAGATGGTATGTGTGTGTGCGTGCACGAGAGAGAGAGAGAGAGTGGGTGAGTAAGAGAGTCGCAAGTGGAGAATAGCTTGTGAGTGTCTGTATTCCTAAAAAGGTCCTTATCTTTCCGTTCCATCTCTCTGGGGTTCTTATCAGTGTTTCTGATACATGCCTTAAAACTGTGTTTCTAAATTTATTAAAGGGTTCTTACTTGTGTTTGTTAATTGCCTTGATACTGAAAAACAAGGACTTCCTGGGGCTTCGGAAATATAGTATGACGAGAATATTTTGTATTTGAGACATGTATTCATGGTACACAACTGTGTTCGCAGAACTGGTTGTATACACATACAAGAATTGTAATAGACAAGATCCTGGAAAGTCTACCGTATTAACTCCAAACCAAGCCAAAAGGGTATGATATAAAAAATAAAACGAAAATGCTTTTTCTAGTTCTTCATCTCATAGCAGAGTTTTTACCCTCTTGGCATAAAAAACTATATCAATGTTAAAAAATATCTGTTTTGCATAGATTCATGTTGTCCAGACCCCCTTTTATTTCCCAAAAGGAAAGTCCTAGAATGATTTCTTTTATCTTTAGAGTTGGTATTTTGATGTCAACTTACACTTTGGATGATCTCCCTTATATAATATGGCCGTGGAAGAGTATAGGATTAGGTAATTCTTTGTTATTTTTGTTTTCTGTTTGTTCTAAAGGTTTTAATTGCTGGGCATGTAAATAGAACTTTGCATTTGGTCTCAGTATTCATCTTGCTGATGTGTACTGTTTTGTTTTCTGTAGCTATTCCTTTGTCCATTGATCACAAGCCTGACAGATCTGATGAACGTGAAAGGATAGAACAAGCTGGAGGTTTCGTCATTTGGGCTGGTATTTTTTCCCTCATCTGTCTGACTTTAGAGCTTTGTCTTTTTCTGTTTGTGTTTATGCCATGATAGATGACAGCGTTAAACTTTTAGGTATCATTACATGAGATTAGAGTCATGGTCAAAATTTATCATTTAGTTTATACGTATATATATGCTATGTGGGAAAATTGGTCAGTTTCTAAGTGTGTACTTATTTATTTCCTCTACTCATTTGGATTATGATCTTTTTGTCCAACCTGGCCCCAATTAAAATATAAACAAACCATTTTCCCTCCTTTATAGAACTTTAGTGAAATTTAGTTGGCAGCTGATCTGTACACTTTTGTTAGTTTCCTTTTGCCATAAATTTGACACAGTTTACGGTTTCTCAATACTGTAATTGCTGAGCTGTGTTCATGGAATTTGAAAAGCTGATGACAAAGATTGAATCAAAACTGGTTACCGAATTATGCATTTAATTGTACGTTCAACATTTTCCTTAAAGTAGGTTTTCTTAGTAAGGTTAGGACTTGAAATTGATAACTATATATAGTTCCTTAAATGTGCGTATATAGTTCCTTAAAGTAGGCTTTTGTTCGTATATAGTTCATTAAATGTGCGGTGAAACTATTTGTCTTGCTTGTCAGGTACACGTATTTGCAAATAAAATACAGTTTCAAGGATATCTTTACAATTTGGCATTTAACCCTTGAGTATATCTATTTTAAACTAACTGAAAGTATCAATATTATTATAAGGCCTTGAGGCCTTCATGCTATGGTAAAGAGATTAAAAAGTTTGACCGGAAATAAAGAATGTGGATTTCCATCTCTGATACGTCCATGCAATTTAAAAAATTTCTCCGTTTATGGAACCTTTTTATGACAAAAATGAAATTCCTTCAAAGAACATTTAAGCTGAAAGAGCTATCTTTTTTCTTGCCTCTTGCTCATTAGGTAAGCTTTGAATTTTGATGAGCTCAAGATAAAATGGAAAAAAACATTTAGGTCAGTTGGAGCATTTACAGATCTGAAATACTATTTCGAGTGCTGAGATTGAGAAACTTTAGGATAAAAGGATACCTGCATGATTCTCACAGAGGATGTAAGTACTTCGTCACGCACTTTCAAAGCTTATCTTTTGATTGTGATGACTGTGGTAAACAACATCCAAATGATCTAAATTGACATTGGGCTTTATTCTTGGCCATTCTATGTCTGAAGTGTGATAACTTCTAAAGTTAGATACTTAGATTGGTCTTGTATTTTTGTAGTTGTCAAACTTTATCTTCTATCCTGGTTTTATGACACTACTTGACACCGTTTTGAATGTGAGTGACATTCTGAGCCTTACGCTTCTATACAAAGATTATTTACCATTGGTTTTGTTATTTCTAGACAATCTCTAGTAAGAACTAAGAAGGGAAAATGCTTTCAATAAAAACATCAAAACTGTATAAGTAGATTGTCAAAGGAACTTCGGGGAATTTTGCATTTTCTTTCAGCTCTACTTCTCTTCTTTCTGCTAACAGTACACTTTTTTCTTAATTTATTTTCAAGAGAAAAGAATAACTAAATCTTTTCCAGAAATTTATTTTTGAATTAAATGCTAGCCAGGATACTTTACCTAGGTCTTGTGTTTATAGTCTGTCGATGTTTGCAACTTGATTACTCTCTTATGTTACTAAATTTGGACTAAAGTTCATGCTGTCATAATTATTTTCAAGTAGTAACGTGTTGCAATAGTTATTAAATGTTGTAGCAGCAAATTCTACTTGGCAATCAATTTTTCTAATGGTCAGTATCTCTTCTGAGGAACAAGTTCTATTAGCATTTATCATGATGACACTTGCTGATTTTAGGATGATGCAAGCAACTTGCTAGTTGATACTTGATAATATTTTCCTTCTTGGGCATTCTAGTATATTGCACTTCTTTTTGAGACATGCTTTTAGCCAATAAATAATGAGGCATTTGCATAGAAAGCAATAACTTTCCCAAACTTATTAAATCTTGTTAAAAATATCAATTAATTTTATCATTTATATTCAATATAAGTTTCATCAAAAGAAAAAAAGAAAAGAAAAAGAAAAGAAGATTATTCAATATAAGATATCCAATGCTTATGGCGTTGGTTTACATCAATCACAGTACATAAAATGCATGGTCTTATACTAAAGTTGTTTTTGAAAAGTATAAGTAGTGTAATTGTCAAACTTTATAGGAAATTAATCAGTTATATCACTTTTACTAGTTCTGTGTGATCTTAATTTTAATCCATAATAGTGCTAGGTGATACTGAATGCAGTTTCACTAGCTTAAAACACTCGCACACAAATGGACAACAGATATATAGATTTATGAATGTTGGACTACTAATTTGCTACCTGGTGGAGGCAAATGCTTGAAGGGTTGATCCTATAATCCAGGAACTCAGTAAAGTCCTTGGGGTTTTCTACTTTCTATGCTTTTCAGTGGAGTTGGAATCTTAAGGACAATGGTAAAGTCCTTTAGATTGTGTTCTGTGGTGAAAGAGGCACTTTCTGTTATTAGTTATCTTTTTATTTAACATGTACCAGTTGTTGGCGATAGATTATTATGATGGTTGAACTTGGGACACTCACGGTACTTGATGCTGAACTTCTCTAGGTACATGGAGGGTTGGAGGTGTTCTTGCTGTTTCTCGTGCATTTGGGGATAAACTACTTAAACCATATGTTGTAGCTGAGCCTGAAATTCAGGTACTCTTAGATGCTGTCTTCAAATTTGTAAGCGTTTCTCTTTGTTATGTACAGTGTCTGGAGCTTAAGTGTGGTACCCAGTCGGCGAAGTCGGAAAATGAGGGGAACGATTGTGGGATTAAAGCTTGAAACATTATATCACTAAAATTTGCCGCTAAAATTTGCATGTTATAAATCAAAATGGTTCTTGGGTCTGCCTTCTCTGATGCCTTTGACTTTGATTTGAGGGCATGATTCCGTAGCAAACGTGACGGTATAGAGAGACTACTGTTTCAGTGGTATTCTATGAGAAGCCACTTAGTACATTCATTTGCCAAATGTTAGGTCAGTCTCCAATCCATATGTTTCAGTGGTATTCTGGGAGCAACCACTTTGTTCATTTATTGCCAAAGGTTAGGTCTGTCTCCTATTTATCCCCGCTCATACCCCCAATTATTGGAGACTTAACGAGTTATGTTATTATTGTTGTTGTATAGTGAAGTTTAGTCTAGGTTTTGGTCGTTCTGAATCCTGATTGTCAAAAAATATATGACCTCTTCCCTCACTTCATGAACAGCTTTACCGTTCTGTGTTAGATCTATTTGTATCTCTGGTTGACGGTACATCTCCTTGTTATTTAGAAGATATAAAAGAAATGTACAAAAAGTTGCAGGAAATTACAATAATTTCAACATGTCCTCTGGCGGATGGGTATGCAATACCTCAAATAGCAACTTATGATACTGTCAATTTGTGTCAATGACACATTGATTAGCCAATTTATTTATTTATCTTTATATCCCTGTTCAAAAAATGCGTTATAGGTGTTCTCATCCTACTACTTAACTCTAACCCCTGCTTCTGGTATCCTTGGGCTGGAAGATTGTGGACAATTGCACCAAGAGCTTTCTTGATAATTTTTACTGACTTCTTATATCTATTTTTTTTTCTCGTTTTTTTGGGGTCAGATTCTTATATCTATTTATGTTTCACTTTGATACTATCTAGCTCTTATGTACCATATTTGCTTTGCTTTGCTGTCCACAGGAAGAAGAGATTGATGGTGTAGATTTTATAATTGTTGCTAGTGATGGGCTTTGGAATGTTCTGTCAAATAAGGCATGTATCCTTCCCCCTCAAAAAAACTTCTTGCTGAAACTAATTTTCTTGAGGAAAGATAATGAGATGTTATATGATGTAGGAACGGGAACATAAAGTAGGTGTGAACTGAGAAAGTCTTCGTAGGCCGTTGCTTTCTCCATCCAAATATTCTAGTTTGACACTAGAGATATCCGATCATTTTGCTCAATGTAGCTTGCGTCGCTTTAATGAGGAAAGATAATGAGATGTTATATGATGTAGGAAAAGGAACTTGCTCTTTTTGAAACACGATTAGTTGCAGTAAGAATGATGGGTAGATAAATATTTCTACAAGAATTTACTGAGAATTAGACGGGAAGAGGGAGATTCGTACTCTGTGATAGGTTGAGGATTGATCTCACTTGGCGCATAAAGATATAACACTAACAGAAACAAAGACACTTTAAATCTATCCTGGTTTGGGGATTTTTGACTAAAATGCCAAAGTTGCAAAGATTTAATTGGAGTAATGACCCTATTGGGGGAAAAGTAATAACCATGTTGAGCATGGCTTTGTTTGAGATATTTCGAGGGGATAAAATAACATTTTGACTTGGTAGAAGATGGTTTGCATATGTCGTAGATAGGAGGGTTTGTGTAGATTGACTAATGTAGCAGGCTTTTGTTTAGTGTTTGGTTGAGTTGACAGTATTATATTTCAAAAATTGATTTTTGGTTAGTTCTTGCTAAGAATAACAATTTGAGCGGTGATTGAATTTTTAAATTCTTCAAGAGAGTCTTTCTTCAGGTAAAATGTTGAAAGAATTGTTTCCCACTGCCAGTTTTATCACATTTCGTGCAAATAGCATTTAAGAAAGCATCTCTTTTACATTGCCTAATTCTGCATTATGTTTTACAGTCTCAATAAATCATACTGTTATTTTCTTGGTTATAGATTTTTAACACAGATGGATTATTTCCCAAATTAATCTAATACAAACTTATCTTATCCTTTTGCATTCAGGATGCAGTAGCAATTGTACAGGATATAACTGATGCAGAAACTGCATCGAGAAAACTCATAGAAGAAGCCTATTCGAGGGGAAGCTCGGACAACATCACTTGTGTAGTTGTTCGGTTTGAGAACTCTCAACTGCATTAAGGTCCATTTATCATTTTCTTTCGACTTTACACTTATCAGAACTCAAATTCTGATTTTGCTCTTTATTTTCCTCCTTAATCTTGCAGGTTATAAGACCCATAGAGGTCCACATGCTAATGCTGGATTAAAATTTTACAGAATTAATTATGGCTATTGATTTTTCAATATAGTATTTATTTCAGTGCGAATAGATCCTCATTATGTTTGATAATTTCTTTGTAGCAACGTTTGGTTTCTGTATGCGATGTTAGGTTTATTTCCATTTACCTTTAACAAGGGGTGTTATATATTTGAGATCCAAACAGTACAAAACTTTCAGGATGAAATGTAATCCAATTGGCTTGGTTAATGTTGATTTCTTGTTCCTTTATTCTGTATTTGAACTGTACGAAGATAGGAAAAAAAGAAAAAGGATTACCGAAAAGTGAATTGCTGTAATTCCTGTTTGGCCTACCAGAGCCAGTCCGGCTCCTAAGCGGAACACCTTTTTTTTGCACATGTGGAAGAGGTTTTTTGCCTTGAAAATAGGTGTTTTCAAGTTAGGAACACATGTTCCTGAAAATCAGAACATGTGTTCATTTTTCAAATTAATATCAGTCGTCAAAATTTTAATCCAACGAATGAGATTTTGCCCCGCGTGTGCGGAATAAAAGGTGTTCCGCATAGGAGTCGTGGTGTATCAAACGTTGAAGTTTAGGATTTTATTGCATTGTTAAACTCAATCCTTTGAAACCTGGCCCGGATATAGAACATGAAAAGTTATTGGGTCAGGTTACTGGTCGGGTCAGTGCGCAGAGCGTTATCGAACCATTTATCGACATGTAATATTATAAATATTTAAAAATAATTAATTTATAATTTTAATATTATATAATATTTTAACTAGAAATGTAACTTCATTTACAAATTAAATAATCCATAACAATTTATTAATTTGATCAATTCATATTCCCCATTTATCGAAATACCTTATAAGTTACAAATGAGTTTGGTCAAATTAAATAAGATGTTCAAGCACCAAAATTGACTTCTTGCAACATTATTTTAACCAAATTATTTATTTAGCCTAAACCACAACATAAAAACTACTCAATTGTATTATAATTTTCTAAAAATATTGTTTTTACTAATTTCGAAATCGGTTCTTTGAAACCCGAATTGGATCACTGGGTCACCGGTCTGACCAGACGGGTCAACTGAACTTTACAAAAGGAAGCATTTTTTATACTCTCCCAGTCACTTAACCAAAACGAAGTTTGACGAGTCTTGGGATAGGACCAACAACAGACACGAGCTCTAATCGGGAATTAAACATATATGGACTCCAAACATATATGCCCTAGGCCCAAAACTATTTTGATAGCCTAATTAAGTCGAACCAAGTCTAAGCATATGTAAATCACTATTTTCCCATCTCCTTTTGCTTAGATAACCACTTATTTGTTGCTTTGGCAAGCAGACAAAATGATGATCCAAGCTCAAGGAGTGCTTAGGATATGGTAGGCATTTTAAGACTTAATTAAAACGATTTAATGTGAATCCCATAAGACAATAAATAAATGCATCTCATGCAATATATAAAGCATAAGGTAAACGTGAGATAGCATGGCCTAATCCTATGATGACTCCCACGAGCCTTGTGGGAGCCCAATCTAAGTCAATATCCATCTCATGGATAACGTTTTCGATCCAGCGTCCTCCAGTCTTGTTACATAATTACATGGGCATACCCAGCCTTTCAATGTAAAGAAGTAAAACTAATCTAAGAAAGCAATTACAATTTTACATCATTGGAAAAAACGACTCGCAGTCGTATTATAAAATTACAACCCAATTAAAAGTAAAACAAGAGAGGGTATAGTAGGTCATGCTATTCACCATGCTAAAACTCACATAAAGCATAATGAAATAAAAAGGAGTACATATACAAAGTCTTAGGTCAGCGGAACGACAAGCGTCAACGTAACAGCGATCCCAAGAAAATACGAGGGTGAATGATCCTTACATGTCAATCTTAAGCAAAATCTAACAAAAACCCAAGAATCTCCAAAGATGGCAGAACCAGCCTGACCAAACCGAAATTCCTCTCTCTAAAGAACTCCAAATCGAAATCCGTTAAATCTCCCACGCAGCCATGTCAGTTGGCTTCGAAACCCAACTGGAATCACTCAATTTCGACTCCGGTAGCTATGTCAATTGATCAGAAAACCTCACAGTACTCAGAAAATCTACACTATTTCTTCTCTCTCTTTTCTTACACAACCGTTACTTTCCCTTTTCTTTTCTTTTTAAATCTCTAACCATAACTCCCTTTCCAAAACCATTCAACTCCCATTCACTTCAGCCCTAAAGTTTCTTAAAGTGTACACTTAAGTCTCTCATCTTAGAATCATGACCAAAACGCCCCTCACACTAAACGTACCACAAATAACACATAAACATGTTGTAATATATAATTAGGCACACCAACACAAATTGGCTCAGTTGGTAAGGATTTGACACGTCCTTACAAAGGTCAAGTGTTCAATTCCCGCTGCCGACGTGAGGGCTGTGTTGGTGGGTGATCTGTAAGTACCATTGTAAGTGACCTATGGTCCCTGGGACCTGCCCTGACCCGTGGTGGTGACCGAAGCCGAACCCACCCAAACTTCTTTTAACCAAAAAAAAAATATAATTAGGCACATGGTCACATTACATGTCACATAATATCATGTTATTGTAGGGATTCATGGGCAGAAACTCGTTTTAAACACCCATGAGTCCTCCCCTGAAGGATCCACTCATACAAAAATGAATCGGAAAAGGATTTACGTTTTTCGGCTAAAGATGGTATCTTTTGGCTCTCAACAGCAACCACCTTGAGTCCTCCCTTGCGGAATTATTCCCTTCCGGTATCCACGCACCTTGAGTGCTAGCTCTTCGATTTTTCTGGGTTACGAATTGTCTAGAGAGAAAAGGAGACCGAAATCAAGAAATCAATTTTCTAGGTTATGGTATTATTGCGGCTCAAGCATTAGTCTCAAGGGTTTCAGCCAAGAGAGGTTTATATAGGGAGTGGGAGTTTGTTCCTAGGAGAACTCCCACGTCCTATCCACCTCTTTTGACTTCTGCTGGTAGTGGGAGTCTTTATCGGATAATAACCCCCACATAATCCTAGCTATACCGAAAATGCCCCTTATCTCTAATTCGAATAATAACGCTTTATTATTCTCAGAAAAATAAATGTCAAATACAATGAACCTAGACATATTCTAGATTCATTGAATCTGGACATGAAGCTCGTTAGCTCGTCTATGCGTGTGACCCTGTAGGTTCATATCACAATGGAAATGAAAACACACTTAGTAGTAGTATGTGTTCATAAATCACAAGCGGTCCCTAGCAGGACATTGTGACTACCCCAAGTGAATGAATTTACGGTGGAACCTAATATCAATCCACTATTTAATCCCTTTGTCTCGCGATATCCTAATTAAGCATAAGGCATGGTAGTCGTCACCCTTATTAAGCTTAATTGTATTTATGCTCGATCTCCAGGTGAGACTGTTCCAACAAATAGTATTTAATAACCACTTTATCAAATACATTTGAGCACGGCCATGCATTTAGACAGTCTTCCCTATCGAGGGGCCCATGGATATCTCTCTAATAATATAGAGGGACAAATTCCTTACAATGCCTCTCACATTCAAGCCATGATAGGACGCTACATCCGATCATCAGTCGTATTGATTACTCGATTAAAAGTAACGTCCGACTGAGTCAAAACGTGGCTCCATTCATGCTAGAATCAATGGAGACATAAGGTCTAAGGATTCTAAAAATAGTATTGAGGAAGTAATACTTATGACTAAGGACCATGAAGTATTACTTCTCTAACGGATCACGTCCGATACAATATATATCTATACATTGCATCTATGATATGATTTGTATTCATTACACATGATTAGTAAAACGTAATTATCAATCAAACATCATACTAGTTTTATTTCATCGTAAAGAAGCTTACATAAAACTAGGGACAACTAGAATAGTAATTACATAAACTAATGAGTTTTACTATTAAATCACGCATTTGATGTTCATAAGCAAAATTAGCTATTCAATTACATGCTCAAAAGATATAAAACGTACAACATATGCTAATGGTCCTAGGGCACTACTAACAGTTATAACAATTAATAATCACATACATGCAAAATTAAAGCAAGACATGCAAAAATAAATTTTCTAAAAGTCCCGGGTATCACATTCTTCCCCCTTACACAAGTTTCGTCCCCAAAACTTCACTGACCTTGGTTCTCAAACAAATACGGATATTTCTACCGGGCTTCTTCCTCAAGTTCCCAAATAGCCTCACGCTCGGTATGACGTGACCACTGTATCTTCACATAGGGAATGGTGTGACGCCTTAAGACTTGATCCTTTCGGTCCACAATTCTAACCGGTACCTCAACATATGTTAAGTCTTCTCGTAATGCCAACGGTTCAACTTCAAGTAGGTGGCTAGGATCCGGCACATACCGCCTCAGCTGCGACACATGGAATACATTGTGTACCCGTGAAAGCGTTGGTGGTAGTGCCAAACGATAAGTCAGCTCATCGACCCTTTCCAAAATTTCATAAGGGCCAATGTACCCAGGACTCAACTTTTCACTCTTCCCGAATCTCATAACACCCCCAGTTGGTGAAACCCGGAGATATACTTTGTCGCCCACCTGAAATTCCAACAGTCTTCATTTACTGTATGCCCAACTTTTATGTCTATCTTGCGTAACCTTGATCATTTCTCGGATTAATGGAACCATTTCCATCGTAACTTGTACTAATTCCGGCCCTGTCACTGTCTTCTCCCTAATATCGTCCCAACAAACCAGTGATCGATATTTCCGACCATACAAGACTTCATACGGTGTCGTACCTATACTCGCTTGATAACTGTTGTTGTAGGCGAATTCCACCAAAGTAAGATGATCTGCCCAGCTGCCTTTGAAGGTCTAAACACAAGCCCGAAGCATGTCTTCTAAGGTCTGAATTGTCCTTTCAGACTGCCCATCGATTTGTGGGTGATAGGTAGTACTTTAGGACAATTTAGCCCCCATCGCATCGATGAAACTTTTCAAAAAAGGCGAAACAAAACGAGTGTCCTGGTCCGACACAATACTTACCAGAACCCCGTGAAGTCACACTATCTCATAGAGGTACATTTGCACGAGTATGTCCATGGGTGGCGGTGATCTTCATAGGTAGGAAGTGAGCGGATTTGGTGAGGCGATCCACTATTACCCAAATGGTATCCTTCCCGGTTTTGTCCTTAGGTAACCCCATTACGAAGTCCATAGTGATGTGCTCCCATTTCCAAACGGGAATCTCCAACGGTTTCAACAAGCCGGCGTGTAATACCCGTAACTTTTTGACTACGTGTAATTAATTTTTGAGTTATTTATTGCGTAGGCGTAATTTATTTCATGTTATTATGTGATTACGTGTTCATTTATTTTTATAACATGTTACATGTTATGTGTTGGTTACGTTTTGTGAGGGGAGTTTCGTTAGTGTATCGTATTTGAGGGACCTAATAGTAATTCACCTGGAGGAGTAATTATTTAGTATTGGAATTGAATTAGGAATCCTAATAGGATTGCAGTGTAACATAATTAAAATAAAAAGGAAAGGAAAATATATTATAATAATATATAAGGGGCAGGGACCTGGGATCTCACTATCACTTTTACACAACATAAAACAAAAAGGACACCAGCAGTAGCCGCAGCCTTGAGCTGCAAGGAGAGAGAAAGAGAGTTTTGGTGAGTTTAGAATTTCTGGCAGAACTTTGAGAGATCACCGAGAAAGCGTTACTCGTCCAATTTCGAGCCATAATATACCGATTCAAAGGCGTTCGAGTGAGCATAGACGGATCAGGATTCGGAGTTCGGGGTAGGAAGTTATCGCACCGAGAGCGGGACTGGGCAGTGCTGTTACGTGTTTGTGTGTTTAATTACTTTTGATCGAGGTCCATCCTTACGTTATATTCTGTTCGGATTATTATATATATGTTGGGTACTGTTTCGTTATTAATTTGAGACTGCTTATATGTGAATTATTACATAAACCAGCTGAGTTTACGAGTCAATTGCACGTATTGTGTTTATCGTCTTATTAATTGTATTTCTGCCTTGAACTTGGTTAATTTTATGTGACAATATAACCTGAATTGTTTTTACTGTTGATCTAATTTGTCGTATATATAATTGTATATCATTATTGCGAAAATCACCTGGTAAACGATCTATAGACTTGAGATCCAAAATAATCCGCATCCTAAAACCATGTATTATCAATAAAACTATTCAAACAAAATCTTCCAATAATCACAGAAAATTCACCTTAATACTTTAACTACATAACAAGTAATATGCTATTGTCTTGCCTATAATTCAAGCACAAGTTCAGGAACCTCAAAGTGTTATTCAATTCTTAAGCTCTCGATCACAGGAGGAAAAGTGAATAAAAGCCATGTGATGAGAAATGGAAGAACATAAAAATTGTGGCATCATAAAATTGGCATATGAGATGACTTTTATGGATAATTGGTACATTTGGTAACCCTCGGACAAAGAAATGAACATGAGAGTTAAATGACAAGAAGAAAACAAATCATCTATTAGAAATAATTATAATACTATTAGTTTGGATTGAAACTTAAAATCTCAACTTTCATTTTGATAACCAAAATCCTTTAATTTCAAAAGTTTAATAAACTTATTTTTCAACTGCAATTTTTATTGCATAGGACTTTAATTTGGAGATCCAAGATCACAGACGCGGGTATAATTCTGTAACTATTAAATTCGTCATTTGATCATTAAATTCAATAAATATACAATAAATAAAAGACAAAGACAAAGATCTTTAAAATAAAATATATTTTAAATGAAAGAAAGAAAAGCGTAAATGAAAACAGAAAAGAAAGAAAACTCACCTAGATGTTAGCTGTGCTGCGTGGAACAAAATGGCAAGCAAAGTTAACAAATTCATAGTATATATTGGCATCAATGAAGAATAGGCCTTTGACAAGTGGCAAGAAATTTTTGCCAAGTGGCAATAAGAATTAGACAAGTGTCTTTCTTACAAAACACCTTTTGCTCTATTATTATTATTATTTTTTTTTATTATTTATAAAATCACATCTCACTTGCACATTTAATTTTGTTAAAATTTAATTCAACTTATTAAGATGAAAGTGGTGTCATTTTTATAATTCTCAAATCAAAATCAAATATCAAATCGGAAGTTGACTCAAAATGGGAACACACAAAAAATTCTCACGGGACGAGGTGTTACATTCCTTCCCCCTTACAAGAATTTCGTCATCGAAATTCAAAAATACGTACCTAATAATCCATGGTGGCTTCTCCGTATGAAATCCTCAGTTTCCCAAGTTTTATATTACTATGACTATTCAAAAGCCTCACAAAAGCAAAGATTCAAATTTCGAGATACGCTGTGATTGCAAATCATGAAAATGGTTCAGGGTTACTCCAGTTTATCGCATAAACAACTTTCCTCAATAAGAGAATCACTCAATGACTTCTTTCTCCATCTAATTATTATATTGAAAGTCACTATTTATCATTAAAAAAAATTCAAAGGGGTGAGACTAGAAAATTTTGTCCACGGCTTCGTTCTCACGTAATTGAGGACTACAATCGTCCCTACAATCTCATGTTGTTTGTTTAAACGAACTCATCACGTTGTTAAAGGAACACGGTACTTTTAATTTCTCAAAAGAAAAAAAATTAGTATTTCTCAATATGTCATAAGCGGCGTGAACCTTCGAACATTCAACATGGTCCTCACTATGAGCTTTGTGAACAATGTTCAAGTTCTTCTAGATATATACCCTTTCATACAGTATGGTTTCAAAAATCTCTTTGACAGCTACAAGGTCATGATCATTACGTATGTCGGGGTTTTCTATTTTCCAACTAATCCCCAAACCACTTAACCATGGTGAGTTAGCCATGCACATCTAGCGAATAATAACAAATAGTAGGCACGAGTCATATGTGCAAGATATCACTAGGAAACATGTCTATATGTACCAAAAGGAATTCTCCGAGTATATATTGAAGGTTAAATATCGTCATATATAAATGTGTTTAACAACCATATAGGAACTACATCATATGAACATACACCAGTCAAATATTTAAGTCTAAACATCACCACCAGCGTTTAGAATATCTCTTCTTAATGACTAGAGCCAATTTATGGTCATGCTCTAGACCATCTTGTATATTATAATATAATTTCCTCTTGGTCTTTTACATTATGCTTCCTAATTTTAGTCGACACTCGTGTATCCAATAACTTTCAAATTCAACAAATCAGAACTCTACACATGCTCAAGTACTTCAATCGTGCTACATATAACTTATCATATACTCCGATAAAATCCTCTAATGGATCTTGATGATATGATGTCCCGCTTACTTGGTTACTAATTGTGGATTGCCCAAAGTACCTTGGATTCTATTTTTCTTCTCCTTCAAATCCCATATTTCCTCAGTAAGGGATTTATTGTATAATCATTGTATCTCCAATCTTGAACTCTGAACTTATTCCTCGATTTTATGCATAACCCACGTATTACCGTTTTGTTGCTTGACGTCTATATTGTTTAATTTTCAGATGTTTATGCATTCCTTATACTCCAGACACCAATTTTCAATGTTTTATAAGAGAACGAACTCCATCATCAGTTTTATCCAAGGGATATCATCTATTTTCTATCATACCGAATCTCAAAATGCGCATTTCTAATGGATGAGTAGTAGGTGTTTGTATCGAAAAATTCTTAGTAAACCAAATATCAACTCACTTATTCTTAAGAGGCAACCGTTCCTTAGATTTCTCCAAAAGTCTCTTGAGTCAATAATAGCGAATACTTGTTCTTAAAGATCATCTATATATCACATATAAAATCACTAGCTTACCCTAACAATCAAATAATCGAGACTAGAGCAATTTGTCATAAGCTTTGTTTATCCTTGCTAGAAATACTTAATTTCTCTCTATGACATCACTAAATTTCTTATAACCAATACATGTCCTTAATATTTTGTCTTTTTCCATTATAAACAAACTTGGCGCCTCCTAAAGTCATACAAAATTTTTTATCTTCTTATTTAACTAAACGTTTAGTTCCCTCAAATACTCACATGATATCTTCAGGTTCTTACTTAGCACCAATTCAAGAGTAAAGTTGTCAACCCTTTCGAGGAGAAATCTTGGAATTCTTTGTACTAAAGGTGCCGTGTAAATGTCCTTCTTACTAGGTTAGTTGAAAATGACAACGTAAGTACAATTGAAAATATTTCTTCAACATCTTTTACCTTTGATTCTATACCAAGAAGTTGATATTACCAGTCAGTGTCCTATAAGTCCAAATATTTCATCGATGATCAACCCGAGGATAGTGCTTAGACAAACATACCATTCCTATAATCGCATCATAAACTTCGAAGGCAAAAGTAGTAGATTTGCAAATATCTTCTAATAACCAATATAAACTTTACTTCCCATATGACACCTAATGAACTGTAGTTTTATACTTCTCAACATCTATTTAATCTCAAACAAAACTTAACGAGTCAATTAAACTTGGCTACGTATTCACAGTGTCGTCTTGTCCCATTACCATAAGTGTGAAATTTCACATTCCTCTTTTATTAGATATCACTAGAGACATTTTCCTTCTCAAATCTATGTTTAAAAGTCCTTCAGATTCATGTATCATTCATTTGAGCTTGAACCTCTAATACCCCAAGAAGATCTTCTTAAACTAAAGGTGACTAGTTTCTCCAATTTCATTTTTTTTATCGTTATGCCAGAGAGTATTGTATGTATATGTCATCTTATGTCCCAAGGATAGTCCAACCATGCAATACTCTAGGGTTCAAAACTTAATATATATTTTTTAGCTTTATTATTTACAGTGGTATAAGTTCTGTCGAGGCTACAAGTCCAGTGACAATTTCTAACAACTTACTCGTTCAGTATGAACTACTTAACTAATCCTACTAGAACTTGTGTAGGCAAGGGTCTCCGTTTTCTACTATTCCAAATCTCGTTATGTGAAATTTCCAACATCATCCTTTGAGGCACAAGCATTAGAACGAGTATAAGGGAATCTATCGCTGGAGGTGACAAACATGAGACTCAATTTATACCTATCGAATATCCAAGACTCCTTATTGAAATTTCAAAAACTAAGCGAGATCAACGTCTTAATAAAGTAATGACCTAAAGATATAAGTCAAGCCAAAATTTTATTTACAATAGTTAGGTCGTCAAATTATACAAAGGTCGAACACTATCATCTAATCGATTAGCCACATTTGAGCAAAGATGAAGTGCCAACTAACCCAAAATATTTGACAGACCTACTAACCCAAGCACAAAATCAAAAGAGATAATCAATTAGGGGGCATGTATTTCAAAACGTAGAGTATTGCTCACATGCCCTACTATTATTGTCAGATCTGGATAACATGTCATTGTCATGGTGTAATTCCATATAGCCATTTCCCCCATTTATATGTAGCTCCACAACATTTGGAGAAACCATCATTCGTCTATCTTATATATCTTTCATCTAAAGAAATCTCACGAGATCGTCAATACTTTTAATCTTGTTCCTTTTTCGTTTGACTCATTTCTTATTCTCCTCTTCTATTTCCACTAATTCATTATCAATTTTTGGGAGAATAAACATCCAATTAGATTTCTAATGTTTAGAACCTAAATATCCTTCAAATAAGCTTCAATTTTCTGAACTAAGGATCGATCTCTTGCTTAAAGATTGAAACCATGATCACAACTCCTGTAGTTCACTCCAAATAAGAACTGCTAATGATCCAAACACATGTCCACAAGCAATTAATTATCTTAGTCTTATTTGCATCAAAACATTAAGTAGAGGGACCAACCAACATTCCCAATGAAATCATGTCCCTAAGCTCTGATACCATCTGTAACATCACCAACCCCTCCGCTAGGGTCCACTGCGGCTGAGTAGGGTGTCAGCGTGCCTATCGGCACTAATATTTACAAAATCTTAAATGCTCGGAGGCAAAGACGACAAAACAATAAATACATAATACAAGAGAGTTATATCTTACAAGGTAAAGAACTGAAATACGAAATTCTCGTAGGTGGATATTCTACATAAAGATTTCTAAAGGCATAATAGTATATTGCCAACAACTTTCCCAAGCTCCGATGATAGATTGCCACGAGTTTTCTGGGCCACTTTTCCTGTCCAGATTATCTGAAAACATGACATTAAAACACGTGTGAGCCGAAAGCTCGGTGAGTTCACGTGTGCCGATGTATTTTCAAATATCTTTCGGTGAATGCATGCCGATGCTTTTCGAAAATAATCTCGAGTTCAAACAAATCCATTTTCCGTCGAGTTTCAAAATCAAATGCAGAAAACACATGAAGGGTAGAGGCACAGTCGAAAATTCTGAACAAATCAAGACATATCAACGCAGCCTCTAAACCCAAGTTTCCAAAATAGTTCTCAAATCAAAGTTGGGCTCACAGAGACAAGTCCAGATCCCGAAGTCATTACCAGCCTCACACCAGTACGAGCTCGAATTCCATACCTTATGCCTCCCCAAACACAAAACCAGGCTACGAAATCCGGGGCACTTACCAGCCCGCACCTGGTGACTAACTCCAACGTCGAGCCCCTCCTGACTCGCCGCAGAGTAGCCGAACACCACGAAACGATGTTCCACACAAATAAATGCAGCACTGGTTGGGCCGAGCCCTTCCCGAATACTACACTCCCTTTCAACTGGTACCACAAGCCAGAGTCTATGCGTTCCACGCCAGCAGAAGAGGCCCTAGCACAGGTGACTAGCCATGTACAGTGCAATCCACTGACGCTTCAGGCTATCAAACCATTTTCGAATCGTATCCAAATCAAAGCTGGTCGGAACAGGGTTTTAATGCAAATTTCACAATCAAAAGGGCCAATGTAAAGGCCATTCAACAAGATCATATTCAAACTCAATTCAAAATAATCACCCGTCCGCCAGTCCAAATATACAATATATGTTATTACTCAAATATGCCATGACAATGCACATGAGTTTTCCAAAATTATGCAATTTTCTCATATCAAAGCATTTTCCGAAACTTACCTGCTTTAAGCGAACCTGCGAAAAAGCTTTATTCAAAATCTTATATTCATAACCGGAGCACCGCTCCTATGCAATTTTAATGCACATTTTATACAAACATTGGATAACCTCTCCAATTTAAAGCAGTTGATAAATAACAAAATTCTTAAGAATAAGTAATTTCTAATTTCCAAAAGAATCATTTATTAAAATGAATCTTTATAAACAAAATGAATAACTTTATAAACACATCGTCGAAACTTTTAAATCCAGTAAGTTTCGGTTTGCGAAACTCACCTGGTAAACGATCTATAGACTTGAGATCCAACATAATCCGCATCCTAAAACCATGTATTATCAATAAAACTATTCAAACAAAATCTTCCAATAATCACAGAAAATTCACCTTAATACTTTAACTACATAACAAGTAATATGCTATAGTCTTGCTCGTAATTCAAGCACAAGTTCGGGGAACCTCAAAGTGTTATTCAATTCTTAAGCTCTCGATCACAGGAGGAAAAGTGAATAAAAGCCATGTGATGAGAAATGGAAGAACATAAAAATAGTGGCATCATAAAATTGGCACATGAGATGACTTTTATGAATAATTGGTGCATTTGGTAACTCTCGGACAAAGAAATGAACATGAGAGTTAAATAACAAGAAGAAAACAAATCATCTATTAGAAATGATTATAATACTATTTGTTTGGATTGAAACTTAAAATCTCAACTTTCATTTTGATAACCAAAATCCTATAATTTCAAAAGTTTAATAAACTTTTTTTCAACTGCAATTTTTATTGCATAGGACCTTAATTTGGAGATCCAAGATCACAGACGCGAGTATAATTCTGTAACTATTAAATTAGTCATTTGATCATTAAATTCAATAAATATACAATAAATAAAATAAAAGACAAAGATCTTTAAAATAAAATATATTTTAAATGAGAGAAATAAAAGCGTAAATGAAAACAGAAAATAAAGAAAACTCACCTAGATGTTAGTTGTGTTAGAGGAATAACCGGGTCAACATCAGTTATGCAACGGAAATAAAACGACCCGCCTCTGTCAGGATCTTTCACGAGTAAGAACCTTAGACTATGGGATAGTATTATACCTTTAGAAGTGTTAGGATAGCTGAAACAGTTTCAGCTGCAGTTTGTTGTCACGAACGGAACGCCACCAACGTAGGCTCCGTTTCTCCCAATATCCACTCGATCTTCCGGGGATGGTCTTCTACCGCTTGGTGCTAGCCAACGCCTCGTAGAAGTCTTGAAGACACTTTTCAAGATGGAGTATTAATGTATGACCTTTTAGAAGAACAAGAAACAGTTTTCTTACTTCTTTTTCTATTAGCCAAAGCTAGAAAAGAAGTATATGAAAAGCTGTCTTTTCTTTTCTTACTAAATGTTCTCTCTTTTCTCTCTTCTCTAAGCTTCCAAAAGCTGGAGAAAACTGACTTAGAATGCTAGGAAAAATCAGTATTCTTCCTAGTCATTCAAGGGAGAGTGGGGAGAGTGAAAGGGGGAAGTGGGAGATCATGGAGGAAACCACTCCTCCACTTTCTCTACCATTTCAACCTCCTTTCTAAGAGATAAAGGGCTGGAAAATATATCCAATTGTCCAGCCATAAGGTCGGTCCAAATGGGTTGGTCGGCCCAACCCGATTAAGGGCCCAATCCAATCTCGGCCCGGCCCGGCCCAATCGAATTGGCGCACCTTAGATTAAATGTACTCAACAAGCCCAATCCAGTTGATCTATAAGTGCGACCCAGGAGGTATCTATGATGTTGGCCGTGACATCATATGTCATAGGTAATGAGAGATATCTAGCAACGCATCATTACCCCCAATTCATAAATATCTGGTGACTATCATAATCACACCATTTGACATTTGTATTTAAATCATTTTGTCCTTGATATCTAGATTGAACACAAGTCATGGAAAAAGTCACACTTGTATTGTCCAATCTTTTAGTTTCTTGATTCGCGAGTAGACTAATCAAATGACATCAATATCATATACTCGATTCATTTGTTCATGGCCATGAATTAGTCGGGACTCCATCAAGGGGCCCAAGATATCGCTCCCTGCTATATAGGATGGACAAATCCTTTTCTGCATCCCACTCATCCTGA
The DNA here is from genome assembly GCA_026122235.1 of Vinca minor. Taxonomy (NCBI): domain Eukaryota; kingdom Viridiplantae; phylum Streptophyta; class Magnoliopsida; order Gentianales; family Apocynaceae; genus Vinca; species Vinca minor. Next base: position 1,869,486 of record JAOCZM010000226.1, read on the forward strand.
ACAAGATTCGTGATATACCCAATAAATGCCTTTATTGCTTACCCTGTTACGGATAGCGTTTAACATTATCAAAGTATAACACTAGCCATGCAAGAACTCTTGTGAGACCTCAAGTCGAAGGATCTCATATACATCCTAGTCAAAAATTGAGAAACACCGTTGACTATTATATAACAACCCATGGTGTGTTTCTCATGTCGGGCCTGTCCAGTATAATGATTCTCTAATCATATATACCCATGTGACGATCCGATATCTTATATCAATCACTACACATACTAGTCTTACGCATTATTATTGTCCTCGAACATTCCATAATAATGTTCGACTAGGGACGTTTCAGAATAGTATCTCATAACAATTATGAATACTATTCTAAGGACATATTATTTATTTATGTTGTTAAGAACGCAAAAACATAATGAATAATACTGGAATTAATGCCTTTTTATTCATCAAAATGAAAATTACATAAATACGGTACAATTACAATAATCTCCCACTTGCACTAAAGACCCAAATTACAATAAATGGTCTTTAGGGCATACTAATGACTGTCTCTAAAGATCAGCCCTCCAGATATCGGATACCCATGGAGCTAGTGTGACGATCATGCTCCTCGCTGCGGCAGATGGCTCGTCGGTGGATCGACGACATTGTCTGCCGAATCTACTCTACATATATGCACATCACCTCTTTCTATAATCTCGCGGATTAGGTGAAAATGCCGTAGTACATGTTTGGACCTCTGGTGAGATCTAGGTTCCCTAGATTGGGAAATAGCCCCATTGTTGTCACAATAGAGGTCTATCGGGTTCGCAATACTAGGAACCACATCGAGGTCGGAAATAAATTTCCTGATCCAAACTGCTTCCTTAGCTGCTTCACAAGCTGCTATGTACTCAGCCTCTGTCGTAGAATCTGCGATGGTCGATTGCTTTGAACTGCGCCAGCTCATAGCACCTCCATTCAAGTTAAACACATATCCCGATTGCGATCGGAAATCATCTCTGTCGGTTTGGAAACTAGCATCGGTGTAACCACTTACAACGAGCTCATCCGCCCCTCCATAAATCAAGAATGTATCCTTAGTCCTTCGCAAGTACTTAAGGATATTCTTGATCGAGATCCAGTGGCGTTCACCGTAATTAGGTCGGTATCTCGCTCGTAAGGCTTAAGGCAAACGAGACATTCAGGGCGAGTACATACCATGGCGTACATGATGGATCCTATGGCGAAACATAAGGGATCTCTTTCATGCGTTCTAATTCGCAAGCGTTTTAGAACACTTTGTTTGTTCGATAGAAACAGTTACCATGTGTCATAGGACAAAGGCCCTTCTTAGACTCTTGCATGCTAAACCACGTTAGCACCTTGTCTATATATGTACTCGACTTAGGCCAATGAGTCTCCCTGGATCTATCTCTATAGATCTTGACTCCCCAGAATATAGCTGGCATTGCACTAAGTCTTTCATAGAGAAACACGTACTCAACCAAGCCTTTACTGGGACTTTAAGGTTGGTATGTCGTTTCCAATGAGTAGTATGTCATCTACATACAAAACCGGGAATACGATTGAGCTCCCACTAACCTTCTTGTAAACACAAGGCTCATCCTCATTTCTAATGAAGCCAAACTCACTGACGGCATCATTAAATCGGATGTTCCAGCTTTCGAGAAGCTTGCTTAAGTCCATAAATGGATCTCTCGAAGCTTACATACTTTTCCGAGCATTCTCCGGAGTGACAAAACCTTCAGCTGTGTCATATACACATCCTCTTCAAGTTTTCCATTAAGGAAAGCGGTTTTGACATCCATTTGCCGATTTCATAGTCATAGTAAGCTGCGATAGCAAGTAAAATCCGAATGGACTTGAACATAACTACAAGGGAAAAGGTCTTGTCATAGTCAATACCATGAACTTGTTTGAAACCTTCGCGACCCGAGTCGCCCTCATGCGTTTGTACATTCCCTTCCATGTCGGTTTTAATCTTAAAAACCCATTTGCACCCTATGGGCGTTACTATAAGCCCTAAGGGCGAACAAACTCAGTTTTTGGTATTGGACAAACTTTTGATGTTGTGTCTAATGATCTTAATCTTTGTGATAGAATATCGGAACTGATTATGGAAGCTCTAAGTACTTCAATCAAGCCATTGGTATCAAGATTCAAAATTATGCAAGGCTCATTTATCAAGATTGAAGATTGAAGACTTAGGTTTGGTTAGTTTAGCTTTGTCGTCATAAGTCGTTATCTTATAAAGCTCTAACCAAAGCTCTCATGAACATAAGCTCTACACTCTAGTCTTGCATGCATCATAAACACGTTTTCAAAAGGCTAAGTTTCAAAACGTTTCTTAAATGTGTTCATATCTCAAAAGCCTTTGTTTTTCAAAGTATAAGTCCTTTAAAATGGTTTTCCAAATGTTCTTACTTGTTACCTTTTGGGAAAACCTTTTAGACTTCAAAAGATTTCAAAACGTGTGAAAAATCAACATCTCTCGAGGCTCGGGAAAAGTTCGGTCGACCGAGCTCAAGATCGGATCAATCAGAGAAAACGAGAGTTGAAGGCTGTGAAAACGGACCAAGGTCGGTCGACCTTAGCCTACCTCGGTCGACCGAGGTCCTCAAGAGGGTTATCCGACCCTTGTTCGGTCAACCGAACTCTGCGAGAAACTAGCCATTTTTTGACCGTTAAAGAGTCGTTTTTCAGCCTATTTTTGAAATGTATATATACTCTAAAGCTGAGAATCACTCCAAGGCTTGCACATCAAAGTTTCATTGATTTCTTATCAAGTCTAAACACCTTCAAAGCAAAAACACTTGATCTCCATGATCTAAATCATTCAAAGGTGTTCTTTCAAAAAGCAAGACAAAGAGTGTGCTTCATATGTTCTAAGAGCTTAATCTTCTTGTACTTCAAAGGTATATCTTTCTCACTTATAAGAGTGATTAACCTTTCTCTTTATCCATCTTAATTCCCTTTCTTAGTGATAGGGTAATTCTTGTAAAAGTCCTACTTAGTGTGGGCAAGTAACTCTTAGTGAGTTTTGTATTGTGGTTGTGTTGTAAAACTCTTAGTGAGTTGTCCACAAGTGTAAAAAGATCTTCTTAGTGAAGTTGTTGAAATCCTTGGGTGCGGCTCGAGGTAGTGGATGTAGATTCTAAGTGAATCGAACCACTCTAAATCCTTTGTCTTGTGTTTGGGTTTACTTTGCTTTTGTTTATCTTGCACAAACTTACCCTAAGCATTGAATAGATTGGAAAAAAGTTTGCAAGATCGATTAAAACCCAATTCACCCCCCTCTTGTGTTTTACTGATTACCCTTCAGGGTGGATCAACCAAGATCCGGACTTGGTTTTGTGTACATGGAGTCCATTTCGAATCTCATGGCCTCAAGCCATTTCTCGAGAATACGGGCTATTAATTGCTGTTTGTAGGTTGAAGGTTCATCGTGATCCACAAACATAACATCACCATGTTCTGTTATGAAAAAATCCAAATTTTTCAGGAGGTGGACTGACGAACTCTACCAAAACTACGCAATTCTTGTGTTTCTTGAACTAGTGCTAGCACTTTGCATTGTTTGTGGCTTTCTTTGCACAACAACTTGTGGAGTCTGTTCAATTTCCATCTCATCATTAGTGCTAGTTTGAGAGTCTGGAACTTCAGAAAGTTCTACACTACTCCCACTCGTGTTTCTAGAAACAAATTATTTTTCTAGAAAGACTCCGATGCGAGCAACAAACACTTTGTTCTCGTTAGGGATATAAAAAGTAGTATCCTTTAGTTTCCTTAGGATAACCTACAAATATGCACTTTTCAGATTTTGGAGCCGACTTATCGAAGTTGAGCGTTTTACAAAAGCTTCACGGAACCAAATCTTGAGGAAAGACAAAGCGGGGACGCTTCCCGAGTCCATAACTCGTATGGCGTCTTTGCAGCGATTTAGATGGGACAGCGGTTAAGTGTTAAAGGCTGCTTGTCTCTAGTGCGTGTCCCCCAAAAGGAATTGGGCGAGGCTCGTGTGACTCATCATAGAACGAACCATATCTAATAAGGTTATGTTCCTCCTTTCGGATACACCATTCCATTGAGGAGTAGGTGGAGGAGAAAGTTGTGAAAGCGATTCCACAATCTTTTAGATAGTCACGGAATTCTTGACTCAAGTATTCTCCTCCTCGATCGGATCGAAGAACCTTAATACTCTTGCCAAGTTGGTTTTCTACTTCTAGTTTAAACTCTTTAAACTTAGCAAATGCTTCGGATTTGTGTTTCATCAAGAACACATATCCATACCCTCACTGAAGTCATCGAGTAAAGGTAATGAAGTAGAGGTAACCACCCCTTGCATGTATATTAAAAGGGCCACATACATCACTATGTATTAGTCCTAATAAAGCATCGGCTCTCTCACCTAGCTTAGTGAAAGGTGATCTTTGTCATCTTACCCAACAAACAAGATTCACATCGATCATAAGACATGAAGTAAAATGATTCCAACAACCCGTCTTTATGGAGTTTGGATATGCGATCTTCGTTTATATGGCCTAAGCGACAATGCGAGGTATGTCGGATTAGAATCATTAGTCTTAATCCTTTTGGTATTTATATTTAAAATTGGCATATCAAGGTCTAAAACATATAGACCATTAATCAAAGAAAGTGCTTGCATAAAACATATTATCTAGAAATAACGACAATCGTTGGTTTTTGATCGAAATCTCAAAACCTTTCTTGTCCAAACAAGAAAGCTGAAATAATATTCTTAATTAAACTAGGTACGTAGAAAGCAGTTTTCTAAACCCCAAAACAAGCCCACGAAGGCAAAGTAAAAAGTACAAGTCCCTACAGTTAGAGACATGACACGTGCTCTCGTTGCCAACTCGTAGTTCCACTTCACCCTTTGCCAACTCTCTGCTCCTTTGCGGTCCACTGCACATTAGTACAAATGTGAGAACCACATCCGGTATCAAATACCCGAAGTAGTTGTATTTAAATTGATATCAATCATATTAATATCTACAACATAAATACACGCTCGAAAGCAACATTTGCTTTATCCTTTTCGACCTTTTTCCTTGCAAGATAGCTTTTGCAGTTCCTTTTCAGTGACCGCTTCTCACCCCAATGATGACGAGATAGAGTCCTTGGCTACACCACCCTTAGGTTTCGAGTGCATTGTTGAAAGTGGTTTGCTTGCCCCTGGGCTTACCTTTCGGTTTGCCTTTGGGTTTCACAAAACCTTTGCCTTTGCCACTTTTGCACCATCGAGTATGGTGTTGGGCTTGGACTTGCCTATTTCCTTCTCGGCGAGTCCTCGGCATATTCAACAACTCGAGGCAATGGCTTGTCAATTTCATTCATGTGATAATTAGAATGGACTGATCTGTATGATTTAGGCAACGATTGCAAGATCAAATCGATCGACGACTCTTGTCCCAAAGGAAATCCCGGTTTTTCAAGGTTACGAACATAACCTATCATCTTAAGAATGTGAGTTCCTACTGGCATTCCTTCGGACATTTTACACTTTGAAAAAGAGATTTGATACATCGAATCTCTCCCGGCGTGCTTGCCTCGATATAGTTGCTTCGGTTGAGCCAGCATCTCATAAGCCCCCATGACCTCATGTTGCTTCTGAAGCTCAGAGTTCATGGTGACAAGCATGAGGCTAGACACATCTAAAGCATCACTAACATGCTTCTGATAAGCATTTCTTTCAGCGGTCGAAGCGCGAGCCTCCAGTGTAGCGAGAATAGAGTCATTCTAGAACATACAACTTTCTTTCATGCTTGAGAGCGATTCTCGAGTTCTCGAACCAATCGAGGAAGTTAACTCCCTCTAATTTGTCCTTCTCGAGGGACGAACGCAGATGATAGTGTTTGGTTTGAATTTGCCATTTTCTACAACAAAATTATGCAAAGTAAGTACCGATTAAAATCATTATTAGGTCTTTATCTTTTTAATGATTTCTCCCACTATTTTCTTCGAGTGAATAACCCTCATTATCAACTCGGAAAGTTCGTTAACTTTCTAGCGGGCCAAGATCCATATTTCACCTCGTTACGAGTCGACTTTGGTGATCGCCCAAAACTTAGTTATTTAGGTAGGCAACGTTTGCCAATTACATCAAATTATGTAATTATTGGTTAGTTGAGTGAATAACATTTATTCAAGCGTATCATTATACACTTTTCTAAACTCTTTTGCCTCTAGATCCTCAATCCATTTATTGAGATAATCCAGTTTACTAGGACCCTAAGTTTTAGCCGGCGGATATCACAAATTATCCTTCGCGCCTCACCTGGGATAGACACGTATGTACGACTTTGGCATGTCCCATACTAATGTCGATCTAGGCCTTGACGAGGGCCAAACTTAGGAAGGCACTAATTAATATTTTAATTGAGGGGTTTTGTTTTTAACAATCTCACTAGAAAAGCATAAAATAAACAGTTTATGCTTATATACATATGCATCCAATACATAAAAGTAAAATGCAATAGTAATCGCCATATCCTATTCGGTTTTTCCAAGCGATGGAAAAACCGTGAAGTCAATCTAAGGGTGTGAAAAGAAAACATTCTATTCTACACCGTCTTGACCTTCAGGTGATTGCCTCCAAATCATCATCACAACTGTACCTTCTCCTAATCTAGAATTACATAATTCTAAGGAAACCTCGAGTTACATTCGAGGGGATTTGATGAGAAGAGAATTACAACTTTTGATAGAAAAGATAGGCACGATACGCGAGATCGTATTATAAAATAAACCAACAGGGTAAAGGCGATTACTATGCATCATGCTCAACTAACATAACAATTTATGAAAAAATGAGCAACCAGACAAAATGCATACTATTGCAAAGTACTTGAGAGTACTCGGTTGACCGAGCAGACATTGCGGTCGACCGAACAGAAATCTTGAGAGTACTCGGTTGACCAAAGCGAGCACTTCGGTCGACCGAAGACCAACTCGGATCGATCGAAGACCAACTTTCGGTTGATCCGAACCCTAATTCTGTAGTTTTACTGTCTTTACCTCGGTCGATTTGGGCCCGAGTCCCGATCGATCGAAGGGCCGAAAGCGAGAGTTTTTTCAGCTTTTGAATGACTTCAAAACTGGAAAATCTCGATTCTCATACATTCAAAATGATGAAAAACATGTCATACATTATATACAACATTTCTAGCAATCCTAAGGCATGCAAAACATAGATTCATAATCCATATTCAAATACTATAGCACATTAAGTCTATAGGGTACTCGTGAGTGGCTCTGATACCACTGTTAGAGGAATAACCGGGTCAACATCAGTTATGCAGCGGAAATAAAACGACCCGCCTCTATCAGGATCTTTCACGAGTAAGAACCTAAGACTATGGGATAGTATTATACCTTTAGAAGTGTTAGGATAGCTGAAAGCAGGTTTCAGTGCAGTTTGTTGTCATGAGCGGGCGCCACCAACGCGAGCTCCGTCTCTCCAAATATCCACTCGATCTTCGGGGATGGTCTTCTACCGCTTGGTGCTAGCCAACGCCTCATAGAAGTCTTGAAGACACTCTTCAAGATGGAGTATGAATGTATGACCTTTTAGAAGAACAAGAAACAGTTTTCTTACTTACTTTTCTATTAGCCAAAGCTAGAAAAGAAGTATATGAAAAAGCTGTCTTTTCTTTTTCTTACTAAATGTTCTCTCTTTTCTCTCTTCTCTAAGCTTCCAAAAAGCTGGAGAAAAGCTGACTTAGAATGCTAGGAAAAATCGGTATTCTTCCTAGTCATTCAAGGGAGAGTGGGGGAGAGTGAAAGGGGAAGTGGGAGATCATGGAGGAAACCACTCCTCCACTTTCTCTACCATTTCAACCTCCTTTCTAAGAGATAAAGGGCTGGAAAATATATCCAATTGTCCAGCCATAAGGTCGGTCCAAATGGGTTGGTCGCCCCGACCCGATTAAGGGGCCCAATCGATTCGGCTACGGCCTAATCGAATTGGCTCACCTTAGATTAAATGTACTCCAACAAGTTGTCTTTGCGTGGAACAAAATGGCAAGCAAAGTTAACAAATTCATAGTATATATAGGCATCAATGAAGAATAGGCCTTTGACAAGTAGCAAGAAATTTTTTGCCAAGTGGCAATAAGAATTAGACAAGTGTCTTTCTTACAAAAAATACCTTTTGCTCTATTATTATTATTATTTTATTATTTATAAAATCACATCTCACTTGCACATTTAATCTTGTTAAAATTTAATTCAACTTATAAAGATAAAAGTGGTGTCATTTTTTACAATTCTCAAATCAAAATCAAATATCAAATCGGAAAGTGACTCAAAATGGGTACACGTAAAAATTATTACGGGACGAGGTGTTACGAGGGTGTGACACGGCGGGTCGATTGATGTTCCGCCTTTACTTGTTGACACACAAGACATCTAGCCACAAATTCGGCTATGTCTCGTTCCACACCTCTCCACCAAAAGTGACTCTTCAACCCCTTATACATTTTAGAATACCGGATGTCTGCTAACTCGAATTGTGAGCCTCTTTCAAAACTTCCGATCTCAGCCCCGAATTTTCCGGTACACACAATCTGGCCCGAAACCGAATACTGTTGTCTTCATGAATCTGAAAATCTGTTTCGGCCCCCGACTGTATTAAATCTCTTTCCTTTTTCAAATCAAAATCCGTCAAGCGAGCTTCTATCATCGCCCCTAAAGTGTAGGTTCCGCTACCAAAGTTGCCAAAACACAACTCGTAGACTTCACGATCTCAATTTCAAACTTGTCAAACTCGGTTATTAAGTCCCAGTTGATCGGTGATTAACGCCCAGCTAGTTGACCCGAACTCTTTCTGCTCAAGGCATCGACCACCTATTAGCTTTCTGGGGTGGTAGCTAATGGGTGAGGTCATAGTCTTTCAATAACTCCAACCAACGCCCTTGCCTCATGTTTAACTCTTTTTTTAGTGAATAAGTACTTAAGGCTTTGGTGGTCGGTAAACACTTCACACAGGCTCACCATACAAGTAGTATCTCCAAATCTTCGAGGCAAACACGACCACTTGCCAACTCCAAGTCGTGTGTAGGATAGTTTTTTTCTCATATGGTTTCACTTGCCTAGACGCGTAGGTGATGACCTTTCCGTTTTGCATCAAAACACAGGCCAAACCGATGTCGAATGCATCACTGGTAGCACTAAGATATGTGTCGTAGTCAACTTCTCCTTCAACTTCTGAAAACTGTTCTCACAATCTGATCCCCACTAAAATTTAACCCGTTTTTGTGTCAAACGAGTCAAAGGTGCCGCGATTCTTGAGAAGTCTTCTACAAACTTTCTGTAATAACCAGCCAACCCCAAAAATCAACGAATATCTGCCACGGTCTTCGATATAGGCCATTCCACAATAGCCTCGATCTTACTCGGGTCAATTGATACCCCTTCTGCTGAAACAACGTGCCTCAGAAATGACACATTCTTCAACCAAAACTCACACTTGCTGAACTTGTCATACAACTTCTCCTTCCTCAATATCTCCACAGTCAATCTCAAGTGTACATCGTGAGCTTCATCCGACGGTGAGTAGATAAGGATATTGTCGATGAAGACCACCACGAACTTGTCAAGATAATCCCGAAACACTCGGTTCATCATATCCATGAATGTCGCCGATCGTTAGTTATTCCAAACGGCATTACAAGGAATTCATAGTACTATACTGAGTCAGAAAAACACGTTTTGGGATATCATCGAGTTTGATTCTCAACAGTGACAATCCGATCTCAAGCCTATCTTGAAAATACTGTTGTCCCCTTCAATTGGTAAAAAAAATCATCAATGCGGGGCACCGGTATCTGTTCTTAATGGTGATCTTGTTCAGCTCTCGGTGAGTCAATGCACATACGCATACTACAGTCTTTCTTCTTCACAAACAAGACCAGAGCTTCCCGAGGTAACACGCTCGGTCTAATGAACTTCCTATCAGAAGCTGTGGAGTTGACTTTTCAGCTCCTTCAACTCCACCCAGGGGCCATACGATAAGGGCCCTCAGAGATGAAAGCTCACTGTCAGGGTTGTAAGAGAATCTCAAAATTGATTTCCCGGTCGGGTGGAATACTCGGCGGCTCGTCGGTAAACACATCATCAAATTCTCTCACAATAGGAACGTCATCAAGTCGGACTCGCTTTCGCAGTCTTTCAACCACGGCATATGCGAGTACCCTTTATAATAGGAAGGTTACGCTCCCCTTCTTCCGCCCGAGAAACTTCAATCACATTCCCGTTTCCCAAAGGTAAGCCCGAGATCTTCTTCTCACTGAGTCAACCAAGACATGATGAGCATATAACCAATACATCTCAGAATCACGTCAAAATATACTATATTCAATTGTATAAGGTCTCTCCCTAACACCTTAGAGTCTATTTCTACCCCGGTACCCCTTATGAATCGAATTAGACTCTAACGTCTTCCGTTAGGAATCATGACCCCTATGTGCATCCGAAATACTAGCGGGGTAGATCTTAAGGGACCTTAGCAAATCTACGGGATACAAAAAGAGTTGGTAGCTCCACGATCAGAATAGCACATGGCAGTGCACCGAATTAACTAGGAGCGTACTTGTCACTATATATACGAGCGAGTACTACCTCTCTTGTTGATTTAAGGCAAAAAGCTCGAGCATTTGGCCCTGGCTTGGGTGCCCCTCATCCTCCAGTCGCTAAAGTCGGCGACCATAAACTATGTGCAGTGTAGTTCATTTGGCTAACCATATGACCTTTACCACGCACTTGAAAGCAGGCCCCGGTCTTTCAATAATATTCCTTAGTGTTTCTTTTTTCCACATGTAGTACATACCAGTATAAGCTATTGTTGGTGCAGCTGTCAATCCCCCCTATCCTTACTGCATTTGCCCGGTCGACATGTGGCCTAGTGAAGTTAGTCTATCCCAGAGTGGGTACAAACCTTTTGCGTGCGGCCATAGGTGTGAAAGTGCTAGGGCGGGATGATTGCCCCTCGTGTCATAGTGGAGTAGGATCTCTTACCAATTCGCATGTATTTGCCACTCACGAACTCGGCCTCGATATCCAAGCTCATCTTATAAGCGTCCATGTATGAGGTAAGAGGAACACCGGAGAGCTCGCCCCTAGTACTGAGCTCGAAGACCCATCACGAACCTCCGAGTTCGAGTAACTAGGATCTCGAATTTTTGCCATGGCATACTTTCCCACAATTGTGAACTTGCTAGCATATTCTGACACTGTCATGCCTTCATTTTGTTTGAGTTCGAAGAATTGGTTATGACATTCTAGTCTGAAGGTGTCTAAGGAGTACTGGTCCAGAAAATCCTTCTTGAATCTCTCCCAAGTGATAGGCTGCCCCCTTATCCATAGATAGGCCTGACGCCTTTCCACCATTCCGAAGCTTAATGTGAGAAAACCGATTACCACATTTGTTTTGACATTTTCAAGCACCCCAAAGATGTTAATGTGTTTCTCGATGTCATCTAACCATACTTGACCTCATCAGGTCCCACATTACCATCAAAATAAGCCACCCTCATACAGCTTCATCCTCTCAAAGTAGGCTCCCGAGTCGTGCGTTCCCTCTGTACCCACCCTGATAACCCTGGATTCTTATTCTATTCGATTACTAGCTGTTGTTGATTACGAAAGTTCATTTATTCTTTGATAGTTACGTTGGTTTTGTTGGTACTAGGCTTGTAGTATATGTGCCAACATAGTGGAGTTGTAACCATTTACGTCCCCGGAACTCTGTGTTAACCGGTGGTGGTGGAGGAGGAGCATTAAATGGTGGCGGAGATGAAGGTGTTACAAACCCGGCCTCGTCATTCGACCACTGTAGTGGTGGAGGTGGTGGGGCCCGAGGTTGTTGTTGTTCGGTTGAAGTACACACGTTAGGCTGCGGGGTGGCCCTCCCGTGCGTATGGCGCTATCGGCATGTCAAACTCATCGTGTTACTGATTAGGATCCATCTATACAGGATAATTCATATGAGAAAAGCTACTATTAGTAGCCATCATCTATTTACGGATTTCAATTAATATACTTATCTTTTTATTAGACTATTTATAGCCGCATCTATTTACGGGCCACTATAAATGTCCAATTAGTGAATCCGGCCAATTTTCAGGCAAAAAATGCCATGTGACTTGCACATGCTCTCGGAGTGAGGGGCAAAAATGTCCATTAACCCTCTTCTCCTCCTCCACCACCGCCCTCCACCGCCATTTCTGACTCACTCCCAAACTCAAAATTTCTCCTTCTCCTTCTCCTCCTCCACCACCTCCCTGCACATTTCTCCTCCACCACCGCTATTTCTGACCCACTCCCACTCCCAAACTCAAAATTTCGTCTTCTCCTCCTCTACCACCTCCCACCACCGCAATCCACCCTCCACCACTACCTCCAACCACCGCCCTCCTCCACAAACCCACCCCAAACTCAAAATTTGCACACCCTCCTCCTCCTTCACCACCGCCCTCCATCTTCCAAGATTTTAAAAGCCCATTAGCATAAATTGACATAAATTTGAAGAAACGTAGGAATTAGATTTAGTTTGCACTTTTGGGGTTAATTTGTTGAAGCAAATTCATGAAATGAGATAAAATAAAAATTGAGTCTTGAAATGTACCAATCACAATAACAGAAATTGAGATTAAATTTGAAGGAATTTATGAATTAGATTTTATTTACTCCAAATAAAAGTTTTTCTTTGTCAAATTAACTTTATGGAAAGTGGAGGTAGATGAAGGGTTTAGGGTTTGGAGGTGGCGGTGGAGGGATGTGGTGGAAGAGGAGAAGAAATTTTGAGGAGCTTATATAAACAATTGTGTGGCAAAGGGGAGTTAGAGGAGCTTATGATGATAGATAACTCTCTTGTGGGTGATATTCCGACAACTTTAAGTCAATCCCGAAGCTTGACACGTGTCGGACTTACATACAACAACCTCTCCGGCAATGTCCCCACGGTCGTTGGGAGCCTTCCTCATGTCTCATTACTTGACCTCAAGGGCAATTCTTTTTACTGGTGTAATTGCGGAAAATGTAGCTGGTGCGTCGAATTTATCTTCACTAATTTTGTCTAAGAACAGATTTTCACGGCAATATACCCGAGAAAATTGGATTTTTGGACAACTTATTGGAATTCTCAGGTGATGATAATGCATATTCGGGTCCTTGCCGGAAACTACGGTGAATCTTGAGCAATTGGGAAAGCTTGATCTCCATTAATGGAGAATGTATGTTGTAAGGAAAGCTTAAATGATAAGAGTTCATAATTCCATTTGATTAATGGAAGTTCTGATTTTGATTAATGGAGAAGATTTGATTTTGTGAAGAGAATGATAATGAGAAGTTTTCCCAGTGAAATGGGTTTAGGGGGATTAAATTCGCAGGGGGATTCGCAGATGTGGGGGCTGGGGGTGGGTTGATGATGAAGATGGGGTGGGTTGGGGGTTATGACATTTTTGCCCTTCACTCCGAGAGCATGTGCAAGTCGCATGTAATTTTTTGGCCTGAAAAGTGGCCGGATTCACTAATTGGACATTTATAGTGGCCCGTAAAAAGATGCGGCTATGAATAGTCTAATAAAAAGATAAGTCTATTAATAGAAATACGTAAATAGATGATGGCTACTAATAGTGGATTTCTCTAATTCATATATGAAAGCAAGAAATTAAACAAGTATAACAAGAAGCAAGTTAAACATGTAAGATAGCATGGTAGATCACATAATTACGGTTCATGCTTATATACAAGTCCCGAACACATAAGGACATGTGAGCAATAACATATAAAGCGATAAATAAAGACTTATTTCCTACTCGAGGCTCTACTCTTAATCCAATCCCATGTTCATTCCATTCTTAGTCTAACCAAGTTAAAGCCTAAGGTTCGACTCTGCTCACGATACCACTTATGTCACAAACCCATCTCCAAGTGATGACACGGCGGTGTTCCAAGTCGATGAAACAGAGAACCCGATTGACTAAAAGGAAACTTCAACGATAATCATAATTTAGAAAGGCAAGTTTACATAATACATAAGTTGTTACATTATAAAAGGAAATCACTAGGTTGAAAGGAAGTACTAAAGCGATAAGTGTTCATAAGTTCAACATAACAAGGATTAACTAACTAAGCATCAACCTCGAAAGGACTCTTCCTCGTAATTCTCATCTATGGCACCATCAAGATACTAAATCTGCAAAAATAGTCAACGGAGAAGGTTGAGCTAAAAGCCCGATAAGCATCAATCACCATCGGGATGAAGTATCAAATAGACTAAAAAATGTTTACAGAATCCCAAGCATTTGAAGTATCAGAGTCGAAATAACTTGGAAAAGCCATTTAAAACAAAACTATAATGAATTGAAACGGAATCAGAATAGAAAGGCTGAACAAAAGCGAGAAAAGCGGTCCAAGCACATACTGCAGCGAAAGCGATGGGACGAAGCATCTGAATGAATCGTCCGAGTGTATCATCCGCTCAAAAAGATTGCTCCTAGTAGTTGCGCGAGGCGTGAAGGGATTCATTGGCGAAACTCATTCTAATCACCCATGAATCCTCCACCCGAAGGATCTACTATGGGAATCGAAAAAATTGACAAAAAAAGACTTACGTTTATCGTTAATGGTTTTTGATTTGGTGCATAGCTACTAACACCAAAAGCCCTCCCTTGCGGAATTACTCTCTACAGGTATCTATGCGGCGAAGCGAGCGTGAATGCTAGCTCTTCGTTTACGAGATTCGAAAATCTAGAGAGAAATGAGGCGAAATCTGATTTCGGGTAATAGTTTTTTTTTGTGGCTATGAAAGTCTAACCCTAGGGTTTCGACCAAGAGAGATTATATAGGCGTGAGAGTTTGTTTGAAAATCAACTCCGCGTAATCCCAACCTCTTACGATAGTAGTTGTTTTTATCGTATAATAACTCCCACGTAATCAGTGAAGCCAAATATCGAAAATGCCCGTCATTAGTCTTCGATCCAGCATCCTCCCAGTCTTGTTACATAATTGCATGGGCATACCCGACCTTCAAGATAAAGAAGTAAAACTAATCTAGTAAAGCAATTACAATTTTACAACATTAAAAAAGCGGTTCGCAGACTGCATTATAAAATTACAACCCAGATAAATGTAAAACAAGAGGGGTATAGTAGGTCATGATGCTATTCACCATGCTAAAACTCACATAAAGCATAATAAACTCACAAATAAACATATTATTGATTATAATATATATATATATATATATATATATATATATATATATATATATATATATATATATATATATATATATCACGAAACAATTTTTACTGTTTCACACATACTGCAATACTTATATCGAGATTGATACATGTAATGATGGGATTAACATTATCGAATTCAAATAGTATGATCAAGGCTATGATTCCACTAAATGGATTCATTGGCAAAAACTTCGTTCTAAACACTCATGAATCCTCCCACTGAATGATCCGCTCATACTATGGGAATCAAAAAAATTTGTGAAAAGACTTACGTTTATCGTTAATGGTTTTACGATTTGGTGCTTAGTGCCACCACCAAAAGCCCTCGCTTTGCAGATTACTCTCTACCAGTATCCATGCGATGAAACGAGCGGTGAGTGCTAGCTCTTCATTTTACGAGTTTGGGAAATCTAGAGAGAGGTGGCGAAATCGATTTCGGGTAATAGTTTTTTTTGCGGCTATGAAAGTCTAACCTTAGGGTTTCGACCAAGAGAGATTATATAGGCTTGAGAGTTTATTCGAAAAACCAACTCCCACGTAATCCCGACCTCTTTTGGTAGTGGGAGTTTTTATCATATAATAACTCACACGTAATCCCAGCAAAAGCCAAATACCGAAAATGCCCGTCCTTAATCTCTAATTCGAATAATAAAATTTTATTATTCTCGAGAAAACTAAATGTTAGATACGATGAACCTAGACACATTCTAGATTCATTGAATCACAGACATAAAGCTCGTTAAGCGATCTATCGTGTGACCACAGTGAGTTCATTATCACAATGGCAGTGAAAACATACTTAGTAGTAGTAGTGTGTGTTCATAAATCACTAGCGATCCTGAGCAGGACAATGTGACTACCCGAGTAAAAACATAATCATCAATCAAACATCATACTAGTTTTTATTTCATTGTATATAACATTACATAAACACTAGGGACAATGAGAATAGTAATTGCATAGGGCGATGAGTTTTACTATCAAATCACATATTTGATGTTCAAAAGCAAAATTAACTATTCGATGACATGCGTAAAATATATAAAGCGTACAACATATGTTAATATCACAGGGCACTACTAACAATCTTCCACTTGCCCTAGGTCGAACATACATGATCCCCGATCCCATTGACCTAGTATGACTCTCATGTTTAGGTTGCGGGGAGTGGCTTGGTCAATGGATGCTGCGATGTTATCAAATGCATGTATGAACTTTGCAAATTTTAACTACTCCTCTATCAACGATCTCTCTTATCGGATGGAAAGGCTTGAGAATGTGTTTGGATGCGTTAGTGAGATCTAGGTTCCTTAACTTGTGAAATGGCACAAGTTTTATCATAATAAAGGTCGATGGATTCCATGATGCTTGGGATGACATCTAATCCATCAAAAAATTTCTTTCAGATCAAAGCAGGGTTATTTAGACTGCTTACATTCTAGAAGTAAGCTACGGTTTCTTGATTTGAGCTCTTCCAGCTCCATGACACCTCGTTCAAACAAAAACACAAAACCAAATTGCGATCTAAAGTCATCGTTGGGTTGGAAGCTTGCAGTACTGTGTAACCATTTACATCAGGACTTAACTTTCACGACCTCAGTTAACTAAGAACATATCTTTAGTCCTTCTCAAGTACTTAAGAATACTACTTGACTACAATCGATGTGACTCTCGAGAGTCAGATTGATATCATGTTAGTCATACTTAATGCGAATGAGATATCAGGGCAAGTGCGTAGCATGGCATACATAATAGACCCAATGGTGAAGCATGTGATCTTACTCAGTGCGCTCTTGGTCTTACTTTTGTGGAAGGTCCTTGAGTTGTCTTGGAGTTTAATGTAAACGTGTGACATGGGCGAGAATCCTTTTTGGAATCTTGCAAACTTAACCATGTCGATACTTTGCCAATGTATCCATTACGGCTTAGGCGATCATTTTGTTGGATCTATCTCTATAGATCGCTATACCCAAAATGTAGTTAGACTAGCCTAAGTCTTTCAAGGAAAAGCACTTCCCGACCAAGCTTTTACATTTTTTTTAATGTGGGATGTCGTTTCCAATAAGTAAGATGTCATCCGCATAAAGCACGGGAACTACAATGCGTTATTAGTTACTTTCTTATAAACATAAGGCTCGTCTTCGTTTTTGATGAAACCAAATTCTTTAATTGCTTCATCAAAATGGCGATTCAACTCAGATTCTTGCTTCAATCCATAAATGGACCTTTGAAGCTTACACACTTTGTTAGGATTTGATGGATCAACAAACCGAGGTTGCGTCATATACACGTCCCGAGAAGGTCTCCATTAAGAAACACAGTCTTAGCGTCCATTTGCTATATCTCATAGTCATAATATGCGGCTATGGAAAGTAAAATCTAATAGACTTTATCATGACAACGGGAGAAAATGTTTCATCCTAGTCTATATCATGAATTTGTCTATAACTACGATGAGGATTGGGACGACTGCGACAAATTTGGTATAATGGTCATAACTTTCGATCAGGGTTATCGATGGGTGATTCAAATTGCATATTTAAGATAAGAGCGGATCTACAATTTTCATGAGATCACAAAATCAGATTATGCCATCTTGGTGTCCGAAAACATCATGAAAGTTGATATAACAAAGTTTGTCTAGATTTGTGGACGAGAATTAATCTTAATTCTCCAAGTTTATTTATTAATTAGATTTCAGCTATTATTATTATTATTAACTGTTTTTAGGTGTATAATATTAGTGGTTGCTAGATAATAGGACATGTTGTCCATTATTCCTATTATCTTAGATAGTGTTTTAGTTGGTTAATAAGTTTGTTATTGAAAAGTCCTAATTTTGAGGACTCTTTCCTTTTTAGTTCAATTGAGATTAAATCCTACTCTATTTACTGAGGATTTTAGCCACCATTGTAATTAGACTTGATATATGATATAATGTGAGGTTTATACCTTTTCATGGTTCTTTCGAGAATCGAAACTTTTGAGTGGATTCTTTGATTAGTTATTGAGTTACTATATCAATAAGTTTAGTTCACGTTTATTGTGGTGTTTAGACCTCCGTTGATAATCAACATTCTTGGAGTCGCATTGATTATATTCCCAGTTAAACTAATTTCAGAAAGAGAAAGATCCGTTTCAACCTTTTGTCGAATCTTTGACTTCAAAAATCAAGGTTCCTCATTATCACGGGAGCCCCAGAGTTTATCAAGTCGTCAAGATAGCCACCCGTCACCAAGAACATGTGCACTCACGCGGGAGGTGCCGGGGCCATCTTGCAAGCTGTTCAACGCCTTTGTGGTGAGGAACCTTTCTTGACGGAGCTTGCTCTAGGAACATTTCTTTGAGTGGCCCGTCATGCGGAAAAGCCTCAACCTCTTCATTGTTTTTGTAGCTCGAGACCCCATTGTTGCTAACATGAGACAAGCACATCGTTAGAATCATCCACATGCTTCTTTCCAAGCATCTTTCTCAGCTCTATAGGGGGGTTGTTTGCGATTTGTTCGGGGAATATCGAGTGTCGAGAACATATAGCTTTCTTTCCTACTTGAGACGGTCCTTAAGTTGCGGGCCCGATCAAGAAATTGTGTAAAGTGTTGGTTGCCATTATCTACATTTAAAAATTATTTGCAAAGTCATTAATTAGGTTTTTGAGCAAAAAACTTTCCACAATTTCAACACTTGATAAATAGTGGAGAAAACCATTTTACGATAGTTATAAGTAAGCTTTGTCTTATCACCCATAATTAAAGTAAAATCAACCCATGGGAATTACACTATATGTCCCGGCTATTTCCCTTGTTATGCCTCAGGCTCAAAGCTGTTTTTGATATCCTAGTTAAGTCAGAACCATGTCTAAAGCTTATGAAATCACTATTTTCCCATATCCTTTTGCCTAGATAACCACTTATACATTTGCTTTGGAAAGAAGCAGAAGTGATGATCCAAGCTCAAGCAAGTGCTTAGGATATGGTAGGCATTTTAAGACTTAATTAAAACAATTTAATTTGATAAATATGTTGTTAAGACCCCATAAGACAAAAATTAAGCATCACATGCATAATACAAGATAAATTAAAATAAACGTGTGATAGCATGACCTAATCCTACGATGACTCCCAAGAGCGCTTGTGGGAGCGAGGGTCAATATAAGTCGATATCCATCACAAGGATAGAGTCTTGATCCCGAGTGTCCTCCGGTCTTGTTACATAATTGAATGGGCATACCTAACCTTCAAGTTAAAGCTGTAAAACTAATCTAGTAAAAGCAATTACAATTTTACAACATTGAAAAGCGGTTCATGAGGCTCAGTATTATAAAAATTACAACCTGATAAATGTAAAACAAGAGGGTATAGTAGGTCATACTATTTCACCATGCTAAAACTCACATAAAGCATAATAAAATCAAGTAGCATACAAATATGAAGTCTTAGGGCAGCCTCCCGGACAAAGTCCACCTTACTGGGTGGGTCCAGAGGCGGGAATCCCCGAAAGGAAAATCGAGTTTCCCCTCTTGCTCATAAAATGAGTTTTTGCCCTGATTCGCTAACATATATAATCGAATTAAGCGGTTTTATAGGATATAATCCAAAGCACACATCGTGATTTATGCGATGTGATCGAATTAACGACATGAAGCATACTATCACATTTTATACATAATTAATCGAATTAATTACATAGCAATTACATAAACATGTGAATTACAAACAATTTATAAATAAGACATAATTAAATCGAGTATCGGTTTATGCATAATTAGTCAAAAATAATTACAAATAAACGTATTGATCGGATTAGTATATATCACATATATCTGAGAATCAAAGAAACAATTTTTTCTATTTCACACATACGCATCAAATCGAAATTGATACGTGTAAATATGTGATTAACATTATCGAATTGAATAGTATGAGCAAGGTTATGATACGCGAGAGGATTCATTGGTAGAAACTCGTTCTAACCACCCAGTAGAATCCTCTGGGATCTGCTCATACTATGAGATCAAAAAATTTGCGAAAAAAGACTTACGTTTATCGCTAATGGTTTCTAATTTTAGATGCTTATTTCGCTCCCACCAAAGTCCTCGCTTACGGAATTACTCTCTACCGGTATCCACTTGGCAAGCAGCTGGCGAGTGCTAGCTCTTCATTGCGAGTTTGAAAATCTAGAGAGAAATGAGGCGATAAATTTGAGGGTAATAGGTTTATTTTTTTAATTTTTTGCGGCTATGAAGTCTAACCCAGGGTTGTCAGAGATTATAAGGCGTGAGGTTTGTTCAAAGCCAACTCCGCGTAATCAACCTCTTATGGTAGTAGGAGTTTTTATCAGTATAATACTCCCACGTAATCGATAAAGCCAAATCGAAAATGTCCATCCTTAATCTCTGAAATTGAATAATAACATTTTATTATTCTCGTAAAACTAAATCTCGGGATACAATGAACCTAGACACATTCTAGATTCATTAAATATGGGTATAAAGCTCGTTAACTCGAATACATGTGTGTGACACTGTAGATTCGTATCCCAACTGACTAGTGAAAACACACTTAGTAGTAGTATGTGTTCGTATAAATACAAACGCGGTCTCTAGCGAGGACATTGTGGCCCTCACCTAGGGAGTGAATGAATGTCGGCGGTGGAACCTAATATCAATCAACTATTTAATCCTTTGTCTCGCGATATCCAAATTAAGCATAAGGCTAGATAGTTGTCACCTTTATAAAAGCTTAATATTATTTAATAACCATTTATGTAAATACATTCGAGAATAGCCATGCATTTAAAAGCGAGTCTTCCCTATCGAGGGGCCTGCAGATATCGCTCTCTATCAGAGAGAGGGACAAATCTACACAATGCGCTCACATTAGATCATGATAGGATACCTACGTCCAATCATGGTAGCATTAATTACTCGATTAAAAATGCATCACAGTGAGTCAAAATGTTGCTCAGTCATCTTGAAAGCTTGATGGAGACATAAAGGTCTAAGGATTTCGAAGTGTATTGAGGAGTAATACATATGACTACATGAGTATTACTTTCTCTAACGGATCAAAGTCAAATCCACGATATGTCGCAATATATTGTATCTAGCGATATGATTTGTATCGCATTACATGATCGATAAAATATAATCATCAATCAAACATCAAACATCAAACTAGTGTTTTATTTCATTGTATATAACAATACATAAAACTAGGGACAATCAGAATAGTAATTGCATCAGCTAATGAGTTTTGCTATCAAATCACATATTTGATGTTCAAAAGCAAAATTAACTATTCCAGAGCATGTTCAAAATATATAAAGCATTACAACATATGCTATGGTCTGGAGCATCTCTTAATGGGGCAAAGATTGCGGACGATTCTTCATCACGGAGTTCGAAACTCAATTTTTGCAATGCAATTTTGTACATAAAAACTCACTTTTGACTAAAAATGTAAACAAAACACTTATACAACAACACGCAACATGCTGAAAGCGACTGCATAGTGATTGGCCTCACAAATCGGAAAGTATGCTGGGCACCATGCTGACCAACCACGCACTAGAGCTGGTTTATAAGTCAAATATTTCAATCACAATTCAGTAATGACACTCATCATATATTCACATAAATTGAGCTCATATGTCGGCTATGATTCTATATGCATGATGCGATCCATAACTATTCATTTACCCTGCTGAGTGGGTCAAAGTACGCGTGTTCGAATATTGAACCCTCAGAAGCAGTGCGAAATTTTTAAGAGACACGCCGAGTTATGTCATCAGCTCACTCTTGTGATCTCCCACAACAGTATTACTGAGTCCATCTCTTTATACTCGTTAGGATCCCGAGTCAAAGCGACATATCAAAGTGCTCCCAGGACAGCTTAGCCGAAAGCAGTTTGATGAGTCTAGGATAGGACCAGCACAACATACACAAGCTCTAATCGGGAATGAAACATATAGGGACTCCAGAACAACGATCAATCGCATATAGAAATTACAAACACAGTAAAACCTCAACTTCACATGCTCCCTGTAAACAAATACCATTCATCACTTGGCCAGGTTGTGCATTAGAAAACATGATGAAAATCCATAACATAGAAATTAGGTAAGTTTGATAAAAAACAACATTTTATGATGTTTACGGACTTTCAAAATATGAGGGTGAGGATCCTTACATCATCAATCTTAAGCAAATTTACCAAAAACCCAAGAATCTCCAAAGATGCGAGCACAGTCTGATCAAACCAAAAAATTCCCTCTCTAAAGAACTCAGAATCGAAATTCGTCAAGTCTCAGCGTAGCCTTGTCGATTGGCTTGCGAAAATCAGCTGGAATCACTCAAATTTTGACTCGCGGTAACTATGTCAATTGATAAAAAAACCTCATAGTACTTGAAAATCTGCCGCTATTTCTTCTCTGTTTCTTTTCTTTTCTACACACGTTACTTTCTCTTTTCTTTTCTTTTAAAATCTCATTACCATAACTCCCGTTCACTTGACCTAAAGTTTCTTAAAAGTGTGAAACTTAAGTTTCTCTACTTACAATCTTGACCAGCAAACGTCCCACCATCATGTACCCTGAAAATAACACATAAACATGTTGTAATATATAATTAGGCACATAGTCAGCATTACATGTCACATAATGCATCATGTTTTAAACAATTAATAATCATTACATGCAAAATTAAAAGCAAGACATGCAAAAATAAAATTTTCTAAAGATGCTGGGTATCTGATGGCTCACCGATTTAGAAGTCGGTGGCGGAGAAATAGTCGACTATGGCGACAACCGTGAGGTGGAACCAAACATGATCATCGGCTACTGGTTCACTTTGTCTCTCGGTGTGTGAGATCGATGAGGTTGTCATAAGAGAAAGAAGAGGTATATGATGGAAATCAGGTTAATAAATTTTGGATTATGATGAGTTATGAATTTGATTGATAAAAATTGGGAGTGCGATTGATTTCGAAAGTATCTAATATACATGGTGGCGGCGAGTTCGATCCGCTTTAATAGATGATACTTTGACACATTGTTGGTGGTGAGAGGAGGAGACAAGGCAAATCGAGGCTATCAGATTCCATTTAGGTCGTAAATAACTCCCCTTTGCGCCTTCCTTGCCCGGATTACCAAAGCGGAGTACGTCGAGTCGTGAGTTTCAACCAATAACATGTGTGAGCTGGCTTCGTTTGATATAAATGGTTGAGGTATGAGTTTATGTGTGAATGAGTTATTTGCATAAGTGAAAATTCGATGGTTTATCTATTATGAGCGATGTGGAAAGGTAATTGTGTTAGCATTTTTACTATAAAGTGTGTTATGCAGAAAGCGGGAGATGCCAACAAGACTACGAGAATATAGTAGACCATGTTATATTGTTATTAAAGAGAGATGAGTTGTTAGATTAGCTTTAAACCATAGCTTAAAGTGGGATTTAGAAAGCGTTAATTGTATGATATTTATGTTGAGTATTTTCTGAAGTTAGACCGAAAATATTTGAGCATTTTTACAACGGAGTATTATATGTTTAGTGACCTTGTTTCTTTATGACATATTGGGAAAAATACTTGATCAAAAAAATATTAGTTTATGTAGGTTTGAGGGTGGGGATCTCGTTTTGATAGTTGAGCCATATAAAAAAATTAAATTTTTAGTAAAGGTGGGGTATTTTTCAAATCAATTGAAGGTTGGGAAAGACTTAAAGTTGGTTGAGTTGGTTTGGAATGAGCGAGGAATTGATAAGCAAATTTCACGAGAAAATAGCACAATGGGAGATTTATTCGAGAAAGGGTGGCTATGACCTCGATCTTATAGACATGATTGTTGTACCTAAAATTGAAAGAATGTACTGAGGGAGGAGAATGAGACTGCATGAGCGGGAGATGGGAGTGGGATAAGAAGGTTTATATAATTAGTTTTCTTAACAAAAATTGAGTGGTCCGTAGAATAAGACTTCTAATGGTGCCAAAAGCTGAGCACAGTTAGAGCAGCAGCGAGCGCAGGGTGGCTCAGTGCGATTTTAATTTGAAGTCCTTGAAGGCAAACAATCCACCCATTGAATTGAGGCTTTCCACAAGGAGGAGGTATGTGTGGAGTTTAAGTGGGAGGGTGAAGGTTAGTTCTATGATACTGGAGTAGTTGAGCCCCACGAGAGGATGGGGAAATCAATAAAGCATTAGTTATATAGGCTGGTTTTACGAATCTAGAGCACTAGTTTAAAGGAAAGGAAAGCTTGTTTCAGGAAAATGAGTAGTATTTTATTTTATCTCGGGTAGTTACAGAATGAAGTTTCTTGCTAATTTGTCATAGCATTAGTGGTTTTCAGTAGGAGTTTAAATATCCATGAGATGTGTTTGAAAGGGCGAGAGTGTGGATTGTTGATGGTACATTAGCTAGAGAATGAGAAAGAAATTTGGACTTCTAGGAGGCAAGTATGGTAGTCATGTTGTCAAATGACTTTTTGGGAAGGTAGTATGTTTAAATCCGGGTTTATTTGATAAAGAGAAGTCGAGGTGGTTGCCAATTACGCATTGCAATTTTTAACGTTAAGACAGAAGTACT